>JASDDO010000024.1:311613632-312241618 GCA_030015575.1 Agapanthus africanus
CTATTGATAAAGCCGTCATTTTTACTCGCGAGATGGTTGAAGCCCACAAAGTTACCGAACAGGAGCTTGAAAGTTGGCTCGCCTCGTACCAGGCCCAACAGTCTCAGGCGGAGGCCCGTCTTATCGTAATAACAAATTATGAGGCCGAGACCCAGCGGAAGAAGGATGAACTGACGAATCTATTAAATCGTCCGCCGGCTTGAAGACAATGTATATTTTTTTTTGTTTTTTTTGTACATACTCCTGAATGAGAGTATTTTTTTTTATTTTTTTTATAGATTGTACTTTGTATCCATTTTGATTCATGAATAAAAGACCTACTTTGTTTCATGACGGTGTGTCTCTTTTCAGCAAATGTGTTTTGTAGATTATCTATTTTGATATCTTTGTAGGACAGCGATGGCTTAGGAGTCAGGTCAGGTCTGCCTCCTAAGGCTTTCCAACTTTATGAGCCGTGAGGGTCTCATAAAGATTTTTCTCCCTATGAGTCGAGAGGATCTCGTAGGTGTATTTTCTCCTTAAGAATCGTGAGAATTCCTAAGTGTGTTTTTCTCTTGAGAGTCGTAAGGATCTCCCAAGAAAATTTTCTTCCTTACAAGTCGAGAGGACTCATAACTGATTGATGAGTTGACCTACTCCCGAATCAAAGCATTGCTTTGACGGGGAGGTTGAGGGTTGACTTTGGCCGTACGGGGTCAGTTGATGACGTATTTCAGCGACGGGGTCATTGGATAACGTGTTTCCGCGACGGGGTCATTGGCTGACGTATTTCCGTGACGGGATCATTTGATGACGTGTTTCCGCGACGGGGTCATTGAATGACGTATTTCCGAGACGGGGTCATTTGCTGACGTGTTTCCGTGACGGGGTCATTTGATGACGTATTTCCCTGACGGGGTCATTGGCTAACGTATTTCCGCGACGGGGTCATTTGATGACGTATTTCCGCGATGGGGTCATTTGCTGACGTATTTCCGTGACGGGGTCATTGGATGACGTGTTTCCGAGACGGGGTCATTTGCTGACGTGTTTCCATGACGGGGTCATTTGCTGACATGTTTCCGTGACAGAGTCATTGGCTGATATATTTCCGCGACGGGGTCATTTGATGACGTATTTCCGCGACGGGGTCATTTGATGACGTATTTTCGCGACGGGGTCATTTTCTGACGTATTTCCGCGACGAGGTCATTGGATGGTGTATTTCCGAGACGGGGCCATCTGCTGACGTGTTTCCGCGATAGGGTCATTTGATGACGTATTTCCATGACGGGGTCATTGGCTGAGGTATTTCGGCGACGGGGTCATTTGATGACGTATTTCCGCGACGGGGTCATTTGATGAAGTATTTTCGTGATGGGGTCATTGGCTGACATATTTCCGCGACGGAGTCATTTGATGACGTATTCTCGCGACGGGGTCATTTGCTGACGTATTTCCGCGACGGGGTCATTTGATGACGTATTCCCGCGACGGGGTCATTTGCTGACGTATTTCCGCGACGGGGTCATTGGATGACGTATTTCCGAGACGGGGTCATTTGCTGACGTGTTTCCGCGACGGGTCATTTGATGACGTATTTCCGTGACGGGGTCATTGGCTGACGTATTTCCGCGACGGGGTAATTGGCTGACGTATTTTCGTGACGGGGTCAATGGATGATGTATTTCCGCAACGGGGTCATATGCTGACGTATTTCTGTGATGGGGTCATTGGATGACGTGTTTCCGCGACGGGGTCTGTTTCCCCCAATCAGAGCAAAGCTCTGTTTGAAATTCAAATTTCAAAATTGAAGCAACGCTTCAGATGCAGCGCCAAGTGCGCTGCGCCCTAGGCAGCGTACCATGTGTGCGCTAGCGCAAGGCGTGCTGCGCTCCGAGCAGCGTGCCACGTGTCAAACATGGGTGCGCTAGCGCAGGGTGCACTGCGCTCCGAGTAGCGCATCATGTATCAAACACAGGTGCGCTAGCGCAATGTGCGCTGCGCTCTAAGCAGCGCACCATGTGCAAAGCACGGGTGCGCTAGCGCTGGAATTAAAAAACTCCCCACCGTTAGATCAAAAGATCTAATAATAATGATAAATCATTAATTAATCAGAATTAAATTCTGTTATGGAAAGATTTTTCAATCTTGTTAAAAACAAGAAGATTGCCTTCTGTAAAACAGAAGCCCTAGGATCAAAGATCCAACGGTGGGAAACATCCCTAAATCAATCAGAGAAAGATCTCTTTAACTGATTCAACAAATCAACTTGCCCTATATAAAGGCCCTAAGACTTCAAGTCTTATAGAGAAAAATCCCCCATAAAGTTTGAGAAACTCAAAGAAAAAGAGCAAGCTCTTCCAAGAAGATATTTCTTCAAGGTAAAGATGATGGATGATGAACACAGAGATGAAATCATCTCATGATTAAGAAAGAAGAATTCTTTTCTTTAAATAGATCATAGATCTACAAGACAAAAAGTCTTTCACAAAGAGATCAAAAGATCTCACCATAAAATAAAAGAAGAAGAACATAATTCTTCTCACAGATCATGGATCTGTAAAGGCAAAGCCTTTTCATCAACATAAGAGATTGGAAATCTCTCCTGCAAAATAAGAACTGTTGTTCTTAGATCTTGAGACAAAGTCTCTTTTAAATGAACATAAATTTGTTCCCAGATCATAAAATTGACCAGATGTGCTTTGCGCTCTTGAAATGCGCCTTGCGCTCTTGAACTGCTCTTCTGTACTCTTTGGATTGGCGCTCAGCGCCAAATGCACCACGTGTCAATCACATATGCGCCAATTGACAACTTGCGCTTCGCGCTTCTGAAATAGCGCACTGCGCTCATGGGCTGGTGCTCAGCGCCAAGCGCACCACGTGTCACTCACGTGTGCGCCACTAAACTGAAAGCGCAACGCGCTCATGGACAAGCGCTCAGTGCTCATAAATTGGCATCATGCGCTCATCATCTGGCGCCTAGCGCTGAGCGCGACACTGTCCCTTACATGTGCGCCACGTAGCAGAAGCGCACCGCGCTCTTTGACTGGCGCCTAGCGCGCCACGTGTTGCACTGACAGAACGTAAATCGTTCTTTAATAAGCCTAGAGCTCTGATGAATGCTCAGTATTCAATAAAAGACAAAACATTATCAGAATTCAAGTCAATGCTTAACATTATTAAAAGGGCCAAGCCCAAATAATGGTTCAACAGCCCAAAATAAAATGTTAAACATTTACTGGACTTAGCCCAAAATTGGCCATAAGTCCTCAACTCATATTAATTGAGCTCATCTGCTCACAAATACGTTAACGGATCTTAGCCCCAAATTGGACTACAGATTTTTCAACCAACTCACATCGGTTCGAGGGTATATCTCTTTACTCCTCTGATATTTGTCGTTGTAATCCTTCAACGTCTTCAGAGAGGTGACGGGTCCCGACAACCAAACATTCTACGAACTGTGGAGTCCTTTAAAACTCACGGACTGTGATGTCCTTAACCTTGACTGTGAGGTCTTTAAACTCATGGACTATGATTTCCTTAACCTTGACTGTGAGGTCTTTAAACTCACGGACTATGATGTCCTTAACCTTGACTGCAAGGTCTTTAAACTCACGGACTATGATGTCCTTAACCTTGACTGTGGGGTCTTTAAACTCACGGACTATGATGTACTTAACCTTGACTGTGAGATCTTTAAACTCACGGACTATGATGTCCTTAACCTTGACTGTGGGGTCTTTAAACTCACGGACTATGATGTCCTTAACCTTGACTGTGGGGTCTTTAAACTCACGGACTAAGATGTCATTAACCTTGACTGTAGGGTCTTTAAACTCAAGGACTATGATGTCCTTAACCTGGACCGAGATGTCCTTAAACTAACATTGGACTACCATGTCCTTAAACTGGTAATCGACCGCAATGTCCCTAAACTAAACAATAGAGCCCAATTGCTCTCTTGTTGGATCTAAACGATCCTGTTAAGTTGATCTTAGTCTAAAAATTAGACTAACGTATCATTAACAAACGTTTAAGTTGATCTTAGTCTCAAATGGGACTAACGTATCCTTAAACCCAACCCCCAAATGCAAATCTAAGAAGATACGGATTTGGACTAATCCACGCCCTACGGGCGACAACATAAATTAGTCTCCGTATACAATCCATGGGCAACCAAAAAACAAAACAAACACCCACAACACGAAGTGACCATCTGGAGAAGGAGAAAGTGGTTACCGCGATACGGTAGCGTAATTAACTACAGGGGCTTGCACCTACAGGGAAGAGCGTCCCCACAATCAAAAACCCCTCAAATGAGGGGGAATCTGACGAAGTCTGCTATATCGGTCGCATCCGTTTAAACCTTCGATATACGGTGCCATAAATCAACTAGGCATCTTCGGAGAGGTGGACAGATAGCACCAATTAGCATCTGCCCCCAAATTCAGGCAAGACGGACCTACGCGGTCGCGTCTCTGTGTTCGGAGGAGAACAAATTCTGGCACGCCCAATGGGACCTCTTCCTCTTTTCACTCCACACTTCGTGTGTCGTGTTCGCGAATGAATCGCGGTTTTCTATGGTTGCCCTTGGGTTCGAGGTACTAAGATTTGGTGTCTTGCTCGGTGCAGAAAACAAAAGATCAATGTCGTCTACCTGCATAAAATGTTCCAGCAGCAACTGCAACGCCTGTTCCGCCCCCATCTAGGGGTGTAATCTACGGCCCCCAAGCGGCCTCCTTTTTCACGATGCCGGTAGAACAGGTAATGCAGGCTACCACCGGGTTGTTCTTCGGGACCATGCTCCCACCAGTGAGTGTTAACATCCCGCTGCCGCAAGAAGCACAGAAGAAGTCGGTCTTTGATCGGCTCACTACCTCCACGGCCCCTCTCAACGGGTCATATAATGCCAAGCCGACAACATCGGTCTTCGATAGGCTGAGCCTGAACTCCAATGGGCCCGTCAAGAAGCCCGCAATACCTGAAGCGGCCATCACAAAACGTATAGCCATTCCTACTCTCAAGGTCACTAAAGAAACTTCTCCCGTCAAAGGATCAGTCTTTACAAGGCTGGCCACTCTGGCTCCCGTTCCTGCTCAAAGGTTTGTCTTTGACAAATTGGATACTGCCGCTCAACGGACATCGGTCTTCAAGAGGCTGGTACCAGCAGCGCCTGACCAGAACAGGGGGCATGACAAAGCCATCCCCACAGCTGAACCGACACCATCTGCGCGACGTGCTCGCCGTCGTCACTGGCGCCGAGTAAGGAAGGCTGGGGGCAGCTCTCCGTCTGGATTTACTCCACCAACTCCAACGGTGGAGATCGATGCTGCTGTTCCAACCAGAAACTGCTTTGAACTGCTTAACAAGGTGCGCAGGAACTCTCCTACTGCAGTGCTAAAGAGATCTCCTCCACCTATGGAGATTACCACAGAAAAGAAGTCGGAGCGGCCCCCTCAGCGGCTGTCCTCTAAAATTTATAAAGTCTGGCGGCAGGTCCAGGAATCGGTGATTGATCAAGATTGCTCTCGCCGATCAAAGAATCTTAAAACTCGACAAGGAGAAAACTACCCTGTCAAACCACAAAAGGCGATAGCCATCTGGGTTCCCGCTGCAACAGCTCCCTCGACTTCAACTGCTCACAAGAGAAGGAGGCCAGAGAAAGCCCCCGTGTCCGCGAAGAACCGCAGAGACACCGAGCCTAAACGCCCCAAGTCTGGGGGCATGGTAGTGCATACCGTTTATATGGCTTCTGGAAAAAAGGAAAGCCGTGCTTCTACGGGTCATCGACCGCTTACCCGATCGATAATGAAGGCTCAGGAACAACAGCAGCAGAAACTTCAGGAGATGCTGACTGCAATGGCCGCATTCACTGGGCCAAAAGAAAATCCAGAAACCTCGGAGCAACGTCGGGAACAAGAAATGGATACCGAGTTCCTCCGAAGAATGCTCGAGAGGAAAGAAAAGGAAGTTGCGGAGCAGGCGGCCAATATAAAACGAATGGCTCTTTTGTTCCAAGACATGGCTGGGATGATGTTACAGCCAGAACCTCCAGCTGAAGACCCCCCGATCATCATTGAAGACGACAGAGGGGAAACGTCGAACCCTCCTCCGGTTATTTCAGCAGCCAAAGAGGAGACCATCTCCAAGGCCGCCCTGGATGATTACATTGCTCAGCAAATACGAGCTCACCAGGCGAATGAAGCGGCTGGGCAGATTGTTAAGACTGGACGACCTTATCCAGGCTGGTATGACCAAATAAGGTACTCGCCGGGATATACGATCCCTAAATTTCATGTATATAAAGGGACGGGAAATCCACATTAGCATGTTGCTCAATTCAGAGCCTTGTGAGGCAACACCGGGGGTGATGATAAACTTCTGCTCCGCCAGTTTGTTGGTAGCTTATCGGAGACGGCATTCGAATGGTATTCTGAACTTCCAAACGACTCCGTCAAGACTTTTGCAGAGTTGGAGCTATTATTCACCCAGAGTTTCGCGAGTGCTAGTGAATGCACCCCAATAACGGCATTGATCAATGCTAGGGTGAAGCCAGGTGAAACGTGGGTGCAGTACGCAATACGATGGTGGAATTTGTGGTCGAAATGTGAGCATCGCATTAAAGAAGCGCCGGCGGTGGGCATGTTCGTGGGCACTCTTGACCCTCAAGTAACTATTTCCCAATTCATGATGCTCTTCAAGCCGACCACGTTCCAGGCTTCGATCGACAAACTGGCCCAAATGGACCAGATGGTTCATAGAACGTCTCCTTCAAAGCCGGAGCCACAAAACGAAAAGGGTAAAGGGAAGGCGACATTCGTTGCGAATACTCAACAGCAGCCCAGTGGTCCAAAATTAACGGATCGCCTAGAGGAAAGACGACGATACTATAATGAGAAAATGAAGCACACTTATTCGTTTCCCCGGGACAAAACGAAGAGATTGTCCGAGCTAGCGGTGCGCAATAGGCTTATCAATCTGCCGAATCCAAAATGACCGTTGCAACCCTGCAAGGCTAATAGTCCCAATTATTGCCCCTACCATCAAATGGTAAGCCATCCAATTGAAGATTGCTTCGTCTTCAAAGGCTGGATTGAAGATTAATACCAACAGGGCAAATTTGACATGTCCGAGAATTGGAAGGTGAACCTACCACAGCCATACGCTCCCAAGAAGACGGACATACCGGGGGCATCGTGTTCTTTCGTAGAAGAAGCTCCATGGGAGGTCGCTCTTTCAACCAAAACAAAAAGAATGTTGAAGGATCTCCACACATGCCCGGCGATCAGGTGGAAGAATCCACTGGAACCCGAGATCATCGAGGGAATGCTGAAGCCGCGCCCAACTCCAAAGATTGGTGGTGATAACCAAAGCACTCACACCCAGCCGTCAAAGTCTTCGAAGAAGAAGAAGAAGAAGACCAAAAAGCCCGTGAAGCCTGGTGACAAGCGCATGGACCTGTAAAAACAGATTGACGCGCTGGAAGAATATAACCAGAAGGCGCGGACCCCAGTCACACTCCAAGAATTTCTCAGCCACGTCCTTGAGGACGGAAGCGATGACAATGGAGAAGACTCGTCGGATGAATCTGAAGGTTATGTAGCAAGCTGCCATGTGATCTCTTACTCGTCGATAGATAATGAAGAAGCTCCTTACACAGAGAAACTGGAGGCAGATCCTAAGCAGGAACTTCTAGAGCCATCAGACGAAATGATTGATGCATTCCTGGAGTAGGCTCTTCTTAAAAGCAAAGCTGCTCGAGAGCGTGAGATAGCCATATTTGAAAAGGCCAAACGCCGGCGACTGGACGAAAGGGTTGAAACACTCCTGCCAGATCGAAGTACGTCCGCCGCAGATAAAAGCAGGTTCAAGACGAGGAAGAGGTTTGCCAAAGCCATATCGATGGGAATGAAGCTGCCACCTTCCGAAACGAACGCTCTTGGTGAAGTGGAAACACATCCTATCTACTACTTATATCATCGAAATATTACGCACCCCACTGAAGAGTGCAACGCCTTTAAAAGATGGTGGCAGGGATATGTTACCCACCGACAACATTTCAAGCGGATGAAACGTAAAGCTCGTCGGGAGCAAAGAAATACGACCGAGGAGCGCAAAAGAACCGCCAGCAACTGTCACATGGTCGACGCTGGGGGATCGCAAGTTCTCACCTTCGGGAGTGACTCTGATGAAGAAATGACTCTTGGCCCTCTTTTTAAAGAGTCCACTTCGGGAAAAGAGGAAGAACCGAAGACCTGTGAGAACATTCAGCTGCGCAATCGTATGCTGCCCGAAAAGAATCTTGAGCCCTCGAACACCGGGTCAAATAGAAGAGATAAGGGAAAAGAAAAAAATCCTTGAGGATATCATCCTTGATGACCAAGCCGTCAAAGAGCTGACAGCCAAGGACCCGCCAAAGAAAAATAAGGTGGATTACAACGTTCTGGCACACCTGAGGAAGATACCCTCACAGCTCAGCATTCTCAATGCCCTTTTGCTATCCAAAGAGGCAAGACATTCATTGATCAAGGCACTAAAAGAGCCAGAGCAATTCCAAGCTTTCTTCGCCGAAGAAAAGATGAAGGACGAGCTGAAAGAAGTGCACACAGCCGATATCACCTTCGGCGACGAAGATCTCCTCATTGGGACGTGCGCGCACAACCGTTCCCTTTATGTCTCCGGATATTGTCACGATATTAAGATAGGCAAAATCCTGGTTGACAATGGGTCTTCCGTCAATCTCCTCAACGTGAGAGTGTTGAAGGAAATCTGCATGAGCGTTCAGCACCTCGCTCGCGATAAAATCACCATCTTCGGGTTTGACTCCCAGTCATCACGGACGCTCGGGTCTGTGATACTAACGCTATACTTTGGGCTGCTTGTTACGGATATTAAGTTTCATGTCATTGACGCCAATACATGCTTCAATGCTTTGCTCGGCAGGCCTTGGTTACACGAGTACAACATTATCCCTTCTACACAACATCAGTGTATGAAGTATTTCAAGGATGGTCTCGAGTATACCGTAACAGGGGAGCTGAACCCATTCTCCATGAACGAAGTCCGAAAATACGAAGATGCAAAATACTTCTTACCAGATTTCGAGGACACGGAAAGATGTCACAAACCGAAGAACAAAGCTATCACTACTATTCCGGTCTTCGGGAGTGATACCGAGGAGGAAGAAGAGATAGTTTATTCAAGTCTGCCCCAGTGCAACAAGCCGCAACCGTCCGCTCCTATGTTGATCTTCGGCAGCGACCCAGAAGATGAGGTCAATGTCGTATTCTTTGCTCGGCCATCAGTACAAGCCTTCACTGATGAAGATCAAAGTTTGCAAGTTTCCACGGTTTCGCCAAAGCATCATATAGAGCTAGACACACTTGATACCTATAGTGTGCAAGAGCTGCAGATATTCTATGTCCCTCCTAGGCGAAAAGGTCAAAAGGCGATCCTATTCTACCGATCCGGGAAAACCAAAGGGGAGAAAGAAATTTGTCATGGTGCGGATTCTACACTTGACAGGCTCCAACCCATCCGTTTGCCCAGATATTACACAGAAGGACTAAAGAGACTCTTGAAATGCCAAGGTGTACCCCTTAAGCAAACTGCTCGACAAGCACGGTTCTATAACAGGATCTGGAACGTTCTCGGAACTCAACAAAAGTTGCCCAATGGGAGAATGAAAACGATCGGGCTTGGATATATTCGATCCAAGAAACGGGAGCTATTCCGCGACTGCTACGTTATACATGACTTTGATGAAGAAAGAGATGCTCTGTGGGAAGATGCTGACCCTGAACCAGAACGAGCTCCCGCCGTGAAAATGCCAAGTCCGTCGTTTGAAAAACAAATGGACAAGCTTATAAGGGAAGCAGGTCAAAAGGTTCGAAACGATCATAATCGCGAAATGGCCATCTACGAGAAATCTAGGACGCAACGCCTCCTTCAACAGGCTGTGAAAATGAAAATGCTCCTTCTTGTCAACCCGTTGTACAAAAGGCCCGACGTAGAGGCAGAACAAACCAAAGAACGGGAAAGGCGTTCGACAGCGACAAAACGGGTCCAAGAAGCCGCGTGATCAGAAATCGAGCAGCCCGGATTCGTCTCTTATAAAAAAATGGGTCGAGCATATTCTTTTCCCCAAGACAAGACAGGGAAGATATTCGATCTTGTCATAAAACATCAGATGATGACACTCCCGGAGTCCAAGCACCCGAGAAAGTACGCGAAGTCTCTCATCCGGACTATTGCTCCTATCACAGGGCAATAGGACATCCTATTGAAGACTGCTTCACATTCAAGAATTGGGTCGAAGACCAATATCAACAAGGCAGGTTCGCTCTATCCAGCAGTTGGAGAATAACTCCGTCGCAGAAGCATGAACCGAAGACCACGAGAGCAGAACCAGATCAACATCGGTCTTGGAAGCGATCTCGCACTTGTCATATGATAACGTTGTCAGAAGAAGAACCCGAGAATATAAATGACCTCCCCTGGTGCTTCGAAAACGATGATGACGAAGTAATCTCAGAGTTTCCACCGGCACCAAAAGAGCTGGAAGATGGAATACATACTACTGCAGATAACCTCAAGAAAATTGATTTGGGGACAGCAAGTGACCCACGGCCGACGTTCGTCAGTGAGCTGTTGTCTGAAGAAAGGGTGGCTACGCTTAAAGACGTGCTCATGCAGCATAAAGATTGCTTTGCATGGAACTATTCTGAGATGCCGGGACTAGAGCCAGAGATTACTGTACACAAATTGGCAATATCCCCGGACGTCAAGCCGATTAAACAAGCACCGAGAAGAATGCGGCTCGAGCTTGAGATGAGCATCAACGCCGAGATCAAGAAGCTAATCGACTCTGGCTTCATCCAAGATGTTCAGTATCCTGACTGGATCGCCAACATTATCCCAGTAATGAAGAAAAATGGGACGGTGCACATATGTGTGGACTTTTGGGATCTCAACAAAGTTTGCCCAAAAGACGACTTCCCAGTGCCAGTCACTGAGCTGATGATAGATAACACATCCACTCACGAAGTCTTCTCCTTCATGGACGGATCATCAGGATACAATCAGCTAAAGATGCATCCTAAGGACCAGAAGCACACCGCTTTCCGGACCCCTTTGGGCATATTCTGCTACAAGGTGATGCCCTTCGGTCTAAAGAACGCCGGTGCCACCTATCAGAGGGCCATGACGAAGATCTTCGATGACCTCATACATGAAATCGTCGAATGTTATATCGACGACCTCGTAGTTAAAAGCAAATCATACGAGAAACATCTAGAGCATCTGAAGATCGTATTTCAACGCCTTCGACAATACAACTTGAAGATGAACCCTCTCGAATGCGCGTTCGGAGTTTCCTAAGGTAAGTTCCTGGGATTCATCGTCCGACACCGAGGCATCGAGATAGATCCGTCGAAGAACAAGGCGATCATGGAAATGCCCCGCCAAGGACTCTCAAGCAACTGTGGTCTCTCCAAGGGAGGCTCGTCTATATCCGGCGATTTATAGCCAATCTCTTAGGCAAGTGCCGCCCCTACAGTCACTTAATGAAGAAGGGAACCCCATTCGTATGGGATCACTAAAGCCAAAGCACACTGGAGGAAATCAAGCAATACCTACAGAATCCCCAGTACTGTCCGCTCCCGTTAAAGGAAAACCTCTCGTCCTATACACAACAGCCCTCGAAGGTTCTTTAGGCGCGCTGTGGGCACAAGAAAACGACCAAGGAAAAGAAAGAGCTCTCTACTATCTGAGTCGAGTTCTACTTGGGGTAGAAAGCAACTATTCACCCATCGAAAAACACTGCCTGGCGTTGATCTTCGCGATAACGAAGCTCAGACACTATGCATTGGCACATGAGGTCCATCTCGTATCAAAGATAGATCCTCTCAAGTATTTGATGTCAAAGGCCATATTGACGGGGCGGCTCGCTAAATGGTCCCTGCTCTTAATGGAGTTCTCGATAACTTATCGGCCTCTTAAGGCAGTGAAAGGCCAGGCCATCGGTGACTTCCTCGCTGAGCATCCGATACCTGCCGACTCTCCCTTGAACAGTGAATTGCCAGACAAACACGCGTTTGACACAATCGATAGGGAAAGAAGAGAGAATGATACCCGGTGGGAACTCTATTTTGACGGAGCATCTTCCATGAAGAGGCGCAAACAATGCATCCCCGTAATCAAATCAGGGGTAGGCCTCATCTTCGTGACTCCACAAGGAGGGATAATGCGCTTTGCCTTCTCCTTAAAGGAGCCGAGGACAAACAATGAAGCCGAATATGAAGCTTTGATAGCAGGTCTTGAGATCGCTATCGACATGGGAATTGAAAATCTTCTCATATACGAAGACTCCCAACTGGTCGTTAGTCAAGTAAATGGCGACTATCAGACGTGCAAGCCTGAGCTAGTGAAATACGGCGAGAGAGTGCAACGACTATTGACTCAAATCCCTGCCTATGCCCTGGAAAGCATACCGCGTGCGGAAAATAGCAAGGCAGATGCATTAGCCAAGCTCGCTAAAGAACTGGCCGACGAGAACCTCGATGACGTAAGGATCGTTGTGCAAAGCCGTCGGGTTCTTGCACCGACAGAAATATCTCCGGAGTCGTCTGAAGAGAAGGGAGCGATCGAACAATTGACTCTACAAATAAAAAACCAGGAAAAGGTCACGGATTGGAGAGAAGTCTTTATAGACTACTTCAAATCCCGTCGAACACCTAAAGACGCGTCCTCAAGACATCAGCTTATGAAACGAGCTCTATCTTTTGCTTTCGTCAATGATACTCTGTATAAGAGATCATTTGATTCTCTATGGTTAAGATGCCTGGGACCTGAAGAGGCAAAGAGAGTCATCCAAGAAACTCACGACGGACTCTGCGGTTCTTACCAAGCCGGGCCAAAGATGAAGTTGAAGATCAAAAGGATGGGCTATTATTGGCCCACGATGATTCAGGATTGCCTCGAGTATGCGAAGCAATGCCACTCGTGCCATATCCATGGGGACTTTATCCACTAGCATCCAAATCCACTCCATCCGACAGTAGCTAGCTGGTCGTTCGAAATGTGGGGAACCGACATAATCGAGCCCATCGAGCCAGTATCATCCAGAGGACATCGGTTCATTTTGGCGACAACTGATTACTTCTCCAAGTGGGCAGAAGCAGTACCACTGAGGGAAGTGAAGATGGAGATATCCTCCATTTCTTCAAGACGCACGTCATTTATCGGTTTGGAACTCCGCGACGGATCATTTCCGATAACGGGCCGGCCTATAGAAGCCACAAGATCAGCCGCTTCGCACAACGGCATAACATAGACTGGAGATACTCTTCGGTCTATAATCCCCGAGCTAACGGTCTAGCTGAGACTTTCAACAAGACCTTAACAAAGATCGTGAAAAAGACGGTGTCTCGAAATAAGAGGGACTGGTATGAGAGACTGCATGAAGCTCTCTGGGCATATCGAACTACGTTCAAAACGGCCACGAACACAACGCTGTACGCATTGGTATTCGGCGCAGAAGCGGTACTCCCTCTTGAGATAGAGTTGCCCTCTCTATGAGTGGCGGTTCATTACGAGCTAACGGACGAAGAGAATGCTCACCTTCGGCTTGAGGAGCTCGATGCCCTTGATGAAACCCGGCTCATGGCGCAGCAAAATCCGGAGGCTTATAAAGCAAAGATGACACGCTCATATGAAAAATTTACTAGGCCAAGAACATTCCTCCAAGGCGAACTCGTGCTAGTGGTCAAAAGACCTATGATCCCTAATCATGCCAAACGGGGGAAATTCGAGCCGAACTATGAAGGCCCGTATATCATAGACAAAGTTTACCAGGGTGGAGCTTACCTACTCATGGACATGCATGGTGAAAGACCTTTCAGGCCAATAAACGGTCGCTTCCTAAAGAAATACTACGCCTAACGAGTCACGGCCTAAGTCAACGATAGATGATGACGCCTATGTCTGCTCGCTATCTTCCTAAGCCCAAACTCTATAAGTAGTAGCCGGTTTATGGACCGAAATGTCCTTAAACTAACAATGGACTACTATGTCCTAAAACTGGCGTCGGACCGAAACGTCCTTAAACTAACAACGGACCGAAACGTCCTTAAACTAACGATGGACCACTATGTCCTAAAAAATAGCTGTTGATCGAGACGTCAATAAACTACTGTAGACTGTAGCATTCCAAGGCCGACACAAAAAAAGAAAGAATAAAAAAAGAGAAAGAAAAAGAAAACGGTATGTCCATAAGCAAAATGGGCACGGATGAAAACCCGAAAGGGCTCCGTGAGTAAAAACAGCAGCGCTACTGGCGAGTTTTTGTGAAAAACCGAAAGGGCGCAACCTCGTTAAAAGACACTTGCAAGGTCCTCTCGACCTTGTGAGGAGAAACCACCTGCATGAGATCCTTACGACTCACAAGGGAGAAACACACTTAGGGACTCCACGATTCCTAAGGAGAAATTACACTTGCGAGATCCTCACGACTCGTAAGGAGAACCTTCTTATGAGACCCTCACGACTCATAAGATTCAAAAGTCTTAAGCTACAGGGATTTGAACCTGTTCTTAAGCGGCCACCACAACCTCCAATGTTGCCCTACAAGCGGCTCAATGCCGACCCTTGTATACAATCCACGAGCGCGAATAAACATTTTCCTAACAAAGTCCTATCCGTGACTGGGGATATGTCTACACGGTAAACAACCCTTGTAAGCTCTCTCGACTTATAAGGAGAAAGCACTCTTATAAGATCCTTACGACTTATAAGAGACCATACACTTAGGAATCCTCATGATTCCTAAGGAGAAAACGCACCTACGAGATCCTCATAACTTGTAGGGAGAAATATCTTTACGAGACCCTTACGGCTCGTGAAGTCAAAAGCCTTAGTCGACAGGATCTTAACCCTGTTTGCTGAGCCATCTTTGTTCGACATCGACAGAGGCAAATGATGATTGGCTCCTGGCAATATCTCAGTTGTAGCGGTGCTGATGCCGAAATCGGTGTCTAATCCCAAGCTTGCAGCAAAAATCCAGTGAGCCACACATGCATACGAAATAGCCGAAATGATGGGGCAACTTGCAAACAAAATCAGCAAGTAAAAATGTATGCATGCAAAATAGCCGAAATGATTGGGCACCGCGAGAAATAGCCGAAATGATTGGGCAATCTTGAAAGAATGAAATTTTTTCCCTACATGTGATATCACACAAATCCCTGCATACAATCCAGGGGCACAAACAAAGAGGGAATCACACCTTCCCTCCTCAGGCTCCATCAGAAGAAGAAGCCAAATCTCAACGGTTCATAGACAGCCTGGAGATCATCTCAACATGCGTCTCATTACAACAGACACAACATCAAGCAAAGCGGAACCGCGGAAATTTCCAGTTCCATGACTTGGCGGTGCGCAGATGACCGAGAGTCAAACCCCGACTCCGTGAAATGCGGATAAAGTCAACCCTTCTTGGTCATATGGAACGCGGCTTATGTCAATCCTGACCCCATGAGAAACGTCCAGAGCGGATCCTGGTCCTCGCAGAACACGGCTATGACCCCGTGGGAAGCATCCAGAGCAGAGCCTGGTCCTTGCATAACACGGCTATGACCCATGGGAAGCATCCAGAGCAAAATTCCTGGTGACGTGGAACGCGGCTTATGTCAATCCTGACCCCGTGGTAAACGTCTAGAGCGGATCCTGGTCCTCGCAGAACATGGCTTTGAGTGGGAAGCATCCAGAGCGGAGCCTGATCCTCGCAGAACACGGCTATGACCCCGTGGGAAGCATCCAGAGCAAATTCCTGGTTACGTGGAATGCGGCTTATGTCAATCCTGACCCCGTGGAAAACGTCCAGAGCGGAGCCTGGTCCTCGCAGAACACGGCTATGACCCCGTAGGAAGCATCCAGAGCAAATTCCTGGTTACGTGGAACGCGGCTTATGTCAATCCTGACCCCGTGGAAAACTTCCAGAGCGGAGCCTGGTCCTCGCAGAACACGGCTATGACCCCGTGGGAAGCATCCAGAGCAAAATTCCTGGTCACGTGGAACATGCCTCATGTTAATCCTGACCCCGTGGGAAACGTCCAGAGCGGAGCCTGGTCCTCGCAGAACACGGCTATGACCCCGTCGGAAGCATCCAGAGCAAAATTCCTGGTCACGTAGAACGCGGCTTATGTCAATCCTGACCCCGTGGGAAACGTCCAGAGCGGATTCTGGTCCTTGCAGAACATGGCTATGACCCCGTGGGAAGCATCCAGAGCGGAGCCTGGTCCTCGCAGAACACGGCTATGATCCCGTGGGAAGCATCCAGAGAAAAATTCCTGGTCACGTGGAACGCGGCTTATGTCAATCCTGAACCCGTGGGAAACGTCCAGAGCGGATCCTGGTCCTCGCAGAACACGGCTATGACCCTATGGGAAGCATCCAGAGCGGAGCAAGGTCCTCTCAGAACATGGCTATGACCCCGTGGGAAGAAAAATCTCTTGTAAGATCCTTACGACTTATAAGAGAAAACGCACTTAAGAATCCTCCGATTCCTAAGGAGAAAATACACCTACGAGATCCTTTCGACTCGTAGGGAGAAAAGTTTTTATGAGACCCTCACGGCTCATAAAGTTGAAAAGCCTTAGGCAGCAGATCTTAACCTGCTTCCTAAGCCATCGCTACCTCTCAAAGAGTTCAAGACGGAATGATTCTATCATCTGCAGGTTATGCTTACTAAAGTGACATGCTGATAACAAAGAAAAGAAGAAAGCAAAGAGATGACACAAGACATTGCGAAAGAAATGTATCTTTTATTCATAAATTTAATTGGGTACAAAATAAATCATATGAAAGGATAAAAAAATGGATACATTTTATTCAAAATTATAAATGGTACAAAAACGATCATTGAGAGGGAAGCGTTTTCAATAGTCCAATCAGCCGCTCGCGCACTTCCCTCAGCCCCTTTTCTTGGTCAGCTACCGCGGCCAACTCTGCTTCGACTTGGGCTAGTTGCTGCAAGTAGGACAAAAGTTGCTCTTCGACGGCCTGCTGAGCAGCCCCACGATTTTGTGCATCTCGCTCGATGAGGTCGAGCTTCTGCCTCAGTGTTAGCTCATCGGAAATACATCGTAGAAGGCTCTCAAAGATAGTCTTCAACTGCACAGCATTGGCATCAACCTGAGCATGCAATCGAGCAGAGTCGCTCGAAATCTCTTCACACTCCTTACGCTTTAAGGCCGCCTCCTGTTCAAGATGACGAAAGTAGGGAATGCTCTGCTCGACCCATGCAGCCCGTTGAGAGTTCACAGCTAAGACCTCAGGAGCAGGACGTCCAAATTCGAGCTCGTGCAGACAGGCCTCAATTTCCCTGCAGTGATTAACCCAAGACTCAACGACGCCCTCACTATGAAAGTTCACGAGCGTCGCCAGCATAGGATTAACCTCCGCGGCAAAATCTGCAGCGAATGTGGGAGCCTCCACGTCAAGCTCCTCGATGTAGTTGCTCAACATGCGCAGAATGTTCACAGCGCCTTTGGAAGATGAACATCGAGAAAAGAAGCCTGCAGGAATTCCGACTCGAGATTCGAACGGAGCTGAAGTTGATATCACCGTTGCAAAACAAATCACAGTCAAATGACAGTTCAAGAAATAGAGGAGGTTCAAGAATAATGGAGTTTACTATACCGGCTGCAGCAGGTGGCAAGGCCGGGATTACCAGTGGTGCAACTGTTCTTTCGTCTCCTCCTTCGATCTGTAGTGCTGCAATCAAAACAAAGAAGAATTAGAAATGATTTGGCTGCCCATAAAAGAAGAGACATTAGCTGAAGGCTGTACTCACCAGTACCACTAGATGAAGCAATCTCTGACTGGAAAGAGAAGTGTGGGTGTAGCACCTGATACAGGTGATCAAAAAAGACTTCTGCAAGGACGCAGTAATGCAATGTCAATACATAAAGTATACAGCCTGCAATGAAACTGATGGGTCACAAATCTGCACCTTCCAGCATTTAGGATGGTACGAGAGAAGGTAGAGGAGCGGTCACCGTTAAAGCAGCAACTGGAGATGCTTCCTCGGGTGGCACAACCCCAACGCTCATCACACCTGCATTAGAAATAAGAGAAACGCTGTCAAAAAGAAGTTAAAAGGGATTGCAGAATAAAGGGGAAAATGATGACCCAAAATGTACCTGGTGATTCGCCGGTCGAGACCGCGACAAGGGCGTCACTGGAGGCAGCAAATGCTTCACCCTCCTCCATCGGAATGGTCTCGCCACCCGTAGCCTCATCCCCCGATTCCACGAGAATCATCGTGACACTCGTAGTGCCCAGCAACAGGAAAGAGCCGCAAGGGGAAAGAGAGACAATTGGAGTAGTGCCCGACTCTTGAGAAAGAGTGTCTACCTCAGGATCGGCGATTGTAGTCATCTCACCTACCGCCACCTCGGGTTCGGCGATTATGGCTGTCTCACCTGCCGCTACCTCGAGCTCAACAATCGTGGCTGTCTCACCTACCGCTACCCCAGGCTCGGTGGCTGTCGTCACGTCACCCGCCACTCCCTCGGCAAAACTAAGCCCTGCAAGATAGGATATATGAGAACCTGAGAATTAAAACTTTGACAAAAGAACCCAATGCCACGTTACCTTGGGTCAGTTTTTTGATTGCCTCCCGAGCCGCACGAGCTACCTGTCTATGGGCAGTGGACAAGGTAGCCGAAGCATCCTCTGAAAGGGTGAGGGCTGGAGTAGCAGTGCTCGGATCTGCACCCGCAGCCAAGGCAGCGTTACGCTCCCTTGTTGCGCGCACTCTACGCTTCCTTTCCGCTCGGGCCATGAGAGTGGATCTTCTAGAATCCTGCATCAATAAGACGTCCTCGTCCACGCAAAGGGTTACCTCTGGAGCCGTTATGGCATCCGTCATCGGTTGCTTAAGTTAGGCTTCTTTCGGCAATACCGGCGGAACTGAAACTTCGACAGCCGACCTCGAGGGCATTTCCGCACCGCCCTGCGAAGTCGGTGCCACACCTGGAATAACTTGAGTAGAGGTAGTTCCTGTAATAAGATGAAAAGGAAGGGTCAGATTACCCATAAGAAACGGGAGTGGAAACACGGTGAACCGAAATGTACCGATGCCTAAAGATGCTCGAATCCTCTCCTCCTCCTCGAAAGTCTTGAGGGAAGCCGCTAGAGCCTTTTCAGTGAAAATGCCTGGTGTAGAACGAGTGTCAGTCAAAACATCATAACAAAAACGTAAAAAAGAAGGGGTACGATTGAAGCTTACTTAATTGAGCGAGGGTGGCTAGTCCCGCTTTATGGCTTGCTGATCTCTCAGAAGCGGCAATGGAAGCCGCCAAATTAGTATCGTCCGGTGCTATGAACAGACCCTCGTTGGTCCCATATTCACTCAGGCCCTCGCTATAAGGAGCATGGGGATCCTGGCCGAGTACAACGTCGACAGAAAAGATCGACTTTTTCTTCCTCTTCTGTGAGTGAGCTCCGGTCGCAGCCAGCACTAGCTTACGCTTGGTGGGCACTTTGGGACGACGAGTCTCGATATCTGAACCCACGCCAGACTTGAGGGAAGCTACATTCACCGTCTCCATGGGAGCACGGGGCACCGGTAGCTCGGTCCTATCATGCGGGACCTCGACCGCAGCGACTCCTCTAAAGGGAGGACGGACGATGGTCCGTCGCTTCAGAGGGATGCTTGGATTACCGGCAGGGGGTGCACCCTTGCGGTCGAGCAACAATTTCTTTTCCTCCCTGATAACGGCACCCATTGCGTGCTGATACCACGCCACGTATACCTTTAGGGCCCTAGGAACACAACTTGGTTCACTAATGAAGAAAATGGACCCTGTGTTTAGGCGCATGAAGTGATGCAAAGCGCTCCGGATGCCCTCCTCTGTGTAAACTAGTTCTGCCAGGAATGCCTCGAGCGGGATGCCCTAATTATAACTTGATTGCTGGGAAAAACGGTGAGGGTTATATCTCATGAACAGAGCCGAATCGTTCTGCCTGAACACCAAATATCCCGGCCTGACGGAATATAGGTGGAGAATTTCCCAAGCTTTCAGGGTAGAAGCCCCATCCTTAAAGGTGTCCCGCAATGGCTGCGTCGTCTTAGCAGACTCCTTATCGATGGTCATAACCTTATCAGCAAAGGTCATGCTGTCCCCGATGGTACGTGGGCGAGGAATTACACCCCGAGCCTCTCGCTGGCTCGGCTTCACAATGGAAGCATTGACCAACCGCATGATTCGTGGAAAATTGCAAGTTTCATAGAAATGAGGCCTCTTGTGCATTCCGAAGGCACCGAGCACATGCAATTCAAGCTATGAAGTAAAATAATGCATCGGGAAGTTCACGGGCTGCACCCCCGGCTGAGTAGTATCAGCCGCCAAACTAAGGCCGTGATATAAATGAGCCAGCCCGGCAATTCCAACAGCAACTTTTCTCCCTTCAACCATCCGATGAGCTGGGTAGAAAACTGACGACCTCATGTAGCGAGGGTGCATGGGAAGCGGGGACCAGCTTAACCACAAACCGAGGAACCCTAGAAAGAACGCTTCCTCGTCGATGCCCGGAGCAGCAATTAATGAAAAAGGGACGATCGCGACGTTTGGAAGAAAGAATCCCTTTTGATCAGCTTCCAATATTGGCCGGCGATCCAAACCGAAGCCAAAAGGATCATCGAGTTTGGCAAACTTGTCACCCTGGCACAATAAAACTTCTGGGCGAAGAAAACGGGCGATGAAGTCCGCAAAGCTAACCCCACGGCTTCCAGATTCAAGAAATAAACCTTCATAAATGTTTAGCACCTTGATCAAGCTAGGGAATCGGTGCTGAATGGCATTCTCTGGGTTTAGACCCATCATCACCAGTCGGGTAGCGAAAACATATTCATCTGGGGGCAAGATCTCCTCATAATACTCCCCTCTGACAGGCAAACCAGAGATATCCGCAAACTCTTTCAAAGAGATGGAAACTTCCCGATCTAGCATAAGAAAGGTATGAGTTGGAACGTTCCATTGTTCCAAGAAGGCTTTGACCCACCATGCGGGAGGTGTGGAATTGTAACATTTCAAAAAAATAAAATATTATTTTTGGGAATTTTCATAATTTAACATTAATTTTTAACGAATATTTTAATAGTTGGTATAATTAAATACCGATAAATGGTGAAAATTCTGGAGAAAACTTTGGAAATTCCAAAATAGGTTATTTTGTGGAAATATGCCATTTTACAGTTTTTATGATGAATTATATGCTACTTTGGTGTTAATCATGATTAAAAATCGCTAATTGGATTTTTGGCTTTTTGTGCAAAATGTGCACATAACATTTTCTACATTTGTCATACTTGTTTCATGTTTTGGACCCATGGTGGCCTAGGGTTGGACCATGTTTAGATGACCATGGTGGGTTAGCCAAGTTTAGGCAACCATGGTGGATTAAACCAATTGGTTAGGTTAGTGGGGTTATTTGAGGATTGTTAGCTTTGTCTAAAGGTGATTAGGTTGGGGTTGACTTGTGTAGGGAGAAAGTGAGCCATGGTGGCTTGGTGGCCTGTGAGCATTGTTTTGGAGAGAGAGAGAGGTGGTTAGGGTGTGCCATGATCCATCCCACTTCATAATCCCTTGTGTTCTTTTACCCCCTCTCACACATCAGCCCTAAATTCTCCAACTTCAGCCCCCATAGCAACACATCAGCTGCTACATCAGCCAACATCAGCAGCTGAAACAATACTTCAGCCAACCCTACACTTGCTCCTAACACCATAGCCCAACACCAACACACCCTACATCATCCACAGCAGCAACCTCAGCCAAACAAAAGCAACAGCCACATCAACTGCTGCAACAGCAGCTGATGTAACAGCTTCAGCCCCCAATATCAAACTTCAGCCCCCAATATCACAACATCAGCCCAATTTTTATCACATCAGCTGCAACACCATCAACCCATATCAAATATCATCAGCAACTGCTTCAAAACCTTTAACTTCAGCAAATACTTCACTCCACCATAAACCAACACTTCACAACACAAAACAACAACAGGTTAGCTTCAGCATCAGCAGCTGAAGCAACATCAGCCACCAAAACAACTACATCAGTACAACACCACCACACCACCATATACTTCAACTTCACCCCCCAAAAAAACCACAGCCATAGCAGCTGCTGCAACAGCAGAAGGAAAAACAAAGGGATTTGCAAGCAGCAGCAGCTACAGAACCAGCATCAGCATCTGTTGCAACTGCAACAAGACCCACAAAGGAGCAGCTCAGCATGCAGCACAGTTCTTCCTTCTTCCCTTCTCCTTCATCTAAGATTCTTTGAGGTATAATCTCACAACCCAACTCCTATCTTGTTAAGTTATGGATCATTGGCTGAAACTTAGTGTTATTAAGTAGATTAGTGCTAGTTTAGATAAATTTGAGTGAGACTTGACCAAATGCTGGTTTTGATGATTAGGGTAACCTTATTAAGTGTGTTTGAGACCACTTAACCCCAGAACACCCCAGATTTCCAGTAAGTTACCTGAATGTTTCAACTTGGCGTATTTTAGCGATTTTGTCGATTTTGTGACCTTTCTGGTATCTGCTTCAACCCGAGACCTCCTAAAATAAAATTGACTTGGCAGTAAGCTGTGAAGGAACCCTGGAACCATCCCACAAAGCCCTAGCCCCCAACTCCCATACCAGGCCGCAGATAAATTCCCTCTGGCCGCAATTTGCGGCCAGAACAGTAGGGAACCCCCTCGTTTTGCATGCACGGCTCTTTTAACTATAAACTTGACCCTGGGTATGTCCAGTTTTGACTGATTCCAGTTAGGGTAAAATCTGGGTTGATTTTCATGAGTTAGCGTATGATTTACGACTTGTTTTAGCATGGTTTTTGGTATTCGATGATTCGTTTCCGTCGGGTGGCGTTTGAACGCCAACGACCAGTGAGCTTTGGCTATGTTTGCACGCGAGGCCACAGGTTTTTACCTATGGGCATAGCGTGTACCATTTTGGTTTCCGACATGGTTTTCATGTGTTTTAGCATGTGATATCCTTGTAGGTACCACATGTGGCGTCAAAGCGTTGGAGATGCAAATGGCGACATCGGCACCTGCACGCATAAAGAAAGGTGGGTAGATTTATATCTACGGGGAGAAGTCAGGTGGATGGCGTATAGCACCCCCGCAGTTCGTGGTGATGTATACGGATGCGTATACACACCAAAAAATTATTATATGTTATTTGGGATTAATGATGATGATTAAGATGGATATTGGTGTGTTGGATTGGTAAAAGGTTACGAAACCCTAGATTAGTGGGTGCACTACACACACACACACATACATACTTACATACATCCTTATTTCATATTTGGTTATGGGATTCTACATAGTTATGTGTTCACATGGGTATGAGACTATGTGTTCGCATACGGACTTGAGGATGATACGTGGGATTGAGATGAGTCGATGATATTTGATCCGAGATTATGATATCGATGATAGGGCATGATTCGTATTTGAGATACGCCCTGTTATGATAGCGGGTCTTGGATGACGATGACATGTGCATAGTGAGATAAATATAAAATGATCGACATGTGATATGATATGATATGACAAGATAATTATGATAGGCCGCATTCGGCGATGTTTACTCCTTGTGATGATATGTGATGATGATATCGATTTATACGAGACTGTCGATCAGTAGTCAGATCTTGATTATAGTGATGATGTTAGCATTATACTACACATAGGTCAGTACCCAGATTATGATATGTGATAAAGAGAATACTAGATGAATTATTTGACGAATGTGATATTGACCCGTACCCAGATTTGGGGATGCCGTACGACGGATTTACGTACGAGCTATAACTTGATGTTTGATCTGCACTCTTGATTTGGGAATAACTGATTATAGAGATATGGTATCGGATGTGATATTATCGAGGCGGGATCACCGACTATATATGTATATTTATGTATCGACTCAGAGGTTAGGCGGTTTCCCTTACCTACTGTTAGCTTTAGCTCAGCCTTAGTGGTGTAGCTATATGACTCTTATGACATTAGATGCAGTTTAGCTATCATTGTGTTTAGTATTTAGCTTCTGCACATTTCTATTGTTTGCTCCGCATCGTATACTATTGTGATTCATATTCTATTATTGATATCCTGCTGCTAGGACACCAGCACCATTACCGATGATGCGTATGTACCACGTACACTTATTTGCCAGCGCACACACATCTTCATCGGTAATTGCCATGTCACGTATACTTAGAGAATATTATTGCCTGATTTAGCTTGTTATCTAGTAGTGACATGATATTAGTGCACTTACCTTATATGCCGCTTGACATTGTAGCTATTACTTGTCACATCATGCATACTGTTGTTCATTATATGCCGCATTCATGGATTCTCATGCTTATATTCATGATTTTACATGCTATTGATGATTGGATTCGGGTTTCCATGAGATTTTCTGGATTTGGAGGAAAACCGCAAAACATATATAAACTGCTTTATCTCTTTTTAAATAAAAATGCGGTTTTTTCATGATGTATGAGTCGTCCACCATGAGTTTTGCTGATGGATTTCGAGACCCGATTCGAGGAGGCGGATGAACCGTTTCGGGTACATGGTGGGCCCGGTGCGGTACCCCGGGACAAGAAGATCGCAGGAGATGGCGTTGAGCCTGTGCAGGGGAGCATGACCGACCGATGATATTACCCGACACGTCAGATATCCGGAGGATACCGTCGTGGTCATGAGACGGATGGCAGGGGCCGATCTTGACTGACGGCGCCCTGGATACTATGATTGAGATTTTGAGATATTGAGGTACAGAGAATTGTGATACAGAGATATCGAGATATTGGAATTTATGTTTTGTGCCGATGCTAGGCACTGTTTATGTTGATTTCATTTATGATACCTCATTTTATAAATACAGAAATCTCACAAATTTATGAAAGCAGTTTTCTTCAGTACATGCATTCTGTTTCATGCACTCATACATCATTCATATGATACATTGCTACCTGAGCACTGACACGGGCACATGGGATTATACTTGGGTTAGATATTTACCTTAGCCATTGTTATAGGTTGCTAGTTATGTTTTGAAGATTATATATATTGATCGTATGACCTAGGATTGCGTCATACATGCGATTTTCTGTTCATAGATCTTTTTCTACTCACGAGTTGGCAACTCACCCCCGTTGTGCCCCAGTTTCTTGCAGGTGTTGCCGTACGGGTTTCATTATGGCTTTGCGGGCACAGCTTCTTTCAGG
Source organism: Agapanthus africanus (assembly GCA_030015575.1). Taxonomy (NCBI): domain Eukaryota; kingdom Viridiplantae; phylum Streptophyta; class Magnoliopsida; order Asparagales; family Amaryllidaceae; genus Agapanthus; species Agapanthus africanus. The sequence continues at coordinate 311,638,946 of JASDDO010000024.1, forward strand.
TGACTTTCTAGTAGGTGGGTTATTTGTATCGTACCCATCATTATAGATTGTATATTATATTTCAGTTGTATCTAGAAGTTCCATCAACCAAACATGTACTTATTCGAAATAGAGACCGGTGGTGTTTATTCTTTCGACCTTAGAGTCGTACGTTATATTTCTGTGGATTTCTTGTTGTTGGAGTTTCCTTTCTGTTGTGATCCTCGCCTTTAGGCGTTGTATATTATGTTGCCAGCTGGTTGTTTTGTTGTGGTTCTTCCTACTCTCTACTACTCTTCTTGGTTTGGATTTCTGGGCTCGGCTTACTTAGAGCACGTACGCCTTGAGACGTTCGTAGCCTAAGTGCCGTTCATGTTCCGTACTTTCGGGACGTGACAGGAATACTGAAACAGAGAAGCATAAATCACAGGATACAACCCAAGCTTCAGTAGTTCTGACTTCTTTGCCGATAGGATATATCGGGCCCATTGCAGGTAGCCGGCTGAGTGACGAGGAATCAGACCTATATTGTACGGCTGTCCCCAAGGGCGCGACTCACATTGGCATATACGCCGCCCTAGAATGTCCAAAGCCATCGGCGGTTGTATAGGTATTGCAGTCATAGAGGGCTGAAGACAATCCTCTGAAGTCCAATTAACCACTTCCACAGCATAGTTCACTGGGGTTGGGTCAGCATAGTGAATCGCCGAAATAGCCTCTGAAGGTGTTGCGCAAGAGAAGCTGCGTCGACCCATAATGATCTGGTTATACCATGTTCCCCACAAATGAAGATTCTTGTGTTCCGGGTCATGGTCTCTGATCAACGCAAGATCCTCCCGGTCTACGGGCGCTTCAGGAAATCCACCTTCGGAGCGAATGAACGGAAAAGAAGTGTCGAAAGACATGTCGCCTGCGTGAAAAAGGACAAAAGTCAACTGTCAATGCGATAATTTAATTTAAATTCTGACACTTGGTACCTTAGAATTTGTACCACACCGCAAAGCAGTAGAAAGGGACAAAAGGGGGCCCACAAAATCTAGATGACAATTCATCATTAACAAAACAGCCTCATCATTTGATGAAGCTGTCATTAAGTGAGGAAATTCTCAAAAGAAATTCTCATTAAATGAGAGATCTCTCGGGCAGAGAAGTAAATCTCCCTTTGAGAGCAGTGCTCTGTGACAGAGTGACACTTGTCAAACTCTGATCATGAAGGAATAAAAATTCCTCAAAAGCCTGGCTCTGTAAAGATGATGGAAAAACCCATCAGAAAAATTGAAATCAATTTTTTATATATGAATTAAAATTCTAAGATCTTCAAGATCCATGAACAAACTCTTAAGAGTTCTTCACAATTTGAAGAGAGCAAAAGCTCTGTTAATGAAACCCTAAAAGGGTTTTCTTTAGATCAAAGATCTATGAAGAGCAAGGCTCTATTAATGGGTAAAACCCTAGATTATTAAAAGATTTAATCTTTACCTAAATTTTGACAAAATTTTTGTCCTTAAGAAAATTCTTAAAATGGAGAGCTATGCTCTGTAAGAGAATAAAAATCCTCAGAAAATAAGGAAAAAGATGAACAAAATCATCTAAAGGACCAAAGGTCCTATTTATAGGCATTGAAATGCCTTTTCAACTTCTGAGTTGATCCAAGGGCGCAGATGCTGACACCGCTGCACTCATATGTGGGCCACATGAGCGCAACGGTGGGGGGGCATTTGTTTCCCCCAATCAGAGCGAAGCTCTGTTTGAAATTCAAATTTCAAAATTGAAGCAACGCTTCAGATGCAGCGCCAAGTGCGCTGCGCCCTAGGCAGCCTACCATGTGTGCGCTAGCGCTAGGAGCTCTGTGCTCTAAGTAGCGCGCCATGTGTCAAACACGGGTGCGCTAGCGTAGGGTGCGCTAGCGCAGGGTGCGCTGCGCTCCGAGCAGCGCACCATGTGTCAAACACAGGTGCGCTAGCGCAATGTGCGCTGCGCTCTAAGCAGCGCAGCACGGATGCGCTAACGCTGGAATTAAAAAACTCCCCACCGTTAGATCAAAAGATCTAATAATAATGATAAATCATTAATTAATTAGAATTAAATTCTGTTATGGAAAGATTTTTCAATCTTGTTAAAAACAAGAAGATTGCCTTCTGTAAAACAGAAGCCCTAGGATCAAAGATCCAATGGTGGGAAACATCTCCAAATCAATCAGAAAAAGATCTCTTTAACTGATTCAACAAATCAGCTTGCCTTATATAAAGGCCCCAAGAGTTCAAGTCTTATAGAGAAACCCCCCCCATAAAGTTTGAGAAACTCAAAGAAAAAGAGAAAGCTCTTGCAAGAAGATATTTCTTCAAGGTAAAGATGATGGATGATGAACACAGAGATGAAATCATCTCATGATTAAGAAAGAAGAATTCTTTTCTTTAAATAGATCATCGATCTACAAGACAAAAAGTCTTTCATAAAGAGATCAAAAGATCTCACCATAAAATAAAAGAAGAAGAACATAATTCTTCTCACAGATCACAGATCTATAAAGGCAAAGCCTTTTCATCAACATAAGAGATTGGAAATCTCTCTTGCAAAATAAGAACTGTTGTTCTTAGATCTTGAGACAAAGTCTCTTTTAAATGAACATAAATTTGTTCCCAAATCATAAAATTTACCAGATGTGCTTTGCGCTCTTGAAATGCGCCTTGCGCTCTTGAACCGCGCTTCTGCGCTCTCTGGACTGGCGCTCAGCGCCAAATGCGCCACGTGTCAACCACGTATGCGCCAATTGACAACTTGCGCTTCGCACTTCTGAAATAGCGTACTGCGCTCATGGGCCGGCACTCAGCGCCAAGCGCACCACGTGTCACTCACGTGTGCGCCACTAAACTGAAAGCGCAACGCGCTCATGGACTAGCGCTTAGCGCTCATAAATTGGCATCATGCGCTCATCATCTGGCGCCTAGCGCTGAGCGCGACACGTGTCCCTTACATGTGCGCCACGTGGCAGAAGCGCACTGCGCTCTTTGACTGGAGCAAAGCGCCTAGCGCGCCACGTGTTGCACTGACAGAACGTAAATCGTTCTTTAATAAGCCCAGAGCTCTGATGAATGCTCAGCATTCAATAAAAGACAAAATATTGTTAGAATGCAAGTCAATGCTTAGCATTATTAAAAGGTCCAAGCCCAAATAAAGGCTCAACAACCCAAAATAAAATGTTAAATATTTACTGGACTTAGCCCAAAATTGGCCATAAGTCCTCAACTCATATTAATTGAGCTCATCTGCTCACAAATACGTTAATGGATCTTAGCCCCAAATTGGACTACAGATATTTCAACCAACTCACATCGGTTCGAGGGTACATCTCTTTACTCCTCTGATATTTGTCGTTGTAATCCTTCAACTTCTTCAGAGAGGTGACGAGTCCCGACAACCAAACATTCTACGGACTGTGGGGTCCTTTAAAACTCACGGACTATGATGTCCTTAACCTTGACTGTGAGGTCTTTAAAATCACAGACTATGATGTCCTTAACCTTGACTGCGAGGTCTTTAAACTCACGGACTATAATGTCCTTAACCTTGACTGTAAGGTCTTTAAACTCACGGACTATGATGTTCTTAACCTTGAATGTGAGGTCTTTAAACTCACGGACTATGATGTCCTTAACCTTGACCGTGAGGTCTTTAAATTCATCGACTATGATGTCCTTAACCTTGACTGTGAGGTCTTTAAACTCACGGACTATGGTGTCCTTAACCTTGATCATGGGGTCTTTAAACTCACGGACTATGATGTCCTTAACCTTGACTGTGGGGTCTTTAAACTCACGGACTATGATGTCCTTAACCTGGACCAAGATGTCCTTAAACTAACATTGGACCACCATGTCCTTAAACTGATAATCGACCGCAATGTCCCTAAACTAAACAATAGAGCCCAATTGCTCTCTTGTTGGATCTAAACGATCCTGTTAAGTTGATCTGAGTCTAAAAATTAGACTAATGTATCCTTAACAAACGTTTAAGTTGATCTTAGTCTCAAATGGGACTAACGTATCCTTAAACCCAACCCCCAAACCTAAATCTAAGAAGATACGGATTTGGACTAATCCACGCCCTACGGGCGACAACATAAATTAGTCTCCGTATACAATCCACGGGCAACCAAAAAATAAAACAAACACCCACGATACGAAGTGACCATCTGGAGAAGGAGAAAGTGGTTACCGCGATGCGGTAGCGTAATTAACTGCAGGGGCTTGCGCCTTCAAGGAAGAGCGTCCCCACAATCAAAAACCCTTCAAATGAGGGGGAATCTGACGAAGTCTGCTACATCGGCCGCATCCGTTTAAACCTTCGATATACGGTGCCATAAATCAACTTGGCATCTTCGGAGAGGTGGACGGATATCACCAATTAGCATCTGCCCCCAAATTTAAGCAAGACGGACCTACGCGGTCGCGTCTCTATGTTCGGAGGAGAATAGGATCATTGGATGACGTATTTCCGAGACGGGGTCATTGGATGACGTATTTCCGAGACAGGGTCATTTACTGACGTGTTTCCGCGACGGGTTCATTGGATGACGTATTTCCGCGACGGGGTCATTTGCTGACGTGTTTCCGCGACGGGGTCATTGGATGACGTGTTTCCGAGACAGGGTCATTTGCTGACGTGTTTCCGCGACGGGATCATTTGATGACGTATTTCCGTGATGGGGTCATTGGCTGATGTATTTCCGCGACGGGGTCATTTGATGATGTATTTCCGTGACGGGGTCATTTGCTGACGTATTTCCGAGACGGGGTCATTTGCTGACTTGTTTCCGCGACGGGGTCATTTGATGACGTATTTCCGTGACGGGGTCATTGGCTGACGTATTTCCGCGACGGGTTCATTGGATGACGTATTTCCGAGACGAGGTCATTTGCTGACGTGTTTCCGCGACGAGGTCATTTGATGACGTATTTCCACGACGGGGTCATTTGATGACGTAGGCGGGGTCATTTGATGACATGTTTCCGCGACGAGGTCATTTTATGAAGTATTTCCGTAACGGGGTCATTAGCTGACGTATTTCCGCGACGGGGTCATTTGATGGCGTATTTCCGTGACGGGGTCATTGGCTGACGTATTTCCGCAACGGGGTCATTTGATGACGTATTTCCGCGACGGGGTCATTTGCTGACGTATTTCCTCGACGGGATCATTGGATGACGTATTTCCGAGACGGGGTCATTTGCTGACGTGTTTCCGCGACGGGGTCATTTGATAACGTTGCGTCTGCTGTAACGAGACGAATGTCGAGGCGGTCTCTAGGTTGTTTGTGAACCGTCGAGATCTGGCTCTCTTTCTGATGGAGCCTGGTGGGATGATATGGTTTCCTCATTGTTTGTGCCCCTGGATTGCATACAGGGATCGATGTGATCTCATCTGTAGGGCAAAAGTTACATTCTTTCATCATTTTTTTTATTTCTTTCCGCGATGCTCTATTATTTCAGCTTTTTATATCGCGAAAGTCACGATTGCCCAATCATTTCGGCTATTTTTCGCAGTGCCCAATCATTTCGGCTCCTTTGTATGCATATATTTTTACTTGCTGATTTTGTTGCAAGTTTCCCCGTCATTTCGGCTATTTCATATACATTTTTGGCTCGCTGATTTTTATCGCGAGTGTGGAACTTGGAATCCGGTGCCAATCTTAGCATCATCATCGCTGCAACTGGAATATTGCCAGGAGCGAATCATCATTTGCCGTGAAAGGACCTGGAATTTGATTCCGATTCAGGCATTAGCATCGCTACATCTGGGAAATTGCTAGGAGCGAATTATCATTTGCCTTTGTCAATTTAAACAAAGATGGCTTAGCAAATAGGATTAGGATCCTGTCGACTAAGGCTTTTGACTTCATGAGCCGTAAGGGTCTCATAAAAGTATTTCTCCCTACGAGTCGTGAGGATCTCGTAGGTGCGTTTTCTATTTAAGAATCGTGAGGATTCTTAAGTGTGTGTTCTCTTATAAGTCATAAGGATCTTACAACAGTGTTTTCTCCTTGCAAGTCGAGAGGACCTACAAGTGTTTGTTCACCGTGTGAGCATATCTCTAGTTGCTGGTGAGACTCTGTTAGGGAAATGTTTATTCGTGCCCGTGGATTGTATACAAGGGTCAATATTGAACCCCTTGTAGGGCAAAAGCGGGGTGTGTGACGGCTTAAGAACAGGTTCAGATCCCTGTAGCTTAAGGCTTTTGAATCCTATGAGCCGTGAGGGTCTCAAACGGTAATTCTCCTTAGGAGTCGTGAGGATCTCGTAAGTGTGTTTTCTCCTTAGGAATCGTGGGGACCCCTAAGTGTGTTGCTCCCTTGTGAGTCCTAAGGATCTCACACAGGTATTTTCTCCTTACAAGGTCGAGAGGACCTTGCACGTGTCTTTTAACGAGATTGCGCCCTTCCGGGTTTTTATAAACTCGCCGGTAGCCCTGCTGTTTTTACTCACGGAGCCCTTTCGGGTTTTCATCCATGCCCATCTCGCTTATGGACGTACCGTTTTTTTTCTTTTTATTTATTTATTTATTTATTTATTTTTTGCGTCAGCCTTGGGATGCTGCGGTCCGTAGTAGTTTATAGACGTCTCGATCAGGCGTAGTATTTCTTCAAGAAACGGCCGTTTATTGGCTTGAAGGGTCTTTCGCCATGCATATCCATGAGCAAGTAAGCCCCACCCTGATAGACTTTGTTTATGATGTACGTGCCTTCATAGTTCGGCTCGAATTTCTCCCGTTTTGCACGATTGGGGATCATAGTTCGCTTGACCACTTGCACGAGTTCGCCTTGGCGGAATATTCTCGGCCTAGTCAATCTCTTGTATGAACGCGTCATTTTTGCTTTGTAAGCTTCCAAGTTTTGCAGCGCCATAAGCCAGGTTTCGTCAAGGGAATCAAGTTCCTCAAGCCGAAGATGAGCATTCTCTTCGTCCATTAGCTCGTAATGAACCGCCACTCGTAAGGAGGGTAGCTCTATCTCTAAGGGAAGTAGTACTTCAAGGCCGAATACCAATACATACGGCGTTGTGTTTATGGCCGTTTTGAATATAGTTCGATACGCCCAGAGAGCTTCATGCAGTCTCTCGTGCCAGTCCTTTTTATTTTTGGACACCGTCTTTTTCACGATCTTCGTCAATGTCTTATTGAAAGCCTCAGCCAGACCGTTAGCTCTGGGATTATAGACCGAAGAGTATCTCCAGTCTATATTATGTTGCTGCACGAAGCGGCTGATTTTGTGACTTCTGTAGGCCGGCCCGTTATCGGAGATAATCCGTCGTGGAGTGCCGAACCGATAGATGACGTGTGTCTTGAAGAAATGGAGGATATTCTCCGTCTTCACTTCTCTTAATGGTACTGCTTCTGCCTACTTGGAGAAGTAATCAGTTGTCGCCAGTATGAACCGATGTCCTCTGAACGATACCGGTTCAATAGGCCCGATTATGTCAGTTCCCCACATTTCGAATGGCCAGCTAGCCACCGTTGGGTGTAGTGGATTTGGATGTTGATGGATAAAGTCCCCATGAATCTGGCACGAGTGGCACTGCTTCGCGTACTCGAGACAGTCCTAAATCATTGTAGGCTAATAGTAGCCCATCCTTTTGATCTTCAACTTCATCTTCGGCCCGGCTTAATGAGAACCACAGAGTCCGTCATGAGTTTCTTGGACGACTCTCTTTGCTTCTTCCGGTCCCAGGCATCTCAGCCATAAAGAGTCGAACGATCTCTTATACAGAGTATTATTGACGAAGGCAAAAGACAGGGTTCATTTCATGAGCTGATGTCTTGAGGACGCATCTTCAGGTGTTCGAAGGAATTTGAAGTAGTCTATAAAGACTTCTCTCCAATCCTTAGCCTTTTTCCTGGTCTTTTATTTGTAGGGTCGCTTGCTCGGTCGCTCCCTTTTCTTCGTACGACTCCAGAGATATTTCTGCCGGCGGCTTTGCATAACGATCCTTATGTCATCAAGGTTCTCGTCGGCCAGTTTTTTAGTGAGCTTGGCTAACGCATCCGCCTTGCTATTTTCCGTACGCGGAATGCTTTCCAGAGCATAGGAGGGAATTTGAGTCAGCAGTTGCCGCACTTTCTCTCCGTACTTTACCAACTCCGGTTTGCACGTCTGATAGTCGCCGTTTACTTGGTTAACGACCAGTTGCGAGTCTCCGTATATGAGGAGGTTTTCAATTCCCATGTCGACAGTGATCTCAAGACCTGTTATCAAAGCTTCATATTCGGCTTCATTGTTCGTCCTCGGCTCTGTTAAAAAAAGGCAAAGTACATTATCCCTCCTTGTGGAGTCACGAAGATGAGGCCCACCCCAGATTTGATTATGGGGTAGTTGTGCTTTCGCTTCTTCATAGAAGATGCTCCGTCGAAGTAGAGTTCCCATCGGGTATCACTCCCTCCTTTTTCCCTGTTGATCATGTCAAACGGGTGCTCGTCTGGCAATTCGCAGTTCAAGGGAGAATCGACATGTATCGGATGCTCAGCGAGGATGTCGGCGATGCCCTGGCCTTTCACTGCCTTGAGCAGACGATAAGTTATCGAGAACTCCATCAAGAGGAGGGTCCATTTAGCGAGTCGTCCCGTTAGTATGGCTCTTGACATCAAATATTTGAGAGGATCCACTTTTGATATGAGATGGACCTCATGCGCCAAAGCATAGTGTCTGAGCTTCGTTATCGCGAAGATTAACGCCAGGCAGTGTTTTTCAATGGGGGGTAGTTGTTTTCTCCCCCCAGGAGAACTCGACTCAAATAGTAGAGGGCTCTCTCTTTCCCTTGGTTGTTTTCCTATGCCCATAGCGTGCCTAAGGAACCTTCAAGGGTGGTTGTGTACAAGATGAGGGGCTTTCCCTTGATCGGGACGGTCAGCACCGGCGGATTCTGCAGGTATTGCTTGATTTCGTCTAGTGTGCTTTGGCATTTACGATCCCAGAAGAAAGGGGTTCTCTTCTTCATTAGATGACTGTAAGGGCAACATTTGCCGGAAAGATTAGCTATGAACCGTCGGATGTATGCGAGCTTCCCTTGGAGAGACCGCAGTTGCTTCAAAGTTCTTGGAAAAGGCATTTCCATGATCGTCTTGATCTTCGACGGGTCTATTTCGATGCCTCGGTGTCGTACGATGAATCCTAGAAATTTGCTCGAGGAAACTCCGAACGCGCATTTGAGAGGATTCATCTTTAGGTTGTATTTTCGATGACGTTGGAATACTACCTTCAGATGCTCCCAATGCTCCTCGTGTGATTTTCTTTTTACCATGAGGTCGTTAATATAGCATTCGATGATTTCATGTATGAGGTCATCGAAAATCTTCGTCATGGCCCTCTGATATGTAGCGCTGGCGTTCTTCAGGCCAAAAGGCATTACTTTGTAGCAGAATATGCCTAGAGGAGTCCGAAAAACGGTATGCTTCTGGTCTTCGGGATGCATCTTTATTTGATTGTACCCTGATGAGACATCCATGAAGGAGAAGAGTTCGTGAGTAGACGTGTTATCTATCATCAGCTCGGTAACCTGTACGAGAAAATTATCCTTCGGACAGGCCTTGTTGAGGTCCCGGAAGTCCATGCAGATGCGCACTGTCCCATTTTTCTTCATCACTGGGACAATGTTGGTGATCCAGTCAGGGTATTGAACTTTTTGGATGAAGCCGGAGTTGATTAGCTTATTAACTTTGGCGTTGATGCTCATTTTAAATTCGAGCCGCATTCTTCTTGGTGCCTGTTTAACTGGCTTGACGTCCGGAGATATCGCCAATTTTTGCACAGCTATTTCCGGATCTAGCCCCGGCATCTCGGAATAGTTCCATGCGAAGCAGTCTTTATACTGCATGAGCACATCTTTTAGCGTAGCCACCTGCTCTTTAAACAGCAGCTCACTGACGAACGTTGGCCGTGGATCGTTTGTCGTCCCCAAGTCGATTCTTTTCAGGTTGTCCGCCGTGGTGTGTATCCCATCTTCCAATTCTTTTGGTGCCGGTGGAAACTCTGAGATCAACTCATCTTCATCCTCATTTTTGAGGCACCAGGAGAGGTCATCCATATTCTCGGGCTCTCCTTCTTCTGACAGCGTTATCACGTGACAGGTAACAGATCGTTTCCAAGACTGATATTGATCTGGTTCTACTCTCGCCATATACGTTGCTTTTGGCACATGCCTTTATGATGGGGCTACCCTCCAACTGTTAGATAGAGCTAACCTACCGAGTTGATATTGGTCTTCAAACCAGTTTTTGAAGGTGAAGCAGTCTTCAAGAGGATGTCGTATCGCTCGGTGATAGGAGCAATAATCCGGGCGATGAACCTCGTTTGCTTGTTCGGGGTGTTTGGACTCCGGAAGCGTAATCATTTGATGTTTCATGACGAGATTGAATATCTTCCTTGTCTTGTCTTGGGGAAAAGAATATGCTCGACCCATCTTCTTTATAAGAGACGGATCCCGGCTGCTCAATTCTCGATCGCGTGATCTTTTGGCTCCGTTTTGCCGCCATCGAACGTTTTTTTTTCATTTTTTAGTTTGTTTTTGCCTCTGCGTCGGGTCTTCTGTACGACGGGCTGGCGATGAAGGGCATCGTCATTCTCCGTAGCCTGCTGAAGGAAGTGCTGCATCCTGGCTTTCTCGTAAATGGCCATTTCACGGTTGTGGTCATCCCGGGCCTTTTGACCCGCTTCCCTTATTAGCTTGTCCATCTGTTCTTCAAACGACGGACTTGGCATTTTTACAGCGGGATCTCATTTTGGTTCAATTGCAATGTCTTCTAACAGAGCATCTCCTTCTTCATCGAAATCATGTATAACGTAGCAGCCATGGAATCGCTCCCGTTTCTTGGATTGAACATATCCAGGCCCGATCGTTTCCATTCTCCCATTGAACAATTTTCGCTGAGTTCCGGGGACGTTCTAGATCATGTTGTAGAACTGAGCTTGTCGAGCAGTCTGTTTGAAGGGTACGCCTTGGCGCCTCAACAGCCTTTTTAATCCTTCTGTGTAGTATCTGGGCAGACGGATGGGCTGGAGCCTGTCAAGTGTAGAATCGGTGCCATGCTAGATTTCTTTCTCCACTTTGGTTCCCGCGGATCGATAAAAGAGGATCTTCTTTTCATCTTTTCTCCTGGGAGGGACATAAAACGTCTGCAGTTCTTGCACACTGTAGGTATCAAGTGCGTCGAGCTCTTTGTAATGCTCTTGCAGAACCATGGCGATCTGCAAACTCTGATCATCTCCAATGAAGGCTTGCACTGATGGACGTGCCGAGAATACTGCGTAGACCTCTTCAGAGTCACCGCCAAAGACCAGAATAGGGGTAGACGGTCCCGGTTTGTTGTATCGGGGAGGTCCCGAATAGACTATCTCTTCTTCCTCCTCGGTATCGCTCTCGAAGACCGGAATGGTGGTGATAACTTTTTGCTTATCCTTAGGTTTATGGCATCTTTCCGTGTCTTCAAAGTCTTCCAGAAAGTACTTTGCGTCCTCGTATTTGCGGACTTCATTAACAGAGAATGGGTTCATCTCCCCTATCACAGTGTATTCAAGCCCATCTTTGAAGTACTTCATACACCGATGCTGTGTAGAAGGGATAATGTTGTACTCATGTAACCATGACCGGCAGAGCAAAGCGTTGTAGCAAATCTTGGCATCAATGACGTGGAATTTGATGTCAGCGACGAGCATCCCAAAGCGTAACGTCAGTATCACAGACCCGAGCGTCCGTGATGACTGGGAGTCGAACTCGGAGATAGTGATTTTATCCCGAGCGAGGTGTTGAACGCTCATGCAGATTTTTTTAGCACCCTCACATTTAGGAGATTGACATAGGACCCATTGTCAAATAGGACCTTCCCTATCTTGATATCATGGTAATACCCGGAGATATATAGGGGACGGTTGTGCTCACACGTTCCAAGGAGGAGATCTTCATTGCCGAAAGTGACGTCAGCAGTGTGCACTTCTTCCAGCTCATCCTTCATCTTTTCTTTGGCAAGGAAAGCTTGGAACTGCTCGGGCTCTTGTAGTACCTTGATCAAAGAATCTCTCGCCTCTTTAGATAGCAGAAGGGCATCGAGAATGCTTAGTTGTGAGGGTATCTTCCTCAGGTGTGCCAGAACGTTGTAATCCACCTTGTTTTTCTTGGGCGGGTCCTTGGCTGCCAACTCCTCAACGACTCGATCATCGAGGGTGATATCTTCAGGGACTTTTTCTTTCCCCTTATCTTTTCTGTTCAATCCCTTGTTTATGGATCCGAGATTCTTTTCAGGCAACGTGCGGTTACGCAGCTGGATATTCTTACAGTTCTTTATCTCTTCTTCTTTTCCTGAGGTGGATTCTTTGAAAAGAGGGCCGAGGGCTATTTCTTCGTCAGAATCGCTTCCGAAGGTAAGAACTTGCGATCCCCTGCTATCAACCATGTGACAGTTACCGGTAGTTCTTTTGTGCTCATCTGTCGCATTTTTCGCTGTCGACGAGCTTCACGCTTCATCCTCTTGATATGTTTTCGGTGGGAGACATATCCCTGCCACCAGTTTTTAAAGGCGTTGCACTCTTCAGTAGGGTGTGTAGTCTTCTAATGGTACAAGCAGTAGTTTGGATGTGCGTCTGTTTCATCGGGATGTATCCCACCAGGAGTGTTTCCTTTGAAGGGTGGAAACTTCATCCCCATCGGCATGGCTTTGGGGAATCATTTCCTTGTCTTGAATCTGCTTTTGCTGGCGGCGGATGTGGTTTGATTTGGTGGGGGTGTTTTTACCCATTCGTTCAGTCGCCGGTGTTTAGCTTTTTTGAATATGGCCATTTCGCGTTCTTGATCATCCTTGCTCTTCTGAAGGGCTTCGTTCAGCAGTAGGTCGATCATCTCGTCAAACGGTTCTAGGAGTTCAGGCTCGGGATCTGCCCCCAGCTTCTCTGTATCCCGAGCTTCTTCACCGTTTATTAACGAGTGAGAGATCACGTGGCAGCTTGCCACATAATCCTCAGGTTCATCTGACGAGTCTTCTCCCTCATCTTCAAAGATGTGGTTAAGAAAATCTTGGAGTTTGACCGGGGTTCACGCCTTCTGGTTATATTCTTCCAACGCGTCAATATGTTTTTGCAGGTCTGTGCGCTTGTCACCATGCTTCACGGGCTTTTTGGTCTTCTTCTTCTTCTTCGAAGATTTTGACGGCTGGGCCTGAGTGTTTTGATTATCGCTATCAATTCTTGGAGTCAGGCGCGGCTTCAACATTCCCTCAATGACCTCGGGTTCCAGCGGATTTTTTCACCTGATCGCCGGGCATGCTTGGAGGTCCTTCAATATCCTTTTCGTCTTGGCTGAAAGAGCGATCTCCCATGGATCTTCTTCTATAAAAGAGCACGATGCCCCCGGTGTGTCCCCTTTTTTAAGAGCATGCGGCTGGGGCGGGCTTACTTTCCAAATCTCGGACAATGCGAATTTGCCCTGTTGGTATTGGTCCTCGATCCATCCTTTGAAAACGAAGCAATCTTCAATTGGATGGCCTATTACTCGGTGATAGGGGCAATAATTAGGATTATTAGCGTCGCCGGGCTACGATGGACATCTCGGATCCGGCAGATTGATAAGCCTATTGCGTATCGCCAGTTTAAACAGTCCTTTTGTTTTCTCCCGCGGAAACGAGTAAGGACGTCTTAACTTTTCGTTGAGAAATCATTGTCTATCGCTTTGGCGATCAACTGGTTTTGGACCAGTCGGCTGTTGCTGAGCGTTGGCGACAAAGGTCGCTTTCCCTTTCCTTTTTTTCATTTCGCGATTCCAACTTCGAAGAAGACGGTCTATGACCCATCTGATCCATTTGGGCCAGCTTGTTAATCAAAGCCTGAAAATTGGTGGGCATAAAGAACATCATGAATTGGGAAATGGTCACCTGCGGATCGAGAGTACCCACGAACATGCCTACCGCAGGCACTTCTTCGATGCGCTGCTCGCACTTCGACCATAGATTCCGTCATCGTATAGCGTACTGCACCCATGTTTTGCCTGGCCTCACTCTGGCGTTAATTAATACTGTGATTGGGGTGCGTTCGCTAGCACTTACGAAACATTGGGTGAACAGCAATTCCATCTCCAGAAAAGTTTTGACAGAATCGTTGGGCAGCTCTGAATACCATTCAAAGGCCGTTTCCACCAGGCTGCCGACGAACTGACGAAGTAACAATTTGTCGTCACCTCCGGTATTGCCGCAGAGAGCCCTGAACTGAGCGACATGTTGATGGGGATTGCCTGTCCCCTTGTATACGTGGAACTTAGGAATCGTGTATCCTAGCGGATACTTGATCTAATCGTACCATCCTGGATATGGTCGCCCAGTTCTGACGACTTGGCCATTTGCTTCATTCGCACGATGAGCTCGTATTCGTTGAGCTATATAATCATCGAGCGTGGCTTTGGAGATGGTCTCCTCCTTGGCTGCTGACAGAGCCGGCAGAGGATTTGATGTCTCTCCTCTATCATCTTCAATTATTACTGAAGGATCTTCGGCTGGATCATCATGCCCACCATATCTTGGAATAGAAGGGCCATTTGTTTTATGTTGGCCGCTTGTTCCGCGATCTCTTTGTTCTTATTCTCAAGCATTCTCCAAAGGAATTAGGCATCAGTTTCATGCTCATGACGCTGCTCCGAAGATGTCTCCGGGCCTGCTTTTGGTCCAGTGAGTGCAACCATGGCTCTCAGCATTTCTTGAAGCTTTTGTTGTTGTTGCTCCTGAGCCTTAGTCATAGACCGTGTAAGTGGTCGATGACCCATGGAAATACGGCTATCCTATTTTCCGAAAGCCATATAAACAGTATGCACCACCATGTCCCCAAACTTAGGGCGTTTAGATTCAGTGTCCTTGCGATTTGTCAAAGACACAGGGATCTTCTCCAGCCTCCTTCTTTTGTAGGCGGTCAAAGTTGAGGGGGCCGTTGCAGTGGGCACCCAAGTAGATGACCCCTTCTGTTGTATGATAGGGTGGTCCTTCTCTTGCCGAACCTTTATCTTTTTCGATCGGCGGGAGTAATCTTGATCAATCACCGAGTCTTAGACTTGATGCCAGAACCTGTAAATTTTAGAGGACAACCGCTGAGGGGGCTGTTCAAGCTTCGCCTTTGTGGCATTCTCCACAGGTGAAGGAGATTTTTTGAGTACGGCTATCGGAGAGTTCTTGCGCACCCTCCTTAGTGGTTCAAAGCTGTTTCCAATTGGATCAGCAGCGTCGACTTCCACCATTGGAGCTGGCGGAGTCAATCCAGAGGGAGAGCTACCCCCAGCTTTCCTCACTTGACGCCAGTGGCGACATCGAGCATGTCGTGCGGCCGAGATCATCTCCATTGTTGAACCAGCTTTTCCATGCCTCCTGTTCTGATGAGAGTCTATTGTTGGCGCCAGCCTATCAAAGACATACGTCCGCTGAGAGGGAATGGTCAACCTGTCGAAAGCCGACCTTCGAGTAGGGATAGCAGCTTGGACGACCTTAACTGTAGCAGGAGTTGGAGTGTCCTTCTCTGGTATTGCGAGCCTCTTTGCGGGCCCACTTAATCTTTGACCCAGCCTGTCGAAGACTGAAGCATTGGAGTTGGACGACCCACTGAGAGGGGCCGTGGTGGTTGCAAGTCGATAAAAAACCGACTTCTTCACAGATTCCTGTGACGGCATCTGAATGCTGAAGCTTGTTGGTGGGATCATGGTCCTGAAGAATAGCCCAGTGGTGGCTTGGGTCACTTGAAAACCAATGTCGCGAAGATCTGGCACAGGCTAGACTGGCTTGCTGCCCGCCATCCAGTGGATCTTCACCTGGCTAGGATTCTGACTCTCGAATGGGGGAACTTCTCAAAAAGAGTGATGTCACCTCAAGAAAGTCACCGGCATTGTGAAAAGGGAGGCCACTTGGGGCCCGTAGGTTACTCCTCCAGATGAGGCGGAACGGGAGTTGTTTTTATAGCTGGAGCAGTTAGAGGCCATTGATGTTCTTTTTTTTCCTGCACAGGAGCAAAACCAAATCTTAGTACCTCTAACCTAAGGGCAACCATATAAGACCGTGATTCGTTCGCAAAACACAACACACGAAGTGTGGAGTGGAAAGAGAAAAAGGTCCCACCGGGTGTGCCAGAATCTGTTCTCCGCCGAAAGACGCGGCCGGGACGTTGGGACGTCTGGCCTGAATTTCGAGGGAAGATGCTATTTGGTGCTATCTGTCCACCTCTCCGAAGATGCCAAGTTGATTTATGGCACCGTGTATCGGAGGTTTAAACGGATACGGCCGATGTAGCAGACTTCTTCAGATTCCCCCTCGTTGAGGGGTTTTTGATTGTGGGGACGCTCTTCCCTGCAGATGCAAGCCCCTGCAATTAATTACGCTACCGCATCATGGCAACAACTTTCTCCTTTCCAGATGGTCACTTCGTGTCGTGTGTGTTTGTTTTGTTTTTGGTTGCCCGTGGATTGTATACGGAGACTAATTTATCTTGTCGCCCGTAGGGCGTGGATTAGTCCAAATCCGTATTTTCTTAGATTTGGGTTTTGGGTTGGGTTTAAGGACCGTTAATCTCATTTGTGACTAAGATCAACTTAAACGTTTGTTAAGTATACATTAGTCTAATTTTAGACTAAGATCAACTTAACCATTTGTTAAGGATACGTTAGTCTAATTTGAGACTAAGATCTACTTAACAGGATCATTTAGATCCAACAAAAGAGCATTTGGGCTCTATTGTTTTAGTTTAGGGACTTTGCGGTCCATTGTAGTTTAAGGACATCATAGCCCATGAAGTTTAAGGACATCATAGTCTATAGTTTAAAGACATCATAGTTTGTAAAGTTTAAAGACATCATAGTCTATGAGCTTAAGGACCTCACGATCCGTAAAGTTTAAGGACGTCATAGTCTGTAAAGTTTAAGGACGTCATAGTCTGGGACCCCACAGTCTGTGAAATTTATGGTTGTTGGGACCTGTCACCTCTCTGAAGACATTGAAGGATTACAACGACAAATATCATAGGAGTGAAGAGATGTACCCTTGAACCAATGTTGGTTGAAAGGCTCTAGATTTTTCTTTGAATGCCATATGAGATGATCAATTATGGAAGACAAGAGTGTATTTGAGGTTCAGTCAAAAAGGGGGGTTCTGCCTCTGGAAGACTTAGCTAATTTGGGCTAAGATTGGCTCGAATATAGTGTTCAACACTAGAGTACACTCGTCTATCACGTGCTCCCACGTGATGTGCTTAAAATAGTGTTAAACACTGAGGATGAAATGCACAAAATAGTGTTAAACACTAAAAAAAGAAGCGCTCATGTGGGGTTACGTGAGGCGCTTGAGTGTTGGGCCAAACTTCCTTTATTTTATTCTTAGAATATGCAAGTAAGTGTTAAACACTTAATCTTTATGGCCATCACGTATGGGCACGTGATGGGTACCCATGCATTGGATATTGTCAGGGGTCACGTGGGAACACGTGAGGGCACCCATGCGCTGGATATTAATTCTTCAGTTTTTTCCCATCTTCTCTTTTTTAAAGAGGTGTTTGTCAGGGGTCACGTGAAGCACCCAAAATCGATTCTGCCCTTTTTATTTTAAGAAGTCTGTTCAAGGGTCACATGGGAGCACGAGACCTAATCTTATTCGTTCTCTTTTGGTTATTGGAGGGGAGGGTCACGTGTTACCACGTGATCATGTTGGGTACTTGATCCTTTTACGTGCATGGAGAGATAAATCCCTTGTATAAGAATTAAATTCTCTTATAGGGTTAAACCCTAATTTTATTTAGAGGAATTAAATTCCTATGTGTTTAAAAGAATTAAATTCTTTAAACCCAATTCTCCTTATAAGCTTTAAATCTGTATGGCAGAATCTCCCTGATGAGAATTAAATTCTCAACTTATGGGAAGATCTGCTTTTGCAGATCTATTACCATGAAGAAAAACTAAGTTTTTGTTATTAAGGGTTAAACCCTATCTTTGTTGGAGGAATTAAATTCCTTTATGCTTTGTGGGAGAATAGAATTCTCTGAACTTAGGTCCTCCCTCAGGTTTTAGATCTGCATGACAGAATCTCCCCGATGAGAATTAAATTCTTAACTTATGGGGAGATCTGCTTCTGCAGATTTTCAACTAGAGGAAGAACTGAGTTCTTATTTAGAAGAGTTAAACTCTTAATTTGAGAATTAAATTCTCTTTTGTTTTGTGGGAGCTTATAGAATGATCTCTTTCCCTCTTTTACCTAGGGTTTCCTTCTTTTCTGAAGAGATCTTCTTTTCTCTCTGGAGAATTAAATTCTCTTTTTTTTGTATTCTCTCTCTGTTGTTGTATATCCCCTTTTCTCTTCTCTTCTTGGCTCCTATTTATATGAGGAAAAAAATAATCAGTTTGTTCAGCCAATCTTTCATTGAGGGATTTTGATTGATTTTGTAACCAACATGATCTTTTAGATCACTCGGTGAATTTTATTCACCATTCGATTTTTAATCCAAAAGATACTTTATTTGTTGTTCCCGGTAGATTTTAGGAAAATATTTCCTTATGTAGAATCTTTCTATAAACTGGTGATTTTTAATCACCATTGGATTTTTAATCCAACGATGCTCCACTTTACAGAGTGCAATCTTTTTGTTTGGAAAGATCTAGAGAAAGATTTTTCCAATTAGGGTTTTTGATTCCCTTTTAATTAGAATTTAATTCTATTAGTTCAGATGGTTTAGGAGTTTATCATGTGTTGGCACGTGACCCTACTTGATAAAGCATCTAATTAGAATTTAATTCTATTGGTATAGAGGGCTCAGGTTACCATCACGTGTTGGCACGTGACCCCACTGATTAAGCATTTCATTTAGAATTTAATTCAGTGTCTACAGGCTTTACCTGTAAATGGTCACGTGTCGGCACATGAGACCTGGTCACGTATGGGCACGTGACCCCACTAACACAGCATTTCCAATTTGTTTATTTTATTCAGTGTCTACAGGCTTTGCCTGTAAATGGTCACGTGTCTGCACGTGAGGCCTGGTCACGTGTGGGCACGTGATGCCTCATTTGAGGTTTTCCTGGCTGCTTTATCTGTATTTTATTTAATTCCCATGAGGGAACAGTGTGCCTTTCTGTATTTTAAAAAAAACCGTACAGAAAGTTAGGGTTGTTACATTCTACCCTCCTTATAAAAATTTCGTCCTCGAAATTTTTAAAAGGAAAGTGTAACTGATTCAAGGAAAGTTTGGTGATAGAAGTACTGATAATGTATGAAAAATAACAAAGTGGTACAAAGGTTTGAAAAGGTTGAAGAGAATTACCAGAGTAACCTTAGTCTACGGCCTCTGCTTTTTCAGCCGCTAAAAGGAAAACCTGACACCGTGGTTCATTCCTCCTAGCCGGGGGCATATTCTTCTGTCCTTGGGGCATGTTTCTCTGCCCTCGAGGCATGTTCCTCAAAGCTTGATGGAATTGGCGATTAGGCTGTGCAGAAGGTGGAGCTGGGAATGCTAGACGAGGTGCAGGAGTCTAGATAGCTGGCCGCTATGGGTAGTTGGTGTGTGTGGGAGCTGAGTTGCGTGTATAAGGGCAGGTCCCAATTTCGTGATTGGATGCGCCACAAACTAAGCACATGACTTTTGCGCACCTACAGTCCTTCCACAAGTGTCCTTCTCTCTTGCAATAGAAGCAAAAATCGAGACCCTACTGGTTATGGGTTTCATCCGGTCTCCTACGTTCAACAGTTGGCCTTGAAGAGGCTCCTCCTGCCATCTGGGTGGCAGAACGCTTCACTCCGGAAGATTGAGATCTGCCCTTCCTCTTCACCACTGCCTCGTATCTTTGGGCAGCCTTCAAAGCCATATCATGGGTTGGGAAATCCCCTGTAGCTATTGCAGCTTGGATTTCCGGGTCCAACACTTGCTGAAATCTTCTAGCCCTGATCTCAGCAGTCGGTATGAGATGGTGTAACAACCCTAAAATTTCTGTACAAATTCTTTCAAAAATACAGAAAAGGGTACTTTTCCTGAGCACAAGTTATAAGTTTGTTTTGCTTTTTAATAGCAAGAAAGAGCTTATAGCTCATTGGTAAGACCTTGCACTGCTGAACCAAAGCACCAGAGTTCAAATCCCATTAGCCACATTATTTTTAATTAGTTTTCTTTTAAATTTTTAGAAGCCCAAGAGTCTACACGTGCATAACTCGTAAAAAACAAAACTTACACATAAAACAAACCGGCCCAGGGGGTAGGCTAAGAAGAAATGAACACGTGGCAGCCGAACTCGGCCTGAATAGGCCGGCACCGCCGGCCGATTCACCTCAAAATCCGAGTTGTCCTTCTGGAGTTTTGTGCCTTATGGTATTCTTGAAATCCCTGTATAGTTTAAATCCTCTGCACAGTAACAGAGACATTAAAAATCCCATTAATCCAATTTTTTAATACAAATTTTCATACAACCTTTCATTTACCCTAAACCCTAATCTTTTTCTATAAATACCATTCCAATTCACACCCCCTCACTCACAAACTCTATCCAAACTCTCAAGAAAAATCACTAGAACTTTTGTGTACAAGTGGAGTTAGCGAAGGGCGAAGCTCTGACGAACTTCCGACGACGACCCTAGGAGCTTCCGGCGACGAACCGGCACCTCCTTCGACACCCTCTTCCTCTTCTCTAACCTAAAAACAAGTAAGTCCCATTCTTCCTTTCCATCTTGATCTCTAAAAAGTTCTCTTTCTAAAACCCGACGGAAGCGGAGTTAATCCGACTTCCGATTCGGTTCTTCTTAAAAATTCCATATTTTCTTAAATACAAACATACCAAACCCTTACATCTTGACTATTAAACATTAACAAAATATCATGAACAAGTTTCATAGCAAAATATTTCAGATTGTTATTTTTATCGTACTTTTTCAGTAAAATACCATGTAGTTTAGTTTCGACATTAAATATCATAATTCCTTACTATATGTCATGACCCAAAAATTGGCACGTGACGGCCCTAATACTACGCAACGTCTACAGGCGTAACGCAGTAAAAGAAAGCCAAAACCCAGAAATCTAAACCAATAAAAGACAAGATAAGATAAGAAACATTTTTAAAAGTCTTTAAAATCACAACCCAAATTCTTTAAAAGTCCAACTTTCTTTCTTTAAAATTTTGGCAGCACCTCTTTTGTAAAAACTAGCCCCAAAAATGGGTACAACAAAAATATAAATAAAGCATCCCCAAACGGGAGCAAATACACGCCCAAAGGCGGAAAACAACCACCACAACAATATACGATGCCGTAGCGAAGAAATAAAAGACGATAGAAAGGAAACTGTATAAAAGACAACAAGTCACAAAAGAATATACAATATCGTCCTCACCAAGTCTCTAAGTCAACATGAAAATATAGTAGATGGAGAGTACAAGATACAACAAATATACAATACAAAAATACAGATAACCACAAACCCACCTAAGCAAAACTGCACACTATGAGCCGAAGCGGTATCCACAGCAAAAGATGATCAGATAGATGAATAGCCTGCCTCGACTACTCTGGGGAACACCCCGCAAAACAATTGTGGCACAACGGGGGTGAGTTGCCAACTCGTGAATAGTAAATAACATATGCAGGTAATCGCGAATCTAACATATGCAATTAATAGCAATAAAGGTCATATGAATGCAACAATCATGAAAGGTACACTAACAGGTACAACTACACATGAAGCAATGCATATAATAAAGGTATGTAAATGCAACAGTCATGAAAGGTACTCTAACAAGTACTACTAGTACATGAAGCAGTGCATAAACAATAAATATGGAGTATGGAATAAAATATGTCTTTTTCACGGAATCCTGACATCGTGGTAGGATCACAATCCATCAAGATAATCCAAATCCCAATTTCCTCAAATCAGCCCCCAAATTGGCTCTCATATCATATAAGTCTCACAAATCCTGAACGTACAATATCGAATAAATCTCATATATTCCGAATGTACAAAATCAGCAATCTTATATATATATCCTGTATCAAATCTCAAATAATTCTCCTATATCCCAAATCCAATTATCAAGTAAAATTCTAACATCCTAAATATATTTGCATGAATAAATATGATAATGTATATAAATTGATATCAATACACATATATTAGCGTCCCATTCCACTAATATTGGTGTAAAGACATATATAACAGCGTCCCATTTCACTGTTATATATACAAAGAGGTAAAATATCATGAAAACAATGTGTCAAGCATCGACACAGAAATGCTGATCTATCAGGTGCTGTCACCAAGAATGGCACCCTGATAGGTACGTATCATACGCTATCCCGAAAGCTCGAGTGCCTAGCTCTGACCCTCGCCTCTCGACGTATCTATACGTATATGACTCCCGTCGGTATCCCCATGATAACCGCCGAGTAATTGGTAATGTCACCGGAAAGTATGGTTTCCCCTACAACTCATCGTCTAGCACCACGACCTCATTCTTGCTTCGGGGTACCTCCGGGCCCCACCATGTACCCACAGACGGTGCCTCCCGCTCCTCGAATCGGGTATATAATCAGAACCGATAAATCTCATGGTGGATGCTGTAATATCATATCAAGGGAAACCGGGTTTTTCAAATAATGCATAATTTCATGAACTCCCGCGGTCCCCAAATCCAGAAAACATCATGAAATATCCATATCACAATGCGAAAATCCATGAATATATTATATGCAACATAAACTGAAATGTAAGCATATAAAGGAAAAGCCGCTAATTAACTGCAACAAGTTAATATAAATATCATGCGGTTCCTAATTTTCTCCAATTCTAAAATAACATCAAGCAAAGGTAAACATGTAGCTATAACCAGATGTATGTGAAAACATAAAGGTATAGCAAGATATATGTATCTACCTATGAGTAATGATGTAGTATACCCTGGGTATAAGTGAAATATGTGTGCAAGGTATACCTGTAGCTATGTCATAAAGTGTGCATGTACCTATCACTAATGGTACAATACTCTATAGGTATACATGTAACTAGCATGTAAGTATATGAAGGCATATGTGTAAGCATGTGGATATACATGTATGCGATATGTCATATGCGATAAGAAATATGAATCAAAGTCTCAATATCCCTAACCAAGAAATATCATATCTATAAGTGGGTTGTGCGTGACATGGTAATTATTGACGGTGTGTGTGGCGTACAAACAGTGCTCGTGCAACATAGGCCGTCAATAATGGTGCAGTGTCCTAAAGATACTAGTCCAAGCACAACACTAACTAAGTAGTAGGGTGAATGCGCAATTCTAAATATGACATAGAATATGCGACAGAAATAACATCTCTATCCCAGACGCATAACGCCATGCGGGCGATTTCCCTGTAGATGTTAAATCTACTCACCAACGCTCCAAGCTAGTTGAAGTCTACCACCTGTTTTCCCCTTGTAGCAGTGTCCGAAGTCCCCGCCTGCGAACCTGCAACATTAAAACAATAAAGCAAATATATATCAATAATATACCCAAAACACGTACAAACTACATTAGACCGACGCAACAACACCAAACATACTCTCAAGTGTTCGTATTGTGGCTAACGTGCGTAGCGACACGACGAAAACGACCTAAGAGTAAAACCACACAAGGTGCACAATCCGTGTCGTATAACGTATCGCGCGGACACAAAACACTAGAAACTACCTAAGTGATCCCAGATTTTGCATACAGAGAAAACTCAACAATCAAACAAGACCAAAAACATCCAAACCACAGCATAGACCTACCCTCAAAAACCCACACCCCAACTCCTTCCCCGAGCCAAGGTCGCCGGAATCCCCTTCATACGTCGCCGGCCCTGGCCGCTGGGGTGGGTCTCGTGACTCAGGTGGGGTCTTAGGTTCACTGGTACAACACAACCACATTGTTTGGTTTTCTCGTACACATCCCGGGTCACAGCAGAACTCATATATCATAAATCGACACTAAAATACGATATTATGCACAAAACGACACCAAACGCTATCTAAACAGAAACTAACAAGCTAAGCTACACTAAAAACACATAAACAACAGCAAAAGAACATTACCTACACAAAAGAACTCAAAGATCCTAGTTTTGCATGCTCCTAGGCATCCAAGAGAAGAAAAGTGATCAAAGATATGATTTTTGATGAGATTGTGAGATTTTTGAGATGGATTGGTGAAAGAAATGAGAGTGTTCAGATTAGAGTTGAGAGAGATGAAGAATAATGCTAAGGGAGTAAGTGTGGGGGGTAATGAGAGAAGAGAATAAAGAGAAAGAGAGAGGTGAGTGTAGGGAGAGGTGAGAGGTGAGTGCAACCATAGCATTAACTCCCATTTAATGCCTTCACACACACCTCACCTTGCCACATCTTCATCCAAACAAATATCTCCTCTTTCTCACCCAAAAGATCTAGAGAAAAGATTAAGGAATGGGTTAAGAAGAAGGGTAAGATAATGGGTTAAGTGTCAATGTTGTTAAAAACAAGATTAGCACAAACAAATCCTCACATTTACGTGCACACGTGCGTGCATGCTTATAACAAATAATAATAAATTATTAATTAAATGTTATAAAACGTGAGGAACCCGAATTGGTAAACTTTTTACATTAAACCCGCATTAACGTCAGAACGAACACTAACTGAAATCTAAGGCGTTACAATCTCCCCCTTATAAAAATTCATCCCTGAATTTAAAATTCTCACCAAGCGTACCTTCAAAGAGAAGATTACAACTCTCATATCTCGTTCACAGCCTCCCAAGTGATTACCTCACTATACGCTACGTCCAAGAAAACCCTTCACAGATGGCAAGACTCTTGGCCGAAGTTTCTCCACCTGCCGGGCCATTAATACAATTGGCTGCTGGTGAATGAAAGATCGCGTCCAAGCTAAATGGTCTGGTGCTGAATCATGTAAGAAGGTCATGAAGGTAATTGCAAAGTATCGACATAAGGAATACGGGGTGAATACTCAATAATCTGGGCGGAAGTGCCAAATTAAAGACAACGAAACTAACTCGCTTTAAGGATCTCAAAAGGACCTACAATTCTGGGATAAGCTTCCCAAAACTCAACATGTCATTCATCGGAAAAGTCCGTAGGAATACATGATCTCCCACTGCGAACCCAAGTTTGCGACCATCACGGTCGGCATAAGACCTCTGTATGCACTGGGCTGCCATCATTCTGACCTGAACCAACTGGATCATCTCCGAAGTCTCTAGACTAGCTGGGGTCCAAAAATCCTACTTATGCAGAGTCAGAAAAACAGACTGGTGATCGACACGACCTAACCCCTAAACCTAAAGGTTGCCAATTGGAGTGACTCCTGATAACAGCTATCGAAGGAGAACTCTAACAATGGCGAGTGACAATCCCCAACTGCCGACAACAATTAATACGTACGCACAACCATATCCTCCAGAGTCGGTATAGCCCGCTCTCACAAAACCATCATCCTGCGGATGGAAAAGCGGAGCTAAAGCTCAACCAGTACCTAAGGCTTCCTGAAGTTCCTGCCCAAGACGGCAAGCGAATAGGGTGCCTTCATTGGATACGACCCATGAAGAAACTCCGTGCAACGTACAAACTTAACAAAGAACAACTGAACAAACTGAGCAAAACCGGACAACAAGCATCCGAATGGAGTCACACCCTGACTAAATCTGGGTAGACACCAAAACGAAATTCGTGGAGATCTGCTCCCATTCCCACTCCGGAACGGTTAAAGGTTTCAACTCTCCAGCCGGTCTCAGATGCTCAACCAAAGCACACCACAAGACAGACACCTTGAAACGAAACCTGAAACTTCTCTTTACATCCCTGCCCACCCGTAACTATCTCACAAGTCACGTCAATGTTGGTGGAACTTGAATGAGTACAGAGAGTTAATAGATGTGCCTGCTCTAAGATTTCGCGTCTCTACCCAATAGTATCAGGTACACAAACACGTCCCTAAACTTAGCACACCCTTGTCACAAATAAAGGACTCTGAATCATTACCCAGCCTAGTATGCTCAAGAATCTTTGACGAACGAGCATCGACGGTCAGTGCCTCGCGAAAGCGATTAGGGTAAAGTGGACGGGCGCGGACATGAGCAAGCTGTCCCTTCAGTAGAGGAGAATACAAGCGGTACTCAACGAACGCACAAGAACTGTAAATCTGCAGAAGATTGTCTCAACAATCAACACCCGCTGCAGGAAGATGTACATTAAGCTCTGGTGGTCTGTGAAAATCTGACACGACTCTCGAACAAGTAGTGTCTCCAAATCTCCAACGCAAGACCATCGCGGCCATCTCCAGATCATGAGTGGGATATCCTGCTCATACTTCCTCCAGATGTAGGGAAGCAAAAGCGATAACTCTATAGTGTCACCCCAGCACACAATCGAGCTTCACTCGCGAAATATCACAGTTAAACAACAAATTCGCCCGAACCAGAAAGCAAAGAAAGAACTGATGCGATTGTTAACCGAGTCTTCAACTGCTGAAAAACTCCGCACGCATTCCTCAGTCCAAGAAAAGAACCCTCCTTTCCGGTCAGTTCAGTCAACGGTGCAGCACTACACTAGCAATCCTGCACGAAACAACGGTAAAAACCTGCTAAGCCCAAAATCTGTGGACCTCCGTCCGTACATAAGTCTGGGCCAAAGTTGTATGGCCTCGATCTCCCTCGGAACCATACGAAAACTGTCTCCCGTAACTACAAGACCTAGGAGTCAACACAAACTAGCCTGAAGAAACACTCCGAGAATCTAGCAAACCGCTGGGGCTCTCCCAGTATCTGCAAAACAAATCCTTAAGTGCTGCTCCTGTTCCTCAAAACACATTGAAATAGACCAAAATGTCGTCAATAACACAACAATAACTGGTCGAGGAACGGCCTGAAGAAATCTGGTTCATCATATCTACGAATGCTGCTAGGGCATTGGTGAGTCTAATGACACCACCAAAACACACAAAGCCCGTAGCACGCACAAGGCAGTCTTTGGAATGTCATCACTCCGAACCCACAAATATGATGACTTAATCCCGAACAAACTTAGAACATGTCTCACACTCTGGTGCTGATCGAAGAAATCGTCAATGCGAGGTAAAGGATACCTATTCGCACCGTAAGCCGGTTCAATTGACAATCCATCAATACACAACCTCAATCTGTCGTCTTTCTCCTTAACGAACAGAAATAGGAGCTCCCTAACGCGAAATACTCAGACGTACAAGCCTCCCAACAAACAACTCTGCAGCTGATCCTTAAGCTCCTTAAGCTCTGCCGGCTTATCTGGAACAACGTCGGATAACTCTCGCACGAAAGGAACCCGGTCCAACAACCAACTGTGGCTCCGGTACCACGAATGAACGCCAAGAATCCTCGACATCCTCTCCTCAAAAGCCAACTAGCGAAAAGGTTGAATTCAAGCTGTGAGAGGCAGCACAACTATCCACCTGCACAACAAGAACTGACTCGCCGGGGAAAACAACACCTAACTGTTTTCTCGCGGCAGTCCACAGACGCTTAGCATGTAGCTAACCGGTCCATGCCCAGGAGAACGTCAAATCCAACATCTCTAGAAAGATCAAGTTACAGATGAATCTCCTACCCGATTGGCACACAACTGAAATACGTGTTGCGCAACAAAAGAATCGCTGACAGAAATAAATACAACAAACGGCTGATCTAGCTAATATGATCCCCATCCCAACCACGGCACAAAGTGTGCAAAACAGCAAGTACAACAAAAGAACATACGAATTAAAAATACCTAAAAACCCTGCATTGGAAGCCCGCGCGTCTCGATGAGTAGAAGAAGACTCTCGTGTCTGCCTTCTACCCGGAACTGTCAGAACTCTTCCTCTGCCAACCTGACCCCTCTGAGAAAACCTTCCACGTCCACGACCTCTCTGAACACGAGTCTGACGCAGTGCTAAGGAACAGTCCCTGATGAAGTGATGAAGGCTCCCGCATTGAAAACATCCATACGACGGATGCTGGCCCTCCTGGGGATGAGAGCTGAACGACAGACCTCGTCCCAAGCCTCTCCTACTCTCGCGACGGTCACGAAATCTGTCTTGACTACTAAGCCTCTGTCTCTGGACTAGCACACCGGTATGAGTCCTCCACTGTTCCGGAACTCTCAAAGTCTCTGGAATACGTGTCTCGTCAACTGGGACTGCATCTACTGGTGCTATGTAGGTGACGGAATGCTGTATACTGACCGCAAAGAACAACTGGGTAACAGGGGTGACAACCTCCTGTCGCTGCGCTCGAACGACCTCAACCAATGAACTCATCATCTGGCGCAAGTCCTGCATCTCTGCCACAAGCTTAGCGATACTATCGGTCGAAGGAGGATCCGTCTGCACCTGTGCAACGAGCGGCTATCCTGGTCAGTCCTCGCTGCATCACTCTGGGTCCCCATAGTCATCGGCGGCAAGCTATAAATGGAATTAAGATTCGATAAGAACACGGAAATCGAATCACAAAGATATGAATCATCAAGGAAGGACTTTCAAGCAATGTACATAGGTCACTTTAGGCGGAGCACCGCAACGTGAGTATGCTGCAGACATACACACACTACATTACTCTGCTTAACCTACCTACTCCATCATACCAAGGTCATCCTATACTCCGAAAGGTAAAAACCTAGCGCTCTGATACCAACTTTGTGACGACCCGAAAATTGGCACGTGACGGCCCTAATACTACGCAACGTCTACAGGCGTAACGCAGTAAAAGAAAGCCAAAACCCAGAAATCTAAACCAATAAAAGACAAGATGAGATAAGAAACATTTTTAAAAGTCTTTGAAATCACAACCCAAATTCTTTAAAAGTCCAACTTTCTTTCTTTAAAATTTTGGCAGCACGACCTTTGTAAAAACTAGCCCCAAAAATGGGTACAACAAAAATATAAATAAAGCATCCCCAAACGGGAGCAAATACACGCACAAAGGCGGAAAACAACCACCACAACAAATATACGACGCCGTAGCGAAGAAATAAAAAACGATAGAAAGAAAACTGTATAAAAGACAACAAGTCACAAAAGAATATACAATATCTTCCTCACCAAGTCTCCAAATCAACATGAAAATATAGTAGATGGAGAGTACAAGGATACAACGAATATACAATACAAAAATACGGATAACTACAAACCTACCTAAGCAAAACTGCACACTATGAGCTGAAGCGGTGTCCACAGCAAAAGATGATCAAATAGATGAATAGCCTGCCTCGACTACTCTGGGGAACACCCTGCAAAACAACTGTGGCACAACGAGGGTGAGTTTCCAACTCGTGAATAGTAAATAACATATGCATGTAATCGCAAGTATGCACGTACAGCGCGAATCTAACATATGCAATTAATAGCAATAAAGGTCATATGAATGCAACAATCATGAAAGGTACACAAACAGGTACAACTACACATGAAGCAATGCATATAATAAAGGTATGTAAATGCAACAGTCATGAAAGGTACTCTAACAGGTACTACTAGTACATGAAGCAGTGCATAAACAATAAATATGGAGTATGGAATAAAATATGTCATTTCCACGAAATCCTGATATCGTGGTAGGATCATAATCCATCAA
The DNA here is from genome assembly GCA_030015575.1 of Agapanthus africanus. Lineage (NCBI taxonomy): Eukaryota > Viridiplantae > Streptophyta > Magnoliopsida > Asparagales > Amaryllidaceae > Agapanthus > Agapanthus africanus. The sequence goes on from JASDDO010000024.1 coordinate 311,668,546, forward strand.
GACAATCCAAATCCCAATTTCCTCAAATCAGCCCCCAAATTGGCTCTCATATCATATATGTCTCACAAATCCTGAACGTACAATATCAAATAAATCTCATATATTCCGAATGTACAAAATCAGCAATCTCATATATATATCCTGTATCAAATCTAAAATAATTCTCCTATATCCCAAATCCAATTATCAAGTAAAATTTTAACATCCTAAATATATTTGCATGAATAAATATGATAATGTATATAAATTGATATCAATACACATATATTAGCATCTCATTCCACTAATATTGGTGTAAAGGCATATATAATAGCGTCTCATTCCACTGTTATATATACAAAGAGGTAAAATATCATGAAAACAATGTGTCAAGCATCGACACAGAAATGCTGATTTATCAGGTGCTGTCACCAAGACTGGCACCCTGATAGGTACGTATCATACGCTATCCCGAAAGCTCGAGTGCCTAGCTCTGACCCTCGCCTCTCGACGTATCTATACGTACATGACTCCCGTCGGTATCCCCATGATAACCGCTGAGTCATTGGTAATGTCACTGGAAAGTATGGTTTCCCCTGCAATTCATCGTCTAGCACCACGACCTCATTCTTGCCTCGGGGTACCTCCGGGCCCCACCATGTACCCACAGACGGTGCCTCCCGCTCCTCGAATCGGGTATATAATCAGAACCGATAAATCTCATGGTGGATGCTGTAATATCATATCAAGGGAAACCGGGTTTTTCAAATAATGCATAATTTCATGAACTCCCGCGGTCCCCAAATCCAGAAAACATCATGAAAAATCTATATCACAATGCAAAAATCCATGAATATAATATATGCAACATAAACTGAAATGTAAGCATATAAAGGAAAAGTTGCTAATTAACTGCAACAAGTTAATATAAATATCATGCGGTTCCTAATTTTCTCCAATTCTAAAATAACATCAAGTAAAGGTAAACATGTAGCTATAACCAGATGTTTGTGAAAACATAAAGGTATAGCAAGATATATGTATCTACCTATGAGTAATGATGTAGTATACCCCCTGGGTATAAGTGAAATATGTGTGCAAGGTATACATGTAGCTATGTCATAAAGTATGCTTGTACCTATCACTGATGGTATAATACTCTATAGGTATACATGTATCTAGCATGTAAGTATATGAAGGCATATGTGTAAACATGTGGATATACATGTATGCGATATGTCATATGCGATAAGAAATATGAATCAAAGTCTCAATGTCCCTAACCAAGCAATATCATATCTATAAGTGGGTTGTGCGTGACATGGCAATTATTGACGGTGTGTGTGGCGTACAAACAGTGCTCGTGCAACATAGGCCGTCAATAATGGTGCAGTGTCCTAAGGATACTAGTCCAAGCACAACACTAACTAAGCAGTAGGGTGAATGCGCAATTCTAAATATGATATAGAATATGCGACAGAAATAACATCTCTAGCCCAGATGCATAACGCCATGCGGACGTTTTCCCTGTAGATGTTAAATCTACTCACCAACGCTCCAAGCTAGGTGAAGTCTACCACCTGTTTTCCCTTTGTAGCAGTGTCCGAAGTCCCCGCCTGCGAACCTGCAACATTAAAACAATAAAGCAAATATATATCAATAATAGACCCAAAACACGTACAAACTACATTAGACCGACGCAACAACACCAAACATACTCTCAAGTGTTCGTATTATGGCTAACGTGCGTAGCGACACGACGAAAACGACCTAAGAGTAAAACCACACAAGGTGCACGATCCGTGTCGTATAACGTATAGCACAGACACAAAACACTAGAAACTACCTAAGTGATCCCAGATTTTGAATACAGAGAAAACTCAACAATCAAACAAGACCAAAAATATCCAAACCACAGCAAAGACCTACCCACAAAAACCCACACCCCAACTCCTTCCCCGAGCCGAGGTCGCCGGAATCCCCTTCATACGTCGCCGGCCCTGGCCGCTGGGGTGGGTCTCGTGACTCAGGTGGGGTCTTAGGTTCACTGGTACAACACAACCACATTGTTTGGTTTTCTCGTACACATCCCGAGTCACAGCTGAACACATATATTATAAATCGACACTAAAATATGATATTATGCACAAAACGACACCAAACGCTATCTAAACAGAAACTAATAAGCTAATCTACAATAAAAACACATAAACAACAGCAAAAGAACATTACCTACACAAAAGAACTCAAAGATCCTAGCTTTGCATGCTCCTAGGCATCCAAGAGAAGAAAAGTGATCAAAGATATGATTTTTGATGAGATTGTGAGATTTTTGAGATGGATTGGTGAAAGAAATGAGAGTGTTCAGATTAGAGTTGAGAGAGATGAAGAATAATGCTAAGGGAGTAAGTGTGAGGGATAACGAGAGAAGAGAATAAAGAGAAAAAGAGAGGTGAGTGTAGGGTGAGGTAAGAGGTGAGTGCATCCATAGCATTAACTCCCATTTAATGCCTTCACACACACCTCACCTTGCCACCTCTTCATCCAAACAAATATCTCCTCTTTCTCACCCAAAAGATCTAGAGGAAAGATTAAGGAATGGGTTAAGAAGAAGGGTAAGATAAAGGGTTAAGTGTCAAGGTTGCTAAAAACAAGATTAGCACAAACAAATCCTCACATTTACGTGCACACGTGCGTGCATGCTTATAACAAATAATAATAAATTATTAATTAAATGTTATAAAACGTGAGGAACCTAAATTGGTAAACTTTTTACAGTAAACCCGCATTAACGTCAGAACGAACACTAACCGAAATCTAAGGCGTTACACTATACATTTAAATAGATCACGAGGTAATGACCTACCTCCTCACAACACTCATATGCAACATAGCACGATACCTTTCAGGAACATAGATTACGGGAACATGTAATTTTACACATAAATACCTTTTACTATTAAAACCTTTTTCTACAAGATTATGTATTTTAAACAAATCTTTGCAAAGCGCCGCCACAACCCATTTTAGGGAACCCGTTCGGGATGGTGCGGATTATCGCATATTCTCGGGCTTAGTAGTGCGAGATGCAGACCTTCGCAAGGAGCATACGGTCTCGAAATATTTAAAAATACAAATATCTTACGAAAATGAGATTTCTAGAAAAGTAATAAATTAAAATTATTTTATATAAATATATATATATATATGTATATATGTATGTATGTATGTATGATTAAAATATCTATTTTTGATATAGTATAAATATTCCAACTTTTCTAAATCTAAAGAATCACTTTACTGAAAATACCATGCAATTCCATACAATTCAATACTTTACAATTAAATACTATATATTATGAAATTAGGTTTTATTTACTAGAAATGACACATATATAAAATCTACATCTATGAAAACTTTAAAAATGATAATAAAATACTTGAGGTGTATTTTGAAAATTATAAAAAATTATTTTTACATAAAACCCTCTCAAGTTTTATAAATTATAATAAGGACCCTAGTAAATATAGATTTAAACGGAACCAGTCTCTTGAGCCTCAGGGAGCCGGAGATATGGGTGCTTGCCTATTTAAGGTAGACAACTTAACAAACGGTGTAATCAACACGGTAATCGTCTTTGAAAAAGACACAAATCCTGCCGTCCATGTGCAGCGGTTACCGAAAACACCAAAACTTAATTCAGGATTCAATTTCTTTTCTAATTGTCTGACTCAGACTGAGTCTCGATATAATCAATCTGACTTGAATATGATTCAAGTATCAAACTACAATTCAACATGAATCCATGAATCCATATATTCAATCTGTTCAATCTATATAATCTATATAACTTGACTGAACCGAACCATGGATATATTCCATTTACATGATTATCCGGTACCTCCATTTCCATTTATACGATATCATGGTTTCGGCAAGTCATACATCTATACAATCTATAATACAAGACAATAAATACAATACAATACCATCAGTACAATCATTACTATCAATACAATAAATACACGGGGTATTGGGATAGTTCATGCGTGAATCCAACAGAATCTCAAGAGTCCCCCTCGATCATGAATCTATATCTACTAACACAAGCAAGCTATGATGAGGGCCCGTGTTCCCTTGCTCCTGGATTATAGCCTGTTGAGTTTGGAATACTTCAACACTAGGTTGAAATCCCGTTACTAACATTTGATTCGGGCCCGTGGTTCCCTACCCCTGGATTACAGCCTGTTGGGTTCGAGAACACTCTTGAGATTGGTTGACATTCACACTTGAACTTACGCGTTAACACTAAATACAACATTATAACAAAATAATACAACTTTAAAACCTACTCTCTCTGCCTATTCTATTTCTCCCTTATCTTTGGGACTTACCGAGCGATTGTTCGCTGACGACATTCCTTCTCTTTCATCTTTGGAATGTTGTCAGGTGATTCGGACCTTCACGAGATCGAGCCCACCAGCGAGGACTTTGATCAGCTAGCCTTCGACCCTAAGCTCTAGTTATTTGTACACATTTTCATTTCAATACTTTCCATTTCTGTTATGTCACTGTTTAGGCATTGCTTTTCATTCCATGTATATACTTTTCTATGTACTGTAAAAGAATGTTAATAAATAAAGTAGTTGTTCATTTTATTTGTCTCTTGTGTATATTTCTTTATATTGCTTAGTTACGCTTAGCGTATTTACTTCTGAGTAAATACGTAGCGGGCCCGTCGCGCCCCCTTCACCGTACACCGAGAAGCGGGGCATGACAGATGGGCCGGAAACCTGTTACGGTCTCATGTTAGCTGTGTAGTATGTGATATAGAATCGAACATTAAGACATATCTTATCTGCTGAGCATGGTAAACTCAGCATCATACTCATCTACTGATTTGGTCCACATTGAACCTTGTTGCAGACGGATGAACTGCTGCTCCATATCAAAGCGGGCAGTCTCAGGGAAGTAATTTGCATCGAACATGTCACGGAAAGTATTCCATTCGATAGGCTGGTGAAGACGGCTTTCTTCCGCCTTCCACCAAACCCGTGCATTATCAGTGAGTTGCAGCTTTGTAACTCGAACCCAAGCGATCTCTGGTACTTGTGCCGCTGCCAGATCATTTTCAACGTTTTGAGCCCATTCCTCTGCTTCTAGAGGGCTCTCTTTTCCCGAAAAGTTCTTAGGGTGCAGCGCCCGGAATTGCTTCACTCTCGGTGCTTCCGCTTCTGGACAGTTCAAGAGAATAGCAGTCTACTGCTGCTGTCCTTCCAGGAGGCTGCAGATCGCCTCAAGCAAAACCGTCTGCTCATTGATCGGAGCAGCTACGGCAAGTGTAATTGGTAGGGGTGGTGGAGTGTTGTTGAAGTTGGTGCTAGTGTAATTGGTAGGGGTGGTGGAGTGTTGTTGAAGTTGGTGCTGGTGTTATTTGGGGAATCCATAACCTTGAAAGAAAAATTTAGGTTAGGAAAGATTCAAAATATATGATATTGGAAGATTCAAGGAATATGAATTGTAAAGAATGTTTTTCAGTTGCTGGTTCTTGTGTTATATTGCTTAAGTTGTCCACGCAGTGCTGACCTGCATGTCCATACAGAGCTGACCTGTATGTGATCGCACGCCAAAAGCGTGTCGGATGTTCAAAGTTCTAAAGTATAACCGCGATCAGGACGGTGTCGCTATGCAGCTAGCCGGTTGAGCACGGGTCGATCCACAGGGAGATGGTTGTATGTCCGTTCTTGTCTTAGACGAGTCAATAAAGAATGAGTATTTGTTTGTTCAAGTCTAACCTATGTGTTTTATTTGCAAGTATAAAGTTGTTAAGAAAAAGATACGAGATTCTAAGCTAAAGAAATCCGTACTCAAAACCTTTGAGCCGAGTCTTGACCAATTGAAGCTAGAGCAATCGGCAACAACGTGGATTAGGGGATTTAAGCGCGGTATTCGTGGAATCCGGCTTATTTACCCTTATCCTTCCGTTCTTGTCTCTTGCTTTCGCCTCCGGCCAAACCGAACGCAACCGGTCGCAGTTAGGAATCACCGTTACCTTGTTAGGGTAGGGTGCCTAACGGAGCGCTTGCGTATCGTTTGGACAAAGTTCAATGGAAAATACGGGAAAAGGAAATGAGCAAAGAAACGTTAACTTATAATATCGTATTTCTTCTTAACAATAATAATTACAACCATTCACAAAACAAACCAAAAAGAGCAAAAGAAAAGAAAAGATTACAAGCAAGTAATTAAAGTGCATGGTAATAAATTGCAAGTAATTAAAGACAAGAATGAAAAATGCAAGAAAGTAATTACAAGAACATAGAACTCAAGACAAGCATGGGATCAATAGCCAACCCTTAAACTTGCAAGCTCAATCAAGAGGTTGCAAGATCAAGAGAAGGGTAAAGAACTCATGTGAAATGAAGCACTAAAGAGAGAACAAAATGATACAACCCCTTAAGACCAATGACCAAAGCTTAAACTTGCAAGCTCACTTAAGAGGTTGCAAGATCAAATTAAGGTAGAGAGCTCAAGGGGGAAGCTAAGCAAAAAGAATAATACAAAAAACCCTCATCTTCATTGATCTTCCACTCAAAAAGCTCTCACTACAATTTTCATGGAGGAAAGAATGAAGAAGAAGAAGAAGAAGACTAAAACCTAACAAAAAGAGGCTAAAGAATTTAACACCATGGTTTGGCTCAGTTCTGGGGTATTTATAGGCTGCTTACAGAAACCCTAGGGCAAGAATCTGGCATAAAATGAAGTACCCAAACTAACCCCAGAAAACAACACAGAGAGGATCCTATACGGCCGCGGAACCGCGGCCTAGACCCCCTATTGGCCGCGGTTCCGCGGCCATCTTGGTGAGTTGGGTCATGGGATTTTGTCGTATTCCCTGGTTTACTTTTTCCTCGTGTTTGAAAACTTCAAACTGCACAAAATCTTCCAGAATATCTTCAGAATTCTTAGTCCAAGATTGCTATCTTTTCTTCACTTTTGACTTCTATCTCTCTCGAGCTCCGCGCACCCATTGATTCTTGTGCTGCCCCCCTCGTGCTCTGTGCTTGTCCGAGACACGAATGACCACTGTCATATGTCTTGTCTCTGGAACTGGTACTCGGCACTGGACGGATATGGATGACCGAAACCCGGCTTTTATCTGCTGTGACAGATGTTCTGTATTTGGTGTAACTGTGGAGATTTTGTCTTGATTTGCAATATTTGGACTGGAAACCTGTACTCTGTAAATATGTAACAAACACGGATTAAAAGCACCTACCTATAAACACACGAGCATAAGAATGGGCGGTATAAAATGCAGTATTCTGTTATGAACAAATACCCCCAAACTTAACTTTTGCTCGTCCCGAGCAAAACCAATTATTCACAAAAATAAAATCCTAACCGCACTTTCACAGGGAACGCGATTGCACTGAGCGTGTGCAACAAGCCGTTAAACCTCTAGGTGTCCCTAGTAGGAGGAGTGTTGTCTCCTGAGGGTTTTCAGCGGATTACACCCACAAAATCCCGTCAAGCTAGTGTCATAAGTTAACATTGATTCTACTCCTACAGTTTAGTATTTACGTTAGAAACTCTATCATCCTAAGTTAGAAATATCCAACCCTTATTTTTCACACCTCCTATCTATTTAACCTTGGATCCTATACGTTCCAAAAAAGTTTTAGAAAGATGTTGGTTCTCCTGAGTTTTCCTTCTAAAGTGCGGCCTCAAATCAGGGATTTTTATCAACTTTACAGAAGACATAAGTATTATCCTTCATTTCTATCTTTTATTCAAACATCGATTGTATACCCCTACGTGTGTGTATATTTGCACCCCTACACTCAAGAATTCAATTCAAGCTATAATACCCTTGCCCTAATACCTAATACTACTTCTTTTCATTGAGGATGGACGGATTTGCTCACACACCTTTTATGCGACTATTAATGCTTCTTGAGGCACTAACGACCGATTACTGAATGTGTGAACTTTAAAGCGTAAATAGAAGTTTCCAGGTCTTGACTTTATTCTATTTTTTTCTTTTTCTTTTTCAAGACCGGATATATTTTTCAACATGCTCTTTTGGTGTTTAGCTTTAAATACCGTTTTTTCTTTCATACTAGGCTTTCAGGCAAGAGTATTTCTAGGTATCCTCTACTATCCCAAGTTTCAAGGTGCGTGTATGTGCAGTTTGTAGGATATATACTTTCTAAATTTGAACTCAAGAAAAGAAACTATTTTTCAGACTTATCCTTCAGTAAAGCATCAATACTTTCCCTTCATCTTGACTTAACTCAAGAACTGAACTCAAAAAAACTGTAAGGACGTATACTTACCAAAATTAGACAGAATGAGGGTTATTTTTAGGGTTTTCAATTCCTAAGCCTAGGAGTTAGTTATTTCTAATATATCAACTAAACTTTCAGAATAAAAATCTAAGTTACCCTATTAGCTAACTTGACGACAAAGTCTTTATATTTTTGGAAAATTTTCGATTTTTGTGGGTTTTTAATAAGGTATGTAAATGCAAAATATACAAATGAATGCGAAGGAAGAAAGCTTACCGAGCACACCCCCAAACTTAAACTTGACAGTGCCCTCACTGTCAGGCTATACCAAGAGGGTCAAAATTGTCGGCGCTCTCCCTTAAAACAAATTATATACAAAACAAAAAGGAAAAAATATATATATACAAAATAAGTGTCCCCCCCAAACTTAAGTAAAACAGTGTTTCCACTGCTAAGCGTTGAAGTTCAGGATTAGGGGGGAAAGAGAACAGTATCAATCTATACAAGGCCTTACACAGGCCAAAAGTTAACACCAACCATTCAAAAATTTTATCTCTGTAATATGCGGGTTGGTGAAAGAAGGTGAAGAGGAAAGAAATAGAGAATACGCGAGACCGTATGGAGATAGAAGCGGGATACGGTCTCGGTATATAAGAAGAAGAATGGCGGAAGGGAGAAAGAAATGGAATACGAACTTGAGGGTGGAAATGGATTGAATAAATTAGTACAATCTATAATGATCGATGTGAAAAGATGGATTGTACTAATCTATCAATATGGCGAGAAATTGGGTCAAATCCCTCAAGATTCGTAAGAAACCATGGGTACGCCGAACCTGGTAAACCAGACACAGGAAGTGAAAATGATACGGTTTCTTGCTAGGTCGGAACGATGGAGAGGAGTGATCGAGGAGGGGTATCAGGTAAAGGTTCAGGAGGGTGTACACAGTCAATGAAAGGAACATGATGAATTGGAAAATCCGACTCATCAATTATAACTGGTTCATCCTCAAAACTATCCTCAGAATTCTCCTCAAAGTTAAGCTCATCCATGCCTTTATCATCAATATCAAGACGCGTATGAAGTTCGGGAAAAACATTTAATGACCCAGGATGATGATTTGAAGAGAAAAACCCAGCCAAATCTATGGGTTCATCATCCAAAATATTCCCAGTGTCAATATCCTTAATCAAGTGAAAATCAATATTCTCAGACACCTCATCAAAAGCATGGATTTTAATCAATTCAGGTCCTAAGATGGAGGTGTAGAGGTCAAAAGGATTGGGTGTGGTTTCACTTGGCAAGGTCCCTTCACAATCTGGCAAATCAAATACTACAAAGTCGCACAACTCATTAAACATTCTATCTTCAACTGATAATTCATTTGGGACACTTGATAGACTTTCAACACAGGAGTTGTGGGATTCAAGTTGAGACGGGTAGGTTTGATTTGGAAGTGTATACAGCTCACTTTCTCCACTCAAATTCTCAGCCTGTCCTACCGCCTCATCATACATTGGAAAATTTGGAGCTAGCTGGAAACTAGCTACCGGGTCAGTAGGTTGTATGAGAGCGGCCATGGACGCATTCAGATCCATCATCTGTTGGCTTGACGCTACCCTAAAGTCTTCCAACGACTGTTTCAGACTAGACATGGGTTGTGAAGGGGTTTCAGTAAAAGATTCAAAGTTGTTTGGATACTGAAAACTTCCAAATGACGGTTCTGAAGTAATGTCTAGGAAAGGTGCAAAAGTAGGGTAGGATTGGTAGGAATTGAATGGCTGGACAGGAGCAGGATCAACATCTGGATAGGAAGGTGAATGGAATTGTTGATCCCAAGAATTTGAAGTGGTGAAAGGAGTGAAAGATCGGCTACGGGATTGTTCAATACGTTCAGCGATGGACAAAGGACGACTTGCAAAACGGGTATCAACATAAGTGGGTGGGGGAGGTTGAAAAGGTTGATACAAAGTGGAATGCGGAGTGCAAGTGTTTGTCCTAGACGCTTCTATGCGATCTTTCAGTGAAACTTTGGGCATGGAGGGGTTGTTCGATGTTCGGCCAAAGCAAGAACTGTAAGAAGTAATGTCTGGTTGTGGGTACCAAAGTTCGGCAAGAGTTTTTCAAGGTGGGGTACCCATGATATGAAGAGAGAGAAAGAAAGGTAGAGAAAAGGAGGGGAAAAAAGAATGTGATTTTTTTTTATATATTAACAGAAGAATGAAATATACACACAAAAAGAATATGGACAAAAACAATCACGACACAAAAAATACCACACACCTAATCATTCTAGGGTTCAACTAGGTCAACTAGACCTGCTCCAGAACTTGATTGTCGAAGTAAAACTGTGTCGAGAAACGGGCTCAAGATACACTGATCACGAGTCCAGGTAAGTGCAGAGATAAGGGGAGGTTTTCCAACGCTTTCGCGAAGTTCCTTAATTAAATAACCCATTCTCTTTTGGCGGTTTCGCCGTTAACACTTTCCTAGACACCGCGTAAGCAATATACCATTAAGCGAGGTTCTAAACACAGTTAACTTCTCCTAGTGAGCGTGAAGTCCTTAAGGCTTAAAGTCTAGTTTCTTTTAAATTTTGTGCGGGTAAACGTTATGCTCAAGTTCGTGATTTGTGGGCCACGGAAAAGGTGATGAAATCCTTTACCGTATATTGTGGGGTTCGCTTGCCCTTAAGTCCGTATTAATGTATGCAATGCGCAATTCAATAAAAATTCTATAAAGAATCAAACAATCGTTTTTTAGTTTAAGCGCGGCACTGCAACAAATACGGGTTAGTCAATTTTTAGCGTTTGCTAGCGAACTTGCAAAGAATCCTGCAAAGAATAGTGTATTGGATGCGTCGGATTTGAGAAGAAGGTGTTAGTAAAGTACGTACCGTTAAGTTTTTTGGGTTTGGAAACCCCCGTTGAATCAAATCCGGTAAGCTTGGAAAGTTCGCTTGCGCGGGTCAAACTACCCAGATCTTTGGCACTGTGCTTCGTAATCACCTTAACTTTGAACGTACACTTTGCTCCCACAATCGCAGTTTGCAAATCCGCAAAAATCTGCACTCTTGCCCACAAAAATGATCAAATAAAACAAAAAGATATATATATATATATATATATATTTTATAAATATATACAAAAAGAATATTAACCCGAATAACAAGAAAGAAAATACGCTACCGTCTCCCCGGCAACGGCGCCATTTGATCGCACGCCAAAAGCGTGTCGGATGTTCAAAGTTCTAAAGTATAACCGCGATCAGGACGGTGTCGCTATGCAGCTAGCCGGTTGAGCACGGGTCGATCCACAGGGAGATGGTTGTATGTCCGTTCTTGTCTTAGACGAGTCAATAAAGAATGAGTATATGTTTGTTCAAGTCTAACCTATGTGTTTTATTTGCAAGTATAAAATTGTTAAGAAAAAGATACGAGATTCTAAGCTAAAGAAATCCGTACTCAAAACTTTTGAGCCGAGTCTTGACCAATTGAAGCTAGAGCAATCGGCAACAACGTGGATTAGGGGATTTAAGCGCGGTATTCGTGGAATCCGGCTTATTTACCCTTATCCTTCCGTTCTTGTCTCTTGCTTTCGCCTCCGGCCAAACCGAACGCAACCGGTCGCGGTTAGGAATCACCGTTACCTTGTTAGGGTAGGGTGCCTAACGGAGCGCTTGCGTATCGTTTGGGCGGAGTTCAATGGAAAATACGGGAAAAGGAAATGAGCAAAGAAACGTTAACTTATAATATCGTATTTCTTCTTAACAATAATAATTACAACCATTCACAAAACAAACCAAAAAGAGCAAAAGAAAAGAAAAGATTACAAGCAAGTAATTAAAGTGCATGGTAATAAATTGCAAGTAATTAAAGACAAGAATGAAAAATGCAAGAAGGTAATTACAAGAACATAGAACTCAAGACAAGCATGGGATCAATAGCCAACCCTTAAACTTGCAAGCTCAATCAAGAGGTTGCAAGATCAAGAGAAGGGTAAAGAACTCATGTGAAATGAAGCACTAAAGAGAGAGAAAAATGATACAACCCCTTAAGACCAATGACCAAAGCTTAAACTTGCAAGCTCACTTAAGAGGTTGCAAGATCAAGTTAAGGTAGAGAGCTCAAAGGGGAAGCTAAGCAAAAAGAATAATACAAAAAACCCTCATCTTCATTGATCTTCCACTCAAAAAGCTCTCACTACAATTTTCATGGAGAAAAGAATGAAAAAGAAGAAGAAGAAGACTAAAACCTAATAAAAAGAGGCTAAAGAATTTAACACCATGGTTTGGCTCAGTTCTGGGGTATTTATAGGCTGCTTATAGAAACCCTAGGGCAAGAATCTGGCATAAAATGAAGTACCCAAACTAACCCCAGAAAACGACACAGAGAGGATCCTATACGGCCGTGGAACCGCGGCCTAGACCCCCTATTGCCCGCGGTTCCGCGGCCATCTTGGTGAGTTGGGTCATGGGATTTTGTCGTATTCCCTGGTTTACTTTTTCCTCGTGTTTGAAAACTTCAAACTGCACAAAATCTTCCAGAATATCTTCAGAATTCTTAGTCCAAGATTGCTATCTTTTCTTCACTTTTGACTTCTATCTCTCTCGAACTCCGCGCACCCATTAATTCTTGTGCTGCCCCCCTTGTGCTCTGTGCTTGTCCGAGACACGAATGACCACTGTCATATGTCTTGTCTCTGGAACTGGTACTCGGCACTGGACGGATATGGATGACCGGAACCCGGCTTTTATCTGTTGTGACAGATGTTCTGTATTTAGTGTAACTATGGAGATTTTGTCTTGATTTGCAATATTTGGACTGGAAACCTGTACTCTGTAAATATGTAACAAACACGGATTAAAAGCACCTACCTATAAACACACGAGCATAAGAATGGGCGGTATAAAATGCAGTATTCTGTTATGAACAGTATGCCAATACAGAGATGGCCTGTATGTCGGCATAGAGACGACTTGCATGGGCCACCAACAAAACCTATGACGCTCCGCTTCCTAATATATGGGCAGAGAACGCGACAAGATCCGCTACGTATTTACTCCGAAGTAAACACGCTAAGCGTATCTAAGCAATATAAAGTAAAAGTACACAAGAGACAAGATGTAAAAGAACAACTTTATTTATTTAACATTCTTCTTACGATACAACTGAAATGTAAATACATGGAATGAAAGCAATGCCTAAACAGTGGCATAACAGAAATGAAAATGAAATATACAAGTAAACTAGAGCTCCGGTTCAAAGGCTAGCTGATCCAAGTCCTCGCTAGTGGGCTCTGTCTCCAGAAGGTCCGATCCACCTGACAACATTCCAAAGAAAGAAGAAAATGAATGTCGTCAGCGACCAATCGCTCAGTAAGTCCTAAAGATGAGGGAGAAGTAGAATAGACAAAGAGAGAGTATAGTTTTATAATGTATTGTTATAATGTTAGCGCAGTTGTTTGTAACTTGGTACAGAAAATACCAGTGTATACGAGAGGAGTCCCACTTACACCGGAGACTTTGGTAACTCGTAGTCCAAGGCTCCGTCGATAATATCACGGAACAACGGCATGGATGTAATTACGTCTTAAGTAACCATCTCGTGCCACCTTTAACATGTTCCGTACCAGTCTACCCCTTTATAACCTCGTAGTGTTTATGTATTGATTGTATTGATTGTATGGATTGTATTATCTTGTATTGTATTATAAATTGTATAGATGGATGACTTGACGAAATCATGATATCAGTAATGGAACGGATATAATGGAAAAACATGTAAATAGAATATATCCATGGTTCGGTTCGGTCAACACAGATTGATATAGATTGAATAGATGGATTCATGTTGAATCATGTTGTATTGTAGTTTGTACTTGAATCACATTCAAGTCAGATTGATTAGTTTGAGACTCAGTCTGTATCAGACACTTTTAAAAGAACTTGAAATCCTGATTGTTTGGTGGTATCGGTAACTGCTGCATATGGATGGCAGGATTTGTGCCTTTTTCCAAGACAATTGCCGTGTTGATAACACCGTTTGTTAAGTTGTCTACCTTAAATAGGCAAGCACCCATATCTCCGGCTCCCTAAGGCTCAAGAGACTGGTCCCGCTTAAACCTATATTTACTAGGGTCCTTATTATAATTTAGTATAACTTGAGGGGGTTTTATGTAAAAATAGTTTTGATATAATTTCAAAATACAGCTCAAGCATTTAATTATTGTCTTTAGGGTTTTCATTGATGTATATTTTATAAATATGACATTTTTAGTGAATAAAACCTAATTTCATAATATATGGTATTTATTTGTAATATCAATATTGTTTTGAATTATCATGATAGTTTCATGTAATGTTTGAATTCTTTTCTTGAGTTTTGGAAACATGTAATAATACATATATTTAAAATAAGTATTTTGGTAATATTTATATATACATATTTAACGAAATTTTTTATTTATTTTCTTGTAAAAATATCATTTTCTAAAGAAAAATGTATAAAAAATTCCATCGAGATCGAATGCTCCTTGTGGAGGTTTGCATCTCGCTCTACTAAGCCCGAGGATGTGCGATAATCTGCACCATTCCGAACGGGGTCCCCAAAATGGATTGTAGAGGTGTAATTGCATGGAAATATTTTAATACATCTTTTAAAGAAAACAGTTTTATAAGTTAAAGGGATTTATTTGCAAAGTCGTATTTCCCGTATTCTGCTGTCCCAAAATTCATCGTGCTCTGATAGATATGTGTGTTGTGATGAAATAGGTCATTACCTCGTGAACTATTTAAAGGTATAACAAGGAATTATGATGGTTAATGTCGAAACTAAACTATATGGTATTTTTTTGAAAAAGTATGATAAAAGTTACAAAAATGATTATTTTGACGTGAAAGTTTTTTTGTTGAGTTTTTTAATATTTAATAATCAACATATGAGAATATGGTTTTATCTTATTGAAGAAAAGTGCAGTTTTTAAAGAAAACCGAATCGGAAGTCGGATTAACTCCGCTTCCATCGGGTTTTAGAAATGGAACCTTTTAAAGATGAAGATGAAAGGGGAAGATGTGACTTACAGGTTAAAAAGATAGAGGGGGGAAAGAGGAAAAGTGGGGAAGCGCCGGTGCGTCGTTTCGTCACCGGAAACTCCTTGGGTCGTCGCCAGAACTTCGTCGGAGCTTTGCCCTTCGTTAACTCCACTTGTACACCAAGGACTTGAGAATTTTGTATAGTTTTTTGTATAGAATTTTTAGTGTGAAGGGATGCAAAATGGAGTGGGTATTTATAGGACAAATTAGGGTTTAGGTGGTGATGAAAAATGCATTTAAATTTGCATTAAAATGGGATTTAAAGGGGTTTTTAATTCTCTGGAAAATGCAGGGAAAACAAACAGATAGGGGTTAAAGAGGGGAGTTCAAGGGTCTAGGGTTTACAAAAAAATTTAGGTTTGGCTCACACAAACTAGCGGCACCGGTCTATTATTGCATCTCGCCGGTCCATTCGAGGAGGCGGGGGCTTGGATTGGGTCCACGTGTCCGTGACGGTCTGAATACTAATTTGTATCTGTTTGTTTTAAATATGACTCTTGGTTTTACGTGTTATGAACGTGTAGACTCTTGAGCTTCTAAAAAGATTAAAAGAAATTAAAACAAAAAGATAATGTGGTTGATGGAATTTGAACTCTGGTGTTTTGGTTCAGCAGTGCAAGGTCTTACCAATGAGCTACAAGCTCCTTCTTGCTGTTCTAAAGCAAAAAAAAACTTATAACTCGTGCTCAGGCTTAGGTGTACCTTTCTGTATTTTAAAAAAAATCGTATAGAAAGTTAGGATTGTTACAACTACACCCAGTACATAAGCTACATCAGGGCAAGTACATAACATCGCATACATTATAGATCCTACGGCTGAAGCGTAGAGTATAATGCTCATGCGAGCTCTCTCTTCATCAGTCTTTGGGAAAAATTCCTTAGAGAGAATGACTCCATGATAAGCGGGTAAGGCACCCCGCTTAGAGTCTTCTATACTAAACCTCTTTAGGATGGTGTTAATGTACCTGGTTTGGGACAATCCCAGCAACCTTTTAGATCTATCCCTATAGATCTTCATGCCCAATATGTACGAGGCATCATCCAGGTCCTTCATGGAGAACCTTTGTGATAAGAAAAATTTGACCGATTGTAGCATAGTAATATCGTTTCCTATCAGAAGAATGGCATCCACATACAATACGAGGAATAAGACAGTACTCGCTACAATCTTCTTATAAACACAAGGTTCATTTGGATTTTTGATGAAATCAAACTCTTTGATGACATCATCAACACAGATGTTCCAACTCCGTGATGCCTGCTTCAATCCATAAATGGATTTAAGCAACCTACATGCTTTCCCGCTGCTCCCACTATCAATGAAGCCCTCTGGCTGATCCATATAAACGCATTCTTCTAAATCACCATTTAGAAAAAAAGTTTTAACGTCCATCTGCCAGATTTCATAGTCATAGTGAGCAGCAATAGCAAATAGGATCCGAATGGATTTAAGCATGGCTACAGGAGAAAAGGTTTCATTATAGTCCAGTCCTGGTCTTTGATGAAATCCTTTCGCCACAAGTCTTGCCTTATAGGTCTCCACCTGCCCATCTACACCGATTTTTCTCTTAAAGATCCATTTGCACCCTACGGGATTTACCCCAGAGGGTATAACTTCCAAAGTCCATACTTTGTTGGTGTACATAGACTCCATTTTGGATCTCATGGCATCCGGCCACTTCACAGAGTCACCACTCGTGATAGCTTGCTGAAAACTGGTAGGATCATCATCATCCATTATGCAATCTTCTCTATCACCATCAATGAGAAAATCATAGTATCTCTCTGGTGGGCGAGAAATCCTACCAGATCTACGGAGTGGCTGAGGTTCATAAGATTCTGTTGCAATATCAGGTTCAACCAAGTCGTTATTTGTAACTTGTGTCTCTAGAACCTCTTCTAAATCTACCATATTGCCATCAGTATCATTTGGAAAAACTTTATTTTCTAGAAATGTGGCATGTTGAGAAACAAACACCTTTTGTTCCTCCTTGTGGTAGAAAAGATATCCAACGAATGTTTTGGATATCCCATAAATATACACTTAACCGATCGAGTCTCGAGTTTGTATGGATTCTACTTTTTAACAAAAGCCGGACAACCCTAAATCTTAACTCGTTTAAGGGATGGTCTCTTCCCATACCATATCTCATATAGAGTGGTAGACAGGGTCTTGGTTGGAACCCTGTTCACCGCCGAATACCGGAGACGGAACCGCGTAGGTTCGTCTCGCTTGAATTTGGGGACAGATGCTATTTGGTTTTATCCGTCCACCTCTTCGAAGATGCCAAGTTAATTTATGGCACCGTGTATCGGAGGTTTAGACGGATGCGGCCGTTGTAGCAGACTTCGTCAGATTTCCCCTCATTTGAGGGGGTTTTGATTGTGGGGACACTCTTCCCTGCAGGTGCAAGCCCCTGCAGTTAACTACTCTACCGCATCGCGGTAACAACTTTCTCCTTCTCCAGATGGTCACTTCGTGTCGTGTGTGATTATTTTATTTTTGGTTGCCCGTGGATTGTATACGGAGACTAATTTATGTTGTCGACCGTAGGGCGTGGATTAGTCCAAATCAGTATTTTCTTAGATTTGGGTTTGGGTTGAGTTTAAGGATCATTAATCTCATTGAGATTAAGTTCAACTTAAACGTTTGTTAAGGATACGTTAGTCTAATTTTAGACAAAGATCTACTCAACAGGGGTTCGGAATCACTTAGATCCGATGACAGGCATTTGGCCAAAATAAGAAATAAACTGGACTTAGCCCAATCATGGACGTAAGTCCTCAAATTAAATTGACTGAGCACAGCAGCTCTCCTAAATCAATTTACATTCGGTTCGAGGGTACATCTCCGAACTCCTCTGACCCATATCGTTGTAATCCTTCAACGACGTCAGAGAGACGACGGGTCCCGACAACCACACATCAAAGACGGACTGTGGGGTCCTTAAACCTACGGACTTAAGCGTCCTTAAACTACCTATGGACCACCATGTCCCTAAACTGGAATATGGACCCCCATGTCCCTAAACTGGCAATGGACCACCACGTCCCTAAACTGGAACATGGACCACCACGTCCCTAAACTGGCAATGGACCGCAATGTCCCTAAACTACCTATGGACCACTACGTCCATAAACTGGAACAACATAGATTCCAAACGCTCTTTTGTCGGATCTAAACGATCCCGTTTAAGTTGATCTTAGCCTCAAATCTGGCTAACGTATCCTTAAACATTCAAACAGACTTCATATTCCCTAATCAACTTTGGTTCAAGGGTACATCTCCGAACTCCTCTGACACCTGTCGTTGTAGTCCTTCAACGTTGTCAGAGAGGTGACGAGTCCCGACGGCCATATACATTAAATGGACCTCTATGTCCCTAAACTGGAACAATAGAGCCCCTAAATGCTCTTTCCGTTAAGTTGATCTTAGTCTTAAACGGGACTAACGTATCCTTAACGAACGTTTAAGTTGATCTTAGCCTCAATATGGCTAACGTATCCTTAAACTAAAACACCAAACCCAAATCTAAGAAAATACGGATTTGGACTAATCCACGTCCTACGGGCGACGGCATAACCTAGTCTCCGTATACAATCCACGGGCAACCACAAACAAAACAAACACACACGACACGAAGTGAAATTCTGGAGAAGGAGAAAGTTGTTACCGCGATGCGGTAGCGTAATTTACTGCCGGGCTTGCGCCTGCAGGGAAAGCGTCCCCATAATCAAAAACCCCTCAAGTGAGGGGGAATCTGACGAAGTCTGCTACATCGGCCGCATCCGTCCAAACCTCCGATACACGGTGCCATAAATCAACTTGGCATCTTCGGAGAGGTGGGCGGATAAAACCAAATAGCATCTGCCCCGAATCTCAGGCAAGACGTCCATGTCTTGGCAGCCATTCGGAGGGGAACAGATTCTGGCTGCCCGGTAGGACCTTTTCCTCTTTCCACTCCACACTTCGTGTGTCGTCTTCGCGAACGAATAGCGGTTTGTTAAAGGTTGCCTTTGGGTTTTTAAGTTACTAAGATTTGGTCCTTTTCCTGGCGCAGAAATCAAGCATCAATGGCCTCTAACTGCTCGAACTGCTCGAAGTGCCAATGCAGCCGACGCTCCACCTCACCTGAAGGTGTAGAATATAGGCTTCAAGCGGCCTCCATCCTTGCCCTGCCGGTAGAACAGGTGACCCAGGCCACCACCAGCCTGTTTTTCGGGACCATGATCCTGCCTGCAAGCTTCACCATGCCGATGCCCGCACCAGAAGCAAACAAGAAGTCGGTCTTCGACCGGCTCACTGCTACGGCCCCTTTCAACGGGTCGTCCGCTATCAAACCAACAGCCTCTGTCTTTGCCAGGCTGTATCAGAACTCTGATGGGCCCGCCATGAAGCCCATGAACTCTAAAATGGCTATCCCAAGGAATGTAACAACCGCTGCTCCAGAAGTCGTCAAAGCGGCTTCTCCTGTCAAAGAGTCAGTCTTTTCAAGGCTGACTATTCCATCTTCGGCCCCTGCTCAAGGATCTGTCTTTGACAGATTGAATATTGCCACTCAAAAGACAACATCAGTCTTTAAGAGGCTGGCACCGGCAGCACCTCATTCAGACAGGGGGCAAAAAGAAGCTGTCTCTGTCGCCGAGCCAGTCCCAGCAGCTCGTCATGCTCGACGTCGCCATTGGCGACGAGTAAAGAAGGCAGGGGACAACTCCCCCTCAGGGCTAACTCCACCTGCTCCAGTGGTGGAAGTCAATGCTGCTGTTCCAACTGGAAATAGCTTTGAACCGCTGAGGAGGGTACATAAGAACTCTCCAACCGCTACACTGAAAAGATCTCCTCCACCTGCGGAGAGAGTTCCGGAAACGAAGCTGGAGCAGCCCCCTCAATGGCTTTCCTCCAAAATATACAAGGTCTGGCGAAGGGTTCAAGACTCCGTAATTGACCCAGATCACTCTCGTCAACAGAAAAAGGCGAGGGTGCAAGAAGAAAAAGACCGTCCTATTAAACAGCAAAGGACAACAACCGCCAAGGTGCCCACTGCAACGGCCCCCTCAACTTCAACGGCCTACAAAAGAAGAAGGTCGGAGAAAATCCCCGCGCCCGCGGCAAATGCTAAAGGTGGTGAACTTAAACGCCCTAAGAATGGGGGCATAATAGTTCATACAGTATACATGGCGTCGGGAAAGGAGGACAGCCGTGTATCTACAGGTCATAGACCGCTTACACGTTCAGTGACCAAAGCTCAGGAGCAACAGCAAAAGCTCCAGGAGATGATGAACGCGATGGCCGCACTCACTGGGTCAAAAGAAAGCCCTGAAACGTCCTCGGATGAACGTTAGGAACAAGAAACTGACGCTGAATTCCTTCGTCGGATATTGAAGAAGAAGGATAAAGAGGCTGCGGACTTTTGGAAGTTGAAAGGGCATTTGTTTACCCCAATCAGAGCAAAACTCTGTTCAAATTCCAAGGCGGGAAACGAAGCAACGCTTCTGTTTCCCCCCAATCAGAGCAAAGCTCTGTTTTGCAAATTAAAGTGAAAATTAAAGTTAAAATAAATGAAGCAACGCTTCAGATCCCCTGCGCTGCGCGTAGAGCGCCACGTGTCAAAATCAGACACGCCAGCGCAGGGAGCGCAGCGCCCAAGACAGCGCACCCAATACAGAGCAAGGCTCTGTTTAAAATTCAAACTTTAATTAAAGAAGCAACGCTTCAGCTGACCTGCGCTCTGCGCTGCGCGCCACGTGGCAGCGCAGTCGCGCTGCGCCACGTGGCAGCGCAGTTGCGTTAGAGCAGTCGCGCTGCGCTCTGCGCTGCGTGACACGTGTCAAGCGCAAGAGCGTTTGCGCCAAACAGAATTAAAATTCTAGAAAAATCTTTCTGTTCTTGTTAAAATAAGAAGATTTTCTTCTGTAAAACAGAAGCCCTTGGATCAAAGATCCAACGGTGGGGAAAATTCCCTAAATCACTCAGAGAATGATCTCTTTAACAAGCTTAACAAACCTAAGGGCACTATATAAAGACCCCTAGACCCCAAATCAACATAGTCAATCAATAACATCATCGTCAAGATCGAGAAGAAAAGAACTCTGAAGAATTTGAGAGAACTCTTCAAAAACAAAAAGAAAAGGTAAAAATCTTTAGAAACAAGATCATTAATCTAAAAACAAGATCAATGATTTTCAATAAAAAAAGAAAAAGAAATAAGAACAGTGCCTTGCACTTTTTATGAACCACTGGTTATTTGAAAACAAGAAAAACTTGTTTTCATTGATCTAAAATTGATCAAAATATAAAACAGTGCCCTGCACTTGCAAAATTGGCACTGTTGCGCTTTCAGGTTGGCGCAAGCCACCAGAGAGTGCCACGTGTCAGCACCAGAATCACTTGCGCTATGCGCTTATAAGATAGAGCCTTGCTCTCTGAAATTGGCGCAACTCACCAGAGCACGCCACGTGTCAGCAGCGCAAGCGCAGCGCACTGCGCTTGCGTGACACGTGTCATCACCACAAGCGCTTGCGCTCAGAAATTGGCGCAAAGCGCCTGACAAATGCAATGTATTATTTACTAAAGGGCTAAGCCCAAATCAAAAAGGCCTAATAGTCCAAAATAAATTGCAATGCAATAAAAGGGCAGAGCCCAAACAAAATAAAATGCAGAGCCCAAACAAGGGTCTGTCAGATCAGAACAGATGCTGTGCATCATTTACAAATAGGCAGAGCCCAAACAAAATAAATAATGTTGTGCATTATTAAACATCGGTAAAGTCCTAACACAGGTCTAATAGGCCAAAATAAGAAATAAACTGGACTTAGCCCAATCGTGGCCGTAAGTCCTCAAATTAAATTGACTGAGCACAGCTGCTCTCCTAAATCAATTTACATCCGGTTCGAGGGTACATCTCCGAACTCCTCTGACCCCTATCGTTGTAATCCTTCAACGACGTCAGAGAGGCGACGGGTCCCGACAACCACACATCAAAGACGGACTGTGGGGTCCTTAAACCCACAGACTTAAGCGTCCTTAAACTACCTATAGACCACCATGTCCCTAAACTAGAATATGGACCCCCATGTCCCTAAACTGGCAACGGACCACCACGTCCCTAAACTGGAACATAGACCACCACGTCCCTAAACTGGAACATGGACCACTACGTCCCTAAATTGGCAATGGACCGCAATGTCCCTAAACTACCTATGGACCACTACGTCCATAAACTGGAACAACATAGCTTCCAAACGCTCTTTTGTCGGATCTAAACGATCCCGTTTAAGTTGATCTTAGCCTCAAATCTGGCTAACGTATCCTTAAACATTCAAACAGACTTCATATTCCCTAATCAACTTTGGTTCAAGGGTACATATCCGAACTTCTCTGACACCTGTCGTTGTAATCCTTCAACGTCGTTAGAGAGGTGACGGGTCCCGACGGCCATATACATTAAATGGACCACTATGTCCCTAAACTGGAACAATAGAGCCCCTAAATGCTCTTTCCGTTAAGTTGATCTTAGTCTTAAACAGGACTAACGTATCCTAAACGAACGTTTAAGTTGATCTTAGCCTCAATATGGCTAACGTATCCTTACACTAAAACACCAAACCCAAATCTAAGAAAATACGGATTTGGACTAATCCACGTCCTACGGGCGACGGCATAACCTAGTCTCCGTATACAATCCACGGGCAACCACAAACAAAACAAACACACACGACACGAAGTGAAATTCTGGAGAAGGAGAAAGTTGTTACCGCGATGCGGTAGCGTAATTAACTGCCGGGCTTGCGCCTGCAGGGAAGAGCGTCCCCATAATCAAAAACCCCTCAAGTGAGGGGGAATCTGACGAAGTCTGCTACAACGGCCGCATCCGTCCAAACCTCTGATACACGGTGCCATAAATCAACTTGGCATCTTCGGAGAGGTGGACGGATAAAACCAAATAGCATCTGCCCCGAATCTCAGGCAAGACGTCCATGTCTTGGCCGCCATTCGGAGGGGAACAGATTATGGCACGCCCGGTGGGACCTTTTCCTCTTTCCACTCCACACTTCGTGTGTCGTCTTCGCGAACGAATCGCGGTTTGTTAATGGTTGCATTTGGGTTTTCAAGTTACTAAGATTTGGTCCTTTGCCTGGCACAGAAATCAAGCATCAATGGCCTCTAACTGCTCGAACTGCTCGAAGTGCCAATGCAGCCGACGCTCCACCTCACCTGAAGGTGTAGAATATGGGCCTCAAGCGGCCTCCATCCTTGCCCTGCCGGTAGAACAGGTGACCCAGGCCACCACCAGCCTGTTTTTCGGGACCATGATCCCGCCTGCAAGCTTCACCATGCCGATGCCCGCACCAGAAGCAAACAAGAAGTCGGTCTTCGACCGGCTCACTGCTACGGCCCCTTTCAACGAGTCGTCCGCTGTCAAACCAACAGCCTCTGTCTTTGCCAGGCAGGATCAGAACTCTGATGGGCTCGCCATGAAGCCCATGAACTCTAAAATGGCTATCCTAAGGAATGTAACAATCGCTGCTCCAGAAGTCGTCAAAGCGGCTTCTCCTGTCAAAGAGTCAGTCTTTTCAAGGCTGACTATTCCAGTTTCGTCCCCTGCTCGAGGATCTGTCTTTGACAGATTGAATATTGCCACTCAAAAGACAACATCAGTCTTTAAGAGGCTGGCACCGGCAGCACCTCATTCAGACAGGGGGCAAAAGGAAGCTGTCTCTATCGCCGAGCCAGTCCCAGCAGCTCGTCATGCTCGACGTCGCCATTGGAGACGAGTAAGGAAGGCAGGGGGCAACTCCCCCTCAGGGCTAACTCCACCTGCTCCGGTGGTGAAAGTCAATGCTGCTGTTCCAACTGGGTATAGCTTTGAACCGCTGAGGAGGGTACGTAAGAACTCTCCAACTGCTACACTGAAAAGATCTCCTCCACCCGCAGAGAGAGTTTCAGAAACGAAGCTGGAGCAGCCCCCTCAACGGCTTTCCTCCAAAATATACAAGGTCTGGCGAAGGGTTCAAGACTCCGTAATTGACCCAGATCACTCTCGTCAACAGAAAAAGGCGAGGGTGCAAGAAGAAAAAGACCGTCCTATTAAACGGCAAAGGACAACAACAGCCAGGGTGCCCACTGCAACGCCCCCCTCAACTTCAACGGCCCACAAAAGAAGAAGGCCGGAGAAAATCCCCGTGCCCACGGCAAATGCTAAAGGTGGTGAACCTAAATGCCCTAAGTCTGGGGGCATAATAGTTCATACAGTATACATGGCGTCGGAAAAGGAGGACAGCCGTGCATCTACAGATTATAGACCGCTTACACGGTCAGTGACCAAAGCTCAGGAGCAACAGCAAAAGCTCCAGGAGATGATGAACGCGATGGCCGCACTCACTGGGTCAAAAGAAAGCCCTGAAATGTCCTCGGATGAACGTCAGGAACAAGAAACTGACGCTGAATTCCTTCGTCGGATATTGGAGAAGAAGGATAAAGAGGCTGCGGACTTTTGGAAGTTGAAAGGGCATTTGTTTACCCCAATCAGAGCAAAACTCTGTTCAAATTCCAAGGCGGGAAACGAAGCAACGCTTATGTTTCTCCCCAATCAGAGCAAAGCTCTGTTTTGCAAATTAAAGTTAAAATAAATGAAGCAACGCTTCAGATCCCCTGCGCTGCGCGTAGAGCGCCACGTGTCAAAATCAGACACGCCAGCGCAGGGAGCGCAGCACACCCAATACAGAGCAAGGCTCTGTTTAAAATTCAACTTTAATTAAAGAAGCAACGCTTCAGCTGACCTGTGCTCTGCGCTGCGCGCCACGTGGCAGCGCAGTCGCACAGCGCTCTGCGCTGCGCGACACGTGTCAGCGCAGTTGCGTTAGAGCAGTCGCGCTGCGCTCTGCGCTGCGCTGCGCTCTGCGCTGCGCTCTGCGCTGCGCTGCGCTCTGCGCTGCGCGACACGTGTCAAGCGCAAGAGCGTTTGCGCCAAACAGAATTAAAATTCTAGAAAAATCTTTCTGTTCTTGTTAAAACAAGAAGATTTTCTTCTGTAAAACAGAAGCCCTTTGATCAAAGATCCAACGGTGGGGAAAATTCCCCAAATCACTCAGAGAATGATCTCTTTAACAAACTTAACAAACCTAAGGGCACTATATAAAGACCCCTAGACCCCAAATCAACATAATCAATCAGTAACATCATCGTCAAGATCGAGAAGAAAAGAACTCTGAAGAATTTGAGAGAACTCTTCAAAAACAAAAAGAAAAGGTAAAAACCTTTAGAAAAAGAGAAGATTCTCTTATGAACAAATCATTGATCTAAAAACAAGATCAATGATCTTCAATAAAAAAAGAAAAAGAAATAAGAACAGTGCCTTGCACTTTTTATGAACCACTAGTTCTTTGAAAACAAGAAAAACTTGTTTTCATTGATCTAAAATTGATCAAAATATAAAACAGTGCCCTGCACTTGCAAAATTGGCACTGTTGCGCTCTCAGGTTGGCGCAAGCCACCAGAGAGTGCCACGTGTCAGCACCAGAATCACTTGCGCTATGCGCTTATAAGATAGAGCCTTGCTCTCTGAAATTGGCGCAACTCACCAGAGCACGCCATGTGTCAGAAGCGCAAGCGCAGCGCACTGCGCTTGCGTGACACGTGTCATCACCACAAGCGCTTGCACTCAGAAATTGGCGCAAAGCGCCTGACAAATGCAATGCATTATTTACTAAAAGGCCAAGCCCAAATCAAAAAGGCCTAATAGGCCAAAATAAATTACAATGCAATAAAAGGGCAGAGCCCAAACAAAATTGATGCTCTGCATCATTCATAAAAGGCAGAGCCCAAACAAGGGTCTGTCAGATCAGAACAGATGCTGTGCATCATTTACAAATAGGCAGAGCCCAAACAAAATAAATAATGCTGTGCATTATTAAACATCGGTAAAGTCCTAATACAGGTCTAATAGGCCAAAATAAGAAATAAACTGGACTTAGCCCAATCGTGGCCGTAAGTCCTCAAATTAAATTGACTGAGCACAGCTGCTCTCCTAAATCAATTTACATCCGGTTCGAGGGTACATCTCCGAACTCCTCTGACCCCTATCGTTGTAATCCTTCAACGACGTCAGAGAGGCGACGGGTCCCGACAACCACACATCAAAGACGGACTGTGGGGTCCTTAAACCCACGGACTTAAGCGTCTTTAAACTACCTATGGACCACCATGTCCCTAAACTGGAATATGGACCCCCATGTCCCTAAACTGGCAATGGACCACCACGTCCCTAAACTGGAACACGGACCACCATGTTCCTAAACTGGAACATGGACCACTACGTCCCTAAACTGGCAATGGACCGCAATGTCCCTAAACTACCTATGGACCACTACGTCCATAAACTGGAACAACATAGCTTCCAAACGCTCTTTTGTCGGATCTAAACGATCCCGTTTAAGTTGATCTTAGCCTCAAATCTGGCTAACGTATCCTTAAACATTCAAACAGACTTCATATTCCCTAATCAACTTTGGTTCAAGGGTACATCTCCAAACTCTTCTGACACCTGTCGTTGTAATCCTTCAACGTCGTCAGAGAGGTGATGGGTCCCGACGGCCATATACATTAAATGGACCACTATGTCCCTAAACTGGAACAATTGAGCCCCTAAATGCTCTTTCCGTTAAGTTGATCTTAGTCTTAAACAGGACTAACGTATCCTTAACGAACGTTTAAGTTGATCTTAGCCTCAATATGGCTAACGTATTCTTAAACTAAAACACCAAACCCAAATCTAAGAAAATACGGATTTGGACTAATCCACGTCCTACGGGCGACGACATAACCTAGTCTCCGTAGACAATCCATGGGCAACCACAAACAAAACAAACACACACGACACGAAGTGAAATTCTAGAGAAGGAGAAAGTTGTTACCGCGATGCGGTAGCGTAATTAACTGCCGGGCTTGCGCCTGCAGGGAAGAGCGTCCCCACAATCAAAAACCCCTTAAGTGAGGGGGAATCTGACGAAGTCTGCTACATCGGCCGCATCCGTCCAAACCTTCGATACACGGTGCCATAAATCAACTTGGCATCTTCGGAGAAGTGGGCAGATAAAACCAAATAGCATCTGCCCCGAATCTCAGGCAAGACGTCCATGTCTTGGCTGCCATTCGGAGGGGAACACCTTTGAACCAATGTTGTTTGGGGGATCTATAGTCAGGTTTGCGACTAAGACCAATTAAAATTTTTGGGAGCACATGGGCTCAGTTAATCTGAATTGGGGGATTTATGGCCTACTTGGGCTCAGCCCATTCAGTTAAAGTGTTTGAACACATATTTGGACTCAGTCCATTTATTTTTGAACAAAATGTTAACATTTGTTTGGGCTCAGGCCCTTTTGTTCAATAATGCAGAGCATTAATTTGGGTTCTGACACACCTTTTTCTTTTGTCTTTTACTGAGTGTTGAGCACTTTTTATGGCGCTGGGCTTTACGTGAGGAGCACATAGTGCACTTGGCGCTGAGAGTCAGACCTGGCGCGCTAAGGCACTTCTTATGAAATGGCGCACACGTGAGGAGCACGTGGTGCGCTTGGCGCTGAGCGCCAGACTTGGAGCGTTGAAGTGTTTCTTTTAAAATAGCGCACACGTGAGGAGCACGTGGTGCGCTTGGCGTTGAGCGCCAGACTTGGAGCGCTGAAGCGCTTCTTTTGAAATAGCGCACACGTGAAGAGCATGTGGCGCGCTTGGCGCTGAGCGCCAGCCAATGAGTGCAGAGTGCTTTTTATTAAGTAGCGCCCACGTGAGGAGCACGTGGCGCGCTTGGCGCTGAGCGCTAGCCAATGAGTGCAAAGCGCTCTTGATCAATTCTGTGCTCTGAGAATTAAGTTCTCGTTTATAAGAGACTTTGTCTCGTGGATCTAAGAACTAAGTTCTTATTTTAATAGGAGATGTTATGACCTCTTCTGTTTTTGTGAAAGACTTTGTCTTTGTCTTATAGATATGTGATCTAAAGAGAACGAAGTTCTTCTCCCTCCTTTTTTTTATGATGAGATACTCCAATCTCTTCTACTCTTATGAAAGACTTCTGTCTTTGTAGATCTATGATCTAGAAAAAGTAGTAAGTTCTTCTTTTTTGATGAGATGCTTTGATCTCTCTGTTTTATTTACCTTGAAGAAATTCTTCTTTTCAGAGCTTACTCTTCTCTTTTTTTCCTGAGAATTTGAAGTTTAGGGGGGGTTTCCTTCCTTTACAACTTGAAGTCTTGGGTCCTTTATATAGGGGAGGGTAATCAGTTAAGGAAATCTTTCCTCTAATTGATTTGGGGATGTTTCCCACCGTTGGATCTTTGATCCAAGGGTTTCTGTTTTACAGAAGGCAATCTTCTTATTTTTAACAAGATTGGGAAAATATTTTCCCATACAAAACTTATTCTGTATCTTGGTGATTTTTAGTCTCCATTGGATCTTTGATCCAACGGTGCTCCGATTTATAGAGCACAATCTTTCCTGTTTGGAAAGATTTGAGGAGTATTTCCTCAACAGAATTTTATTCTGTAATTTGATAATTTATCATCTTCGTTGGATCTTTGATCCAACGGTGGAGAACATTTAGTTCTAGCGCTTGGCGCTCTCATGCTTTGCACGTGAGCGCTGCCTCAGAGTCTTTGACTCTTAGCGCTGGCGCTCTTGGCGTGAGCGCTCTCGTGCTTTTCACGTGAGCGCTGCCTCAGAATCTTTGACTCTTAGCGCTGGCGCTCCTGGCGCGAGCGCTTTTATGAGGCGGTACTTCATTTCAAATTTCAAAATTTGAACAGTGTTTTGCTCTGATTAGGGGAAACAAATGCCCCCCCACCTTTGCGCTCACGTGGTTTACACGTGAGTGCAGCGGTGGTAGCCTTTCCACCGTTAGATTGTCTTGGAAATTGGATCGACTTCTAGCGTCTATAAATAGGGTCTTTGGCCCCTTTGAGATGACCTATGTTCGTCTTCTTGTTTTCTTATTCTTGAGAATTTAATTCTCTTTCAGAGCCAAGCTTTCTTCCTTAAGAAACTTCTTAAGAGTCAAAACTCTGCCCAACTTTGGTAAGAATTAAACTTTTTAACAGAGCTTTGCTCTTCCCGGATTACAGATCTTAAAGATTTTTAGGGTTTCTCAACCTGTTAATTAATAATTAAAAACTAGAGCTTTGCTCTTTCTAGATCATGGATCAGAAAAAGAAATCCTTTTTAGGGTTCCTTTAACCCATTAACGAAGAACTCCTGGAGTTCGCTTTACAGATCTTTAAAGATCCTGAAGTTTTTAACTTCTGTAAAAAGCTTTGCTTTTAGTGTTTCTGATGAATTGTTCCATCTTCTTCGTAGAGCATGGCTCTTCAGGATTCTTGGGGAATTTTTATTCCCCTCATAATGACAGACTTGATTTCTGTCGCAGAGTGCTGCTCTCGAGGGAGTTTTACTCCTTGGCCCAAGGGGCCTCTCGTTAAATGGGGTTCTTTTCTTTAGGATTTCTTAGAGCATGGCTCTTTAGATCTCTTAGGGAATTCTTTATTCCCCTCATAATGAAAAAGTGCTGCACCCGAGGGTGTTTAACTCCTTGGCCGAACGATCCTCTCATTAAAGGAGAATCTTTTTAGGATTTCCTTTTTTATTTGCACAAGCTTGAATCTGTGAATTCGTTGGGTGTCTTAATCAGAACTTGTTTTCTTCATGCGGATATCAAGAGTTGTTTAAATCCCCATGTCTGTTTCAATAAGCATTTTCTTGATTAGTCCGTCCACAAAACTCTTACTGATTTTCATTTTCAGGCGCTATGGCCGCTCATCTGTACCGTCTTAACGAAATCATTTCTTATGAGGACATTCGCGCACAAGGCCGTTGTCAAAACCAGGAGTTTACAAACGCCCAATGCGCTGAAATTATGAATCGTTTCAATGCACACA
Organism: Agapanthus africanus; assembly: GCA_030015575.1. NCBI lineage: Eukaryota > Viridiplantae > Streptophyta > Magnoliopsida > Asparagales > Amaryllidaceae > Agapanthus > Agapanthus africanus. Next base: position 311,698,831 of record JASDDO010000024.1, read on the forward strand.
ACGGTTGACTACTTCCTCGTCGTTCCGCTCTCTTGAAGATTATAGTGAGAGCAATTTGGGGAGCACTTCCTGGATTTTATGAAGCCATACCGCTTAATGTACTGGATGACACTGAAGATAAGGTGCACTCAGTGTATCTGACAGGCGTGATCTCGAAGAAGCGGCGAGATAATCTCAGATATCTTACATCAAACTTTCCAGCAGATGACGATAATCGCTGCTTATCAGAGGGTGGAGGATATGAGCGAAGATCCTGACGCTTGTGATCGTGAGAAGATGCACACAAGAATGGTCAGAAAGGCCAGAAACACTTTAGACGGCCTCACTTTTGAATTTCTTAATCCGTGTCCCGGATTCAATGTTTTGCCATTGTAAATATTTTAATGATGCTTTTGTTTACTATTTTCATCAATGTAAGAACTTTCTGAGGTATGAATAACAAATTTTTCCTTTCCATACGTTTATTTTATCATTTTCGCACATACATGTATGGGTACGCGTCGGACGCTCAATTGGATGTAAATCAAATGTCCTCCTTATTGCCTTGCATAATATGTGATTGACGTCCGTGGGTTATGCCTTTTGTTTTGACTTGGCGCAAAGCAGTTTACATACTCTTGAGCAGCATCTCGATTTCGACGGCATGTAATTTTGGCAAGTGTGGCTTGTAGATAATAAGTAACAGTTCGTCTTGGACCCTTTGTTGGTTAGCGATGGCTTAGGAGACATGGTTAGGATCTGTCATCTAAGACTTTCCAACTTTATGAGCCGTGAAGGTATCATAAAGAATTTTCTCCCTACGAGCCATGAGGATCTTGCAGGTGCATTTTCTCTTTAGGAATCGTGAGGCTTCCTAAGTGTGCTTTCTCTTGAGAGTCGTAAAGATCTCGCAAGAGAATTTTCTCCCTTACAAGTCGAGAGGACTCGTAAGTGGTTGATGAGTTGACTGGTTCCCGAGTCGAAGCATTGCTTTACGACAGGGAGATCAGGGTTGACATGTATCCGAGTCGAAACGTTACTTAACGATTAGGAGGTCAGGGGTTAACATGTATCCGAGTCAAAGCGTTTCTTTACGACAAGGAGGACAAGAGTTGACATGTATCCGAGTCGAAGCATTGCTTGACGACAGGGAGGTCAGGGGTTGACATGTATCCAAGTCAAAGCGTTGCTTGACGACAGGGAAGTCAGGGGTTGGCATGTATCTGAGTCGAAGCGTTGCTTTACGACAAGGAGGCCAGGAGTTGACATGTATCCGATTCGAAGCGTTGCTTAACGACAGGGAGGTCAGGGGTTGACATGTATCCGTGTCGAAACGTTGCTTGATGACAAGGAGGTCAGGGGTTGATATGTATCCGAGTCGAAGCATTTCTTTGCGACAAGGAGGTCAGGAGTTGACATATATCCATGTAAAAGCATTGCTTGATGACAAGGAGGTCAGGAGTTGACATGTATCTGTATCGAAGCGTTGCTTGATGAAAAGGAGGTCAGGAGTTGACATGTATCCAAGTCGAAGCGTTGCTTTACGATAAGGAGGTCAGGAGTTGACATGTATCCGTGTCGAAGCGTTGCTTGACGACAAGAAGGTCAGGGTTGACATGTATCCGAGTCGAAGCGTTGCTTGATGTTCATATCAGAATATTGCATTACTATATCGCCCATTCTTAATCATAATACAAATAAATAGATGCTTTTGATCCATATCTGCTAAATAGCTGCAGGTTATAGGTTCTCAAAACAATACAGTGAAATTCATGAAAAGACGCTACAAATGTGAGACTACGACCAACAATGGATGAATCTGTATGATGCCGCGTACCAGTTCAAAGAACAAATGAAAATCATGAGACAGTTCAATGCACAAAGCACAAGGGCAGCACAAGATTCAAGATTTCAACGCGAAGCTCAAGGCAAAAGTCCACATCATTCTGCACTGCTCGAAATCTGGAAGGAAATAGAAGAAATTCTGGGAAACCAAGTAAAGAAAACAGAAGAATAAAATCAACACAGAGAAACCCTGAAGAGATGGGCCCAAGAACCCACCAAATGGCCGCTGAACCGCGGCCAAACAGGCCTTTCTGCCGCAGTTCCGCGGCCATAATATGCACGTGTCGGTGGGGTGTCAATGCTTTAACTCGGTCTTTGGGGTTGTTTTGTAATTTCATGTATGGATCAGAATGTAAACCTAGGGTTTTTCCTATCTATAAATAGGAGGGCTCAGTGCCTCTTTTAGGGGTTCCTTTCTTAGGATGCCTCTTTTTAATTCTTAGATCTAAATTTTAATTCCAATTGTAATACGTTCTTGAGAGGTCATCAATAAAGTAAGTTTTATTTTTTTTATCTCGCATTCTTTTTATCTGAATTTTAATTCCTGCAATTTTTTATCTGTTCTTTTATTATCTGCAAATTAGTTCATCTATTAAAATAAAAAAAATGAATTTTAATATTATCTTCCTAATGAGTGAGTAATTCCTCACTTGTTAGGGATAGGAGAGGGAAGGCTTGAGAGAAGGAAATCTCTCTCACTCTTTTTTTTGCCCAAATAATTTTAATTAAGGACTCTCTTTAAATCAACCATAATCCGCTCACTACGGCACCCTATCCTACATGATAGCGGTGATTCTCTAGTTAGACCGATTGTGATTGAATTAAGCGGAGGTTAGGGCTAAGAGCCAAGAACGAACGGACAAGGACCAAAAGAAAGAAACTAAGTTTCTTCCCAGTCGTGCTAATCCCCGTTGTTACCGATTACCCTAACACCTTTATTCAAAACTAAGGCATTAAAAGAAGTGAGAAGATCCCTACTTCAAACTAATCTAATCCTAACCCCAGCAAGCTTTTTATCAATTTATTCTCATTCGTAGATCTTAAAACAAAACCCAACTTAATTGGACTTAACTAGTTGCAGTATTTTTAAATTTAAAAACGCACGTAAAACATCCAACAATTAAATGGCGCCGTTGCCGGGGAGACGGTAGTCTCTTTCTTTGTGTAATTTCGGGTTAAAAAAATATTAAAAATTATAAAAATTGAAAAATTTTAAAACAAAAATAAAAGAAATAAAAATAAAAATCATCTTGTTATTTTTGAAAGTTTTTGTACAAGTGTGCAGGCTTGGAGCAAACTCTGTTTCAGATCTGAAGCAAATTCAATGAACAAATAGATTATTCAAGAGATCTAAACAGAAAGAGGAGAACCACAACAGAACAGAGAAAAATTTCGGAGATCTAAACCAATTAAACCGCTGCGGAAACGCGGCATAAGTAGGCATTTGACCGCGGTTCCGCGGTCAACTGCTAACGTCAGCATCCCATTTTTTCTCTGTGAGTATTTTTTTGTCTTCTCCTCCTACCCCCAGAACTCCACTGAAATTTTTTTCCTGCAGGTATTCTTTGCACAACAACTTCTCCCTCTCCAATAAATTGTTTTTGTGCAGGATTCTTTGCGCTGCCCAAAAAAATAATTTTGTAAGTGTTTTAGATTTTTTGGTGTGTTAACTGATTTGCATAATTAATACGGACTTTTAAGGGGCTATAACACCAATTCAGATTGGGTGGGGATTTCATTACCCTTCCTAAGACCCCAGAAATCACTAAAAGCATATGCATCACCCTTGAGTTAATTAAAAAATATCTAGACTCAGCCAATTAAGGACTGTCGCGCTCATTAGGACAGAGGAAGGTTGTGGGCATTCAGTCGTTTATCTAAACCTGATTTTGTGGTGCCAAGGCTAGACAAGTGAGAAAAGTAACTTTAAAAGGCCCGTCTCACAGTGATTCATGAGCGGATCCCTCCTTTCTTCATTTGTGCTTACCTGGCCACAATTGGCGGTGAAGAGGTGATTTGAGGGATATCTCACAACTTGTCGCTTTGGAACAGTTAGGAGCATTCTAGTTGACTTAGGAGACCCTAGATCTAGGTTTGATTGTGCATGTTTAAACTGTGGTTGTTTGAATTGTGCCGTAGTTCCGTACAAATTTTGCAAAAACTCTTTCTAAAAAAAACAATACTTTCAAAAATTTCAAAACTCCAAAAACAAACAATTTTAAAAAAAAATAACAAAAAATATAAAAAAGAATAAAATAAAATAATAAAATAAAAAAAATCACATTCTTTTTCTTCTCCTTTCTCTCATCACATCATGGGTACCCCACCTCGCAAAACTCTTGCCGAACTTTGGTACCCTCAACCAGAAATTACTTCCTACGCTTCTTGTTTTGGTCGAATTTCGAACGACCCCTCCATGCCCAAAATTTCTTTGAAAGATCGAATAGACGTGTCTAGGACAACCAGTTGGACTCAGCAATCCACCTTATATCAACCATTTCAACTTTCACCACCTTCTTACGTTGATGCCCCTTTTTCGAGTCCTGTTGTAATTCCGAAACCCATGTCTATTGTTGAACATATTGAACAATCTCGTAACCGATTTTTCATTCCTTTCACCACTGCGAATTCTTTGGATCAACAATTCCATTCACCTTCTTATCCAAATATTGATCCTACTCCTGTCCAACCATTCAATTCCTACCAGTCCTACCCGACTTTTGCACCTTCCCTAGACATTGCTTCTACACAGCCATTTGGGAGTTTCACGTATCCAAACAACTTTGAATCTTTTACTGAAACCCCATCACAACCCATGTCTAGTCTAGAACAGTCGTTGGAAGACTTTATGGTAGCATCATGTCAATAGATGAGGGATTTGAATGCGTCTATGGCCGCCCTTATACAACATAGTGACCCGGTAGCTAGTTTCCAACTAGCTCCAAATTTTCCAATGTATGATGAGGCGGTTGGACAGATTGAGAATTTGAGTGGTGAAAGTGAGCTGTACACCCTTCCTAATCAAACCTACCCATCCCCAATTGAATCCCACAACTCCGGTTTTGAATGTCTATTGAGTGTCCCACGTGATTCACCAGTTGAAGATAAAACATTTAATGAGTTGTGTGACTTTGTAGTGTTTGATTTACCTGATTGTGAAGGGTCCCTTTCGAGTGAAACCATCACCAATCCTTTTGACCTCTACACCTCCACTCTAGAACCTGAATTGATTGATATCCATGTTTTTGATGAGGTGTCTGAAAAATTTAATTTTCACTTGATCGAAGATATTGACGCTGGAAATATTTTGGATGATAAACCCACAGATTTGGATGAGTTTCTCTCTCCAACTCATCATCCCGAGTCATTAACTATTTTTCCCGAACTTCATATGCGTCTTGATTTTGATGAGAATTGCATGGATAAGCTAAATTTTGAGGAGAGTATTGAGGAAATTATTGAGGATGTAACAGTTTTACTTGAGGAGTCGGATTTTCCAATTCATTCTATCCCTTTCATTGACTGCGCACACCCTCCTGAATCTTTAACCAATACCCTTCCTCAATCACTTCCCTCCATCTTCGTTCCGACCTTGCAAGAAACCGGTACACTTTCATTTTTTATGTCTGTTTTACCAAGTTCGACGTTCCCATGTTTTCTCACGAATCTTGAGGGATTTGACCTCATTTCTCAGTCGGTTGATAGATTAGCACAATCGCTTTTTACACATCGGTGATTACAAATTGTGCTAATTTATAACTATCTCCAACCTCAAGTTCGTATTCAACTTCTTTCTCCCACTTTCTCAAGTTCTTCTTCTATTCTTCCTATAATTTCAGTGAGTATTGATGAATCACAATCCGATAATTCAAGTTTGATCATTCCAGAAAGCCAACTTGATTTGGATACTTTTGAAAATGAGGTAGATGAGTTTTTCGAGTCTCCTACCTCCATAATTTTTGACAAATCAAGTATGATAAATTCTGGCACAAAACTTACTGACAGTAAAATGTTCAATTACATCGATGAGAGTTTTGAAGAACTTTTCGCTGACGAACTTGCATTCCTAAACAACAAGGATTTTGTGATTAATCAACCTCCACCTATAGAAGTTGAACCACCACTCTTTCTTCTTATAAAATACGAGGATGCCAATATTCCACTCATTTCTGATCATTCACATTCTCGTTTTTATTTATCATCACCTCATATCTCCTCACATTCACGTTCACGCAAACCTTTCCATACCACCACTTATCTCTTCTCCACTTCTTCTTGGCTCTATATAACATGTTCTTCCACCGACCTATACGTTACATTGATAAATTCTTCAAATGGTTGGTGTTGACTTTTGGTCTTTGCAAAGCTTGGTATTGACCAATAACTTTGAACCCCCTTTTTAAAAGCTTAACATTGTTTAACTCAAGTTTGGGGGGAGGGTATAATTTGGCTCTTGAAAATAATTTTTTTTAACTCAAAGTGGTGAGCCAAAAATGAGTTTGGGGGAGATTTTCACAATCATATTTCATGTCCCCGTTAATAAATTTTTCCTCCCAAATTCACAGGTTTATGAGATTTAAAAAATGCCAACAGTGGAAATACAGTTTCAAATAAGTTTGGGGGGGGGGCTTTTTGTGTATATATTTTGTTTTTCTATTAATAATAATAAAAAAAATAAACAGGGGAGTGCCGACAATTTTGACCCTCTTGGTGTAGCCTGACAGTGAGGGCACTGTCAAGTTTAAGTTTGGGGTGTGCTCGGTAAGCTTTCTTCCTTCGCATTCATGTGTATATTTTTGCATTTGCATATTTATTTTAAAACCCATAAAAATCATAAATAAAAAAATTGAAAATTTCAATTTTGGCCATATTTGACTCAAGTTCAACATGACGGTTGACTGGTTATGAAAAACTAGGTCCTAAACTTGGTAAATTAAAAACCCTAAAAATAACCTTTCTTAAAGTTTAATTATAGAAAATATATGTCCTTACAGTTTATTTAGAAATAGACAAATTTTGAGTTCAGTTCTTGGGCTAAGTCAAAATAAGGGAAGAGTATTGAAATTTTTATTTGAAGTGTAAGTCTGAAAAATAAATTCTGAACCTTTAGTCTAAATTCTGAAAAAATATACCCTACTACACGCACTTACACACATCTTGAAACTTGGAATAGTAGAGGATACCTTGAAATACTCTTGTCTAAAAACCTTAGTATGAAGGAAAATAAAATAAAAGTATAAATGGTGGATAAAGAGATATAAAAAAATGAACACAGATTTTGTAATTACTTAAGGCAGCATAAAAAAAATATAGCAAGGGTGCTTTATCACCCAATGCCTTAGACCAACTGGTTTGGGAGTCACTGCTAAGCCTTAGGTATTACAAGATAAGAAATTACGCCTAAATGCGCGAACACATTCTGTAATCGGTCGTTGGTACCTCAAGAAGTATTAACGGTCGCATGAAAGATGTGTGAGCAATTTCATCTAAAATTCACCAACTAAAAGTACTTTGGACGATGGACAAGGGTATGATAGCTTGAATTGAATTTCCAAGTGTAGGGGTGATACATACACACACGTAGGGGTATATGATTAGGGTTTGGATGAGAGATAGGAATGAAAGATAAGGCTTATATCTTCATTAGAAATGATAAAATTTCCTAAGTTGAGATGGAACTTTAGAAGGAAAATTTAAAAGATGCTGAAAGCTTAATGAATTTACAGAACATATACGATCTTAAGTTAAATGATAAGTGAGTGTGAAAAATATGGGTTGATGATTTCTAAGTTGAAGGTAATAGAATTTCTTGCTAAGAACACTGAATTGAAGAATGAAAGTCAGCATGCCAAATTGATCGGATTTTATGGGTAGTATCCGCTGAAAATCCTCAGGAGACAACACTCCTCCTACTAGGGACACCTAGAGGTTTAACGGCTTGTTGCACAAGCTGAGTGCAATCGCGTTTCCCTTCGAAAGTGAGGTTAGGTTATTTTGAGAATAAAATTTGCTTTGCTCGGGACGAGCAAAAGATAAGTTTGGGGGTATTTGTTCATATCAGAATATTGCATTATTATATCGCCCATTCTTAATCATAATACAAATAAATAGATGTTTTTGATCCATGTCAGCTAAATAGTTGCAGGTTACAGGTTCTCAGAACAATAGAGTGAAATTCATGAAAAGACGCTACAAATGTGAGACTACGACCAACAATGGATAAATCTGTATGATGTCGCCTACCAGTTCAAGGAACAAATGAAAATCATTAGACATTTCAATGCACAAAGCACAAGGGCAGCACAAGATTCAAGACTTCAATGCGAATCTCAAGGCAAAAGTCCACATCATTCTGCACAGTTGGAAATTTGGAAGGAAATAGAAGAAATTCTGAGAAACCAAGTAAAGAAAACAGAAGAATAAAAGCAACACAGAGAAACCCTGAAGAGATGGGCCCATGAACCCACCAAATAGCCGCGGAACCGCGGCCAAACGGGCCTTTCTCATCATTCTGCACAGTTGGAAATTTGGAAGGAAATAGAAGAAATTCTGAGAAACCAAGTAAAGAAAACAGAAGAATAAAAGCAACACAGAGAAACCCTGAAGAGATGGGCCCATGAACCCACCAAATAGCCGCGGAACCGCGGCCAAACGGGCCTTTCTGCCGCGGTTCCGCGGCCATAATATGCACGTGTCGGTGGGTGTCGGTGCTTTGACTCGGTCATTGGGGTTGTTTTGTAATTTCATGTATGGATCAGAATGTAAACCTAGGGTTTTTCCTATCTATAAATAGGAGGGCTCAGTGTCTTTTTTAGGGGTGCCTTTCTTAGGATGCCTCTTTTTAATTCTTAGATCTAAATTTTAATTCCAGTTGTAATGCGTTCTTGAGAGGTCATCAATAAAGTAAGTTTTATTTTTTTTATCTCGCATTCTTTTTATTTGAATTTTAATTCCTGCAATTTTTTATCTGTTCTTTTATTATCCGCAATTTAGTTCATCTATTAAAATAAAAAAATGAATTTTATTGTTATCTTCCTAATGAGTGAGTAATTCCTCACTTCTTAGAGATAGGAAAGGGAAGGTTTGAGAGAAGGAAATCTCTCTCACTATTTTCTTTGCCCAAATAATTTTAATTAAGGACTCTCTTTAAATCAACCATAATCCGCTCACTACGGCACCCTATCGTAGATGATGGCGGTGATTCCCTAGTTAGACCGGTTGTGGTTGAATTAACCGGAGGTTAGGGCTAAAAGCCAAGAACGGACGGACACGGACCAAAAGGAAGAAACTAAGTTTCTTCCCAGTCGTGCTAATCCCCGTTGTTGCCGATTACCCTAACACCTTTATTCACAACTAAGGCATTGAAAGAAGTGAGAAGATCCCTATTTCAAACTAACCTAATCCTAACCCCAGCAAGCTTTTTATCAACTTATTATCATTCATAGATCTTAAAACAAAACCCAACTTAATTGGACTTAACTCGTCAGAACATAAAGAAAAAGATTCCTTCTCCCTGTGGATCGACCCGTACTCAACCGGCTAGCTACCAAGCGACACCGTCTTGATTGCGGTATTTTTAAATTTAAAACGCACATAAAAACATCCAACAATCACTTGACGACAGGGATATCAGAGTTTGACATGTATCCATGTCGAAGCGTTGCTTGGCGACAAGGAGGTCAGAGTTGACATGTATCCGTGTCGAAGCGTTGCTTTACGATGAGGTCAGGAGTTTGACATGTATCAGTGTCAAAGCGTTGCTTGATAACAGGGAGGTCAGAGTTGACATGTATCCGTGTCGAAGCATTGCTTTACGACAAGGAGGTCAGGAGTTGACATGTATCTGTGTCGAAGCGTTGCTTGACGACAGGGATGTCAGGGTTGACATGTATCCGAGTCGAAGCGTTGCTTGACGACAGGGAGGTCAGAATTGACATGTATCCGTTTTCTACAGTGTCGGGATCGACTCTCTCCGTTTTCTACGGTGTTAGGGTTGACTTTAGGTTGTCTGTGAACCGCAGAGTCTTGGAACTGAGGGCTTTGTCGTGGCTCCAATTGATAGTGTCGCGTCCGTATCCTGTTGACATGAAGAGGAACGTCGTTGCTGGTTTTCTGGGATGCAGATATTGCCGCGGAGACCTGACTCTCCCTTTGATAGACTTTATTGGGACATATGGTTCCCTTTTCATTTATTCCCATGGATTGTATACAGGGGTCAGTATGGACTTACCTGCAAGGCAAAAAGTTTGATTTCATTTTTTTTATTTTTTTCTGCGATGCTCTATCATTTCAGCTTTTTATATCACGAAAGTCGCGATTGCCCAATCATTTTGGCTATTTTTCGCGATGCCCAATCATTTCGGCTGTTTTTGTATGCATATATTTTACTCGCTGATTTTTATTGCGAGTTGCCCAAACATTTCGGCTATTTCATATGCATTTTTGTTCGAGTATAGAACTCATGGTTTGATACCAATCTTGCATCAGTATCGCTGCGACTGGAATGTTGCCAGGAGCGAATCATCATTTGCCATGAAAGGACTTGGAATTTGATACCGATTTAGGCATCAGCATCGCTACAACTGGGATATTGCCAGGAGCGAATCATCATCTGCCTTTGTCAGTTCGAACAAAGGTGGCTTAGCAAACAGGGTTAAGATCCTGTCGATTAAGGCTTTTTATTTCCTGAGCCATAAGGGTCTCATAAAGGTGTTTCTCCCTACGAGTCGTGAGGATCTCGTAGGTATCTTTTCTCCTTAGGAATCGTGAGGATTCCTAAGTGTATGTTCTCTTGTAAGTCGTAAGGTTCTTGCAAGAGTATTTTCTCCTTGTAAATCGAGAGGACCTACAAGTGTTTGTTCATCAAATGAAGGCATTCCTCGTCATTGGTGGGACTCGGCAATGAAATGATTATTCGTGCCCGTATATAGAGGTCAGTATTGAACCGCTTATAGGGCAATCTGGGAAAGGTGATGGTTTAAGAACAGGTTCAGATCCCCGTAGCTTAAGGCTTTTGAATCTTATGAGCCATGAGGGTCTCATAAGTGGGTTCTCCTTACGAGTCGTGAGGATCTCGTAAGTGTAATTTCTCCTTAGGAATAGTGGGGATCCCTAAGTGTGTTGCTCCTTTGTGAGTCGTAAGGATCTCATACATGTAGTTTTCTCCTTACAAGGTTGAGAGAACCCTGCAAGTGTCTTTTAACGATATTGCGCCCCTTCCTGTTTTCATAAACTCGCCGGTAGCTCTGCTGTTTTTACTCACGGAGCCCTTTCGGGTTTTCATCCGTGCCCATTTTGCTTGTGGACGTACCCATTTTTTTTACTACAAGTCTGTGCCCTTTGGGTTTTCACAAACTCGTCGGTAGCCCTGCTGTTTTTACTCACGGAGCCCTTTCGGGTTTTCATTCGTGCCCATTTTGCTTATGGACATACCGTTTTTTTTACGCGTCAGCCCAAGGATGCTGCGGGTTTGCAGTAGTTTAAAGACGTTTCGGTCAGTAGTTAGTTTTAGGACATTTCGGTCCTTTATTAGTTTTAAGACATCTCAGTCCGCTATTAGTTTAGGGACGTTTCAGTCCACTATTAGTTTTGGGACGTTTCGGTCCATCGCACATTTTCGAGGCGAGGTTTCGCCGGATACTACTTATAGAGTTTGGGCTTGGGAAGATAGCGAGCGGAAATAGGCGTCGCCATTTATCGTTGACCTAGGCCGTGACTCGTCAGGCATAGTATTTTTTTAAGAACCGGCCGTTTATTGGCCTGAAAGGTCTTTCGTCATGCATATCCATGAGCAAGTAAACCCCACCTTGGTAGACTTTGTCTATGATGTATGGGCCTTCATAGTTCGGCTCGAATTTCCCCCGTTTAGCACGATTGGGGACCATAGGTCTCTTGACCACTAGCATGAGTTCGCTTTGGCGGAATGTTCTCGGCCTAGTCAATCTCTCATATGAGTGCGTTATCTTTGCTTTGTAAGCTTCTAGGTTTTGTTGCGCCGCGAGACGAGTTTCATCAAGGGCATCCAGCTCCTCGAGCCGGAGATGAGTATTCTCTTCGTCTGTCAGCTCATAGTGAACCGCCATTCATAGCGAGGGTAGCTCTATCTCCAAGGGGAGTACTGCATCTATGCCGAATACCAATGCATACGGCGTTGTATTCGTGGTCGTTTTGGACGTGGTCCGATAAGCCCAGAGAGCTTCATGCATTCTCTCGTGCCAGTCTTTTTTATTTTTGGACACCGTCTTCTTTATGATCTTCATCAAGGTCTTGTTGAAAGCCTCAGCTAGACCATTAGCTCGGGGATTATAGACCGAAGAGTATCTCCAGTCTATATTATGCTGCTGTGCAAAGCGGCTGATTTTATGACTTCTGTAGGCTAGTCCGTTATCAGAGATAATCCTTCGTGGAGTGCCGAACCGATAGATGACATGTGTCTTGAAGAAATGGAGGATATTCTCTGTCTTCACTTCTCTTAGCGGTACTGCTTCTGCCCACTTAGAGAAGTAATCGGTTGTCGCCAATATGAACCGATGTCCTCTGGACGATACTGGTTCTATAGGCCCAATTATGTCGGTCCCCCACATTTCGAACGGCCAACTAGCCACTGTTGGGTGTAGCGGGTTTGGATGCTGGTAGATGAAGTCTCCATGAATCTGGCACGAATGGCATTGCTTCGCGTATTTAAGGCAGTCCTGAATCATCATGGGCCAATAGTAGCCCATTCTTTTGATCTTCAGCTTCATCTTTGGCCCGGCTTGATGAGAACCGCAAAGTCCGTCGTGAGTTGCTTGGACGACACTCCTTGCTTCTTCTGGTCCTAGGCATCTTAGCCATAGAGAGTCGAACGATCTCTTATACAGCCTGTCATTGGCGAAGGCAGAAGACAGAGCTCGTTTCATGAGCTGATGTCTCGAAGATGCATCTTCAGGTGTTCGACGGGATTTGAAGTAGTCTATAAAGACTTCTCTCTAATCCTTGGCCTTTTCCTAGTCCTCTATTTGTAGGGTTGTTTGCTCGGTCGCTTCCTTTTCTTCAGATGACTTCGGTGATATTTCCGCTGGTGCAAGAACCCGACGGCTTTGCACGACGATTCTTACGTCATCGAGGTTTTCGTCAGCCGGTTCTTTAGCGAGTTTGGCTAACACATTCGCTTTGCTATTTTCCGTACGTGGTATGCTTTCCAGGACGTAGGAAGGAATTTGAGTCAGTAATTGTTGTACTCTCTCGTCGTACTTTACCAACTCGGGCTTACACGTTTGATAGTCGCCGTATACTTGACTAACGACCAGCTGGGAGTCTCCGTATATGAGGAGGTTTTCGATTCCCATGTCAACAGCGATCTCAAGACCTGCTATCAAAGCTTCATATTTGGCTTCATTTTTTGTCCTCGGCTCTGTTAAGGAAAAGGCAAAGCGCATTATCCCTCCTTGTGGAGTCACGAAGATATGGCCTACCCCAGATTTGATTATAGGGGAGCTGTGCTTTCGCTTCTTCATGGAAGATGCCCCATCGAAGTAAAGTTCCCATCGGGTGTCACTCTCTCCTTTCTCCCTGTCGATCATGTCAAACGTGTGCTCGTCTGGCAATTCGCAATTTAGGGGTGAATCGGCAGGTATCGGATGCTCAGCGAGAAAGTGGGCGATGGCCTGGCCCTTTACTGCCTTGAGAGGTCGGTATGTTATCGAGAACTCCATCAAGAGGAGGGCCCATTTAGCGAGCCGTCCTGTTAGTATGGCTCTTGACATCAAATATTTGAGGGGGTCCACTTTTGATATGAGGTGGACCTCATGCGCCAATGCATAGTGCCGAAGCTTCGTTATCGCGAAGATTAGCGCCAGGCAGTGTTTTTCGATAAGGAGTAGTTATTTTCTGCCCCCAGGAAAACTCGACTCAAATAGTAGAGGGCTCTCTCTTTCCCTTGATCATTTTCCTGTGCACATAGTGCGCCTAAGGAACCTTCAAGGGCGGTTGTGTACAGGATGAGAGGCTTTCCCTTGACTGGAGTGGTCAGCACCGGAGGATTCTGCAGGTATTGCTTGATTTCGTCTAGTGTGCTCTTGCATTTACGATCCCAGAAGAAAGGGGTCCCCTTCTTCGTTATATGACTGTAGGGGCGGCATTTGCCGGAGAGATTGGCTATGAACCGCCGGATATACGCGAGCTTTCCCTGTAGAGACCGCAATTGCTTGAGAGTTCTTGGTGGAGACATTTCCATGATCGCTTTGATATTTGATGGGTCTATTTCGATGCCCCGGTGTCGTACGATGAATCTTAGGAATTTGCCCGAGGAAACTCCGAACGCGCATTTGAGAGGGTTCATCTTCAGGTTGTATTTCCGAAGGAACTGGAACACTATCTCCAGATGCTCCCAATACTCCTCGTGCGACTTGCTTTTCACCACGAGGTCATCGATATAGTATTCGACGATTTCATGTATGGGGTCATTGAAAATCTTTGTCATGGCCCTCTGATAGGTAGCGCCGGCATTCTTCAAGCCGAAAGGCATCACTTTATAGCAGAATATTCCCAGAGGAGTCCGGAAAGCAGTATGCTTCTGATCTTCAGGATACATCTTTATTTGATTGTCCCTGATGAGCCGTCCATGAAGGAGAAGACTTCGTGAGTGGACGTGTTGTCTATCATCAGCTCGGTAACTGGTACAGGAAAGTCATCCTTCGGACAAGCTTTGTTGAAGTCCCGAAAGTCTATGCAGATGCGCACCGTCCCATTCTTCTTCATCACTGGGACGATATTGGCGATCCAATCAGGGTACTGAACTTCTTGGATGAAGCCGGAGTCGATTAACTTCTTGACTTCGGCATTGATGCTCATTTCAAGTTCGAGCTGCATTCTTCTTGGTGCTTGCTTGACTGGCTTGACATCCGGAGATATTGCCAATTTATGCACAACTATCTCTGGAACTAGCCCCGGCATCTCGGAGTAGTTCCATGCGAAGCAGTCTTTATACTGCATAAGCACGTCTCTTAGCGTAGCTGCCAATTCTTCGGACAGCAGCTCACTGACGAACGTATGCCTCAGGTCGTTTGTTGTCCCCAAGTCGATTTTCCTTAGGTTGTCCGCAGTAGTATGTATCCCATCTTCCAGCTCTTTTGGCGCCAGTGGAAGTTCTAATATCAACTCATCTTCATCCTCATTTTCGAAGCACCAGGAGAGGTCATCCATATCCTTGCGTACTCCTTCTTCTGATAGCATTATCATGTGACAAGTACGAGATCGTTTCCAAGACCGATGTTGATCCGGTTCTACTCTCGTTGTATACGTGGCTTTCGGTACATGCTTCTGCAGTGGGGTTACCCTCCAACTGCTAGATAGAGCGAACCTTCCTTACTGATACTGGTTTTCTACCCAGTTTTTTAATGTAAAGCAATCTTCGAGAGGATGTCCTATCGCTCGGTGATAGGAGTACTAATCCGGATGATGAACCTCGTTTGATTGGTCGGGGTGTTTGGATTCCGGGAGCGTGATCATTTGATGTTTCATGACAAGATCAAATATCTTCCTTGTCTTGTCTTGGGGAAAAGAATATGCTCGACCCATCTTCTTTATAAGAGACGGATCCCGGCTGCCTAATTCTCGATCGCGTGGTTTCTTGGACCCGCTTTTCCGCCGTCGAACGTTTTTTCCATTCTTTAGTTTGTTTTTGCCTCCGCGTCGGGTCTTCTGTACGACGGGCTGGCGACAAAGGGCATCGTCATTCTCCGTAGCCTGCTGAAGTAAGTGTTGCGTCTTGGCTTTCTCGTAAATGGCCATTTCACGGTTGTGGTCATCCCGGACCTTTTGACCCGCTTCCCTTATTAGTTTGTCCATCCGTTCTTCAAACGACGAACTTGGTATTTTTGCGGCAGGATCCCGTTTTGGTTCAATTGTAGTGTCTTCTAACAGAGCATCTCCTTCTTCATCGAAGTCATGTATAATGTAGTAACCATGGAATCGCTCCCATTTCTTGGATTGAACATATCCAAGCCCGATCGTTACCATTCTCCCGTTGGGCAATTTTTGCTGAGTTCCGAGGACGTTCCAGATCCTGTTGTAGAATTGAGCTTGTCGAGCAGTCTGTTTGAAGGGTACGTTTTGGTGCCTCAACATTCTTTTTAATCCTTCTAAGTAATATCTGGGCAGACGGATGGGCTAGAGCCTGTCAAGCGCAGAATCGGCACCATGCCAGATTTCTTTCTCTACTTTGATCTCCGCAGATCGATAAAAAAGGATCGCCTTTTCATATCTTCGCCTGGGAGGGACGTAGAACGTCTGCAGTTCTTGCACACTATATGTCTCAAGCGCGTCGAGTTCTTTGTAGTGCCGTCGCGGAACCATAGCGATTTGCAAACTCTGATCATCTCCAGTGACGGCTTGCACCGATGGACAGACCGAGAACACTGCGTTGACTTCGTCTTCAGAGTCACTGCCGAAGACCAGAATAAGGATAGATGGTCCCGGCTTGCTGCATTGGGGCAGTCCTGAATAGATTATCTCTTCCTCCTCCTCGGTATCGCTTCCAGAGACCGGAATAGTGGTGATAGCTTTCTTCTTATTCTATGGCTTATGGCATCTTTCTGTATCTTCAAAGTCTGGCAAGAAATACTTTGCATCTTCATACTTTCGGACTTCATTCACGGAGAATGGGTTCAGTTCCCCCATCACGGTATATTCGAGACCATCTTTGAAGTACTTCATACACTGATGTTGTGTAGAAAGGATGATTTTGTACTCGTCTAACCAAGGCTTGCCGAGCAAAGCGTTGTAGCAAGTCTTGACGTCAATGACATGAAATTTGATGTCAGTGATGAGCAGCCCGAAGCATAACGTCAGTATTACGGACCCGAGCATCCGTGATGACTGGGAGTCAAAACCGGAGATGGTAATTTTATCCCGAGCTGGGTGTTGAATGCTCATGCAGATTTCTTTTAGCACTCTGATATTTAGGAGGTTGACGGAGGACCCGTTGTCAACTAGAATCTTCCCTATCTTAATGTCGTGGCAGTACCCGGTGACATATAGGGGACGGTTGTGCTCTCACATACCGAGGAGGAGGTCCTCGTCACTAAAGGTGATGTCGGCTGTGTGCACTTCTTCCAGCCCGTCCTTCATCTTTTCTTCGGCAAGAAAGGCTTGAAACTACTCGGGCTCTTGTAGTGCCTTGATCAACGAATCTCTCGCCTCTTTAGATAGCAGAAGGTTATCGAGAATGCTTAGCTGCGAGGGTATCTTCCTTAGGTGTGCAAGAACACTGTAATCCACCTTGTTTTTCTTTGGCGGGTTCTTGGCTGCCAGCTCTTTGACGACTCGGTCATTGAGGGTGATATCTTCAGGGACTTTTTCTTTCCCCTTATCTTTTTTGTTCTCTCCCTTGCTTGTGGGTCCGAGATTCTTTTTGGGTAACGTAGGGTTGCGCAGCTGAATATTCTCACAGTTCTTCACCTCTTCCTTGTTGGGTAGTGGGAGCACCCCAGCCATCGAACCGTGGCCAAATGCGGAACAAAAATTTCTTAAAACCCAGCGCTACCATTACCCGATTTGCAAGATCGAAACCATTAACCCTAAAACTAGCAATCTAACAAAAGGAGATAGAATGGTTATACCTAATGAATCAAGTCCTTCGGGTCTTCAACCATTTCCAAGCTCCAAGTGATGCGGATCGACATTAGTCTACGGTCTTCCTTCGTCTCCGATGATCCACCCGAGGAAAACGGCGCAAGCTTCAGGTTCGCCAAGCGAACCAACCGACTCTTCAAAATTGCTAGTAGTGGAGAGTGGGGAGTGTAGGATAGTGTCACTAAAATTCTTTCTCTCAACCATAAAATGGAGAAACCATAGAAGATGATAAGGTGATGATCAAAGGAGATGGCATGAAAATTAGCTTAGTATTTTTGTGTGAGCATGAGAGTGAGAGAGCACCAAGTGAAGTAATAAAAAATGAGCAAAAAAACCCCTCAAAAGTGGCCGGCCCCTCCCTCACATGCCCACAAAAAAATGCCATTTCCAATTTCATTAAACAAATAGCATACCAATCTCTACATAGCACAAAAGCCATGCTTTGACCAAAAACCCATGCTTATGCCATGTCACCATTTCCACCTCATCTTAAACAAATGATTTTCTAAAGAAAATCAATAATGAGGTGGCATCATCTAGAAGCAATTCCGTATAAATACGGAATGCTTCCCGGTATATGTATCGAAATACACATACGTGTATTCGTACGAAAATACGAATAGCCAAAGAGAGAAAATAAATAGTGAGCAATAATACTAGAATACATATATAAAAATACATATGTAAATTAATAAATCAAAACTTGGTTTAACAATCTGGCTTAAAACTAAGTCGCTAGTATTATCAACCGTCCGATTAAAGTCTGTGCAGTCCGTACAGACATTTAATCGGACAACTGTATGTATCAACATACGTCACCTACACCATATCGCCTGAACCGAGAAAACTCTCTGTGTGGGACTCTAAAGACTCGTCAATACGCTGGCAATGGGTTTAACCACAAGCATGTCGGCGGCACTAGCTGTACGTAACGGCTATCCAGGTATTGAGTGAAAGGAAGGCCGACGAGCAAACTCATCCGAACCCTTACTGAGCCTGTCAGTGATAATATCCGTACAGTCCGGTCTGTTCGTCTAAGAGTGTCGCATATCGAGTCTAGGGGGGTGGATAAAGTCAGACCCCTAACAACGCGATAATTCGTGTCGGTATGAAACCCATCACTACCCGAGAAACTATCGATCCTAGATCGGTAATTCTCACATACCCTGGCCGAGGATTTCTAGTGATGGTCACCCGTGCACTGTGCGACATCAACCCCCAATACCGGGAGAGACGAATCCCCGACGATCCGCTCACTGCCTTCATGTGGCTCGGGACTGTACCCAACTAAAACCTGTTTGCACGACTCCTTTGAGCCACGGTAGGGTAGTAATCAAAGCACAGTGGGAACTCACACGAGACAAATGACGATCTCAGGTCGACAGACTAACCTGTACACATGTCACCAGGGAACTGTTATCTGACTATAGGTATAATACCAACTAGCATGTTCCCGGCGAGTCCGTCCAGTGTACTCATAACCCAATGAGCACCTGTATACTATCTTAGGTGTGCTACTAACACCAATGGCTTGTGAGACCGGCCACTGCCCCTCGTCAGGGTCTTAAATAAGTATACACCAGTCTATACTGGAGTATCGATGCCCAGATTCAATACTCCCACGACTAGGGACATTTAAGGATGTGCTTATAGACCCCAGCTCCCATGTATGTGATCGCCATCACAATGCTGGCAGTCAAGCAAGAATCCTATGGGCTTTATCAATATATACATGATGATAAAGACAAACCAGATAGCATACTATCATCTCGAGTAAGACTGTTTTATCAGTATAGGTCCTCGCTCAATTATCATAATCACATGCCTGCGACTACGATAATTGCCTTGAGGACACTATAGCCAACAATCTCCCACTTGCACTTAAGGCTAATTATTGCGATGTCGCATACTCACAGCCCGTGTGATACCAAACACCCAACTCCTCTACTAATCAGTTTCACAAACCTTGTTTGTAAAACTATTACGTTCGAGAAATAGCCTCAGTGAGTGGATCCACTCCAGTGTTTCATTCTATGTCTCTCTTTATCTCAGCTTCGCGGAGAAAACTATCTCCCGAAATGAGCAATACCTCTCTTAGAATATTTCTGGATATCTGATGGGACCCAGTTCATAAATGAACTCCATATCCAGCAAACTTCTTACACTGTATCGACTACTGAGCTTAATCAGTATGCTGCGCCATGCCTTCCTCAGTATCTGCTTAGAACACCTGTCCAAAATACTGCCCCTCGTCAGAGGGAAAATAATAACTCTAACAGTCACTCTGTCATCCAGGTCACCTTGGAAGCCTGAAATGATAACCGTCTCCCGAAGGAGACTGCCGTTATCAAAACCCTAGAACATCTACTTATGTTCTAGAACTGCTTCCTAACGTTTCTCCAGGATTGGATTAATATCATAACTTATTGCATCTAGTGCAAAAACAATATCTGGTGTGGTACTTGACATCTCATGATTGACTCAATTGCCTAAGCAAGTGATATACCAATCATGCACACCCCTCTCCCTTTTAGTCTGTAAGACACCTTTAGAGAGGGTGACTCCATCACCTGCAGGTACACCACCATGCCAGGAGTCGTCCATTCTAAATATCTTTAGAATACTGTCTAAGTACCCAGATTGGGAAACTAATCAAATCTAGATCTAAAACTATAGATCCAGTAACCAGAATGCCTGATATTATATCCATAACCTATGTGGAGAAAACACTGTATGACAACCAAAGTATAACCGATCGTAGTATAGGAATTTCACTTCCTATTCTGTGTATGTCATCCTCAATACCTGGACACACACCCTACTACTTTCTTAATAGATCCATCTCTTATTCTGATGAAGTCAAAAACCTATGACTGTCACATCAAAATAGATGATCTATCTCTGCCATATCCGCTTTAGTCTATAAATAGACATTCTACTTGCCCACTACGCTTCCGCTGCTCCCACTGACTACGACAACCCTCTGGCAGAGTCATATACAAGTGCACTTCCAAAGCTAGTTTAGAATGACGCTATACTCATCCTTCTGCCAGGTCTCATAGTCTGGAACAACAGTAGTGTCAAGTCCGGGTAAACAAGAACCTCCCTGTCACCGTCCTTGAGGCTACCTGAGTACCTCTCGGGTGGCTGAGGTTACCCTCCATATCTGCGGAGTGGCTAATGGAATGTCAATCCTGATCGAATCTTTAGGTCCTATTAAATTTTCCGTAATTGTTTGTGATTCTGGAATCACTTCCAGTTCTACCATACTCCCACTATTGTTTTCTGGAAAAAAAATCCATTTTACTAAAACTGTGGCGAGTCAAGAACAATATCACTATTGATCTTCCAGATGGTAGAGAGTTAACCCTCGTCAAAGCCCGGGATAACCCATAAACAGCCATTACTGAAACGTGCCCTGAGTTTATCCGGATTCTGCTTTTAAGCATCAGCCGGACGACTCCCTATACCTTAACATCGTTAAGATATAAATTGATTCTATATATATCTAATATAGAAGCAAAAGCACTAATTTAATTGGAACCAGATTCAAATCATGCAGCTGTCTCCAGTACATGTGAACTAAATGGAAAGAGGCCGATCAACATTACTCAACTTAGGAGTGGGTCCAATTATGAGTAACCTGAAAGAGAAAAAAATTTCTCAAAAACATTACTATCAAATGAATATCTCATACAAGAATCTACAACTTCGATCACCTTGAAGAATCCCGATACTTGCGACACCTGGTTCTCTACTTTATTCGTGTACCTATAACTTCTCAAACTTGGACCTTGTATTTCTACGAAACACTTGTCCAAAACTTGAGAAGTCACAAGTAAACAGAATATAATACGAGGACCAACCCCTTTGTCCTAATGGACACTGGACAACATACAATACTTTGTATAAGTCCCCTGAGTTTAATCTTTCAAACCCTATGCATCATAGGTTGAATATTGTACCCAGGTGATTTCCTCAAATATCACCAATTACAACGAATTCCGATATAATGAGGATGATCACCTAATTCTCAATAACTTACTCCCACTCATCATCTGTAAAACCATACAGATGTGAGAATCAAACCTGGTAAATACATACCCTGGTGTAAAGATCTAATTGGGAAATCAGTTTTCAATTAACAACGCATAGTGAAACTGAAATGTTTTGTAGGAGTATCCTGGTATTCTTAGTAATCCCTCTTCCATTATCCAGATTCCTGACTGAAACCATATATTTCCTTGTCATCTCTCCAAATCCTTTTATTTGTCTTTAGTCATTACCTTCTGTACACCATCGTTAAGCTGAGTGGTTTTCTTCCTTCCCTACCGTTCGGCACCAGCCTATGGTTTGGAAGAAGACTATCCAATAAGCATAATAGGTGTACTCTCCTAATCCCAGGAGCACTAGCAACCTGAGAGAAGGTGATGATAAAAGACAACTGAATAATCCTTATTCTATTTCTCCTGAACCAGAATCCATCCTCAAAAAAGGTTCCTTCGAGTTCGTATATAACCATAAGATGGATTTATCCAATGGAAGTGGATGTTCGTAATGATACGGGGTGTTCTGGAGAAATACAAAGGGGAAGTAGGAGTGGCGATGAAAGTCTTGGTTTGGTCGTGAACAGCAGTCACATTTTACTTTGCCCTCTTTCTAATCCCTTTATTTATCTTTACTTATTACCTTCTGCACACCTCACTTAGGCTAATTGGTTTTCTTCATTCCCTACCTTTCGGCACCTGCCTATGGTTTGGAAGAAGACTATCCAATGAGCATAATAGGTGTACCGTCTCCTAATCCTAGGAGCCCTCACAACCTGAGAGAAGCTAAAAGGAAAAGATAACTGAATAGTCCGATTCTTTTTCTCTAGAACCAGAATCCATCCTCGAAAAAGTTCCTTCGAGTTTGTATATAACCATACGATGGATTTACCCAATGGAAGTGGATACACGTAGTGATACGAGGTGTTCTAGAGAAAAGCAAAGGGTAAAAGAAGGAGTGGCAATGATGTATGCAACTTGGAAAATCCAAAAGCCAGTGTTTTTAAGAAAGTTCGGTTAACTTGGTTACTGAGTCAAAGTCTAGGGTCGGGGCAAGGTCGATGCCAAAGAGAGAGAGAAAAGAAACACTCAGCGTGCACTCTAACTTAGATCAGAATGGATAATCATTTTATCTAATCTGGATGTCTCCCACTGTTTTCTCAAATTCTCCTCCAAACCTAAAAGGAGAATTAGTCGGAATCACCCGAGGAGTAATCCTACTCATCAGTGGGAATCGGGATCCAACTATCATTGTATGATAACTTGATGGAAACCACTCAAGTTATCACACTCCAGAAGGTATGCGCATGCCTGGAAAGTTTCCTGTATGTTTGAAACTCTCGATATGATTTTCACCCCAAGCTACTTATGACCTTGATGGATGCCAACAAATCATAAGTTGCAAGTCATGTTCTACCCATCATTGTCCTGATTAATCTAGACCCACCCGTACTTGCCCTTAACGAATGCCAACAAGGTTGCACGACTGTCCTAGATTAATGCATATCCATGCTACAAAAAAGTAACACATAGCTACCGCACACTATGCCTTGACGGAAGCCAACAAACATAGCACGAATACTAGGCGCTGCTTTTCTGAAATGACGGAGGGCTACGGCTGGTTTTTGGCAAAAAACCTTTAACGTAATGAACTTGATATCGTTGAAAGAATCCAAGTGGTTTTTATAAAAGTATAGTAGCAAAAACTTTTGCTAAAGAGGGCACTCCCGGTGAAGGGATCTCGGCTCTTTCCCCGTCGAATGAGGTGCAGGATATTCCAAACTGAATACCACGATGCAAAGCAAAAAGTAATCGACTATAGTAAAGTTATTACGTTGACGCAAACTTCTGCCCAAGGGGTCACTCCCGATGAAGGGATCTCAGCCCTTGCCTCGTCGAATGAGGTGCAGGATATTCTAAACTGAATACCACTGTGCAAAGGAAAAGCGTACGTCTGTAATGTCAGTTTTTAAAAGAAATTGGTTCCAACAACATCATTTTTATATTGGTTTGTTTTCCTTGCATTGATAAGAATCAACACAGTCCCATCAATTAATCACACTAGAAAACAACGAAAATAAAATGTATGTATATGTCATCCGCATTCGCCACTGGGTCCCGTCATCACCCGTTAGGTTACTTAACTAAGGACAGAGCGGGGACTGGGCTAGCGCGGGTACAAAACATATACAACATCTACTAGTATATATATATATATAACAATCGTCCCAGGCATGATAAATGCAACATCACAGAAAAGTAATAAGCATCACAGAACAATACAGATAATCTGGGAGCCCCGGGTTTCATAGAGCCACAACTAAAACCCGACGTTCCCCTGGTCGTGTGGATAGCATGTGCAATGAACTCCTAGGCCCCTACGAGCGCGGCAAGTTACCCGCCAAAACCTGAAGCGAGGCAGCCCCCTTCAACAAAGTGAATGGACCACCCGGCACTTCACGGAATCCGGTAACTTGAGCACCTCTCCTTGGGTCAACCTGTACCCCCTACAAGTGCGGCGAATAGCCTGCCAATTCTAGAGTGAAGCCTCCTCCGTCTCAACGCCATGAGATGCGGGCCCGTTGCCCTCTAGAACCCGGCTATCCGTGCACCCCACCCTGGGGTAATCCTAGTACAGAAAAGAAAATAATATACAAGGGTGACATCGACCTCAGCCCGGTCGTGCCCCAAAAAAATAATATACAAACAGGCAGCGACGGCAGTCCACATGTCGGACGCTCGCCACGCAATATCAAATGTACAAATAAATCCGAACTGCACTACCATTGCACATAAGCTATCCACCACGACAATCCGCAACATCACAGTACAACACAGAACATCAACGTGAATGTCACGTTCGCAAACCCGTCTAAAAGGACTATAGCGATTAGACAAGGTTTATCGATCAAATGACATTCACGGTCACAGATAGAAATGTAAAGTACTGAAAAATTACACAGTTAAAATTTCGATCGACTAAATTTATCCGCAAAGGCCCCAAAAGCAAATCCAGTACTCAAAAGATTCTGGGCCAAAACAAAACATCACAAAAATCATTTTTCCTTGTCAGATAGCTCCAGAAGAAATTTGGAGTCATGAAGCCACAAAATCGCGGCGGAACCGCCGCCAAATGGCATGTTTAGCGGCGGTACCGCGGCCAATACATCGACTTAAGTTTCCAAATTTCTTGTGGTGCCCTGTATTTGCCTGCACGGATTTTTAAGCTATACTGAAACATTTTTGGAGCACTTTCAGAAATCGACAGAAAATAGGCAAATCGGAAAATTGTTTTCGAAATTTTGATCGATCGAGATTTTAACCTTGTGCAAACTAGCTAGTAGGTTTAAATGGGTGGCTCTGATACCATTTTTGGGTAGTGGAAGCACCCCGGCCATCGAACTGTGTGTTAGTGTTTATGCCCTAGAAGGCCATTACTGTATCATACTAGCTTGTATATTACTTAATGGAAGCTTGGGATATTCACATGTATATAACAGTCTTGCTAAACATGGTAGTATGCTACTTGATTTTTCTATCTTAATATGTGAGTATACGTATTGATAGAGCTCTTAGGATCTTGCTTGGCTACCAGCGTTGTGATGGCAGTCACACTAGTGGGGGCTGGGTAGTCTACAAGCACATCCTTATTCAGGTCCCTGGTCGTTGGATTATCGAGACAGAGCATCGATACTCCGGAGTAGACTAGTGTGTACGCTTCTCATCCCAGTTGGGGAGATGGTCTGTCCCACAGCCATCAGTACGTCGTACTGGAGATAGTATACAGGTGCTCGTTAGGTTACGGGTACACCGGACAGGACTCACAGGGAACTGTTGGTTGGTTTGATACCAGTCGTCAGTGAACAGTTCCCAGGTGACATGAGTACAGCGTAGTCCGCAGACTTGACACTGCTACTTCGCCTCGAGTGTGTCCCACTGTTCTTAGATTGCTACCCTACCACGGCTCAAAGGAGTCGTGCAAACAGGTAGCAGTTGGGTGCAGTCCCGAGCACTTGGAGGCAGTGGCGGTTAGACAGGATTCGTCCCTCCCGGTATTGGGAGTAGATATCGTGCTGTGTCAGAGAGCCATTACGCAAAGTCCCTGGCCAGGGCAAGCGAGATTTGCTGGTAGGTTCCAGCAGTTTCTCAGGGTGTAATGGGCTTCACTCCGACACGACTTATACCGCTATTAGGGGACTGACGCTTGCCGCCCCCCTAGGCCCGATATGCGATAGTCATGGACGAACGGACCGGACTGTATGGAGATTGTCACATCAGACTCAGTAGGAGTTCGGATGGGTTTACTCATCGGCCTTCTTATCGACAACTACCTGGGGACCGTTACGTACAGCTAGTGCCGCTTGCGGTCTGTGGTTAAACCCACTGCCAGCGTAGTAGTCGAGTCTCTAGAGTCCCACACAGAGAGTTTCCTACTCCAGGCGAAACGATATAGAGGTTGCATGGTTTTGCGACAAAGGGTTCGGACGCATACGTGCGTTTACGCGCGTACGACTTTCGGACAGATTTTACCAGTCGGCTTTGGTTTAAGCCAGTTACTGGTATCCGGTTATTGGATTTTTACAGTCTAAAGTTTTTCCGTATTTTTACGGATCGGAGGGGCGTTCTCGTAATTGTGCGAGAAGCTTCTAGAAGTGGTGACTAAGGAGGTTTAGGTGTCATTTGCATTTAATGAGTTTAGTGAGTCATGAGGGTGATTCATGCATATCATTAATGCATGATAAATGCTTAATGAGTCATGGTTATGAATCACCACTTGATATTTATGAAACTTCATTATTCATCATTTTAGTTTTTCTTTAATGGATGAATTTTAAAGGTTCATATATATTATGATAGATTTACTATTCTCATTACTCTCACTCTCACCTTCTCTCTCCTCAAGCTCTCTCTCTTCAAAAGACTAATCCTCACCCTCATGTGTTGAGATCTAGGATTAGTAAGACTAATCAATCCATAACCATCTCTATATTACACCTAGCTTCTTTGATTAGCAATCCAAGAAGGTTAGTTGCCTCAAGCTTAGAGGTTTAGCTTGGAGTTTTGCTCTCGGGTGGATCGTCTACTACCTAGAGAAGGCCGAGGAGAACAAGGAGATCGTAAAGACGAAGGACTAGTATCGTTAGGTATAATCCCTAATCACTTATGAAAAGAAACTCATAAGATACGGTTATTTATAGTTTAGCTTCGATTCAAGCGGTTAGTCGATGTGTTCGTTGTTTAAACTTGATCGTTTTTGTAAAATTCCGCCTCCCCATAAGTACTGGGGTGTACTACATCGACTTACAGTGGTATCAGAGCCTCGCTAAACACTAAATAACTTAATCGCAAATTTGTACGAATTTCGAACGAAAAACCGAACCCGGAAAACCCTAGTTCTGTTAAGTTTCTGTCGAAGTGAAAATGAAGTCCTAAAATTTTTCTGGAGTGTTCAGAGAGCTTGACATGACCACAGGAGAACACCCAAGAAATTCGAGCCCATGATTCGACTGTAGCGCCGCGGAAGCGCCGCGGATCCCACCGATCCGCCGCGCTTCCGCGGCCGAGTTGCCGAGTCATGAGCTCAATCTTTTTGGGTGGGTCCCCTGTGATATTTGGGGTTTTCTGGAATATTTAATTATTGCTCAGGTCACTGTTTAACAGAGCAGATTTTGGAGCAATTTTGAAGTTGTTTATTCGATCGAAAAATACAGTATTTGCGTATTGGATTATATCTGTGATTGTTTGATGTGTTCGTAAACCTCCCCCAACTGCTAGTATGTCGGTTGGCAGGGGGTTGCACATTTCTGAAATGGTTATATCTGTTTGTGAATATAAACTGTATTGGACTGTTGTGGTGTATAGCCGGGGTTAACAATGGTTTATTGATTTATTCATTTGTTGTAAATGTAATTTGTTGTAATATTATTTTCGCGGGGCACTTCCAGGTTGCGGTTGTAGCCACCGTTGTATTATTTCATTTTACTGTTTTTGCTCCTAGGACTGACCCAAGGTGGGGTACACAGACTGCCGGGTGGGTAGTTTGCCGTACCCGTAGGGGTCGAGGGTGGGGTAAACGGCTATTCATCACAACTGTGTAATCTGTCTTTTCTTGCAGGCTCAAAAGAAATACAGATTGCTTGCAAATCCAATATTGTTTATCTGTGTTCTGGAATGAATATCATTGCGTCAGACGAATGTAAAATATCTATATTTATTATAGCTATTTAGACGTCACTTATGTTTTACACCCGCGCTAGCCCAGCCCCCGCTCTGTCGTTAGTTAAGTAACCTAACGGGTGATGACGGGACCCCGTGGCGAATGCGGATGGCATAAGAGGACGTTATATTTTCGTTGTTTTCTGCAATGATAGGTTAATGATGGGACGCATTATCTATAATGCAAAGTAAAACAAACCAAAGTTTAAATCGTTGGAACAATTTAAAAGAAACCACTCGGTTATTTTTAAAACAGATATTTTTAAATGCGGAGATTTAACCACTCCTTTTAAAAGCTATCAGGTTCCTTCGGTTATATCAAGTTCACTACGTTCACGGTTTCGCCAAAACCAGTCGTAGCCCTCCGTCATTTCTTATGGATGGTCAGTAGTATTCAAGCTATGCTTGTTGGCATACGTCAAGGCATAGTGTTTGGTAGCTGCTGGGGTATTCATTTGTTGCATAGATAGATGTGTTGGTTTGGGACAGTCGCATTACCTTGTTGGCATACGTCAAGGGTATATACGGGTGGGTTCAAATTAACAAGATAATGATGGGCAGAACTTGACATGTGACTTATGATTTGTTGGCATACGTCAAGGTCATAAGAGCATGGGGCAAAAACTTATATCGGGAATTTCTAAAGAAACTGAAATTTGCAAAGAGATGCATACCATTTGGAGTTTGATGAATGTTGGTAGGATTCCTTCAACATTATCATACGATGATATTTGGATCCCGATCCTACTGTGAGTATATGCTACTTATCAGGATATTCGTCGCTTAACGATCAATGCTATAAACCTAGTAGGTGTCCAGAAAAGTGTCAGCGGGGTTACGCCCCCAGAGAAAAGAGGTTATTTAATTAAGGAACTTCGCGAAAGCGTTGGAAAACCTCCCTCGAAGTATCGACACCGGCCTGGCTGAACGGTTAAGCAAGTATTGTACGGTGGGAATAGTCTTGGCTAATTCTTCTTTTATGGTTTGAGGAAGGATTCGAGAAACAGTGGGAGCCATCCAGTTTAGATAAACTAAAAACCACTCTAAACTTGCAAGAGCATCATGCTAAAGAGTTTTCTTCTCTCTCTCCTAATTGCAGCGACCCTGAAAATGACTGGACTTAAGTTACTTTTAGAGAAAAATATACTGACGGGGCCAAACTATAAAGATTGGCTGCGGAATGTCAAGATGGCTTTGACCTATGACAAACTGGGGTACGTCCTCACCGCTACAGCACCTGCTGTCCTTGGTCCCAAATCCAGCAATGCGGATAAGGAAATCCGTAAAACCTGGGATTTAGATTGCGCGAGAGCCAAGTGCATCGTGCTTGCCTCGATGAATAATGAACATCAGAGGAGGCACGAGGATATGTCCTTAGATGGCATATTTCTCCATACAAAGGAACTTTATGGAGAGCAATCTCGTATAGCAAGATACGAGACCTCTAAGAAATTATTTCGAGCGAGGTTGGCTGTCGGGTCATCGGTAGGTGAACATGTCCTACAGATGATCGGCTATATTGAAGAGCTCGCGGACCTTGGGACGACTTTGGATAATGAGCTCTATACAGACCTTGTTCTCCAGTCCCTTCCTCCCACCTACGCCCAGTTTATCCTCAACTTCAATCTTCAAGGAAAAGAAGTTGAACTTGCGGAACTCCTGAACATGTTAAGGAGTGCAGAGGGCACCTTGCAGAAGGCAAGGGAAACACCCGCTATGTTTGTTGGCGGTTCATCTTCTTCCGGGTCCAAGGCTAGGGCCAAAGGAAGGAAGAAGAAGGCCGCACCCAGACCTAGAGGAGGTGTTAGTAAGGTGGGAAAGAAGGGAAAGAAAAAGTTTACAGCACCGGTAGTTGGCCTGGATGAGTGCTTCCATTGTCACAGGAAAGGGCACTGGAAGAAGGATTGCAAGGCGTGGAACGCCAAGAACCAGGAACCGAAGCAAGCTGTGGCTTCGACTTCAGGTGTGTTTGTAATTGAGAATTGTCTGTCGATCAACTCTACTTCCTGGGTATTGGATACCGGGTCAGGATCTCATATTTGCAATTCATTGCAGGCACTGAGAAACCGTAGAGTGCTGAAGGAAGGTGATATGATCCTCAGGGTTGCTAACGGAGCTAGCGTGGGAGCTGCGTCCGTCGGGGATTATCACCTAGGATTGACGAGTGGACACATTTTGGTTTTACATAACTGTTATTTTGTACCCAGCTTAACGTGTAATATCATATCAGTTTCCTTGTTATCAAATAAAGGTTATGATTTCACGTTTGTAAGAGATGTTGTCAACATCCACCTTAATCATGGTTTGATTGGGTCCGGTACTCTAAATAACGGCATATATGTGTTAAACCAACTCCAAATTTTCAATGTCCAGAACACACTAAAGAGAAAGTCTCCAGATTTAAATAAAGCTTTCTTATGGCATTGTAGACTGGGTCACATCAATGAGAGAAGGTTGACTAAGTTGCATAGAGAAGGATATTTGGACACGTTCGAATATCAAACTTATGACACTTGTCAATCTTGTCTCAAAGGAAAGATGACAAAGACTCCATTCACTGGACAAGGAGTAAGAGCGAGCGAGCTCTTAGGACTCATACACAGCGATGTATGCGGTCCAATGTCTACACATGCGAGAGGTGGTTATTCCTATTTCATTACTTTCACGGATGATTTCTCTAGGTTTGGACATGTCTTCTTAATGAAGCATAAATCCGAAGCCTTTGAGAAATTCCTGGAATACAAGAGTGAAGCGGAAAACCAAACAGGCAAAAGTATTAAGACACTGAGATCTGATCGAGGTGGAGAATACTTAAGTGCCGAGTTCCTAGGTTACCTAAAAGAGAAAGGAATTCTCTCTCAGCTTACTCCTCCATACACTCCACAGCACAACGGTGTATCGGAGAGACGGAATCGAACCCTATTGGATATGGTACGATCCATGATGAGTAATGCTGAGTTACCGCGATCTTTCTGGGGGTATGCGCTAGAATCAGCGATACATCTTTTGAACAGAGTTCCAACCAAGACTGTGCCTACCACACCATATCAGATGTGGAGTGGGAAGAAACCCTATCTTCAGTACCTGAAGACGTGGGGATGTCCAGCTTTTGTAAAAAAGCAGCATCCGGACAAGCTCGAGGCACGCTCGGTAGAGTGTAAGTTTGTGGGATATCCAAAGAACTCTACAGGATATTGCTTCTATTACGCAGAGGAACAAAAGGTTTTTGTTTCTCGTCATGCCCGCTTCTTAGAAACTGAATTTTTGGAAAATCAGAAGAGTGGGAGCGAAATAGAACTGGAAGAAATTCCAGAACCACAAACTGCTACTGAAAGTTTGGTAGAACCAGAGGTTCAAGAAGAACAGAACATTCCCGCACCCCTCCGCAGGAGTAGTAGGCCGTCTCGTCCGCCTGAGAGATACTACGGTTTTCTCATAGATGGGGATAGAGAGGATTGCATCATAGATGATGATGAACCTACTGACTTCAGGCAGGCCATCCAGAGCGGCGACTCGGTACGATGGCTAGATGCAATGCGGACCGAGATGGAGTCCATGTACACCAACAAAGTATGGACTTTGGACTTTGCTCCAGATGGGGTAAAACCCATAGGATGCAAATGGATCTTCAAGAAAAAGATTGGTGTAGATGGACAGGTGGAAACCTATAAGGCTAGACTTGTTGCAAAGGGTTTTCGTCAAAGACCTGGTTTGGACTATGACGAAACCTTTTCTCCAGTGGCTATGCTCAAATCCATTCGGGTCCTTCTTGCTATTGCTGCCTTCCATGATTATGAAATCTGGCAGATGGACGTAAAGACGGCTTTTCTGAATGGAAATTTAGAAGAGAGCGTCTATATGGATCAGCCAGAGGGTTTCAATCAGAGTGGGAGCAGCGGGAAAGTATGCAAGCTGCTTAAGTCTATTTATGGACTAAAGCAGGCATCGCGGAGTTGGAACATCTGTTTTGATGAGACAGTCAAAGAATATGACTTTATCAAAAATCCAGATGAACCGTGCATATATAGTAAAGTTGTGGCCAGAAGTGTCGTATTCCTCGTCTTGTACGTGGATGACATTCTATTGATAGGAAATGACATTCCTATGCTACAATCTGTCAAAGGATTCTTGTCACACAGGTTCTCCATGAAAGACCTGGGTGATGCCTCTTACATTCTGGGGATCCGGATCTATCGTGATAGATCCAAGAGGATGTTGGGACTTTCGCAGTCCAGGTATATCGACACTGTACTGAAAAGATTCAGTATGGAAGATTCTAAGCGCGGTAATCTACCGGCTTGTCACGGAATCACCCTCTCCAAAGAGATGTCTCCCAAGACTGATTTGGAAAGGGAACGCATGTCTATTATACCCTACGCTTCTGCGGTAGGCTCTATAATGTATGCGATGTTGTGTACCAGACCAGATGTAGCTTACGCACTGAGCGTGGTAAGCCGGTATCAGTCAGACCCAGGGGAGAAACACTGGATAGCAGTAAAGAACATTCTCAAGTACCTGAGGAGGACTAAGGAGATGTTCTTGGTTTACGGCGGAAAAGACCTCAGGTTGGAGGCCTTTGCTGATTCCGGCTTCCAGAGTGATAAGGACGATTCCAAGTCCATGTCGGGTTATGTCTTTACCCTCAATGGAGGGGCGGTGTGCTGGAAGAGCTCCAAGCAGGACACCGTTGCTGACTCGACGATGGAAGCGGAGTATATAGCTGCTTGCGATGCCGCAAAAGAAGCAGTCTGGATGAAGAAGTTCCTAACAGAACTTCAGGTGGTTCCTACCATAGTTGATCCAATACCTCTGTATTGCGACAACAACGGAGCTATAGCTTTAGCGAAGGAACCAAGGTCCCATCAGAAGTCCAGACACATCTTGAGGCGGTATCACCTGATCAGGGAGATCATTGATCGTCAGGAGATCGAGGTTCGGAGAGTTGCTTCAGAAGAGAACATTGCTGATCCATTCACGAAGGCCCTTCCTCAGATTCAGTTCGAGAGGCTACTCGAGATCATTGGTCTGCGATATGCCAGTACATGGCCCTAGTGCAAGTGGGAGATTGTTAGTGTTTATGCCCTAGAAGGCCATTACTGTATCATACTAGCTTGTATATTACTTAATGGAAGCTTGGGATATTCACATGTATATAACAGTCTTGCTAAACATGGTAGTATGCTACTTGGTTTTTCTATCTTAATATGTGAGTATACGTATTGATAGAGCTCTTAGGATCTTGCTTGGCTACCAGCGTTGTGATGGCAGTCACACTAGTGGGGGCTGGGTAGTCTACAAGCACATCCTTATTCAGGTCCCTGGTCGTTGGATTATCGAGACAGAGCATCGATACTCCGGAGTAGACTAGTGTGTACGCTTCTCATCCCAGTTGGGGAGATGGTCTGTCCCACAGCCATCAGTACGTCGTACTGGAGATAGTATACAGGTGCTCGTTAGGTTACGGGTACACCGGACAGGACTCACAGGGAACTGTTGGTTGGTTTGATACCAGTCGTCAGTGAACAGTTCCCAGGTGACATGAGTACAGCGTAGTCCGCAGACTTGACACTGCTACTTCGCCTCGAGTGTGTCCCACTGTTCTTAGATTGCTACCCTACCACGGCTCAAAGGAGTCGTGCAAACAGGTAGCAGTTGGGTGCAGTCCCGAGCACTTGGAGGCAGTGGCGGTTAGACAGGATTCGTCCCTCCCGGTATTGGGAGTAGATATCGTGCTGTGTCAGAGAGCCATTACGCAAAGTCCCTGGCCAGGGCAAGCGAGATTTGCTGGTAGGTTCCAGCAGTTTCTCAGGGTGTAATGGGCTTCACTCCGACACGACTTATACCGCTATTAGGGGACTGACACTTGCCGCCCCCCTAGGCCCGATATGCGATAGTCATGGACGAACGGACCGGACTGTATGGAGATTGTCACATCAGACTCAGTAGGAGTTCGGATGGGTTTACTCATCGGCCTTCTTATCGACAACTACCTGGGGACCGTTACGTACAGCTAGTGCCGCTTGCGGTCTGTGGTTAAACCCACTGCCAGCGTAGTAGTCGAGTCTCTAGAGTCCCACACAGAGAGTTTCCTACTCCAGGCGAAACGATATAGAGGTTGCATGGTTTTGCGACAAAGGGTTCGGACGCATACGTGCGTTTACGCGCGTACGACTTTCGGACAGATTTTACCAGTCGGCTTTGGTTTAAGCCAGTTACTGGTATCCGGTTATTGGATTTTTACAGTCTAAAGTTTTTCCGTATTTTTACGGATCGGAGGGGCGTTCTCGTAATTGTGCGAGAAGCTTCTAGAAGTGGTGACTAAGGAGGTTTAGGTGTCATTTGCATTTAATGAGTTTAGTGAGTCATGAGGGTGATTCATGCATATCATTAATGCATGATAAATGCTTAATGAGTCATGGTTATGAATCACCACTTGATATTTATGAAACTTCATTATTCATCATTTTAGTTTTTCTTTAATGGATGAATTTTAAAGGTTCATATATATTATGATAGATTTACTATTCTCATTACTCTCACTCTCACCTTCTCTCTCCTCAAGCTCTCTCTCTTCAAAAGACTAATCCTCACCCTCATGTGTTGAGATCTAGGATTAGTAAGACTAATCAATCCATAACCATCTCTATATTACACCTAGCTTCTTTGATTAGCAATCCAAGAAGGTTAGTTGCCTCAAGCTTAGAGGTTTAGCTTGGAGTTTTGCTCTCGGGTGGATCGTCTACTACCTAGAGAAGGCCGAGGAGAACAAGGAGATCGTAAAGACGAAGGACTAGTATCGTTAGGTATAATCCCTAATCACTTATGAAAAGAAACTCATAAGATACGGTTATTTATAGTTTAGCTTCGATTCAAGCGGTTAGTCGATGTGTTCGTTGTTTAAACTTGATCGTTTTTGTAAAATTCCGCCTCCCCATAAGTACTGGGGTGTACTACATCGACTTACACTGTGGCCAAATGCGGAACAAAAATTTCTTAAAAGCCGGCGCTACCATTACCCGATTTGCAAGATCGAAACCATTAACCCTAAAACTAGCAATCTTACAAAAGGAGATAGAATGGTTATACCTAATGAACCAAGTCCTTCGGGTCTTCAACCATTTCCAAGCTCCAAGTGATGCGGATCAATTTTGGTCGCCGGTCTTCCTTCGTCTCCGATGATCCACCCGAGCGAAACGACGCAAGCTTCAGGTTCGCCAAGCGAACCAACCGACTCTTCAAAATTGCTAGTAGTGGAGAGTGGAGAGTGTAGGATAGTGTCACTAAAATTCTTTCTCTCAACCATAAAACTCATGGAGCAACCATAGAAGATGATAAGGTGATGATCAAAGGAGATGGCATGAAAATTAGCTAAGTATTTTTGTGTGAGCATGAGAGTGAGAGAGCACCAAGTGAAGTAATCAAAAATGAGCAAAAATAAACCCCTCAAAAGTGGCGGGCCCCTCCCTCACATGCCCACAAAAAAATGTCATTTCCAATTTCATTAAACAAATACCATACCAATCTCTACATAGCACAAAAGCCATGCTTTGACCAAAAACCCATGCTTATGCCATGTCACCATTTCCACCTCACCTTAAACAAATGATTTTCTAAAGAAAATCAATAATGAGGTGGCATCATCTAGAAGCCATTCGGTATAAATACGGAATGCTTCCCGGTATATGTATCGAAATACACATACGCGTATTCGTACGAAAATACGAATAGCCAAAGAGAGAAAATAAATAATGAGAAATAATACTAGAATACATATATAAAAATACATATGTAAATTATTAAATCAAAACTTGATTTAACAATCTGGCTTAATCCTAAGCCGCTAGTATTATTAACCGTCCGATTAAAGTCTGTGCAGTCCGTACAGACATTTAATCGGACAACTGTATGTATCAACATACGTCACCTACACCATATCGCCTGAACCGAGAAAACCCTCTGTGTGGGACTCTAAAGACTCGTCAATACGCTGGCAATAGGTTTAATCACAAGCACGTCAGCGGCACTAGCTGTACGTAACGGCTACCCAGGTATTGAGTGAAAGGAAGGCCGACGAGCAAACTCATCCGAACCCCTACTGAGCCTGTCAGTGACAATATTCGTACAGTCCGGTCTGTTCGTCTAAGAGTGTCGCATATCGAGTCTAGGGGGGAGGATAAAGTAAAACCCCCTAACAACGCGATAATTCGTGTCGGTATGAAACCCATCATGACCCGAGAAACTATCGATCCTATATCGGTAATTCTCACATACCCCGGCCGAGGATTTCTAGTGATGGTCACCCGTGCACTGTGCGACATCAACCCCCAATACCGGGAGAGACGAATCCCCGACGATCCTCTCACTGCCTCCATGTGGCTCGGGACTGTACCTAACTAAAACCTGTTTGCACGACTCCTTTGAGCCGTGGTAGGGTAGTAATCAAAGCATAGTGGGAACTCACACGAGACAAATGACGATCTCAGGTCGACAGACTAACCTGTACACATGTCACCAGGGAACTGCTATCTGACTATATGTATAATACTAACTAGCATGTTCCCGGCGAGTCCGTCCAGTGTACTCATAACCCAATGAGCACCTGTATACTATCTTAAGTGAACAACTAATACCAATGGCTTGTGAGACCGGCCACTGCCCCTCATCAGGGTCTCAGATAAGTATACACCAATCTACACTGGAGTATCGATGCCCAGTTTCGATACTCCCACGACTAGGGACATTTAAGGATGTGCTTATAGACCCCAGCTCCCATGTATGTGATCGCCATCACAATGCAAGCAGTCAAGCAAGAATCCTATGGGCTTTATCAATATATACATGATGATAAAGACAAACCAGATAGCATACTATCATCTCGAGTAAGACTGTTTTATCGGTATAGGTCCTCGCTCAATTATCATAATCACGTGCCTGCGACTACGATAATTGCCTTGAGGGCACTATAGCTAACAATCCTCTTTTCCTGAGGTGGATTCTTTGAAGAGGGGGCCGAGGGCTATTTCTTCATCAGAATTGCTTCCGAAGGTAAGGACTTGCGATTCCCCGAAATTAACCATGTGACAGTCGCCGGCAGTTCTTTTGCGCTCCTCTGTCGTGTTTCTCTGCTCTCGATGAGTTTTACGCTTCATCCGCTTGAAATGCTGTCGATGAGCAATGTATCCTTACCACCAATTTTTAAAGGCCATGCATTCCTCGGTAGGGTGTGTGATCCTCCGATCGTATAAGCAGTAGTTTGGATGTGCATTTAGTTCGTCAGGGAACGTATTTTCTGAAGTGTCTTCTTTGAAAGGTGGCAACTTCATTCCCATCGACAGGGCTTTGGCGAACCACTTCCTTGTCTTAAACCTGCTTTTGCTGGCGGTAGAAGTAGTTCTATCTGGTTGGGGTACTCTACGGCTTCTCAATACCGGAGCTTCTTCAACGTGACACCGACGTTTGGCCCTTTCATATATGGTCGTTTCACGCTCTCGGTTAGATTTGCTTTTCTGAAGAGCTTCGCTCAGCATTCTGGCAATCAATTCATCCGAGGGCTCCAGAGATTTTGGTTCCGGTTTTGGATCTGCCCCCAGTTTCTCTGCATCAGGAGCTTCTTTGCCTTTTATTAATGAGTGAGAGATCATATGGCAGCTTGCCACGTAATCCTCGGGCTCTTCTAAAGAATTGTCTCCTTCATCAGCGTCATCGGCTTCATTCTCAAGAACATGCTTAAAGAATTAATCTAACATGATTGGGGTCCGAGCCTTCTGGTTATATTCTTCTAGTGCATCGATGTATTTCTGCAGACCTGCACGGCTGTCTTCGGGTTGGACGGGCTTCTTGGCCTTCTTCTTTTTCTTTAAAGACTCCGGAGGCTTGGCCTGAATGTTTTGTCCACCTTCACCAACATTCAGCGTTGGGCGCAGCTTCAGCATCCCCTCAATAATCTCGGGTTTCAACGGGCTCCTCCACCTAATCGCCGGACATGTTTGGAGATCTTTCAGTATTCTTTTCGTTTTGGCTGAATGAACGACCTCCTATGGAGTTTCTTCTATAAAAGAGCACGATGCCTCCGGCGTGTCCACCTTTTTAGGAGCGTGTGGCTGGGGCGGGCTTACCTTCCAATTCTCAGACAGCACGAATTTGCCCTGTTGGTATTGGTCCTCAATCCAGCCTTTGAAAATGAATCAATCTTCGATTGGATGGCCTATTGCTCGGTGGTAGGGGCAGTAATTAGGATTGTTGGCGTCGCCGGGCTATAGTGGACGTCTTGGATCTGGCAGATTGATAAGCCTATTGTGCACCGCCAGTTCGAACAGTCTCCTCGTTTTATCCCGGGGAAACAAATAAGGGCGTTTTATCTTTTCGTTGAAGAATCGTTGTCTATCGTTTTGGCGATCAGCTGGTTTTGGGCCGCTGGGTTGCTGCTGAGCATTGGCGATGAAGGTCGCTTTCCCTTTCCCCTTTTCGTTTCGAGGCTCCATTTTCAAAGAAGACGGTCTATGGCCCATTTGATTCATTTGGGCCGGCTTGTCAATCAAGGCTTGGAAGGTAGGCGGCTTGAAAAACATCATGAACTGGTATATGGTCGCCTGCGGATCGAAGGTACCCACGAACATGCCTACTGCAGAAGCTTCTTCGATGCGTTGTTCGTATTTCGACCATAGGTTCCGCCACCTGATTTCATACTGAACCCATGTTTCTTCCGGCTTCACCTTGGCATTGATAAACATCGTGATTTGGGTGCATTCACTGGCGCTTGCGAACCTTTGTGTAAACAGTAGCTCCATTTCTGCAAATGTCTTAACAGAGTCATTCGGGAGCTCAGAGTACCATTCAAACGATGTCTCCGATAAGCTGCCAACAAACTGGTGAAGCAACAGTTTGTCGTCACCCGCAGTATTACCGCACAGGACTCTGAATTGAGCAACGTGCTGGTGTGGATTACCCATCCCTTTATACACGTGGAACTTAGGGATCGTGTATCCCGGCGGGTACTTTATTTGGTCATACCCACCCGGATAGGGTCGTCCAGTCTTGACGATTTGGCCAGCCGCTTCGCTTGCCTGATGAGCTCGTATCTATTGAGCTATATAGTCTTCAAGGGCGGCTTTGGAGATGGTCTCCTCCTTGGCTGTTGAACAAGCAGGAAGAGGGTTTGATGTCTCCCTTCTGTCATCTTCAAGGACAATCGGAGGGTTCAGCTGGAGTATCCGGCTGTATCATCATTCCGACCATATTTTGGAATAAAAGAGCCATTTGTTTTATTTTAGCCGCTTGTTCCGCGGCCTCTTTGTCTTTCTTCTCGAGGATTCTGCGGAGGAACTCGGCATCGTTTTCTTGTTCCTGGCGCTGCTCCGACAACGTCTCCGGGCTTTCTTTTGGTCCAATGAGCGCGTCCATCTTCGTTAGCATCTCCTGGAGCTTTTGCTGTTGCTGCTCCTGAGCCTTTGTTATTGATCGGGTGAGTGGTCGATGGCCCGTGGAGATACGGCTATCCTCCTTTCCGGAAGCCATGTAAATGGTGTGCACCACCATGCCCCCAGACTTGGGGCATTTGGATGCAGTGCCTTTGAGCTTTGTCGTGGACACGAGGACTTTCTCCGGCCTTCTTCTTTTGTGGACGGTCGAAGTTGAGGGGGCCGTTGCAGTGGGCACCCAAGTAGATGACACCTTCTGTGGTAAGACATGGGTGGTCCTCTTGCCGAACCTTCATTTTCTTTGGTTAGCAGGAATAGTCTTGGTTAATCACAAAGTCTTGGACCCTTCGCCAGACCCTATGGATTTTAGAGGACAGCCGCTGAGGGGGCTGCTCCGGCTTCGCCTTTGTGATCTTTTCAGCAGGCGGAGGAGACATTTCAGCACGGCAGTTAGCGAATTCCTGCGCACCCTGTTAAGTGGTTCAAAGCTGTTCCCAGTTGGAACAGCAGCATCAACTTCCATCGTTGGAGCTGATGGGGTAAGTCCAGAAGGGGAACTGCCCCCAGCATTCCTCACTCGACGCCAGTAGCGACGTCGAGCATGTCGAGCGGCCGGGACCACCTCTGCTGTCAGGGTAGCTGCATCGTGCTTCATGTTTTGTTGAGAGACCGCTGTTGGTGTCAGCCTGTCAAAGGCTGACGTCCATTGAGAGGGGATGGTTAACATGTCGAAGGCAAACTTTTGAGCAGGGGTAGCGGCTTTGGTGACTTCGCATGAAGTGGGATTCGGCACAGCCAGTCTTGTGAAGACCGGCCCCTTAGCAGGAGAAGCCTCTCCGACGATTTCATTTACTGGAACAGGGATGGCTATCCATTTCGGGATAACCCCCTCAGGTATCGCGGGCTTCTTCATGAGCCCATTGGAGTTTTAGCCCAGTCTATTAAAGACTGAGGCGTTGGATTTGGGCGACCCGTTGAGAGGGGCCGCGGTAGTTGCAAGCCGATCAAAGACCGACTTCTTCGGAGCTTCTTGCGATGGCAGTAGGGCGCTGAAGCTTCTTGGTGGGAGCATGGTCCCAAAGAACAGTCCAGTGGTGGCCTGAGTCACCTATTCCACCGGCATTGCGAAAATGGAGGCCGTTTGGGGCCCATAGGTCACTCCTCCGGCGAGGACGGAGTGGGAGTTGTTGTTGCAGCTGGTGCAGTTGGAAGCCATTTTCTTTTCTGCACGGAACAGGACACAAAATCTTAGTACCTCAAATCTAAGGGCAACCATATCAAACCGCGATTCGTTCGTGAACACGACACACGAAGTATGGAGTGGAAAGAAGAAAAGGTCCCACCGGGCATGCCAGAATCTGTTCGCCGCCGAATACGGGAGACGGAACCGCGTAGGTTCGTCTCGCCTAAATTTGGGGGCAGATGCTATTTGGTTTTATTTGTCCACCTCTCCGAAGATGCCTAGTTGATTTATGGCACCGTGTATCGGAGGTTTAGACAGATGCGGCCGTTGTAGCAGACTACGTCAGATTCCCCCTAATTTGAGGGGTTTTTTTTATTGTGGGGACACTCTTCCCTGCAGGCGCAAGCCCGTGCAGTTAATTACGCTACCGCATCGCGGTAACAACTTTCTCCTTCTCCAGATGGTCACTTCATGTCGTGTGTGTTTTGGTTGCCCGTGGATTGTATACGGAGACTAATTTATGTTGTCGCCCATAGGGCGTGGATTAGTCCAAATCCATATTTTCTTAGATTTGGGTTTGGGTTGGGTTTAAGGATCATTAATCTCATTGAGATTAAGATCAACTTAAACGTTTGTTAAGGATACGTTAGTCTAATTTTATACTAAGATCTACTCAACGGGGGTTCGAAATCACTTAGATCCGATGACAGGGCATTTGGGCTCTATCGTTTTAGTTTAGGGATGTTGCGGTCCATTGGGTTTAAGGACATCATAGTCCATGGAGTTTAAAGACATCATAGTTTGTGTTTAAAGACATCATAATCTAGTTTAAAGACATCATAGTCTATAAAGTTTAAGGACATCATAGTCCATGAGTTTAAGGACATCATAGTTCAGTTTAAAGACATCATAGTCTAGTTTAAAGACCTCATAGTCTGTAAAGTTTAAGGACATCATAGTCCATGAGTTTAAGGACCTCATAGTTCATAGAGTTTAGTTTAGGGACGTTGCGGTCCATAAAGAGTCTGGTTGTCGGGTCCCGCCACCTCTCTGAAGACGTTGAAGAATTACAACGACACATATCAGAGGTATGAAGAGATGTACCCTTGAACCAATGTTGGTTGGGGGATCTATAGTCAGGTTTGGGACTAAGACCAATTAAAAATATTGGGAGCACATAGGCTCAGTTAATCTGAATTGGGGGATTTATGGCCTACTTGGGCTCAGCCCATTCAGTTAAAGTGTTAGAACACATATTTGGACTCAGTCCATTCATTTTTGAACAAAATGTTAACATTTGTTTGGGCTCAGGCCCTTTTGTTCAATAATGCAGAGCATTAATTTGGGTTCTGACACCCCTTTTTCTTTTGCCTTTTACTGAGTGTTGAACACTTTTTATGGCGTTGGGCTTTACGTGAGGAGCACATGGTGCACTTGGTGATGAGCGCTAGACCTGGAGCGTTAAGACGCTTCTTATGAAATGGCGCACACGTGAGGAGCATGTGGTGCGCTTGGCGCTGAGCGCCAGACTTGGAGCGCTGAAGCGCTTCTTTTGATATAGCGCACACGTGAGGAGCACGTGGTGCGCTTGGCGCTGAGCGCCAGACTTGGAGCGCTGAAGCGCTTCTTTTGAAATAGCACACACGTGAGGAGCACGTGGCGCGCTTGGCGCTGAGCGCCAGTCAATGAGTGCAGAGCGCTCTTTATTAAGTAGCGCCCACGTGAGGAGCACGTAGCGTGCTTGGCGTTGAGTGCTAGCCAATGAATGCAAAGCGCTCTTGATCAATTCTGTGCTCTGAGAATTAAGTTCTTGTTTATAAGAGACTTTGTCTCGTGGATCTAAGAACTAAGTTCTTACTTTAATAGGAGATGTTATGACCTCTTCTGTTTTTGTGAAAGACTTTGTTTTTTTTATAGATCTGTGATCTAAAGAGAACTAAGTTCTTCTCCCTCCTTTTTTTATGATGAGATGCTCTAATCTCTTCTACTCTTATGAAAGACTTCTGTCTTTGTAGATCTATGATCTAGAAAAAGAACTAAGTTCTTCTTTTTTGATGAGATGCTTTGATTTCTCTGTTTTATTTGCCTTGAAGAAATTCTTCTTTTCAGAGCTTGCTCTTCTCTTCTTTTTTTCCTGAGAATTTGAAGTTTATGGGAGGGTTCCTCTCTTTATGACTTGAAGTCTTGGGTCCTTTATATAGGGGAGGCTGATTTGTTGAATTAGTTAAGGAAATCTTTCCTCTGATTGATTTGGGGATGTTTCCCACCGTTGGATCTTTGATCCATGGGCTTCTGTTTTACAGAAGGCGATCTTCTTATTTTTAACAAGATTGGGAAAATATTTTCCCATACAGAACTTATTCTGTATCTTGGTGATTTTTAGTTACCATTGGATCTTTGATCCAATGGTGCTTCGATTTACAAAGCACAATCTTTCCTGTTTGGAAAGATTTGAGGAGTATTTCCTCAACAGAATTTTATTCTGTAATTTGATGATTTATCATCTTTGTCGGATCTTTGATCCAACGGTGGAGAACATTTAGTTCTAGCGCTTGGCGCTCTCGTGCCTTGCACGTGAGTGCTGCT
Organism: Agapanthus africanus; assembly: GCA_030015575.1. Lineage (NCBI taxonomy): Eukaryota > Viridiplantae > Streptophyta > Magnoliopsida > Asparagales > Amaryllidaceae > Agapanthus > Agapanthus africanus. The sequence continues at coordinate 311,741,715 of JASDDO010000024.1, forward strand.
TCAGAGTCTTTGACTCTTAGCGCTGGCGCTCTTGGCGCGAGCGCTCTCGTGCTTTAAACGTGAGCGCTGCCTCAGGGTCTTTGACTTTTAGCGCCGGCGCATGTGAGCGCTGCCTCAGAGTCTTTGACTCTTAGCGCTGGCGCTGGCGCTCTCGTACTTTGTATGTGAGCGCTGTCTCAGAGTCTTTGACACTTAGCGCTGGCACTCCTGGTGCTAGCGCTTTTATGAGGCGCTGCTTCATTTCAAATTTCAAAATTTGAACAGTGCTTTGCTCTGATTGGGGGAAACAAACCCTGTTCAACAAAAATGTTGCAATCTCCAATGCATGCCCCCAAAAGGAGAGAGGTAACTCAGCATCACTCATCATGGATCGCACCATATCCAATAGGGTGTGATTCCTCCGTTCTGACACACCGTTGTGCTGTGGTGTGTAAGGGGGAGTGAGCTGAGAGAGAATCCCATTCTTTTTTAGGAAGTTCGAAAACTCTGTACTAAGATACTCTCTACCTCGATCTGATCGAAGTATCTTGATACTCATTCCTATTTGTTTTTCTACTTCAAGTTTGTATTCCTTGAATTTCTCGAAAGCTTCAGACTTATGCTTTATTAAAAACACATGACCGAATCTTGAGAAATCATCAGTAAAGTTATGAAGTAAGAAAAACCGACTCTCGCATGTGTAGACATTGGCCCACATACATCACTATGTATGAGGCCGAAGAGCTATGTAGCTCTTCTCCGTGTCCAGTAATGAGTTTTGGTCATTTTCCCTTTGATACAAGACTGACAAGTCGCATAAGATTTATATTCAAAAGGATTTAAATATCTATCTTTATAAAGCTTGTTTAGTCTTGTTTCGTTAATATGACCAAGCCTACAATGCCAAAGAAAAGCTTCATTTATATCTAAACATTTTCTTTTATTTGTGTGTTGTATGTTGAAAACTGTGCGTTGATTTAGGACGTATATCTCGTTATTAAGTGTACCATAACCAATCAACTCTTGATTTAGTTTAATGTTCATAACATTATGCTGCAATACAAAATGATATCCTTCATTGTGTAACAAAGAAATGGATATTATATTACAAAGCATACTAGATACATAATAACATGGGTTCAAAGCCAATATACAACCCGACAGCAACCCTAGGTGATACTCTCCCACTGAAACTGCATGTACATTGGACCCATTTCCAACTCGGAGAGTGTGATCACCGGTCTTTAAAACTTTGCATTGTTTCTCAGTCCCTGCATACAATTGCAGATGTGAGAACCCGAACCGGTATCCAATACCTAGGAAGCAGAGTTTATGGAAAAACAGTTTTCAGTCACAAACACACCTGAAGCGGAAGAATCACCATGCTTCTTTTCCTGAGATCAGCAATATACTCGACACAGTTTTGCTTCCAATGTCCTGACTTCTTGCAGTAGAAACATTCTCCTTTTCCTGACTTCTCAGCCTTGGATTTTTCTCTTCCTTATGCCATTTTGATTCCACCTCTCGGTTTGGTGGGTTTCTTCTTATTCCTTCCCTTGGCCTTGGCTTTGGGATGGAAGAGGAAGATTTCCCAACAATCAGAGAAGGAGTCTTTGCCTTGAGCGTGCTCTCCACACTTCTCAACATATTGAGAAGTTCGGATAGTGACTTCTCCATATTGTGCATGTTGAAGTTCACTATGAATGGAGCAAAGGAAGAGGGAAGAGACTGTAGAACAATATCAACATATTGTTCATTCTCCATTATCCATCTGAGGCCTTCAAGCTCTTCAATAAGAGCTATCATCTTCAAAACTTGATCACCTACTGGTGTACTGATCGCACGCTTTTGGCGTGTCGGATGTTCAAAGAATTTAAGTGTAACCGCGATCAGGACGGTGTCGCTTTGCAGCTAGCCGGTTGAGCACGGGTCGGTCCACAGGGAGATGGTATTATCTTACCTTCTTGTCTTAGACGAGTCAATAAAGAATCTGTATGTTTGTTCGGTCTAACCTATGTGTTTATTTGCAAGTATAAAGTTGTTAAGAAAAGATACGAGATTGTAAGCTAAGAAATCCGTACTCAAAACCTTTGAGCCGAGTCTTGACCAATTGAAGCTAGAGCAATCGGCAACAACGTGGATTAGGGGATTTAAGCACGGTATTCGTGGAATCCGGCTTATTTACCCTTGTCCTTCCGTTCTTGTCTCTTGCTTTCGCCTCCGGCCAAACCGAACGCAACCGGTCGCGGTTAGGAATCACCGTTACCTTGTCAGGGTACGGTGCCTAACGGAGCGCTTGCGTATGGTTTGGGCGAAGTTCAAATGGAAAATAACGGGAAAAGGAATTGGCAAAGAAATGTTAACGTATAATGCCGTATTTTATCTTAACAACAATAATTACATACATTCACAAAAGAGAACCAAAAAGAGAGGACAAAAAGAAAAGAACAAAGAAAAGAAAAGATACAAGTAATTAAAGTGCATGGAATTAAATCGCAAGTAAGTAAATTGCAAGTAATAAAAGACAAGGTAATAAATTGCGAATAATAAAAAGCGATAAAAAGAATACGAAACTAGGACTCAAGACAAGCATGTGATCAATAGCCAACCCTTAAACTTGCAAGCTCAATGAAGAGGTTGCAAGATTAAGGGAAGGGTAGAGAACGCATGTGAAATGAAGTGCTAGTCCCGTGAGAAAATACGACCCTTGAGATCAATAACTAACCCTTAACCATTCAAGCTCAATGAAGAGGTTGAATGAGCAAGAGAAAGCAAAAATCTCAAGGGGAAGAAGAAACACAAGAGAATGATACAAAACCCCCATCTTCATTAATCTCCCACTCAAAAGCTCTCACTACAATTTCATGGAAAAAGAATGAAGAAGAAGAAGAAAAACTATACAAAAAACTACAAAAGAGTGGACACAAAATTGGACTAAAAAATGACCCTTGGTTGAGCTCAGTTCTGCTGTATTTATAGGCAGGGAGTTGAAGTTCTAGGGCAACCAGCAGACCAGAGATGAAAAGACCAAAACACCTCAGAAAAACGTCAGAGAGAGGGCACAGTACGGCCGCGTTTCCGCGGCCAATACCCCGTATTGGCCACGGAAACGCGGCCCTTTGGTGGGGTTGTTGGGTCCAATTTGGTGGCTATCTCTGGTTCCCTGTTTCCTTGTGTTTGGAATCTTCAGAATGCACAAAAGTCTTCTACGATATCAGCAGATTTCCAAGTCCAAGATTGCATTATCGTTTTTACTTTTGACTTTATCTTTCCCTCGAGCTCCGCGCACCCATTGATTCTTGTGCAGCCCCCTCGTGCTCTGTGCTTGTCCCAGACACGAATGACTACTGTCACATGTCTTGTATCGGGAACCGGTACTCGGCACTGGACGGATATGGATGACCGGAACCCGGCTTTTATCTGCTGTGGACAGATGTTCTGCATTTGGCGTAACTGTGGAGAATTAATCCTGATTTGCAATATTTGTACTGGAAACCTGTATTCTGCAAACATATAACAAACACGGATTAAAAGTACCTACCTATAAACACACGAGCGTAAGAATGGGCGGTATAAAATGCAATATTCTGATATGAACAAATACCCCCAAACTTAACTTTTGCTCGTCCCGAGCAAAACCAATTATTCACAAAAATAAAATGATAACCGCACTTTCGCAGGGAACGCGATTGCACTGAGCGCGTGCAACAAGCCGTTAAACCTCTAGGTGTCCCTAGTAGGAGGAGTGTTGTCTCCTGAGGGTTTTCAGCGGATACTACCCACAAAATCCGGTCAAGCTAGTTTTGTAAAATAACTAAGATTCACATCCTAAAGTTTTGTTTTAGAAAATAAAAATTCTATAATCCTAAGTCTAGACCATCGAACCTTTATTTTTCACACCTCGCTTCTTATTTAACTACAGATTTTTATATGTCTTTACGTGCAGTGCAAAATAGTGTCGTTAAGTTCCCGAAAGGTAGAATAAAGTCATTATGTCACACAATAAAGCCCAGATAACAATTTTAAAAGGATCACATAAGTTTTATAGAGAGTTAAGCATTTTTCAAGTTTCGTTTTCCAGTAAAGTTTCAACTTCAGAATTTCTATCTTCCCTAACAGGAAACTAGGTCTTATTCTTCACTCCACCTTTTTCTTGTTTTCATTTCATACACACCTCTGTGAACGTGCAATAGTCTTTATCATAGAATAAAACCTTCATATCTCCGTTAAAATTTTTATAAAAGCCTGTCTTTTATCAAGATTATTCTCACACAAAGAACCGTTAGGAATTTTAACTCGGAGAGAACATTTGCTTGACTTTGTTTTAAAACTGGACTTTCTAGGCTTCTTAGCGAGCTTTGGGCCAATGCACCCAAACCAGTTGGTTTTAGGGCATTAGGTGTAGAAACACCCCAGCGGACTTAATTACTCAAGTTACCTAGGTCCAAAAACAAAAGACAGTTTTGTCGTGAAAATCAGATGATTTAATACGAACGGAGGTATAACCGGCAGTTCAAATATTTTTTTGGATAAAAGACGTGTTTAGTGGGTTTGGTGTGTAATCATTCCAATCAAGTTTTAGATGGGTTATTTTTCAGACTTAGCTCCAATTACGGCATCAATAACATTCCTTCATATTCGCTTTACTTCATAAACTATTCTTGATATATTACTTATTTCAGAACAAACCTATTTGATCCTCAAAAAATCATTTATCTATTTAAAAGTTTTTTTTTAAACATAAAAAACTTGTCATCTAATTTCTAAGACTCACAACACGTGTAGTGTAATGTAAAGACGTATATCAGCTATAGTTAACTTCAAAGGAGAGTTATCTTTCAGGTTTTCAAAATCTAAACATAAGATTTAGTTATTCCTATTTTTTCAAACAAAAACCGTCGAATGTTGAATCAGAGTTCTTCTACAAGCTAACTTGACAAAAAGTTTTTATATTTTTGGAAAATTTTTGATTTTTATGGGTTTTTAATAAGGTATGCAAATGCAGAATATACAAATGAATGCGAAGGAAGAAAGCTTACCGAGCACACCCCCAAACTTAAACTTGACAGTGTCCTCACTGTCAGGCTATACCAAGAGGGTCAAAATTGCCGGCGCTCCTTAAAAAACAAATTATATACAAAAGGAGAAAGAACAAAACAAAAAAATATATACACCAAAAAGTGTCCCCCCCAAACTTAAGTGAAACAGTGCTTCCACTGTTTAAGCGATGAAGTTCAAGATTAGGGGGGAAAGAACAGTGTCAAGCTATACAAGGCCTTACACAGGCCAAAAGTGAGCACCAACCATTCAAAAATCTTATCTCTGTAAAGCAGTGGCTGGTGAAAGAAGGTGTAGGGAAAAGAGAGAGAGAATACGCGAGACCGTATTGGGAGAGAAGCAGGATACGGTCTCGGTATATCAGAAGAAGAAGAATGGCGGAAGGGAGTAAGAGGTGGAATACGAACTTGAGGGTGCAAATGGAGTAAATAGATTAGCACAATTTGTGATGACCGACGTGTGAAAAGTGATTGTGCTAATATATTTACTCGCCGAGAAATTGGGTCGAATCCCTCAAGATTCGTAAGAAACCATGGGTACGCCGAACTTGGTAAACCAGACATATGAAATGTAAGTGATACGGGTTCTTGCAAGGTCGGAACGATGGAAAGGATAGAGGGAAGTGGTTGAGGAAGGTTATCGGTTAAAGGTGCAGGAGGGTGTACACAGTCGGTGGAAGGAATAGGATGAATTGGAAAATCCGACTCATCAATTAAAACTGGTTCATCCTCAAAACTATCCTCAATGTTCTCCTCAAAATTAAGCTCATCCATGCATTTTTCTTCAAAATCCAGACGCATATGAAGTTCGGGAAAAATAGTTAAAGACTCGGGATGATGATTTGAAGAGACAAACTCAGCCAAATCTACAGGTTCATCATCCAAAATGTTCCCAGCGTCAATATCCTCGATCAAGTGAAAATCTATATTTTCAGACACCTCAACAAAAGCATGGATTTCAATCGATTCGGGTTCTAGAGTGGAGGTGTAGAGGTCAAAAGGTTTAAGATTGGTTTCACTTGGAAGAGACCCTTCACAATCAGGTAAATCAAACACTACGAAGTCGCACAACTCATTCATCATTCTATCTTCAATTGATAAATCATGTAGGATACTCGATAGATTTTCAAAACAGGAGTTGTGGGATTCAATTTGGGACGGGTAGGTTTGATTTGGAAGGGGGTACATCTCACTCTCTCCACTCAAATTCACAGCCTGTCCTGCCGCCTCATCATACATTGAAAAATTAGGAGCTAGTTGAAAACTAGCTACCGGATCACTAGGTTGTATGAGGGCGGCCATGGACGCATTCAAATCCATCGTCTGTTGTGAAGCTACCCTAAATTCTTCCAAGGACTGTTCTAAGCTAGACATAGGTTGTGATGGGGTTTCAGTAAAAGATGCGAAGTTGGTTGGATACTGGAAACCCCCAAATGGCTGTGTAGAAGCAATGTCTAGGGAAGGTGCAAAAGTAAGGTAGGATTGGTAGGAATTGAATGGCTGGACAGGAGCAGGATCAACATTTGGATAAGAAGGTGAATGGAATTGTTGATCCCAAGAATTTGAAGTGGTGAAAGGAGTGAAAGATCGGCTACGGGATTGTGCAATATGTTCAGCAATGGACATTGGTCTTGTGGCTACAACTGGACTTTCAAAAGGGGTATCAACGCAAGAAGGGGTGAATGTTTGAAACGGTTGATACGAAGTGGATTGCGGGGTCCAGTTGTTCGTCCTAGACGCATCTATCCGATCTTTCAAAGAAATTCTGGGCATGGAGGGGTCGTTTGAAGTTCGACCAAAATAAGAACCGTATGAAGTAATGTCTGGTTGTGGGTACCAAAGTTCGGCAAGAGTTTTGCGAGGTGGAGTACCCATGATATGAAGAGAGAGAAAAAAAGGTAGAGAAAATGAGGGGAAAAAGAATGTGATATTTTTTTTTTTAATATATTAACAAAAGAATGAAGTATACACAAAAAGAATATGGACAAAAATAATCACGACACAAAAAAATACCACACACCTAATCGTTCTATGGTTAACCTAGGTCAACTAGACCTGCTCCAGAACTTGATTGTCGAAGTAAAACTGTGTCGAGAAACAGGCTCAAGATACACTGATCACGAGGCCAGGTAAGTGCAGAGATAAGGGGAGGTTTTCCAACGCTTTCGCGAAGTTCCTTAATTAAATAACCCTTTCTCTTTTGGCGGTTTCGCCGTTAACACTTTCCTAGACACTCCGTAAACAATATACCTTTAAGCAAGGTTCTAAACACAGTTAACTTCTCCTAGTGACCGCGAAGTCCTTAAGGCTTAAAGTCTAGTTTTTTAAAATTTGTGTGGGTAAACGTTATGCTCAAGTTCGTGATTTGTGGGCCACGGAAAAGGTGATGAAATCCTTTACCGTATGTTGTGGGGTTCGCTTGCCCTTAAGTCCGTATTAATGTATGCAATGCGTAATTCAAAAAATTCTATAAAGAATCAAACAATCGGTTTTTTTAGTTTAAACGCGGCGCTGCAACAAATATGGGTTAGTCAATTTTTAGCGTTTGCTAGCGAACTTGCAAAGAATCCTGCAAAGAATAGTATATTGGATGCGTCGGATTTGAGAAGAAGGTGTTAGTAAAATACGTACCGTTAAGTTTTGGGTTAGGAAATCCCCGTTGAATCCAATCCGGTAAGCTTGAAAGGTTCGCTTGCGCGGGTCAAACTACCCGGATCTTTGGCACTGTACTTCGTAAACACCTTAACCTTGAATATACACTTTGCTCCCCACAATTGCAGTTTGCAAATACGCAAAAATCTGCACACTTGCCCACAAAAATGATCAAAAAAAAAGAGTTTTTTATTTATTTTTTTTTATATATATACAAAAAGAATATTAACCCGAATAACAAGAAAGAAAATACGCTACCGTCTCCCCGGCAACGGCGCCATTTGATCGCACGCTTTTGGCGTGTCGGATGTTCAAAGAATTTAAGTGTAACCGCGATCAGGACGGTGTCGCTTTGCAGCTAGCCGGTTGAGCACGGGTCGGTCCACAGGGAGATGGTATTATCTTACCTTCTTGTCTTAGACGAGTCAATAAAGAATCTGTATGTTTGTTCGGTCTAACCTATGTGTTTATTTGCAAGTATAAAGTTGTTAAGAAAAGATACGAGATTGTAAGCTAAGAAATCCGTACTCAAAACCTTTGAGCCGAGCCTTGACCAATTGAAGCTAGAGCAATCGGCAACAACGTGGATTAGGGGATTTAAGCGCGGTATTCGTGGAATCCGGCTTATTTACCCTTGTCCTTCCGTTCTTGTCTCTTGCTTTCGCCTCCGGCCAAACCGAACGCAACCGGTCGCGGTTAGGAATCACCGTTACCTTGTCAGGGTACGGTGCCTAACGGAGCGCTTGCGTATGGTTTGGGCGAAGTCCAAATGGAAAATAACGGGAAAAGGAATTGGCAAAGAAATGTTAACTTATAATGCCGTATTTTATCTTAACAACAATAATTACATACATTCACAAAAGAGAACCAAAAAGAGAGGACAAAAAGAAAAGAACAAAGAAAAGAAAAGATACAAGTAATTAAAGTGCATGGAATTAAATCGCAAGTAAGTAAATTGCAAGTAATAAATGACAAGATAATAAATTGCGAATAATAAAAAGCGATAAAAAGAATACGAAACTAGGACTCAAGACAAGCATGTGATCAATAGCCAACCCTTAAACTTGCAAGCTCAATGAAGAGGTTGCAAGATCAAGGGAAGGGTAGAGAACGCATGTGAAATGAAGTGCTAGTCCCGTGAGAAAATACGACCCTTGAGATCAATAACTAACCCTTAACCATTCAAGCTCAATGAAGAGGTTGAATGAGCAAGAGAAAGCAAAAATCTCAAGGGGAAGAAGAAACACAAGAGAATGATACAAAACCCTCATCTTCATTAATCTCCTACTCAAAAGCTCTCACTACAATTTCATGGAAAAAGAATGAAGAAGAAGAAGAAAAACTATACAAAAAACTACAAAAGAGTGGACACAAAATTGGACTAAAAAATGACCCTTGGTTGAGCTCAGTTCTGCTGTATTTATAGGCAGGGAGTTGAAGTTCTAGGGCAACCAGCAGACCAGAGATGAAAAGACCAAAACACCCCAGAAAAACGTCAGAGAGAGGGCACAGTACGGCCGCGTTTCCGGGGCCAATACCCCCTATTGGCTGCGGAAACGCGGCCCTTTGGTGGGGTTGTTGGGTCCAATTTGGTGGCTATCTCTGGTTCCCTGTTTCCTTGTGTTTGGAATCTTCAGAATGCACAAAAGTCTTCTACGATATCAGCAGATTTCCAAGTCCAAGATTGCATTATCTTTTTTACTTTTGACTTTATCTCTCCCTCGAGCTCCGCGCACCCATTGATTCTTGTGCAGCCCCCTCGTGCTCTGTGCTTGTCCCAGACACGAATGACTACTGTCACATGTCTTGTATCGGGAACCGGTACTCGGCACTGGACGGATATGGATGACCGGAACCCGGCTTTTATCTGCTGTGGAAAGATGTTCTGCATTTGGCGTAACTGTGGAGAATTAATCCTGATTTGCAATATTTGTACTGGAAACCTGTATTCTGCAAACATGTAACAAACACGGATTAAAAGTACCTACCTATAAACACACGAGCGTAAGAATGGGCGGTATAAAATGCAATATTCTGATATGAACATGTACCAGGAGCCATCCGCATATGAAACAACTTTCGAGATGTCTCGTATTGTAGGGTACGAGATTGCTCCCCATACAACTCCTTTGTATGGAGAAAGATGGATTGAACATCCATCTGCTCATGTTGCTTTTGATGTGTATTGTCCATCGATGCAAGCATGAGGCATTTAGCAGTGGCACAGTCAATATCCCATGTTTTGCGGATCTCCCTATCTACAACAGAAGATTCAGGGCCTGGGCTGGGAGGGGCTGAGGCAGTGAGGACATATGATACCTTATCATATGTGAGAGCAATGTTAATGTTCCTCAGCCAGTCTTTATAGTTCGGTCCAGTTAGCTTATTTTTCTCTAACAAAAGCTTAACTCTAGTCATGGGTATCTGCCATTAGGAAAGAGAAAAGAATACACTCAGTGAAAGCTCTTGCAAAGATTAGATTGGTTATTTATCTTATCTAATCGATGTCTCCCACTGCTTTCATCAAATTTTCCTTCAAACCTTAAAAAGAAAATTAGGCAGGATTAATTACATTCTACAACTTCGCTAACCGTTCAGCCAGGCCAGTGTCGGTACTTTGAGAGAGGTTCCCCGTACTTTCGCGCGGACCTAATTAAAATAAACCTCATTTTCCAATAGGCATAGCCCCGTTGACACCTTTCAAGACACCTAATGGGTTAACTAATTGTAAAGTATAAAACTCTCCTGGGAGCAACTCTTGCTCACAGTAGGATCGGGATCCAACTGTTCCCTCATGGGAATTAAATAAAATACAGATAAAGCAGCAAGGGAAACCTCAAATGAGGCATCACGTGTCTTCACGTGACCAGGCCTCACGTGCAGACATATGACCATTTACAGGCAAAGCCTGTAGACACTGAATTAAATTCTAAATTGAATGCTTAATCAGTAAGGACACGTGCCAACACGAGATTGGCTCTTAAACCCTCTGAAACAATAGAATTAAATTCTAATTTGAATGCTTTATTAAATGGGGTCACATGCCAACACGTGATAAACTCCTAAACCATCTTAACAAATAGAATTAAATTCTAATTAAGAGGGAATCAAAAACCCTAAATTGGAAAAATATTTCTCTAAATCTTTCCAAACAAAAAAGATTGCGCTCTGTAAAGTAGAGCACTGTTGGATTAAAAATCCAATGGTGGTTAAAAATCACCAATTTATAGAAAGATTCTATACAAGGAAATATTTTCCTAAAATCTTCCAGGAACAACAAATAAAGTATTTTTTGGATTAAAAATCCAATGGTGAATAAAATTCACCGAGTGATCTAAAAGATCATGTTGGTTACAAAATCAATCAAAATCTTTCAATGAAAGATTGACTAAACAAACTAATTCTTTTCTTTCTCCTATAAATAGGAGCCAAGAAGAGAAGAGAAGAGAGAGAGAAACCCTAGTTAAGAGAGGGAAAGAGATCATTCTATAAGCTCCCACAAAACAAAAGAGAATTTAATTCTCAAACTAAGAGTTTAACTCTTCTGAATAAGAACTTAGTACTTCCTTTGGTTGAAGATCTGCAGAAGCAGATATCCCCATAAGTTGAGAATTTAATTCTCATCGGGGGGATTCTGCCATGCAGATCTAAAATCTAAGGGAGGACCTAAGTTCAGAGAATTTTATTCTCCCACAAAGCACATAAGAATTTAATTCATCTAACAAAGATAGGGTTTAACCCTTAATATAAGAAGTTAGTTCTTCTTCATGGTAATAGATCTGCAGAAGCAGATCTCCCTATAAGTTGAGAATTTAATTCTCATCGAGGAGATTCTGCCATGCAGATCCAAAACTTAGAGGGAGAATTGAGTTTAAAGAATTTAATTCTTTCGAACATATAGGAATTTAGTTCCTCTAAATAAAATTAGGGTTTAACCCTATAAGAGAATTTAATTCTTCAACAAGGGATTCATCTCTCCATGCACGTAAAAGGATCAAGTACCTAACATGATCACGTGGCAACACGTGACCCTCCCTCCAATAACCAAAAGAGAACGAATAAGATTAGGTCGCGTGCTCCTATGTGACCCTTGAACAGACTTTTCAAAATAAATAGGGCAGAACTGATTTTGGGTGCCTCACGTGTCCCCATGTGACCCCTGACAAACACCTCTTTAAAAAAGAAAAGACGGAAAAAGTTGAAGTATTAATATCCAACGCATGGATGCCCTCACGTGTCCCCACGTGACCCATAGCAAATCCTTTTAATATCCAGTGCATGGGTACCCATCACGTGCCCATACGTGATCGCCATGAAGATAAAGTGTTTAACACTTATTTGCATATTCTGAGAATAAAATAAAGGAAGTTTGGGCCCAACACTCAAGCGCCTCACGTGACCCTACGTGAGCGCTTCTTTTTTAGTGTTTAACACTATTTTATGCGTTTCATCCTTAGTGTTTAACACTATTTTAAGCGCATCACATGGGGTCACGTGATAGACGAGTGTACTTTAGTGTTTAACACTATATCCAAGCCAATCTTAGCCTAAACTAGCTAAGTTTTCCAGAGGCAAGATCTCCTGAAACTGAACTCCAACCATACTCTTGACATTCAAAATAATTCCCAGAGCCCTTTCAATCAACTTTGGTTCAAGGGTACATCTCCTCACACCTCTGATACATGTCGTTGTAATTCTTCAACGTCTTCAGAGAGGTGGTAGGTCCCAATGGCCAATAATATCTGGTGCATTTCCAAACCCATGTTTGCATCTGAACTGGACCGCAATGTCCCTAAACTAAAACAATAGAGTACAAATGCTCTTTTATTGGATCTAAATGATTCTGTTAAGTAGATCTTAGTCTAAAATTAGACTAACGTATCCTTAACAAACATTTAAGTTGATCTTAATCTCAAACGAGATTAATGATCCTTAAATCAATCCAATGAACATTGGTTCAAGGGTACATCTATTTACTCCTCTGATATCTGTCGTTGTAATCCTTCAACGTCTTCAGAGAGGTGACGGGTCCTGACAACCAGACATCCTATGGACTGTGGGGTCCTTAAATCCATCGACTATGATATCCTTAACCTCAGACTATTGGGTCCTTAAACCCATGGACTATGATGTCCTTAACCTCGGACTGTGGGGTCTTTAAACCCATGGACTATGATGTCCTTAAACTTTACAGACTATGACGTCTCTAAACTGCTACGGACTGTGGGGTCCTTAAACTCATGGACTATGATGTTCTTAAACTTTACAGACTAAGTGTCTTTAAACTGGACCGCAAAGTCCCTAAACTAAAACAATAGAGCACAAATGCTCTTTTGTTGGATCTAAATGATCCCGTTAAGTTGATCTTAGTCTAAAATTAGACTAACGTATCCTTAACAAATCGTTAAGTTGATCTTAGTCTAAAATTAGACTAACGTATCCTTAACAAACGTTTAAGTTGATCTTAATCTCAAATGAGACTAACGTATCCTTAAACCCAAACCAAAACCCAAATCTAAGAAAATACGGATTTGGACTAATCCACGCCGTACGGGCGACAACATAAATCAGTCTCCATATACAATCCACGGGCAACCAAAAAAAACACCCACGATACGAAGTGACCATCTGGAAAAGGAGAAAGTGGTTACCGCGATATGGTAGCGTAATTAACTGTAGGGGCTTGCGCCTACAGGGAAGAGCGTCCCCACAATCAAAAACCCCTCAACGAGGGGGAATCTGACGAAGTCTGCTACATCGGCCGCATCCGTTTAAACCTTCGATATATGGTGTCATAAATCAACTTGGCATCTTCGGAGAGGTGGACGGATAAAACCAAATAGCATCTGCCCCCAAATTCAGGCCAGATGTCCCAATGTCCCGGCCGCGTCTTTCGGCGAAGAACGGATTCTGGCACACCCGGTGGGACTTTTTCCTCTTTCCACTCCACACTTTGTGTGTCGTGTTTCGCGAACGAATCGCGGTTTACTATGGTTGCCCCTGGATTCGAGGTACTAAGATTTGGTTTTGCTCCCGTGCAGAAAAAAGAACATCAATGGCCTCTAACTGCTCCAACTGCAACTGCAACTCCCGTACCGCCTCATCTGGAGGAGTAACCTACGGGCCCCAAGCGGCCTCCCTTTTCACAATGCTGGTGGAACAAGTGACCCAAGCCACCACTGGGCTATTCTTCGGGACCATGATCCCACCAACGAGCTTCAACGTTCAAATGTTGTCGCACGAAACTCCAAAGAAGGCGGTCTTTGATCGGCTTATAATTACCGCGGCCCCTCTCAACGGGTCACCCAAATCCGGCGCCTCAGTTTTCAGCAGACTGGGCCAAAGCTCAAGTGGGCCCATGAAGAAGCCCGCGATACCTGAAGCGGCCATCCCAAAGCGGATAGTCATTCCTACTCCTAAAATCATCAAGGCTGTTTCCCCTGTTCGAAAGTCGGCCTTCGCAAGACTGACTATCCCTTTCTCAACGGACATCGGTCTTCGACAGGATAGCGCCAATAACAGTCTCTCCTCAAAATAAGGGGCATGAGGAAGTTCAACCAACAGCGGAGGTGATCCCGGCCGCACGACATGCTCGACGTCGCCACTGGTGCCGAGTGAGGAAAGCTGGGGACGGTTCACCCTCTGGATTTACGCCGCCAGCTCCAACAGTGGAAGTCGAGGCTGCTGTTCCAACTAGGAACAGCTTTGAACCGCTCAGGAGGGTTCGCAAGAACTCTCCGACTGTTGTGCTGAAAAAATCTCCTCCACCTGTGGAGAATGCCACAAAGGCGAAGCCGAAGCAGACCCCTCAGCGGTTGTCCTCCAAAATTTACAAAGTTTGGCGACAGGACCAAGACTCGGTGATTGATCAAGATTACTCCCACCGACAAAAAAAGATGAAAATTCGGCGAGAAGAGGACCATCCTGTCGAGCCACAAAAGGTGTCATATGTTTGGGTGCCCGTTGCAACGGCTCCCTCAACTTTGACCGCCCACAAAAGAAGGAGGCCGGAGAAGATCCCCGTGTCTGCGACAAATGTTAAGGGCACTGAGCTTAAACGCCTTAAGTCTGGGGGCATGGTGGTGCATACCGTCTATATGGCATCCAGAAAAGATGATAGCCGTATCTCCATGTTAGTTATATGTATGCCCTAAAGGCCATTACTGTACATAGGATGTATATTGTAGTGGATGCTGGGACATATATAGGGAGGACTTTCTTGCTCGACATGATAGTATGCTATCTGGTTACTCTTTACCTTAACGTGTATACTGATTGTCTCTTTGTTACATGTTGGTAAAGCCCTTAGGATGTGTACTTGACTACCTGGACTATGATGCGGATCATACTAGTGGGGGCATGGTAGTCCATAAGTACATCTTTCAAGGTCCCTAGTCGTGGGTGTATCGAGATGGGGCATCGATATACCAGAGTAGACTAGCGTATACCTTCTCGACCCATACAGATGGGCGATGGATGATCCCATATCCATTGGTGTTTGACATCAGAGATGATATACGGGTGCTCAGCGGAGACTGGGTACACTGGACGGACTCGCCGAGAACTCCCAGATGGTATTATACCTTACGTCAGATGGCAGTTCTCTGGTGACACTGGTACAGGTTAGTCTGTAGACCCGAGATCGTCATAGAGTCTTGTGTGATTCCCACTGTGCTTTGATTTCCACCTTACCACATTCAAGAGAGCGTGCAAAACGGTGGTTTTTGGGTAAAGTCCCGAATCACATGGAGGCAATGAGCGATAGGAGGGGATTCGTCTCTCCCGGTATAGGGAGTTGATGTTGCGCTGTGTTCGATTGGCTATAAACGGAAATCCCTGGCCAGGGTTGCTGAGATTTACTGGTAAGTGTTACCAGTAGTTTCTCGAACTGTTATAGACCTTATATCGACACGACTTATTGAGCTATTGGGGTCTGACGTTTCCCACCCCTAGGCGAGATATGCGACATATCAGACGACGAGACCGGACTGTACGGTAAGTGTTACTAGTTGGATTCACAGGAGTGTGAGCGGGCTTGCTCGTTGATCTTCTGATCGCTCAATACCCGGGTGGCCGTTACGTTTAGCAGACCACTTGCGGCTTGTGGGTGTTTGATATGATCATCACCTGCTGCCGGCGTATTGACGAGTCTTTAGAGTCCTACACAGAGGTTTCCTGGCTCAAGCGAAACGAAATAGGAGCGCATATGAGATATGTGCGGGACCAAGAATAATGAGTGTATGTGATACCGTATTCTATTCTTGCGATGAATGTATCGATTGGTTGTATGCGATATAACCTAGTTATCGAATCGAGGATTTATTCGATAAGTCGATACAATGGATATTAGTCGATCATATGCGATATGACCAGATCATTAAATCAAGTGTTGATTTAATGATTTGATGTATAATTATATATTTGATATATTACTTTACATTAACTAGTATTTGTTCACTTAAAGATGGATTTTCTCACTTGATGTGCACATTGTATATATGATATAGTATTGTGCACTAGTTTGTATCATGTTTGATGATACATGCAAACTTGGGTGTATGTTTACTTTAAACCATGTTTAAGTGAATGGTTAGGGTTTTGTTATCTTATTCATTTATGTATTTATTCATTTTGGGCAAGAAACAAAATGGTGACTTCTTTTGTTTTTATCTTGAAGTTTCATGAAGTTTTGACCACTTTGTTTTTTCCTTAACCCTAACCATTCAACTAAACTCTAGTTTAGTCTCTACACATGTTAAACTAACCCAAGGTTGCATTATGATAAAATCAATTGATTTTATAATTCTTATGATATTCTTTCTTCTTCTTCATCTTCATCAAGTTCATGAAAGCTTGCTACCTTCAATGGTGCCTTGAGAAAAAGAGTGAGAAATCAAAATCCAAAGTGAACCCACTTCCTATTTCTTCATCCTCTACCACTTGCCATGTAGTATAGGGTGCTTTCTTCACAAGTTTCATGACTTGGTGAAGTTGGAGCTTGATCTTGAGTTGCTTCGACGTAGATCATCTTCAGCATCGTGGTTGACGACCTAGCCCGATCATTTCTCCGACGAAACCATCGCCAGAGTCCGGGATCCGATGATCGCAGCGGAGGGACGTCAACACGGAGCTAGAGAAGTGGAGGACCGGATCTACAAAGGTTGTATTTCCGTTCACTTAGTAGCAAAGTTGTTTGCTTGCATTCGTTTTCGCCTAATCTCTAGTTAACGATCTTCATTAGGGTTTCTCGACACATAAATTTTTGAAATTGGCATGGTTGATGCCTTGTGGAACCTCTTGAGTGTGCCTAGGAACCCTACACTCCACAGGTCATCGACCGCTTACGCGGTCTTTGACTAAGGCTCAGGAGCAGCAACAACAAAAGCTCCAAGAAATGCTGACAGCCATGGCTGCACTCACTGGACCAAAAGCAGGCCCGGAGACATCCTCGGAGCAGCGTCGTGAGCAGGAAACAGATGCTGAATTCCTTCGGAGAATGCTTAAGAAGAAGGATAAAGAGGATGCGGAACAAGCGGCCAACATAAAACAAATGGCCCTTTTATTCTAAGATATGGTGGGCCTGATGATCCAGCCGAACCCTCCAGCCGAAGATCCTCTAGTAATTATTGAAGATGATAGAGGAGAGACATCAAATCCTCTGCCGGCTCTGTCAGCAGCCAAGGAGGAGACCATCTCCAAAGCCATACTCGATGATTATATAGCTCAGCAAATATGGGCTCATCAAGCGAATGAAACAACTGGCCAAGTCGTCAGAACTGGGCGACCATATCCAAGATAGTACGATCAGATAAAGTACCCGTCAGTATACACAATTCCTAAATTCCATGTGTACAATTGGATAGGCAATCCCCATCAACATGTCGCTCTGTTCAGGGCTCTCTGCGGCAACACTAGAGAGGATGATATGTTACTGCTTCGCCAGTTCGTTGGCAGCTTGGCGGAAACGGCCTTTGAGTGGTATTCGGAGCTTCCCAACGACTCCGTCAAAACTTTTACGGAGATGGAATTGCTGTTCACCCAACGTTTTGCAAGCGCTAGCGAACGCACTCCAATCACTGCGTTAATTAACGCCAGAGTGAAGCCAGGCGAAACATGGGTGCAGTACGTGATACGGTGGCGGAATCTATGGTCGAAGTGCGAGCAGCGCATCGAAGAAGCGCCTGCAGTAGGCATGTTCGTAGGGACCCTCACCCCTAAGCAACCATCTCACAATTCATGATGTTCTTCAAGCCAACTACTTTCCAGGCCTTGATTGACAAACTGGCTCAAATGGATCAGATGGGTCATAGACCATCTCCTTCGAAGCTGGAATCTCGAAATGAAAAAGGGAAAGAGAAAGCGACCTTCATCGCCAATACTCAGCAGCAGCCTAGTGGTCCAAAGCCAACTGATCGCCGAGATGAAAGACGGCGATTCTTCAATGAGAAACTGAAGCGCCCTTATTGTTTTCCCCGAGATAAAACGAGGAGATTGTTTGAGCTAGCGGTGCGCAACAGGCTCATCACCTTGCCGGATCCAAAACGCCCATTGCAACCCGGTGAGGCCAATAATCCCAATTATTGCCCCTATCACAAAGTGATAGGACACTCAATCGATGATTGCTTCATCTTCAAAGGTTGGATTGAGGACCAATACCAACAGAGCAAATTCGCACTGTCCGAGAATTGGAAAGTAAGCCCGCCTCAACCGCACGCTCTCAAAAGAGGGGACACACCAGGGGCATCATGCTCTTTTATAGAAGAAGCTCCATGGGAGGTCGCTCTTTCAGCCAAGACGAAAAGAATGCTGAAGGATCTCAAAACATGCCCGACGATCACGTGGAAAAATCCGGTAGAACCCGAGGTCATCGAAGGAATGCTGAAGCCGCGTCCGACGCTGAGAATTGGTGACGATAATCAAAACGCTCAGGTCCAGCCGTCAAAGTCTTCGAAAAAGAAGAAGAAGACCAAAAATCCCATGAAGCACGGGGACAAGCGCACGGACCTACAAAAACATATTGACGCGTTGGAAGAATATAACCAGAAGGCGCGAACCCCGGTCACACTCCAAGAGTTTCTCAGCCACATCCTCGAAGACGGATATAGTGACAAAGGTGAGGAAGAAGCCTCGTCAAATGAACCTGAAGACTATGTGGCAAGCTGCCACATGATCTCTCACTTGAAAAATGACAAAGAAGCCCCTGATATAGAGAAACCGGGGGCAGACCCTGAACCGGAACTTCTAGGGCTGTCAGACGAAATGATTGACGCATTCCTGAACGAAGCTCTTCAGAAAAGCAAGCCTGACCGAGAGCGAGAAATGGCCATATTTGAAAAAGCCAAACACCGGCGACTGAGAGGAAGAGTTGAAACACTCCCACCAGATCAAAGCACATCCGTCGCCAATAAAAGCAGGTTTAAGACAAGGAAAAGGTTCGCCAAAGCCATATCAATAGGAATGAAGTTGCCACCCTCCGAAGGAAACACTCCAAATAAGATACACCTTAACGAAGGGGACGTACATCCTAACTTCTGCTTATATCATCAGAAAATTGCACACCTTACTGAAGAATGCAACGCCTTTAAAAATTGGTGGAAAGGGTATGTCGCTCACAGGCAACACTTCAAGAGGATGAAGCGTGAAGCTCGTCGACAGCGGAAAAGCATGACAGATGAACGCAAAAGAACTACCGGAAACTGTCACATGGTTAATTCCGGAGTATCGCAAGTTCTCACCTTCGGGAGTGATTCGAATGAAGAAATAGCCCTCGGCCCTCTCTTCAAGGAATCCATCTCCGAAACAGAAGAGATGAAGACCTGCGAGAACATTCAGCTGCGCAATCACACGCTACCTGAAAAGAATCTCGGACCCGCAAACAAGAGATCGAACAAAAAGGATAAGGGGAAAGAAAAGGTCCATGAGCATATCACCCTCGATGACCGAGTCGCCGAAGAGCTGGCAGCCAAGGACCCGCCCAAGAAAAACAAGGTGGATTACAACGTGCTGGCACACCTGAGGAAGATACCCTCACAGCTAAGCATTCTCGACGCCCTGCTACTATCTAAAGAGGCGAGAGATTCTTTGATCAAGGCACTATAAGAGCCCGAACAGTTTCAAGCTTTCCTGGCCGAAGAGAAGATGAAGGACGAACTGGAAGAAGTTCACACTGCTGACATCACTTTCGGCGATGAAGACCTCCTCCTCAGGACGTGCAAGCACAACCGTCCCCTATATGTCACCGGATACTGTCATGACATCAAGATAAGTAAAATCATGGTCGACGATGGATCCTCCATCAACCTTCTCAATGTGAGAGTGTTGAAAGAGATTTGCAAGAGCGTTCAACATCTCGCTCGGGATAAGATCACCATCTCCAGTTTCAACTCCCAGTCATCATGAACGCTCGAGTCTGTGATACTGACATTGCGCTTTGGGCTGCTTGTCACGGACATCAAGTTTCACGTCATTGACGCCAAGACTTGCTACAACGCTTTGCTCGGCAGGCCTTGGTTGCACGAGTACAACATCACCCCTTCTACACAGCATCAGTGTATGAAGTATTTCAAGGATGGTCTCGAGTATACCGTGATAGGGGAGCTGAACCCATTCTCCGTGAATGAAGTTCGGTTCGGTTCGGCACTCCGCGACGGACACACGTCATCTATCGGTTAGGCACTCCGCGAAGGATTATCTCCGATAACGGCCCGGCCTACAGAAGACATAAGATCAGCCGCTTTGCACGGCAGCATAATATAGACTGGAAATACTCTTCGGTCTATAATCACCGAGCTAACGGTCTGGCTGAGGCTTTCAAGAAGACCTTGACGAAGATCGTGAAAAAGACGGTGTCCAAAAATAAAAAGGACTGGCATGAGAGACTGCATGAAGCTCTCTAGGCGTATCGACCCACTTTCAAAACGGCCAAAAACACAACGCCCTATGCATTAGTATTCGGCACTGAAGCAGTACTACTCTTGGAGATAGAGTTACCCTCTTTACGAGTGGCAGTTCATTACGAGCTAACGGACGAAGAGAATGCTCATCTTTGACTTGAGGAGCTTGATGCCCTCGACGAAACTCGGCTCATGGCGCAACAAAACTTGGAAGCTTACAAAGCAAAAATGACACGCTCATACGAGAGATTGACTAGGCCGAAAACATTCCGCCAAGACGAACTCATGCTAGTGGTCAAATGACCTATGATCCCCAATCGTGCCAAACGGGGGAAGTTCGAGCCAAATTATGAGGGCCCGTACATCATAGAAAAATTCTACCAGGGTGGGGCTTACTTGCTCATGGATATGCATGGCGAAAGACCCTTCAGGACGATAAATGGTCGGTTCCTAAAGAAATACGACGTCTGACAAGTTACGGCCCGGGGTAATGATAGATGACGACGCCTATGTCCACTCGCTATCTTCCCAGGCCCAAACTCTAGAAGTGGTAGCCAACAAAACCGTTGCGACAACGGGACGAGATGTCCTAAAACTAACAATGGACCGAAACATCCCTAAACTAACGCCTGACCGAGACGTCTATAAACTACTACAAACCGCAGCATCCCAAGGCTGACATATATAAAAAAAAAGACGGTACGTCCGTAAGCAAGATGGGCACGGATGAAAACCCGAAAGAGCTCCGTGAGTAAAAACAGCAGGACTACCGGCGAGCTTTGTGAAAATCCGAAAGGGCGCAATCTCGTTAGAAAACACTTGCAAGGTCCTCTCGACCCTGTAAGGAGAAAATACCTGCGTGAGATCCTTACGACTCACAAGGGAGCAACACACTTAGGGATCCCCACGATTCCTAAGTAGAAATTACACTTACGAGATCCCCATGACTCGTAAGGAGAACCCTCTTATGAGACCCTCACGGCTCATAAGATTCAAAAGCCTTAAGCTACAGGGATCTGAACCTGTTCTTAAGCCATCACAATCCCCAGAATTGCCCTACAAGCAGTTCAATGCTGACCCTTGTATACAATCCACGGGCGTGAATAAACATTTCCCCAACAGAGTCCCACCACTGACGAGGGATATCTTCATATGGCGAACGACACTTGTAAGTCCTCTCGACTTATAAGGAGAAAATACTCTTGTAAGATCCTTACGACTTATAAGAGAACACACACTTAGGAATCCTCACGATGCCTAAGGAGAAAACGCACCTACGAGATCCTCACGACTCGTAGGGAGAAGTACCTTTATGAGACCCTTACGGCTTGTAAAGTCAAAAAGCCTTAGTCAACAGGATCCTAACCCTGTTTGCTAAGCCACCTTTGTTCGACATCGACAGAGGAAAATGATGATTCGCTCCTGGCAATATCCCAGTTGTAGCGATGATGATGCCTAAATCGGTATCAATTCCCAAACTTGCAGCGAAAAGTCAGCGAGCCAAAAGTGCATATGAAATAGCCGAAATGATGGGGAAACTTGCAACAAAATCAGCAAGTAAAAATATATGCATACAAAATAGCCGAAATGATTGGGCACCGTGAAAAATAGCCGAAATGATTGGGCAATCACGACTTTCGCGATACAAAAAACTGAAATGATAGAGCATCGCGGAAAGAAATAAAAAAACGAAATGAAACTTTTTGCCCTACAGATGAGATCACATTGATCCCTGTATACAATCCAAGGGGCACAAATAAAGAGAGAATCATATCATCCCACCAAGCTCTTTCAAATAAAGGGTCAAATCTCAACGGCGATATCTATAGCCTAAAGATCATCAACGACGTTTCTCCTCATTCCAGCAGGATACGAACGCGACATCCACCAAACGGAACCATGGCAAAGTCCCTGGTTCCATATTTCAACGGCGACATCTACAGCCTAGAGATCATCAACAGCGTTCCTCCTCATTTCAGCAGGGTTCAGACGCGACAATCAATCTCGGAGCCACGGCAGAGTCCCTAGTTCCAAGTCTCGACGGCCACATCTACAGCCTGGAGACTCACAACAGCGTTCCTCCTCATTCCAGCAGGATACGGACACGACATCAACCAAGGGAGCCATGGCAAAGTCCCTAGTTCCAGATCTCGACGGTTCACAGATAACCTAGAGACTACCTCGACATTCATCTCGTTACAATAGACGCAACGTCAGCAAAGCGGAGCCGCGGCAAAGTTCCCAGTTCTAGGACCTGGCAGTGCACAGACAACCGAGAGTCAACCCCTGACTCCATACGGCCAAAGTCAATCCTGACCCCGTATGGCTAAAGTCAACCCCTGACCCCGTACGGCCAAAGTCAATCCTGACCCCGTACGGCTAAAGTCAACCCCTGGCCCTGTACGGCCAAAGTCAATCCTGACCCCGTATAGCTAAAGTCAACCCCTGACCCCATACAGCCAAAGTCAATTCTGACCCCATATGGCCAAAGTCAACCCTTGACCCCGTATGGCTAAAGTCAATCCTGACCCTATATGGCCAAAGTCAACCCTCGACCTCCCTGTCGAAGCAATGCTTTGACTCAGGGGTAGGTCAACTCATCGAACACTTATGAGTCCTCTTGACTTGTAAGGAAGAAAATTCTCTTGTGAGATCCTTACAACTCTCAAGAGAAAACACACTTAGGAATCATCACGATTCCTAAGGAGAAAATACACCTACGAGATCCTCTCGACTCGTAGGGAGAAAAATCATTATGAGACCCTCACGGCTCATAAAGTTGGAAAGCCTTAGGAGGCAGACCTGAACCTGACTCCTAAGCTATCGCTGTCCTACAAAAAGATCAAAATAGATTATCCACAAAAAGCATTTGCTAAAAGAGACACACCACCATGAAGCAAAATATGTCTTTTATTCATGAATCAAAATGAATACAAAGTACAATTTATGAAAGAATCAAAAAATACCCTCATTCAGGAGTATGTACAAAAGAAGAATAAAAAGAAACATATACAATTTTTCAAGCCGGCGGACGATTTAATAGATTGGTCAGTTCATCCTTTTTCCGCTGGGCCTCGGCTTCATAATTTGTTATCGCTATGAGACGGGCCTCCGCTTGATACTGTTGGGCCTGGTATGAGGCGAGCCGACTTTCAAGCTCCTGTTCGGTAACTTTATGGGCTTCAACCATCTTGCGAGTAAAAAGGACGGCTTTATCAATAGCTACCACCTCCCTGATAGCTTCTTGAAGCACCCGCCAGAGTTTATACGCATGAGTGGTCTTGGCCGTAAGTTTCCCCCGGTGCATTTGAAGCCAGCTCCCTCTCCGAAAATTTTCAGTTGATCCTCTTCTCACATGACAGCATATTTGCGGCGCACCATTCAATCAGCCCCCGCAAGCTCGCCTTCACAGCCATAACCTCTGAAGGAAGGCGCGAGCACTCAAGACTATGTAAGTAAGCCTCCACCCGACAACAAAACTCAACCCAGACATGCACCAATGTCTCACCATGGTAAGCAGCGAGAAAGGGGAGAGAAATGTTGGCTTCGGCAGCAAACTCTTCGGCTGTAAGCGAGCTACCAGCACGAAGGTCTTCAATCAGAGCCGACAAAGAGTGAAGTCTTAGCTTCGCCATTCGTTCAGATGCGCGTAGAGCATAAGGGCCGGGTGGCATAACGATGCGAGATTCCAGCGGGGTAGGAACTGGAAAAGCTGTTAAGATTCATAAAAAAGAATCAGCGAGATTTGCAAACAAAGAGCAGATGGAATAGTGTTGAAACCTTACTTACCACAGTCATGCAAGAAGGGTCTAAAAGATCTCCAGGTCTGTCAAGGATCTCGACTTCGTCGTCAGCTTCCAGAACTACAGAAGACATCAGCATTGTTATACGAAATAATAATAATGCCATGAACAAGGCAAATAACACTAACCTTCCCTGGAAGAGAGGACGATGCATTGAGGGGATATTGCCTGCGGAGCGGCCATTTCTAGCAAACGCTGAAAGGATTTTCTAGGAGACAGATCAGCGATAGACGCCGCCAACCTGCGTAATTTTGAAAAGACAGAAATGTTCAGAAGATGGAGAGATTATTAAAATAAAATATAGAATGCTACCTTCGATGCTCCTCCCGCTCTGAACTGGAGGGATAGCATCTTCGGCAACCTCCTCCATGCCCTCAGGCACATCATCGGGGACATGGGACGGTATAACAGCTTCCAGTTGAGGAGCAGTGGCCGCCGCTTCAGGCTCCAATGAAAGGACGGCGTCCTCGACTACCTGTCCCACAGTCTCCGGGCTGTCACCAGAAAGATTTATTGAATCTGCGGCCAATGAAGATGCCTCTTCCGGGAGAGCAAGCACCGGGAGAACGGAAGCCACCAATGGAAGCTCTTCCCCAGTAATAACAACTGTAACGACCCCCTCCATACCTACTGGTGTCTCATCGGGGATATTTACAGAGTCCACGGTCAAGACGCGACTCGAAGCCATTGCCTAAGTCCCTGCAAAGTTTTACAAAGATAAGAAAACATAGAAAGTGAAACAGATTACTTGCCGAAGGAAAAATACAGAAAACATGCATACCGATACGCCAGGATGCCTCTAGTATGGCTTTCTCAAGCTGACGTTCCTTCCTGAGGAGGTATGCTCGCCGGGGCTCAAAGGTAGATTCATGGCCACCGGTCCACAATGACAATTCATCTTCAGAAGAAGCTGAGATAGGTTGTTTGAGGGCTATCTCGCCTCCCTCTTCCAGGGAACCTATGAATATCCGCCGTATTGATGGAGTGTCTTCGTAGAATATTATGGCAGGATAAGGACTCTTTGCGGTGCGCACGTTCTCGGTCTTGTCCTGGGAGCGCCTTATAGCCTTCGCCAATTGTGCGGCTTCCTCAGTAGATGAACCTGGAAAAAGAAGACCAGCGTCCGGCTCTTGCATAGATATTGGTTCGTCTTCAATGATAGGCTCGGATTCCACTGAAAAGTTGAGCAGACCGGTGACTATCTTCTTCCTCCGCTTCGACCCAGAGCTGGCGCTGGAAGATGATCGCTTCCTTCCCTTTGGTGCTTTGGTGCGACGTTGACCCACTTCGCCTTCGACATCCTCTCTTGGCGGTGCTACCGATGATGACACTGCCATTGCTGACGCCGCAGCCGATGAAACTGCTACTGGCGCCTTATCAGAAACCCTCGCTTGAGCTCTAGTGCGCATCAGCATGCCAACTGTGGGAGGAGTCAGACCTGCATCCACCGCCTCAGGAATAAGTTAGGCGCCAACACCCCTCAATAGAGGGAGAGCCATTGCCCGTGGTCGTGGCAAGACTCCCGTAGCCTGGAGCGGGGCAGGGGCTCTAAGCCCAAAAAGTATCCTCCTCTCCTCAGCAATGATGGGACTAACTCGGTAGCGGTACCAACCCATAAAAGCCCCCACACACCTTGGAATGTAGTCGGCCTCGGGGATCATGAAGTGAGAACCGGTGTTCAGCCTCATGAAATGGTGGGTGGCGTCACGAACAGCTTCCAAAGAAGAGCTAGGCTCCACCATGAATGCCTTAAAGGGAACACCCTGGTCATAACCCAATTGTCGGGCAAAGCGGTGTGGATTATACCGCATAAAAAGAACCGCATCATTTCGGTGGAACACCAAATAACCCGGCCTGATCGAGTACAAGTGCATGGCTTCCTTGGGCTTAAGGGATGGTGCTCCCCCTTTCGATAAATCAAACAGTTGCTGAACAGGTCCCGAAGGCGCAGAGAGGATTCGGTCATTAAATACCATCCTGCCTTCGTTGGCATAAGGATTAAGCAGCACACGAAGAGCCCCTAACTGAGTCGGGTCAGGAGCAGAAGTGTAACCCTTCGAAAATCGTTTAGGCAGTTTTTCGGTAATCGGCTAATTTTTCGGCTTTTTCCGTAAAAAGTCAAAATAGGTATTTTTCATTGTAGACCTAATTATACAAAATTTAAATAAGATATTACTATAATTTTGTCACTAAAATATCACTTATAATTTTCTAGTTAAATAAAAAAAAAATCGTAATTAATTAATTTTTTATTATTTTAAGCCTTTTTAAATATATTAAATTAGGGATAAATACAAATTTAATTAGGTAAATTTCTTAATTAGGAGTCTTTATAAGCTAAAATATGGTGTTAATAAAATTATAACATGGCTTGCAAACTTTTAGCTTTTTGGTGAGAAAATTATGAAAAAAATGATGAAAAAGGGGTTTTTTTTGTAAAAAGTTGAAATGAAAAGCATTAAATGATGTCATATGATGTTTGTTTGACCTAGAAACTTCTCAAAAAATCCACAAACCCCCTCCTCAAGCTGCAGCCGACCCTCACCTGCAGGTTTCCCCTCTTCTCACTTTTTTTTTTTGCTTCATTTTCATGCAAAAATTCAAGAAAAATCCACAATTTCATTAAACCATTCAAATCTAAACCCTAATCCACTCTCTCTCAACCCATATTTGTTCAAAAACATGATGAAAGGAGGCTTCTTGGTGACTTGATCAAGCTAGGGTTCAAGCTTGAGAGGTGAAAATTCTAAACTAGTTGCTAACTTGTAGTTTATATATGCTAGAATCTAGTTTTGAAGTATTGATTTAGTGTAAATCTTTGTTCATGAAAAATCAAGAGAAGGTTTTGATTTTTAAAAATTAGGGTTTGTAGCATAATGGGTGGATTATGTTAGGGATGGTTATCTAATTGATTAGAATGGTTAATGGTGTAATTATATGCTTGCTAAATCGACAAATTACGATGTTTGTATCGAATCGGCTAGAAATTCGCTTACTAGATTTTTGTAGAAATTAGAATGCGACCGAAATGCGTTATGTTAGCGATATAATTAGCTTCGTATAGGACTATTAGAATGCGCGAACGCGGAGTTTCGTCTGGTCGGGTTGTAGTTTTGTCGATTTCCCCGAAATGACGATTTTAGTTAAAGGTTAGCGATTTTCTTGCGTTTTTCCGCGCACCGAGCGCATGCTATGATTAATTTGAGAGCGTCGATATTTGTATAATGTGACTTGCATCGTTTTAGGTTATGTAATCTTATACTTGGTGTTGTGCAAATATAGGATCGGTCGGAGAAACATCGGACACGGCGCGTAAAGGCAAAGCGGTGGCCGGATCAGATTAGCGGGGATTTCTGGTGAGTAGATATATTCATCTATGGGGGAATCGTTTGGATGGCGCGAGGCGCCCCCCCCCTAGTTAGGATTACCCTACTTTTGCAAGGTTTATATTATTAGCTAGCTTATCCATTCATGTACACTGCATACCCTTATAGTGAACAGTATATTACATTGCATGGACATTCATCTATACTGATGCGATATCACTTTGTAGGACACGAACACCATTACCATTGGCATCTGTTGCACGCGCACTATTCATGTGACACACACGCCTTTGGTAATTGCCATGCCACGTGCACGATAGAACCTGTTTATCTTAATATCGTCACCTGCATTCATACTTGATATATGAAGCTGCATCGCATGCACATATCTCGCATCATCATCATATTTACATAGAACTCTAGCCAAAATTCACATCATACACATTGATATCATAGACATTTATCATGTATATAACATGTGGACATTATGATTTTCTTGAGGATTTCAGTTTTGCTGCGATTTCTGGATTTTTGGAGAAAACCGCAAGAATTTAACAAAATCTTATATTTATCATTTTTAAAACAAAGTTGCGGTTTTCTTGTGATGTATGTGTCGTCCACCATGAGTTTTCATGTTTTCTGTTGGATTTCGAGACCCGATTCGAGGAGTGGATGAACCGTCTCGGGTACATGGTGGGCCCGGTATGGTACCCCGGGGCAAGAAGATCGAGTTGTAGACGATGAGCCTGGCAGGGGAAGACTACCTACCGGTGATGTCTGGCGCGGCGGATATCCGGAGGATACCGACCGTTGTCGTGAGATTTATGATATGGGCCGATCCGGACTGACGGAGCCCGATATTGAGACAGATATGATTTCTATTTGGTGTCGATGCTTGACACGGGTTTTCAGATGACTTCTTGATGGTACTTAGCTATTATACAGATATTTGTTTCCTAAGGTTAAGAATTCAATACCTTTAGTATTTAAAACACTTAAAGACTTAATAATGACATTGCATACCTGTGCATGCATACTAGAGATATTATAGCACATATGGACATGCATGTTGTGGTGCATTGCGTGCATTCTTACGATTGCCTTATTAGATGTTATATTTACTCACGAGCTGGCAACTCACCCCCGTTGTGCCACAGTGTCTTGCTGGTCGGACCCATCAGTCTTGTAGCGGCGGGCTATCTTATCATCAGTTCCTTTTGCTCAGACTCGCGACATCGCCCGTAGGTGGGTTGCGAGCATACTTTATTTCTTTTGCTTTATCATTGTATCTAGTATTCTCCATCTACCACTTTATATTGTATATACGACCTAGTGATGAGACTGAGAGACTTGTATATATCTGGTTTCTTTTGGGTCGAGCTCACTTGAGCCGACGTGTGTTTTCTGGTATTTTGCATTTCTTTTATGCTCTTTTTCTTGATATTACTATTATATTGCATGTGGTTGTGATCCGCCTTGGGCGAAGAGCTAGCTCCCGCTTGGGGATGCCATTTTTATGTTTACAGGTTTATTATCTTGTTGTACCCATTTTGGGGGATAGAAAATACAGGGGAGACTCTGCCGAAATTTTCAGAAATTTTTGATGTTTTTTTTTTGGATTCTATGCAACTTAATTGATTTAAAAACCGTTTTCATTCAAGGTTTTCCTTCACTCTCTTTTGATTTTGGTTTAGATTTTCTGGGTTTTGGCTGACTTAGGTTACGGTACGCCTTTGGACGTCTCGTAATCTAAGTGCCAGTCACGTTCCTACTTTCGGGTCGTGACAAAGTTGGTATCAGAGCGTAGGTTTTACCTTTCTGAGTGTAGGACGGCCTTGGTAGATGGAGTAGGTGACTTAAGCTGAGTGGCGTAGCGTGGGTATGGTCCGCGGCATACTTACGATACGGTACTCCGCCTAAGTGACCTTAGGACATAATTGCTTGTATTTCCTTTCTTGATTCCTTGAATTCCTTGATTCAATTGCAATGATCTTATCAGTCCTTTTTCTTATTCTAGCTTCGATGCCGCCAAAGACTACGAGAGCTCAGCGGGCTGCTGCTAGGGATGAGATTCGAGCGGGCTCGTCTGAGGTGAGGATCGAGCGGGAGGATACGCCTACCCCTCAGGGTCATACTGATCCGCTTTATCCAGACCGTATTGCCAGATTAGAGGCCGGCATGCAAGAGTTGCGGCAGATGATGGGATCTTTAGTTGAGTCCAGCCGGGCACAGAGATCCAAGGACGTTCCTTCCACCGCACAGACCACGATCATACCTGCTGCACAGATGGTCACTCCTGCTGCTACTACGGAGACTATCCCTGTTTCACTACAGGAGTTCATGAGATTGAGACCTCCAGCTTTTACCGGTACAGATGCGACAGAGGACCCACAGGCATTTCTTGATAGGATGGCTCGGATTTGCCGTTCGTTGAGGTGTTCTGATGATAGATTGGTGGAGTTTGCGAGTTTTCGTCTGGAGGGTCTTGCCCAGACATGGTACGACTCAGTAGAGAGAGGCCGAGCTGCAGGTCTGCCTTCTATGACCTGGGATGAGTTTACAGCTGCATTTCTTGCCCGTTTTCTTCCGGAGAGTGTCCGAGATGCTCGAGCCTATAGTTTTGAGTCTTTGCGCAAGACTCCTGGGATGACAGTGTCGGAGTATGATATACAGTTTACCCAGTTGTCTCGATATACTCCGTACCTAGTCGACACAGAAGAGAAGAGAATAAAGAGGTTTGTACGAGGGCTTGATACACAGCTATTCCTTGCCATCGGCACCCAGCACTTTGATACATACGCAGCCGCGATGGATGCAGCCTTACTTTTGGAGGAGCGTATTTCTGAGACTCCGGTCGTTTCTGGGCCGAAGAGGATCCGTACTGATACGCCAGCTCAGCGGCAGATGGGCAGACATCGTGATAGATTATTTCCGGGAGATGGCGGAGGCAGAGGATTGAGACGAGGTCAGTTATTTGGCTCATATCCACAGACCCAGCAGTCGTCTCCAAGATGTTTTCGGTGTGGGAGTCAGTACCACCGTATCAGAGACTGTACCATGGGACGTCAGGGCGCGGCGACAGTCCCGCATGTGACTTTACCACCCTCACCACCTTCTCAGAGAGCTTTACTTCCTACTCCTGATGATGCTTCACGACAGCCAGATGCTTCTAGAGGCCGTGGGCGTGGCGGTCCAGTCCAGAGAGGACGAGGCGACAGAGGCAGAGGCAGAGGCCGAGGTAGAGGCAGAGGACAGCCAGCTATTAGTGGTGGACAGGCCCGAGTGTTCGCATTGACTCCTCAGGATGCACAGGCATCCAATGCCGTCGTGACAGGTACTCTGCCAGTATGTTCTCTTGATGCACGGGTATTATTTGATCCAGGCTCCACACATTCCTATGTATCCACGTACTTTCCACCGAGGTTGGGCCGAGAGTCTTCTCCGTTAGATCAGCCGCTTGTCGTTATTACCCCGGTAGGCGAGTCTTTTGTTGCCCATTTCGTATACCGATCATGTTCCGTTCGTATCGGGGAGAGAGATTCTTCAGTTAATTTGATTCTCCTCGATATGCTAGACTTTGACGTTCTTCTTGGTATGGAATGGCTAGCAACCTGTTATGCATCCGTGGACTGCCGTGAAAAAGCAGTCAGATTCAGTTTTCCTGGTGAGCCGGTTCTTATTATTCAGGGAGATCGTAGCGCTACCCTTCCCAGCTTGATTTCTTCCCTTCGTGCTGGTCAGCTCTTAAGGAAAGGGTGTCAGGGATTCTTAGCCTATATTTGTGATACTCGCTCCACAGAGGTTCCGTTGGACCAGGTCCCTGTTGTGAGAGAGTTCCCTGATGTATTCCCTGACGAGCTGCCTGGTCTGCCACCAGAGCGCGAGATTGAGTTCTGTATTGACTTGATCCCTGGCACGGGGCCTATTTCTATACCTCCTTATCGGATGGCCCCGGCGGAGCTGAGAGAGCTAAAGGATCAGTTACAGGACTTGCTGGACAAAGGGCTTATCCGACCGAGTGTGTCACCTTGGGGTGCTCCCGTCTTGTTTGTTAAGAAGAAGGACGGAAGTATGCGTTTATGCATTGATTATCGTCAGCTGAAACGGGTTACTGTGTGGAACAGGTATCCCCTACCCCGCATTGATGACTTATTTGATCAGCTCCAGGGTGCAGGGTTTTTCTCAAAGGTTGATTTACGGTCAGGTTATCACCAGTTGCGGGTTCGGAAGGAGGATATTCCGAAGACTGCCTTCCGTACTCATTATGGTCATTACGAGTTCTTGGTGATGTCGTTCGGGCTCACCAATGCCCCGGCAGCGTTTATGGATTTGATGAACCGCGTATTCAGGCCGTATCTCGATCAGTTCATCATTGTGTTCATTGACGACATTTTGGTTTATTCTCGGAGCCGGGAGGAGCATGAGCAGCACTTACGTATCACATTGCAGACTTTGAGGGAGCATCAGCTGTTCGCCAAATTCTCCAAGTGCGCATTCTGGCTAGACAGTGTCGATTTCTTGGGTCATGTGGTGACGAGAGACGGTATTTGCGTAGACCCGAAGAAGATCGAGGCAGTTCAGCGTTGGCCTAGACCAGTATCAGTTACAGAGGTTCGCAGTTTTCTAGGTCTGGCCGGCTATTATCGACGTTTTGTCCAGGATTTCTCCCGCATTGCTGCACCTTTGACCGGGTTGACCCGGAAGGGGGTTCCTTTTGATTGGACCCAGGCATGTGAGGATAGCTTCCAGCAGTTGAAGACTCGTCTGACTACTGCACCAGTGTTAGCATTGCCTTCAGGATCAGGCGGGTTCGTGGTATATTGTGATGCTTCTAGAGTGGGGCTGGGCTGTGTATTGATGCAGCACGACAGAGTTATCGCGTATGCTTCTCGGCAGCTGAGGAAACACGAGCAGAACTACCCCACCCATGATTTAGAGATGGCTGCAGTGGTATTTGCACTTAAGATCTGGAGACATTACCTATACGGTGAGTCGTGCCAGATATTCACTGACCACAAGAGTTTGAAGTATATTTTCCAGCAGCGAGATCTGAACCTGAGACAGCGCCGATGGATGGAGTTGGTGAAGGATTATGACTGCGAGATTTTATACCATCCGGGCAAGGCGAATGTGGTGGCAGATGCTTTGAGTAGAAGGCCCGGAGATAGCTTATCTTGTTTGAGCGCAGTGCAGATGCAGTCGTCGGCGGATTGGCAGGTGTTATGTGATAGCAGAGTGCAGTTCGAGTTTACTCCTACAGGGGGACAGCTAGCCCATTTCAGAGCACGCCCACAGTTACTTGACCGTATCCACGAGGCACAGTCCGGCGATGCCCGTACATTAGAGATTATTGAGCAGATTCGGCAGGGCAGAGTTTCTGAGTTCGTGATTGATGATCAGGGGATACTTCGATTTGGGACTCGACTGTGCGTGCCAGATTCAGAGGGACTGAGGTGTGATATTCTCGAGGAGTCACATAGCTCAGTATACAGTGTGCATCCAGGTTCCACCAAGATGTACCGTGATTTGAGAGAGGTTTACTGGTGGGACGGGATGAAGAAGGATATTGCAGACTTTGTGTCCAGATGCCTGACTTGTCAGCAAGTCAAGGCCGAGCACCAGAGGCCAGCCGGCGAGTTACAGCCTTTGCCCATCCCTGAGTGGAAGTGGGAGCAGGTCTCCATGGACTTCATTGTGGGTCTACCCAGGACCAGTCGAGGGTACGACTCTATTTGGGTGATTGTGGATCTACTGACGAAAGCGGCTCACTTCCTGCCAGTGAAGACCACTTTTAGATTTTCTCAGTACGCCCAGGTATATATTGATGAGATAGTGCGACTGCATGGTGTCCCGACTTGCATCGTGTCCGACCGTGGCACCCAGTTTACCAGCCAATTATGGCAGAAACTACAGGAAGCTTTGGGCACCCGATTGAGTTTTAGCACAGCCTTTCATCCTCAGACTGACGGTCAGTCAGAGCGTACGATTCAGACTCTTGAGGACATGCTCAGAGCTTGTGTTTTAGATTTCGGTGGTAGCTGAGATCGTCATTTGCCTTTGATCGAGTTTTCCTACAATAATAGCTTCCAGGAGACGATTCAGATGGCACCTTTCGAGGCTTTATATAGAAGGAGATGTCGATCGCCTGTATGTTGGACAGAGCTCAGGGAGAGCAGTATTTTGGGGCCGCAGATCGTACAGGAGACGACCGAGAAGATACAGTTGATTCGGGACAGGATGAGAGCGGCACAGAGCAGGCAGAAATCATATGCTGACAGGCGCCGTCGCCGACTCGAGTTCGCTGTTGGCGATCATGTTTTCCTGAAGGTCTCTCCGATGAAAGGTGTGATGAGATTTGGGCGGAAAGGGAAACTGAGTCCTAGATATGTTGGTCCTTTCGAGATCCTAGAGCGTGTTGGTCCAGTCGCTTATCGGTTAGCTCTTCCGCCCAGCTTCCCCGATGTTCACCCCGTATTCCATGTCTCGATGCTCCGCAAGTACCTTCATGATCCTTCCCAGGCGATTCAGCACCAGACAATCCAGTTAGAGCGTGATCTTTCTTTCACCGAGCAGCCGGTTGTCATCTTGGATCGGCAGGTGAAGAAATTGAGGTCGAAGGTCATACCGTCTGTCAAGGTCCTTTGGCGTGGCCCGAAGAGCGAGGAGGTCACCCGGGAGACCGAGGTCGAGATGAGGAAGAGATATCCCCATCTTTTTGAAGGTACGCGTAGTTAAATTTTTAAATTCGGGGACCGAATTTCTTTAAGGGGGGAAGATTGTAACCCTTCGAAAATCGTTTAGGCAGTTTTTCGGTAATCGACTAATTTTTCGGCTTTTTCCGTAAAAAGTCAAAATAGGTATTTTTCATTGTAGACCTAATTATACAAAATTTAAATAAGATATTACTATAATTTTGTCACTAAAATATCACTTATAATTTTCTAGTTAAATAAAAAAAATTCGTAATTAATTAATTTTTTATTATTTTAAGCCTTTTTAAATATATTAAATTAGGGATAAATACAAATTTAATTAGGTAAATTTCTTAATTAGGAGTCTTTATAAGCTAAAATATGGTGTTAATAAAATTATAACATGGCTTGCAAACTTTTAGCTTTTTGGTGAGAAAATTATGAAAAAAATGATGAAAAGGGGGTTTTTTTTGTAAAAAGTTGAAATGAAAAGCATTAAATGATATCATATGATATTTGTTTGACCTAGAAACTTCTCAAAAAATCCACAAACCCCCTCCTCAAGCTGCAGCCGACCCTCACCTGCAGGTTTCCCCTCTTCTCACTTCTTTTTTTTGCTTCATTTTCATGCAAAAATTCAAGAAAAATCCACAATTTCATTAAACCATTCAAATCTAAACCCTAATCCACTCTCTCTCAACCCATATTTGTTCAAAAACATGATGAAAGGAGGCTTCTTGGTGACTTGATCAAGCTAGGGTTCAAGCTTGAGAGGTGAAAATTCTAAACTAGTTGCTAACTTGTAGTTTATATATGCTAGAATCTAGTTTTGAAGTATTGATTTAGTGTAAATCTTTGTTCATGAAAAATCAAGAGAAGGTTTTGATTTTTAAAAATTAGGGTTTGTAGCATAATGGGTGGATTATGTTAGGGATGGTTATCTAATTGATTAGAATGGTTAATGGTGTAATTATATGCTTGCTAAATCGACAAATTACGATGTTTGTATCGAATCGGCTAGAAATTCGCTTACTAGATTTTTGTAGAAATTAGAATGCGACCGAAATGCGTTATGTTAGCGATATAATTAGCTTCGTATAGGACTATTAGAATGCGCGAACGCGGAGTTTCTTCTGGTCGGGTTGTAGTTTTGTCGATTTCCCCGAAATGACGATTTTAGTTAAAGGTTAGCGATTTTCTTGCGTTTTTCCGCGCACCGAGCGCATGCTATGATAAATTTGAGAGCGTCGATATTTGTATAATGTGACTTGCATCGTTTTAGGTTATGTAATCTTATACTTGGTATTGTGCAAATATAGGATCGGTCGAAGAAACATCGGACACGGCGCGTAAAGGCAAAGCGGTGGCCGGATCAGATTAGCGGGGATTTCTGGTGAGTAGATATATTCATCTATGGGGGAATCGTTTGGATGGCGCGAGGCGCACCCCCCCTAGTTAGGATTATCCTACTTTTGCAAGGTTTATATTATTAGCTAGCTTATCCATTCATGTACACTGCATACCCTTATAGTGAACAGTATATTACATTGCATGGACATTCATCTATACTGATGCGATATCACTTTGTAGGACACGAAAACCATTACCATTGGCATCTGTTGCACGCGCACTATTCATGTGACACACACGCCTTTGGTAATTGCCATGCCACGTGCACGATAGAACATGTTTATCTTAATATCGTCACCTGCATTCATACTTGATATATGAAGCTGCATCGCATGCACATATCTCGCATCATCATCATATTTACATAGAACTCTAGCCAAAATTCACATCATACACATTGATATCATAGACATTTATCATGTATATAACATGTGGACATTATGATTTTCTTGAGGATTTCAGTTTTGCTGCGATTTCTGGATTTTTGGAGAAAACCGCAAGAATTTAACAAAATCTTATATTCATCATTTTTAAAACAAAGTTGCGGTTTTCTCGTGATGTATGTGTCGTCCACCATGAGTTTTCATGTTTTCTGTTGGATTTCGAGACCCGATTCGAGGAGTGGATGAACCGTCTCGGGTACATGGTGGGCCCGGTATGGTACCCCGGGGCAAGAAGATCGAGTTGTAGACGATGAGCCTGGCAGGGGAAGACTACCTACCGGTGATGTCTGGCGCGGCGGATATCCGGAGGATACCGACCGTTGTCGTGAGATTTATGATATGGGCCGATCCGGACTGACGGAGCCCGATATTAATACAGATATGATTTCTATTTGGTGTCGATGCTTGACACGGGTTTTCAGATGACTTCTTGATGGTACTTAGCTATTATACAGATATTTGTTTCCTAAGGTTAAGAATTCAATACCTTTAGTATTTAAAACACTTAAAGACTTAATAATGACATTGCATACCTGTGCATGCATACTAGAGATATTATTGCACATATGGACATGCATGTTGTGGTGCATTGCGTGCATTCTTACGATTGCCTTATTAGATGTTATATTTACTCACGAGCTGGCAACTCACCCCCGTTGTGCCACAGTGTCTTGCAGGTCGGACCCGTCAGTCTTGTAGCGGCGGGCTATCTTATCATCAGTTCCTTTTGCTCAGACTCGCGACATCGCCCGTAGGTGGGTTGCGAGCATACTATATTTCTTTTGCTTTATCATTGTATCTAGTATTCTCCATCTACCACTTTATATTGTATATACGACCTAGTGATGAGACTGAGAGACTTGTATATATCTGGTTTCTTTTGGGTCGAGCTCACTTGAGCCGACGTGTGTTTTCTGGTATTTTGCATTTCTTTTATGCTCTTTTTCTTGATATTACTATTATATTGCATGTGGTTGTGATCCGCCTTGGACGAAGAGCTAGCTCCCGCTTGGGGATGCCATTTTTATGTTTACAGGTTTATTATCTTGTTGTACCCATTTTGGGGGATAGAAAATACAGGGGAGACTCTGCCGAAATTTTCAGAAATTTTTGATGTTTTTTTTGGATTCTATGCAACTTAATTGATTTAAAAACCGTTTTCATTCAAGGTTTTCCTTCACTCTCTTTTGATTTTGGTTTAGATTTTCTGGGTTTTGGCTGACTTAGGTTACGGTACGCCTTTGGACGTCTCGTAATCTAAGTGCCAGTCACGTTCCGTACTTTCGGGTCGTGACAAGAAGTGTCCACCAACCTCATGAGTTGCGGGAAGGTATAAGCATCGTAAAAGCCCGGTCTCTGGTGCGCAGCGAACGCCCCTAATACGTGCATCTCAATCCATGACGTAAAATAATGAAGAGAGAAACTCACCACATTCACACCCGGGATTAAGGTATTGGCTGCAGTGCTCAACCCGTGGTACAAATGCGATAACCCTGCAATGCCCACGGCTAGTCGCGTCCCTTCGGCAATGCGATGAGCAGGGTAAATGACCGAGGCTCTCATAAAGCGACAATGTGTTGGAACGACAAACCAACTGAGCCAAACGCTGATAAAACCAACGAAGAAAGTTTCTTCATCCATGCCAAGAGCTGCAATCGACTCAAAAGGTACAGCCGGCAAGATTGGGAT
Source organism: Agapanthus africanus (assembly GCA_030015575.1). Classification (NCBI taxonomy): domain Eukaryota; kingdom Viridiplantae; phylum Streptophyta; class Magnoliopsida; order Asparagales; family Amaryllidaceae; genus Agapanthus; species Agapanthus africanus. Next base: position 311,779,659 of record JASDDO010000024.1, read on the forward strand.
GTAAAACTGTGGCAAATCTTCTTCTCTGGCCGGTAGCTTGTTTAGCCCAAACCCGAAGGGGTCGTTGATATTCGCGAACTTCGGAGCCTCCTTCGATAGGACGTCTCCACGAAGGAAGCGGGCGATAAAGCTTTTAAATGTGACGCCCTGTTCCTCTGACTCGGTGAACAGCTTCTCAAAAATGGCCAGGGTCTTGATTAGACTTGGATACTTGTGACGGACGGCATTTTCAGTCGACAAGCCGTCAAGCGTAGCGGGCACAGTCACGAAGGCATACTCTTCAGGAGGCAGCAATTCTTCGTAAGGCTCTCCCCTGATCGGCAAACCCGAGATCTCGCGAAACTCTTCTAAAGAGATCGAAACTTCGCGATCCCCTAACAAGAAAGTGTTGGTGGGAAAATTACATTGATTTAGGAAAGCTTTAACCCACTATATATGAGGAGACTGATAATGGAAGAGATACGCGTACACCGTCTTGTAAAGCCCGACCTTCTGCAGTCGCGCACGATGAGCGGACAAGATATAACGAGCCCAGAGAAGATAGCCCATAGGATGGCGAGGGGTAAGCCATATCTTATAGACTTATCCCCAGGGCTAGGCTTCACCTTGGCAAATACGACGCCCCAAGATGTCTATGGCCGGCATAAGCTGGTTTGGTATCCTAATTGTCGACAGCTCGAGCCGACCTATAGGAGTCCAATCAGCCACCTCTACAGCAAAAGCAGTCTGCGGACGGTCCATCGGCTAGAACGGGCGGAGATGTTCTGTTGGCACCTCGCAAGGAAAGCTTCAGCGACCGCGGATGATATGACCATACCAGGTCCCCCACAAAAGCAGATTGGCGCAGTCCAGGTCATGAGCTCTAATCAGCTCCATCACCTCTTTGTCAGACGGTGATTGAGGAAAGGCAGCCTCCGAGCGGGTGAAAGGGAAGTATGGAAGAGAAGTCATTGTTCCTGAAACAAAGAAAGGGGAAACTATTAGTGGAGCCCACACGTGTGTGTATATATATCTATAAGTATATATATAAGAAGACAATGAAAGAAAACGACAAGCCACTTATTTCATGGGACCATTGGTTGCAAAACACATGGGCCCCACAAAATCAATATGGCGGCTCACTAATGATGAGGCAGGGTAATCATTATGAAAACAAAAGGAAGATTCTCAATGAATGAATAGGGGAGTTTAAACATCTCTGCACATTCCCCCAAGGCAAAACCCATCATGACCTCTGTGCAAATCAAACAGAATCTTTTCTAAATTTTTTTTTTGCTAAGAACAGCTGAGGATAAAAAAATCCCAAGAATTCTTTTTGTTAAAACTGAGTTCTCTGGAGGAATTAAATTCCTTTTGAACAAAGGAATTAAATTCCAAGAAAATTTTCAGAGCTAAGCTCTTTGGAATGGAATTAAATTCCAAAAGAAAATTGGTACCATCATCAATCCCCTAAGATCAGAGAAAGATGCCCAACATTAGAGGCTTACTACCTAAAGACCATGTGTTCTTAGAGTTCAGAAAGATGAGTTCTTTTTAAAAGGAAAAAATCCTTGGTGTGGATTTAAAATCCAAAGAAAATTTCTACAAAAGCTCCTCGGCCGTTCAAAACCCTTACCTGAAAAGGGATTCTTTTTGTGTGGACAGAGTTAAACTCTGAATTTTTTGAACAGGGAACTGAGCTCTAAGGAAAAGAATTAAATCCTCAAAAAAAGTGAACAAGGAAGAAGATGAAGGAGTGGAGGCTCTGTTGAAGAGACCTCTACAATTATAGGACATGATGGGAAACGGTTCATCATCCCTATTCCCTAGGCAGATCCAACGGCCAAAAAAGTTACAGCGTTGCACTCACGTGCAAACACGTGAGAACAACGTTGTGGGGTCATTTGTTCCCTCATGGGAATTTAATAAAATACAGATAAAGCAGCAAGGGAAACCTCAAATGAGGTATCACGTGTCTATACATGACCAGGCCTCACGTGCAGACACGTGACCATTTACAGGCAAAGCCTGTAGACACTGAATTAAATTCTAAATTGAATGTTTAATCAGTAGGGTCACGTGCCAACACGTGATAGGCTCTTAAACCCTCTAAAACAATAGAATTAAATTCTAATTTGAATGCTTTATCAAATGGGGTCGCATGCCAACACGTGATAAACTCCTAAACCATCTGAACTAATAGAATTAAATTCTAATTAAGAGGGAATCAAAAACCCTAAATTGGAAAAATATTTCTCTAGATCTTTCCAAACAAAAAAGATTGCGCTCTGTAAAGTGGAGCACCGTTGGATTAAATATCCAATGGTGGTTAAAAATCACCAATTTATAGAAAGATTCTATACAAGGAAATATTTTCCTAAAATCTGCCAGGAACAACAAATAAAGTATCTTTTGGATTAAAAATCCAATGGTGAATAAAATTCACCGAGTGATCTAAAAGATCATGTTGGTTACAAAATCAATCAAAATCTTTCAATGAAAGATTGACTAAACAAACTGATTCTTTTCTTTCTCCTATAAATAGGAGCCAAGAAGAGAATAGAAGAGAGAGAGAACAACAGAGAGAGAAAAGAAGGGAATTTAATTCTCCAAAAAGAAGAAGATATCTTCGGAAAAGAAGAAACCCTAGGTAAGAGAGGGAAAGAGATCATTCTATAAGCTCCCACAAAACAAAAGAGAATTTAATTCTCAAACTAAGAGTTTAACTCTTCTGAATAAGAACTTAGTTCTTCCTTTGGTTGAAGATCTGCAGAAGCAGATCTCCCCATAAGTTGAGAATTTAATTCTCATCGGGGGGATTCTGTCATGCAGATCTAAAACCTAAGAAAGGATCTAAGTTCAGATAATTTTATTTTCCCACAAAGCACATAGGAATTTAATTCCTCCAACAAAGATAGGGTTTAACCCTTACTATAAGAACTTAGTTCTTCTTCATGGTAATAGATCTGCAGAAGCAGATCTCCCCATAAGTTGAGGTAATTCTCATTGGGGAGATTCTGCCATGCAGATCCAAAACTTAGAGGGGGAATTGAGTTTAAAGAATTTAATTCTTTCGAACATATAGGAATTTATTTCCTCTAAATAAAATTAGGGTTTAACCCTATAAGAGAATTTAATTCTTCAACAAGGGATTCATCTCTCCATGCACGTAAAAGGATCAAGTACCCAACATGATCACGTAGCAACACGTGACCCTCCCCTCCAATAACCAAAAGAGAATGAATAAGATTAGGTCACATGCTCCCACGTGACTCTTGAACAGACTTCTCAAAATAAAAAGGGCAGAACGGATTTTGGGTGCCTTACGTGTGTCCCCACGTGACCCCTGACAAACACCTCTTTAAAAAAGAGAAGATGGAAAAAGCTGAAGGATTAATATCCAACGCATGGGCGCCCTCATGTGTCCCAATGTAACCCTTAGCAAATCCTATTTAATAACCAGTGCATGGGTACCCATCACGTGCCCATACGTGATCGCCGTGAAGATAAAGTGTTTAACACTTATTTGCATATTCTGAGAATAAAATAAATGAAGTTTGGGCCCAACACTCAAGCGCCTCACGTGACACCACGTGAGCGCTTCTTTTTTAGTGTTTAACACTATTTTGTGTGATTCATCCTTAGTGTTTAACACTATTTTAAGCGCATCATGTGGAGTCGCGTGATAGACGAGTGTACTCTAGTGTTTGACACTATATCCAAGCCAATCTTAGCCTAAAGTAGCTAAGTTTTCTAAAGGAAAGATCTCCTGAAACTGAACTCCACCCATACTCTTGACATTCAAAATAATTTCCAGAGCCGTTTCAATCAACTTTGGTTCAAGGGTACATCTCCTCACACCTCTGATACATGTCGTTGTAATTCTTCAACGTCTTCAGACAGGTGGTGGGTCCCAATAGCCAATAACTATCTGGTGCATTTCCAAACCCATGTTTGCATCTGAACTGGACCGCAATGTCCCTAAACTAAAACAATAGAGTACAAATGCTCTTTTGTTGGATCTAAATGATCCTGTTAAGTAAATCTTAGTCTAAAATTAGACTAACGTATCCTTAACAAACATTTAAGTTGATCTTAATCTCATACGAGATCCTTAAATCAATCCAATCAACATTGGTTCAAGGGTACATCTATTTACTCCTCTGATATCTGTCGTTGTAATCCTTCAACGTCTTCAGAGAGGTGACGGGTCCCGACAATTAGACATCCCATGGACTGTGGGGTCCTTAAATCTGTTGGGGTAAAAATTTACACCCCGGTTGACCAAGTCAAATTCCAAGTCAACCCCAAGCCAAGTGGGCCCAAGCCCCGACCCAGTGGGCCCATGCCCGGGTCGAGCCCGAAACATGAAGCGGCCGGCCTTCCCCCACGCCAAGATAAAAATTTTGTAATAAGCAATTTTGTTGTATTTCTTTTATTTCATTTTTATGGATAAATGTAAGAAAAATAGGCATAAAGCCAAATTTTTGTAAAGCCCATGGCTTATGTGCAAAAAAGAAATGGCACATGAGCCATGGGATAGGCAAAATGCCATTTTGTGAAGCCCAAGGGGCTATGTGTAAAGTGTATGGCCTATAAAGGCAAGGATAATGAAAATATCCCAACAACTTTTTCTCACTCTAAAAATTTTCCAGATCTGAGATCTTTTCTTCTTCAAGGTTCCAAAACCTTCTTCTTTCTCTTGAATTAAATCAAGAGTTTTACTCTTCTTTTTATAAAACAAATTAGTTTTTCACTACAAAACCTACAAAGAGGAACTTGGATCTATCATTAGATCTCAAAAAGAAGAGATTTTTAGATCTCACATCTATTGAGCCAGCCAACAGAGGAGGAAGCAGAAGAACCCATTTCCTCAGCCAAAACATTTTTTTTAGGAGTTTAACTCCACTAATTTCTCTTTTGAGAGTTTCTGGGGCTAAAAGCCCTCTTTTCCTCACCGGCGTGCTAGCGCTCGAGCGCAAAGCACCTACGTGCCGACACGTGGCGCGTTTGCGCTCCAGCGTACTGCGCCCGAGCGCAAAGCATCCATGTGCCGACACGTGGCGCGCGCGCTTGCGCTCCAGCACACTGCGTCCGAGCGCAAAGCTCCCACGTGCCGACACGTGGCGTGCGCGCTTGCGCTCCAGCGCCTTGCGCCCGAGCACAAAGCGCCCACGTGCCGACACGTGGCGCGCTTGCGCCCGAGCGCCCAGCACTCACGCGCAAAGCGCCCACGCACAAAGCGCCCACGTGGCGCGCTTGCGCCTGAGCGCACAACACCTAAGCGCACAGCGCTCAAGGCGCTGGCCCCACGCATCCCTTGGATGCCTTTTCCCCCTCTTTTTATGTACATACATATACATATACATATGTATACAAATTCACACACACACGTACTCCACGACACTGTCCCTGTTAGAAAAAAATTTCTAACGGGGCGCTGCCCCGCACCCCGCAAGGGGGCTGCTAGCCCTCTTAACCCCCAGCCCGCTATCCGGGTAGCGGGACCCCCGTAAAAACTCTGCGTGGCTCCCGATATATCCAAAACCCCATTTCAAAACAAAACACACGTACACTGCACATTGAGTTCGCATGACCAGTTTAACCCGTTAATCGAAGGTTCCCTCGCCCCAAAGGCGAGGGGTAATTAACGGCAGCTTAGTCCGCGGCTGCCGGAGATTCGGATCCCCACAATCATTAAACCCCGGCCTACCCTAGGCAGGGGGAATCTGTAGTATGCCTGAGACGCGTGCGCGTATTCCCATCTCAATGGGGTGACGAAAAACACCCTACAGATTCTGGCACGTCCAGTGGGACTCTCTCTCCTCCCATATTTCGGGTTAAACGTTCATGCGAACTCAATCAATATACATATCGATTGTCTATACTGAAATGATATTTCTTTTCAGTGCAGCAATCAACCTTCGACGACAATGTCTCCCCAGACGAATTCAGCTTCCATCGTGACCCCGATTCCGTACGTGGTCAAGATCAACGCTTGTGTGGTTCTCCCTGCAAGCCTCAGTCGACAGTGGGAGGAACCGTCCCGCCAGTTTGGCTCTGTCAACATCTACCCTGCCGGAAGCGCTCATCTGGCGGAAATTCCGGCGGAACAGGTGGCCAAGCCGGTCCCAAGGGGCAAGAGGCCGAATGTTGTGATTGCTAAGGCACCACAACCGAAACTTAAGATGGTGTCTGAACGACTCCCTGGCGCTCTAGTTGGGGGCAAGACTTCCGGTGCGAAGGGCAACATCAAATGTCGCGGACGAGCTCAGGTGATGACTCCAACAAATACGCAATCGAGCGTATCTCCAAGGCCCTCCATCGCCCAGTCCGCAGTGTCTTCCCGAAAAGCCGAAGTCTGCCAGGCGCTTAGAACAGAAAAGTTAAGGCAGAAGCGGCTCAGGTATCGAGCCAACAAGAGGGCCAAGGCTTCGGCCAAATGGAATCATATGAAGTTCCAAGTGCAGGGTTGCCCTGCGATGACGGCTGAGTCGGACGTAAGAATCAGCAATTCCTTCGAGCCTCTGAAGTGGGTTCAGAAGAATGCCATGACCGCCAGAATCAAGAAGACAGCGGTCCGAACAGTGCTACAAAGAGACGTGTCCCGGCCCCAACATAAAAAGTATGACACTGTCTCTTCAAGGGTCTATCAGGCGCTCTGTGCCGCACGAAAGCAGTGGGGCAAATCCAAAAAAGAAGCGCCAGCACCATTCAAGAACCTGGTTAGGCCAGCCGCCTTCAATCGATTACCAGCTACCGAAGCAAGGGGGTCAAGACAGCGATCCGTGAAATCAGCTTCCAATGATAGAAAGACGGCCGGATACATCATCCATACGGTCTATATGGCGGGCGGAAGCCCCAGCGACAACCTTCGTAGCAAAAGCAAGGATGGGGCTACCACATCCCAAGCCCAATCTAGCCTGAATGTGGTCGCCGCCGCTCAAGAACAGCCGCCCCCGCTGGATGAAGAAAACCCTCTCGATGAGGATGATAGGCAGAAAGACCCCTCGGTCCATGCGGAGTCAAGCTCGGACAGCGAGGAAGAGCCGACTTTCCGCCCCAGGACTGCGGAGCAAGAGCTGCTTCAAGAGCTTCGAAAACAGCTCAGGAGCAAGGATAAAGAGATGGCCAAGCTCTACTCGAAGATTGACGACTTAACGAACGTGGTGATGCAGCTTACGGCTCAAATTGCTCGAGCACCTTCCAATCAAGCACAAGCCGCTACTAATCAGCCGGGTGATGACAATCCGAGGAAGCCAATGCCTGTTCCTTTGGGACCAAGACTGGTCGAGCCGCATGAAAGCCGGCCGCACTCCGCTTCTGGGGACGCCTTGGCCCCAGATAGCACTATCCCGCTAACACAGGATCGGATAATGGATTTGGTCACCAGCAAGGTTAAAACATTGGTGGCCGAAGCAGAAGCTCAGAAAGAAATCGGCAGTAGTGGGCGGCAATATCCTGCGCAATACGATCTGATTGAGTTCCCAAGCGGCTACGTCATTTCTAAGTTCGGAAGATTTGATGGAACGAGGAATGCAAATCAGCACGTCGCCCACTTCAAAGCATCGTGCGGAAATACAGGGGACAATGACGTGCTCCTTCTTCGTCAGTTTGTCAACAGCCTGGCCGGCGTCGCCTTCGACTGGTACGCGAGCATACCAGACGGGTCCGTCATTACCTTTGCCCAAATGGAGTCTCTGTTCCGGCAAAGGTTCATGAGCGTCAGTGATAAAATCTCCATTGCCGACCTTATGAGGACCAAGCCGGGGAAGAATGAAAGCAACACTGACTTTATCGCCCGATGGCGTAATCTCACGGTCAAGTGCGAACCGCCGCTGGAGCAGGACCAGTCCGTCAGCCTTCTCATTGGGAACCTCAGCAATTGGATGGTCCCATTCTTGTGTACAGCGGGCCTCAAGACATTTCAGGAGCTAACCAAGAAAGTCCAAATGCTGGAACGCTCGAAGCAAGAGTCCCCGCTGGATTCTCAGAGAGAGAAAACTTAGAAAAGCAAGCGGGACGACAACCGTAGAAGCGGGAGTTCCAGCAGTACCAATGTCTTCAATGCGTCCGACAATGAAGAAAAGCGAAGGGCGGCCGAATCCAAAACTAACCGGTCTCGAAAGCCATTGCTAGGAGGAGATGGGCCTTCCCTATAGGAGAAAAAGAACAAGGTTTACTCTTTCAGAAGGGACAAGGTCCGCAAGATATTTAAAGATGCCTTGAACAATGGCCTACAATTGCCGGAGTCGAAAAGACCCCAAGAAGCAAAAATGACCGACAATCCTTTGTATTGCCCGTACCACCGAGTAGTGAGCCATGCGATCGAGGATTGCTATATCTTCAAAGACTGGGTCGAGAAGCAGTACAAGGCTGGAGAGATAGAGCTGTCCAAAAGTGTGTTGGTGAACAATCAAGTTGCAACCACCAACTTTATACAGACATAAGTTGAAGCCTCCTGGGAGCAGACAGCCGAACCCACTGCCCTGAGGGATGAAACTGACTCATCGCGGCCTCCGTGGAGTACGCACATATCTAATAAGACGAAGAAGATGACAAAGCTACTTCAGAAAGAACCCAGGACGGAATGGGAAGGGCAGAAGAAGCCTACCAGTCCAGCTGCCAATGCAGCTCCATCAGGCTCAAAATCCAAGAAGCTCAAGAAGAAGAAAAGTGCAGCTCGGCGCGAAAAAGAGTCTGCAGGGAGATCGACCATTCAAAAATATATCGATTCCCTCGAAGAATATGAACAAAAGGAAAGAACATTGATTCAATTGAAGGAGTTCTTCCCTGTACAAGCGGCTGAAATTCTGGAGGAGTTAGAAGAAGACTCCAATGAAGAGATCCCAGTAGTGACCTGCTATGCCATCCATCTTGGCAGCGACTCTGAGGATGAGCTCTGTTTTCCTGAAAAGGACGAGGAGCTCGCCACAAAGGCCAACCAAATCCAGCTCAGAAGCGGCAGGGCTCTACCGCCAAATCAGGGCAATGCCCCAAAAGGAAAGGGAAAACAGGTGGCTAATGATGAAGATGGAGGAGAACCAGCTGTTGAAAACTCGAGCCCTTCCCCAGTAGACTATAATGTCTTGGCTCACCTTCGAAGGCTTCCGTCTCTCCTGAGCATCTACGACGCATTGGTCCTATCTAAGGAGCTTAGAGATGTTCTCATTCACGCTCTACAAAACCCCGAGCGGTATCAGGCTCACTTTGCGGAAATTAATATGAAAGAAGCCCGGCATGCTTTGAATGCCGCCGCAATCACATTTAAGGATGAAGACTTGCTACTGGGAACGGCTGAGCATAATCGGCCGCTTTACGTGACCGGGTACAGCGACGGAGATCGAATTAATCGCATATTGATTGATCCGGAGTCCTCAGTGAATATCATGAACTTGCGAACTCTGAAGAGTTTGTCAATGGACGTCCGACACCTGTCAAGGGAAAGGATTGTCATTCAAGGCTTCAACAAAAATTGCCAGCAAATTCTGGGGTCCATAGCTTTGCCAATCAAATTCGGGGATCTGCAAACTGAAGCTAAGATATACGTGATCGACGCCGACACGTCTTATAAGATTCTCTTAGGGCGGCCATGGATCCACGATTATGGCATCGTTCCGTCAACTCTCCATCAATGCATGAAGTATACTAAAAATGGCGAAGAAAGACGCATTGACGGAGACATCCAGCCGTTCGGTGTGCATGAAGTCCGATATGAAGATTCTCGGTACTTTATGAACCACCAAAATGCTAAGCTACAACTGACAGAGGATAGACCGGCCCCAAGACTCAAAAGCAAATCTGCGCCGGCTGTCACTTTCAAAAGCAAAAATACTCAAGTGTGCCCGCATTTCGGCAGCGACACTGAGGAGTCCGACGCTGGAAGCCCGTCCTTCCGTAAAACTCGCCCTCATTTCTGCAGCGATACGGACGAATCCGTTACTGAAGGCCCATCTAGCAAAGTCCGCCCTCATCTTAGCAGTGACACTGAAGAGTCAGAAGAAGAGGACCTGCCGTGCAACTGCTGTGCAGATTGGCCCCCCATGCAGCAAGCGAAACTACGAGAGACCTTCGAAGTCGCAGAAGGGTCCCTGGCCATCACAAGGGTGCCGGAACGGATGTGCAAAGAGCTCGACGCATTGTCAGTCTCTACCGTGGACCAGCTGAAAACTTTCTACGTGCCCGGGAGGAAAAATGGACAGAAGGGCATCCTATTTTACAGTTCAAACCCCGTTGTGCACCCGGACGATCTTTCTGTCGCGTGCCTTCCCTATGAGAGAGGCATAAGAGCCGTCCTCAATCCCAGATACTATGCGCCCGAGATGCGGGAATACTTTAAGAAGTGCGGATGCCGGTTATATCAAACGGAGTCCGAAGCAAAGTTTTACGAAGGGCTATGGTATCCGCCCTAGGTCCGAGCACTCATCGATGGACGAATTCCAGATAGACGGGGTATAGGCTACATTCAACCTGATTCCAAAGCGTGCTATATGATCCATGTTGGTGAGGCCAGCGAAAGATCAAAAGATGATGACGAGATATCCGAGCCAGAAGAAGCTCCTCAAGAGCTCGAAGATGGCGGACAAGCAACCTTTGACGAGCTAACCGAGATTGACTTAGGAACGCCCGATAATCCAAGGCCGACCTACATCAGCTCACTCTTGTCAGAGGAAATGAAAGCGCAGATAATTGCCCTGCTGCATGAGTTCGTCGACTGCTTCGCGTGGACATACAAAGAGATGCCTGGCCTTTCCCCTGAAGTGGTCGTACATAAGTTGGCTATATCTCCTGATGCTAAGCCAGTCAAACAAGCTCCTCGAAGAATGAGAAGGGAACTAGAAGAAAAGGTCATCGAGGAAACTAAGAAGCTCATCGATGCCGGCTTCATCAGGGAAGAGAAATACGCGGACTGGATCGCATGCATAGTCCCAGTGAAGAAGAAAAATGGGCAGATCCGAGTTTGTGTCGATTTCAGGGACCTCAACAAGGCATGTCCTAAAGATGACTTCCCGCTACCGGTCATGGAAATGATGGTCGATGACACCTCAAATTACGAACTGTTCACCTTTATGGATGGCTCGTCTGGATATAATCAGATCAGGATGTCGCCTGAGGATGAGAAACACACAGCATTTCGAACCCCGATCGGAATATATTGCTACAAGGTAATGCCGTTCGGACTGAAGAATGCAGGTGCTACATATCAAAGGGCAATGACCAATATTTTTGATGACCTAATCCATAAAGTCGTCGAATGTTATGTTGATGATCTGGTCGTCAAGACTAAAACCAAGGCCGATCATATCCAAGATCTTAGGACCGTTCTCACCAGACTGAAGGAATACGGTCTGAAGATGAATCCTCTGAAGTGCGCCTTTGGCGTGTCATCGGGAAGATTCCTAGGCTTTATAGTTCGGTATCGAGGGATCGAAGTTGACCCATCAAAGATAAAGGCCATCATGGAGATGCCCCCTCCGAAGAGTCTGACGCAGCTAAGATCTTTTCAAGGCAAGCTTGCTTATATACGAAGATTCATCTCAAATTTATCGGGGATATGTAGGCCCTTCTCAAAGCTCATGAAGAAAGGAGCTCCTTTTATCTGGGATGCCGAATGTCAAGCAGCGTTCGAAAGCATCAAACAATACTTGTTGCACCCTCCAGTGCTGGCTGCCCCCATTCCGAATAAACCGCTGATTCTCTACACTGCTGCGCTAGATGAGTCACTTGGTGCGCTCCTTGCCCAGAATAACGAGGAGGGAAAAGAAAATGCCCTCTACTACCTCAGTCGAACTCTAGTCGGGGCGGAACACAACTATTCCCCAATCGAAAAGCAATGCCTGGCTCTAATATTTGCTATGAAGAAGCTGAGGCACTATCTGATGGCTCATCGGGTTATGCTGATCTCCAAGGTCGACCCGCTCAAACACTTGATGACCAAAGCAAGCCTAGCCGGCAGAATGGCAAGATGGGCTGTCATGCTACTTGAGTTTGACATAGTTTATACTCCTCAGAAAGCAGTAAAAGGGCAAGCTCTTACAGACTTTCTCGCTGCTCATCCCATACCAGAAGGGTCGCCGCTAAATTGTGAGTTACCCGATGAACAAGTGCTGCACCTCGAGGAAGATGGGCCATGTTGGGAGCTCTACTTCGATGGAGCCTCATCAATAAGGACCTCCAGTAAATCAAGCGTCCCGGAGATAAAGGCAGGGATAGGATTGGTGTTCATCACGCCATCAATGGGAACCTTACGGCGCTCTTTTGCTCTCACCGAGCCTCGCACAAACAACGAGGCCGAGTATGAAGCTCTGATAGCTGGTTTGGAGCTCGCCATAGAAATGGAAATCCTTCGGCTACGGGTTTACGGTGACTCCCAGCTTGTCGTCAACCAAGTAAGCGGCAACTATAAGATATACAAACCTGAGTTAGCTCGGTACAGAAGCCGGGTGGTGGAACTCATGAAACGGTTCACTCACATCGAACTAACAAGAGTCCCTAGAGCATTGAACGGAAAAGCCGACATACTCGCTCGCCTAGCCAAGGAGCTGGCTGATCCTGACATGGACGAAATTCTGATCACAGTCAGGAGCCGACAAATTCTACCCCCAGTCTCTCTACGAGAAGAGGAAAGCGCGGAACAAGAGAGCAGTCCTGCCGGAGAAGCTTCGATCATCCAAGACGAGCCCGATTGGAGAGAACCCTTCATAGAGTACCTCCGATACGACAAGCTACCCGAAGAAAAATCTGCGAGGATTCAGCTGAAGAAAAGAGCTCTCCGATACGTGTTTGTAAATGACACGTTATACCGCAGGTCATATGACCAACTCTGGCTCAGGTGTCTGTCACTGGCCGAAGCCCAAAAGGTCATGAAAGATGTTCACTCGGGCGTTTGCGGTGCTTACCAATCTGGCCCCAAGATGCGACTTCAAATCAAACGGCTTGGGTATTACTAGCCCACCATGATACGGGATTGTGGAGAGCATGCAAAGAAATGTCAGATCTGCCAAATCCATGGTGATTTCATTCACAAGCATCCTAATCCATTGCACCCTACGGTGGCGTCTTGGCCCTTCGAAGTCTGGGGCACCGACATTGTTGGCCCAATTGATCCTCCGTCATCCAAAGGCCACCGGTTCATACTGGCCGCGACAGACTACTTCTCCAGATGGGCTGAAGCTGTCTCGCTAAAAGAAGTCAAGACAAAAGACATTCTGACATTCTTCCAGCATAATATTCTATACCGCTTTGGTACACCGAGAAGGATCATTTCTGACAACGGGCCTTCTTTCAAGAGCTTCAATGTCTCAAGGTTCGCTACTCAGCACAAGATAGACTGGAGATATTCCTCCATCTATAATCCAAGAGCCAATGGGCTAGCCGAAGCCTTCAATAAGACTCTATGCAAGCTCCTGAGGAAAAATGCTTCAGCGAACAAGAGAGACTGGAATCTCAAACTTCACGAGGCGTTGTGGGCATATCGTACCACGCACCGTACTCCAACACAGTCCACTCCATACTCATTGCTCTTCGGAGTGGAGGCGGTCCTCCCCCTCGAAGTCGAAGTTCCAAGCTTATGAATGGTCGTTCAGCACGAGTTGACGAAGGAGGAAAACGTGTTCCTTCGACTTGAAGAGCTCGATGCCCTCGAAGAAAAGAGGCTCGCGGTGCAGCAAAATGTGGAGCTATACCGAGCCCAAATGTCACGGGCCTATGACAAGGTAACCCGTCTCCGCGCTTTCAAGAAAGGTGAATTGGTGTTGGTCCTCAAAAGACCGATCATCCCCAATCGACACGCCAAGGGAAAATTCGAGCCAAACTGGGAAGGACCATACGTCATCGAGAAAGTATTCGACGGAGGGTCCTACCAACTAATAAGTGCCGAGGGAGAAAGGCCCATGCCACCCATCAATGGCCGATATCTCAAGAAATACTGCACGTGAATACTCTAAGTCGCAGGCGAATTGAGCACATCAGCCCTACGGTCTGGATCATACATCCTGCAAAACCGTATACAATCCACTGGCGTAAATGACCCCTATCTCTCACAAATTCTGTTGGTGAGACTACTTTTAAAGTCCCACCAGCAGCAAAAAAAAAGAAGGAAAAAAAAAAGAAAAGAAAAGAGGAAAAATAAAAAGGTATGTCCACAAGCAAAACGGGCACGGATGAAACCCGAAAGGGCTCCGTGAGTAAAAACAGCAGGACTACCGGCGAGTTTGTGAAAACCCGAAAGGGCGCAAACTCGTGAAAAGAGATGAATACCCTCGCAAAGTCCTCTCGACCTTGTGAGGGGAAAACCCCTGCGTGAGATCCTTACGACTCACAAAGGAGAAACACACTTAGGAATCCTCACGATTCCTAAGGAGAACATACACCTGCAAGATCCTCTCGACTCGTAGGGAGAAAATGCTTTTATGAGACCCTCATGGCTCATAAAATTGTAAAGCCTTAGGTGATAGGAACCCAAACATGTCTCCTAAGCCATCCTTCCCCAACGGGCAACGGCAAATGATGAGTCGCTCTTGGCATTTCGCTTCGGTGTTAGCGGTGCTGATGCCGACCAAAAACCCAGATCCCAAGTCCTCCCAAGGCAAATGATGAGTTGCTCCTGGCATTATTCCAGTGCAGCAATGCTGATGCCAAACAAGATCCAAATTCCAAGTCCCCAAGCGGCGAATGATGAGTCGCTCCTGGTACCATATTCCAGTGTAGCGATGCAGAAGCCAACCAAAATCCAATTTCTCAAAATTCACCAGCCCTACGGCCAGTCCCCAAATTGACTGCCGTATACAATCCACGGGCTCAAATAATTCTCGTCATACCCATCCCCCACCACAATCACCAGTTACGCGGCTGGTCTCCGCCTTAGGAATTATGCTCCATTGAGAAGACCCACTCATGTATCCTCACGATACATGAGGAGAACAAACCTTTGTGGGATCCTTACGACCCATAAAGGGAAAACACACTTAGGAGTCCTCACGAATCCTAAGGAGAAAATACACCTGCGAGATCCTTACGACTCGTAGGGAGAAAATGCTTTTATGGGACCCTCACGGCCCATAAAATTGAAAAGCCTTAGGCGATAGGGACCTAAACCTGTCTCCTAAGCCATCGCTCCCCCAACAGGAATAGGCAAATGATGAATTGTTCCTGGCATGTATGCTTCAGTGTTAGCAACGCTGATGCCTGTCCTAACCCCAAAATCCCAAACTACAATCCAATAGACCCCTAAGTCTTTAAACTAGGAACAGATGACCCCTAAGTCGTTAAACTGGGAACAGATGACCCCTAAGTCGTTAAACTGGGAACGAGGGAAATCTCCTCATGGCAGATGATGATTCACTCCTGGTACCATATTCCAGTGCAGCGATGCTGATGCCAAACCAAAACCAAAATCCCCAAATCCTGGCATGACAAATAATGATTCGCTCCTGGTACCATATTCCAGCGTAGCGATGCTGATGTCAACCCAAATCACATCAAGTCAGCAAAACAACCAATGACCTCCCTGCCAGAATCAAATTCCACCTCGGAAACAAGTCAACTTCATCCCTGACGCCGCAAGAAGCGGGGAAAGTCAAATCCAGCACCGACTGTCCACGTCGCTAAAAGGGCAGCATCGACCGTCCACGTCGCAAAAAGGGTAGCATCGACCGTCCACGTCGCTAAAATGGCAGAACCGACCGTCCATGTCGCAAAAAGGGCAATATCGACCGTCCAAGTCACAAAAAGGGCAGAACCGACCGTCCACGTCGCTAAAAGGGCAGCATCGATCGTCCACGTCGCAAAAAGGGTAGCATCGACCGTCCACGTCGCTAAAATGGCAGAACCGACCGTCCACGTCGCAAAAAGGGCAGTATCGACCGTCCAAGTCGCAAAAAGGGCAGAACCGACCGTCCACGTCGCTAAAATGGCAGAACCGACCGTCCAAGTCGGAAAAAGGGCAGAACCGACCGTCCACGTTGCTAAAATGGCAGCACCGACCGTCCACGTCGCTAAAAGGGCAGCACCGACCGTCCACGTCACTAAAAGGGCAGCACCAACCGTCCACGTCGCTAAAAAGGCAGCACCGACCGTCCACGTCGCCAATAACGACCGTCCACGTCGCTAAAAGGGCAGTACCGACAGTCCAAGTCGCAAAAAGGGCAGCATCGACCGTCCACGTCGCTAAAATGGCAGCATCGACCGTCCACGTCGCTAAAATGGCAGCATCGACCGTCCATGTCGCTAAAAGGGTAGCTCCGACCGTCCACGTCGCTAAAATGGCAACACTGACCGTCCAAGTCGCAAAAATGGCAGCATCGACCGTCCACGTCGCTAAAAGGGCAGTATCGACCGTCCAAGTCGCAAAAAGGGCAGCATCGACCGTCCAAGTCGCAAAAAGGGCAGCGCAGGATTTCTACAAAGCGGGAATCAGATCGCTCCGGGCCAGGGAAACGTCTATCACGGACATTCCGTCTTGGAGACATGTCAACCAATGACCGTCCATGTCATAAAAAGGGCAGCGCCAGCTTCCCAAAAAGCGGGAACCAAATCAGGTCGCCTCCAAGTAAAAGAAGATCCATCAATTTCATGCACACGACCCACATGTGTGGTGTGCATTTATTGATGGGGGGCAATTTTTTGGGGTAAAAATTTACACCCCGGTTGACCAAGTCAAAATCCAAGTCAACCCCAAGCCAAGTGGGCCCAAGTCCCGACCCAGTGGGCCCATGCCCGGGTCGAGCCCGAAACATGAAGCGGCCGGCCTTCCCCCACGCCAAGATAAAAATTTTGTAATAAGCAATTTTGTTGTATTTCTTTTATTTCATTTTTATGGATAAATGTAAGAAAAATAGGCATAAAGCCAAATTTTTGTAAAGCCCATGGCTTATGTGCAAAAAAGAAATGGCACATGAGCCATGGGATAGGCAAAATGCCATTTTGTGAAGCCCAAGGGGCTATGTATAAAGTGTATGGCCTATAAAGGCAAGGATAATGAAAATATCCCAACAACTTTTTCTCTCTCTAAAAATTTTCCAGATCTGAGATCTTTTCTTCTTCTTCAAGGTTCCAAAACCTTCTTCTTTCTCTTGAATTAAATCAAGAGTTTTACTCTTCTTTTTATAAAACAAATTAGTTTTTCACCACAAAACCCACAAAGGGGAACTTGGATCTATCATTAGATCTCAAAAAGAAGAGATTTTTAGATCTCACATCTATTGAGCCAGCCAACAGAGGAGGAAGCAGAAGAACCCATTTCCTCAGCCAAAACATTTTTTTTTAGGAGTTTAACTCCACTAATTTCTCTTTTGAGAGTTTCTGGGGCTAAAAGCCCTCTTTTCCTCGCCGGCGCGCTAGCGCTCGAGCGCAAAGCACCTACGTGCCGACACGTGGCGCGTTTGCGCTCCAGCGCACTGCGCACGAGCGCAAAGCGCCCACGTGCCGACACGTGGCGCGCGCTTGCGCTCCGGCGCACTGCGCCTGAGCGCAAAGCGCCCACGTGCCGACACGTGGCGCGCTTGCGCTCAAGCGCACTGCGCCCGAGCGCAAAGCGCCCATGTGCCGACACGTGGCGCGCGCGCTTGCGCTCCGGCGTCTTGAGCCCGAGCGCAAAGCACCCACGTGCCGACACGTGGCGCGCTTGCGCCTGAGCGCACAACACCTAAGCGCACAGCGCTCAAGGCGTTGGCCCCACGCATCCCTTGGATGCCTTTTCCCCCTCTTTTTATGTACATACATATACATATACATATGTATACAAATTCACACACACACGTACTCCACGACACTGTCCCTGTTAGAAAAAAAATTCTAACGGGACGCTGCCCCGCACCCCGCAAGGGGGCTGCTAGCCCCCTTGACCCCCAGCCCGCTATCCGGGTAGCGGGACCCCCGTAAAAACTCTGCGTGGCTCCCGATATATCCAAAACCCCCTTTCAAAACAAAACACACGTACACTGCACATTGAGTTCGCATGACCAGTTTAACCCGTTAATCGAAGGTTCCCTCGCCCCAAAGGCGAGGGGTAATTAACGGCAGCTTAGTCCGCGGCTGCCGGAGATTCGGATCCCCACAATCATTAAACCCCGGCCTACCCTAGGCAGGGGGAATCTGTAGTACGCCTGAGACGCGTGCGCGTATTCCCATCTCAATGGGGTGACGAAAAACACCCTACAAAATCCATGGACTATGATGTCCTTAACCTCGGACTGTGGGGTCCTTAAACCCATGGACTATGGTGTCCTTAACCTCGGACTGTGGGGTCCTTAAACCCATGGAATATGATGTCCTTAAACTTTACAGACTATGACGTCTCTAAACTGCTACGGACTGTGGGGTCCTTAAACTCATGGATTATGATTTCCTTAAACTTTACAGACTAAGATATCTTTAAACTAGACCGCAAAGTCCCTAAACTAAAACAACAGAGCCCAAATGCTCTTTTGTTGGATCTAAATGATCCTGTTAAGTTAATCATATTCTAAAATTAGACTAACGTATTCTTAACAAATCGTTAAGTTGATCTTAGTCTAAAATTAGACTAATGTTTCCTTAACAAACGTTTAAGTTGATCTTAGTCTCAAATGAGACTAACGTATCCTTAAACCCAAACCAAAACCCAAATCTTAGAAAATACGGATTTGGACTAATCCACGCCCTACGGGCGACAACATAAATTAGTCTCCGTATACAATCCACGGGCAACCAAAAAAAAACAGAACAAACACCCACGACACGAAGTGACCATCTGGAGAAGGAGAAAGTGGTTATCGCGATGCGGTAGCGTAATTAACAGCAGGGGATTGCACTTGCAGGGAAGAGCGTCCCCACAATCAAAAACCCCTCAACGAGGGGGAATCTGACGAAGTCTTCTACATCGGCTGCATCCGTTTAAACTTTCGATATATGGTGTCATAAATTAACTAGGTATCTTCGGAGAGGTGGACGGATAAACCAAATAGCATCTGCCCCCAAATTCAGGCCAGATGTCCCAACATCCCGGTCGCGTCTTTCGGCGGAGAACACCAACTATCACATAGAAGGTATGCAATCTCATTGCAAATTTCAACTCTTGAAACTACCGATATGGTTTTACCCCTAGCACTCATAACCTTAACTATAGTCAACATATCATAAGTACTAGTCAAGTTCTACCCATCATTTCGTGATTAATTAGACCCACTCATATGACCCTTAACTATAGTAAACATAATCATATGAATGTTCTAACTAATCGCATCATATGCTGTGTAAGAAGACATCACTTAGTTACCATACACTACGCCTTGGCTATAGCCAACATATGTAGCACGAATACTAAGTACTCTACTTCCTAAAATGAAGGAGGGCTGCAAATAGTTTTTAATAAAACCTTTAACGCTTTAAACTTGATATCGTTGTAGAATCTAATGGTTTTTAAAAGGAGTGGCTTAAGCTCTGCATTTTGAAAACTTGCTTTTTTATAAAAAGCCGAGTAGGTTTCAAATCTGATTCTACAACATCTTTTAGGTTTCTTTTTCTTTACATTAATCTCATTAATATAGTCCCATCATTTTAAGTCCTTAAGCCATCACAGAAAAGAAACGAAAATAGAACGTACGCTTATGCCATCCGCATTCGCCACAGTGTCTCGTTATGTACCGTTAGGTTATTTAACTAACGGCATAGCGGGGAGGGACTAGCGCGGATGCAAAACATAATTAACGTTTATTATATATCATATATATAATACACCATTTATCTCGGCATATAAAGTGATCACATCATAGAATATCAACAGCAGAAGCACAAATATGAAAATATAGGATATACTAGGAGGTCCGTATTTTGTATTTAGCGAACAATAGAAAATATGGATTCCACGGTCATGATGAATAGCTAATCCCACATTCCTAAACCCCTACAAGAGCGGAAAGTGACCCTACCAATTCTAGAGTTAGGAGACCCGGTCTCGACTCCTCGAGATGGCCTGCCACTGGACTCTAGAACCCGGTCACTTGTGCTCCCTACCTCGGGTCTATCCTAATGCGGAAAAGTAAATAATATACAACAATGGTGACATCATCCTCAACCCGGAAGTGCCCCAATAAAAGAATATTACATACAATGAATTTTACATGAATGAAAAGAAAAACTCTCATCTCACATAAAACCCCCGGCTATTCATTCACGACAATCCTATACATCATATCTCAGCAACACATAACATCACATGTCATCAACGTAAGTAAGTATGCATACCCCAATTTTCGTTGACGTATAGCAACGAAACTGGCGATACACCACATACTACACTTACAGTCGCAGAAAAGAAAGTGAAAAACTACAACAATTGGAATCATCACTGCTTTTAGACATCATAAACCCGAAATATCACATATTCTAGATTTCATGCCTAACGATGCAAATCTTACATTTAGGTCTCATCTATGAAAACACATTTGCAAAGGAAGTCGGGTAATTCAACAAGATTCCCGATTCCACCCGAGACCGAAATGTTAAATTTACACGCAACTAATTACTTTTCACAAAACTAATTAGTGTAGATTCTAATTATTGTATCGCATTCAAAAATATCTAGACGATGTTAAACGTTTCGATCGAATCAACAAACGCCCACATTTCCCAAAGAGCTCAACACTTGAGTAAAATTAAAATACCCAAAATATGTCACAGTACCTATGGACCAACCGTAGAAGGGTCAACCCTTGCCTCACCTATGGCGCTGCGGAACTATGGCAAACCCTAGGGTTTGGCTGCGGTTCCGTGGTCATAGAATCGAGTTAGGGTTTCGTTCTTCTAGAGGGTCCATAGAATTACCTGCATGATTTTTGAATATATTTAACTTGGAAAATTCCAACTTTTGGAAAATTTCTAGAGGGGGTCATGATGTGGTGTTTGATGTTCGTTCGAACTGTTAAACGTCGTCAAAGTTACCTGAAATGATGTTAAAATTACGACTTCGAAACACTCCGAATATCCACTACAGAAAGATAACATCACATGCAATCTTTAGCAAAAACAGACAATACCTGAAACACCAAAACCCAGAGACCAGAGCACCAAAAAAAACGAGGCCAAAATGAGCTAGGAAAACCGGCCGGGCCGGGCATATGTGCACTTTTCACCAGGTCAAATCCGGTGGATTAGGCTCATTTTTGTTTGGTGTTCATATTACATCATATGTAATATTCTGCAACTGCTTAAAAAATTTTAAGAGGCTCTGAAAAAATTCGACAGAGACTGGGTTTTCGTTTCGAGGTTTCGGAGTTGTTTCGGTTTCGTAATTTATCTAATATCGTCTAAGTTTCTAGCTTAGCTCTGATACCACTGTAGAGTTTGCCTAGCACCATGCCTAGGGTTTGTCTTGCATCAAACATGCTACAATAAAAAAATAGAGGTGCTAAGCAAAACCAACCATGAATCGAACTAGAAATCTAGGATAACAAAGGCAAGTATCATATACTAGAAAGTGTCTAATACTAAGAGGGGAGAATTACAACCTTTGTAGACCTCCCTCTTTGTGACTCCTTAGATCAACTTGGTGTTTGAACGGGTTCGCTTAAAACCTTCGAAGTCCACGACGATCTACCACGGAGTCCCTTGGCTCAAGCTCATAGCTTCACTTGATCTAAATGGAAGTGGAGCAAACAACCTACACTAGTGGGTTAGACTAATATAGATTGGTGATGTAGGTTGTATTCTCACTTAAAAACCTTTTCTTTTATTTTTCTTCACTCACTTTTGAAGAGGTAGAGAGCTTGGAGGAAGAAGGAGGAGGAGGAGGAGATGGCTAAGCTTGAGCTCTTGTGATGATAATTCTCAATAATAAAAAAAGAATAAAAATATATATGAGAGAGTCACACTCACCCAAACCATGGTCAATAAATATCTAGATATTTTTGATAATGAGTTAAAGACCAATTAGAAATTAAACCATGGTTTATATTTGGGTCAACATAAGAAGAGTGTAGAAGAAATGTAACCATGATTTAATTTCATTTTTCTTTTTCTCAATAATCAAAAATATATAAATATATTCCATGTGAGTCTTGCATAGCCATCTCCAATGTATCATCAACCATGACACATGCATGCATGCATGCGTGCATTCATATCAATATATACATACATACATTCATGCATACACATAAAAAAAGGGTTTAATGAATGAGTTAATGGTCATTGATATTAAATCAATACTTGATTTAATAATCTGGCCATTTCACATACGACCCGACCAATAGAAAATGCCAGATTAAAATGCGGTGTCATATACACGTATTTAATCAAGCTCCCATGCATATCCCCATATGCACCCCACATCGTTTCGCCTGAGCTAGGAAACCCATTTGTGGGACTCTAAGACTCGTCAATACGCTGGCAGTAGGCAGTGATCATATCACATACTCATAAACCGTCAGCGGCACTAGCTGTACATAATAGCTCCCAAGTATTGAGTGATCAGAAGAATAACAAGCAAACCTGTCAAAACTTCCGTCGAGCCAACCGGCAACACTTACGGTACAGTCCGATCTCTTCGTCAGATATGCTGCATATCGAGTCTAGGGATGGTATCGTCGACCCCAATAACTCAATAAGTCATACCGGTATATGGCTTATAACAGATCAAGAAACTACTGATAACACTTATCAGTAAATCTCATCAACCCTGCCTAGGGACTTCCTGTTATAGCCAATCGAGTATAGCTCAACATCAACCCCTAATACCGGGAGAGACGAAACCCCTCATATTGCTCATTGCCTCCATGTGCCTCAGGACTGTACCTAAAATCCACCTGTTTGCATGACTCGGTAGAGCCATGATAGGGTGGAGATCAAAGTACAGTGGGAGCACACACAAGTCTCTATGACGATCTCGGGTCTATAGACTAACCTGTACCAGTATCACCTGAGAACTGCTATCCGATGATAGATATAATACCACATAGGAGTTCTTGGCGATTCTGTTCTGTGTACCCAGTCTATACTGAGCACCCGTATATAATCTTTGGTGTCACCACACCAAATGGATATGGGATCATCCATCGCCCATTATATGGGTCAAGAAACGTATACGCTAGTCTACTGTGGAATATCGATGCCCCGTCTCGATACACCCACGACTAGGAACATTTTAAAGATATGCTTATAAACTACATATATCTCACTAGTATGATATGCATCACAATCCCAGTAATCAAGCAAATATCCTAAGGGCTTTATCAATATGTACCAAATGAGTAATATGCATGATCAAGTGAACATGTCAAGATAAAGAACAACCAAATAGCATACTATCATGTCGAGCAAGAATGTCCTCTGAATATATATATACATACCAATACATCCACTATCAAATAATGGCCTCTAGGGCATACATATATCCAACAGATAATCCCACAACGCCAACAGCTAATCGCGCCCCTTCAGATATGCGGTGAGCAGGATAGAAGACGGAGGCTCTCATGAAATGTCGATGCATCGGCATGGCAACCAGCTGAGCCAGAGACTGATAAAGCCGATAAAGAAAGTTTCTTCATTCATGCCAGGGGCCACAATCGCAACGAAAGATACGGCCGACGAGTTTGGAATATAAAACAGCGGCAGGTCTTCCTCTTTGGCCGACAGTTTCTTCAGCCCGAATTCAAAAGGGTTTTTAATTTTCGCGAATTTTGGAGCCTTCTTGGATAAGACATTCTCGCGGAGAAAGAAGGTAATGAAAGCGTCAAAAGTGACACCTTTCCCTTCCGATGTCACGAAAAGTTTTTCAAAGATACCCAGGGCCTTGATTAGACTTGGGTGCTTGTGCCGAACAGCGTTCTCAATCGTCAGGCCGTCAAGCATAGCGGGCACCATAGCAAACACGTACTCGTCAGGAGGCAGTAACTCTTCGTAATGCTCTCCCCTGATCGCCAACCCTGAAATTTTACGAAACTCCTCCAGTGAGATCGAGACTTCACGATCCCCTAGCAAGAACGTGTTTGTGGGAAGATTCCATTGGTTCAAGAAAGCCTTAACCCACCAGATGTGAGGGGCGTGATAATAGAATAATGATGCATACACTGCTTGGTACAACCAAACCTTCTGCAGCCGTACGCATTGGACAGAGAGAATGTATCGAGCCCAAGAAAGGTAGCCCACTGGATGGCGCGGGGTAACGCCTACCTTATACA
Organism: Agapanthus africanus; assembly: GCA_030015575.1. Lineage (NCBI taxonomy): Eukaryota > Viridiplantae > Streptophyta > Magnoliopsida > Asparagales > Amaryllidaceae > Agapanthus > Agapanthus africanus. The sequence continues at coordinate 311,803,796 of JASDDO010000024.1, forward strand.
CTTGCCCCCAGGGTCGAGGTTCGCCCTGGCATATCCGATGCCCCCAAGATATCAATGGCCATCGAAAGTTGATTAGGTATCCCAATCGTCAACGGCTCAAGTCGGCCCATAGGGGTCTAATTAACCGCTTCCACCGCATAAGCCGTGCACGGACGCTCTATCAATGACATCGAGCGGATAGGTTCTGTTGGCACTTCACAAGTAAAGCTACGGCGGCCCCTGATTATATGACCGTACCCCACCCCCATAAGAGAAGACTCATATGGTCCTTGTCATGTGCCCTAATCATCGCCATAACTTCCTCTTCCGATGGCGGTTGCGGAAAAAAGACTGCTGAGCGAGTGTAAGGGAAGTCAGGAAGTGAGGCCATCGTTCCTGAAATACGAGGGGAAAGGAAAAACCCGTTTTTAAAAAAATATATAATAATAATAAATAATAAAATAATATAAAATAAAATAAAATGAAAAAAACGTGATGTTTGTTTCACGGGACCATTGGTTGCAAAACCAATGGACCCTACAAAATCAATATGGCGGCTCACCAATGATGAGACAAGATAATCATTGCGAGAATTAAAAGGGATTGTCATTAAATGGACACTGGAGTTTAAACAGCTCCTGGCATCCTCAAAGAAAAATGAGTTCTGTTAAAATACCCAACAAATTCAAATTTATGAAAATAAGGGTAAAACCCTATAATAAAAATATACTCAAGAACACCAGGGAATAAAATTCCCAAAAGGCCCTCTTGATCTTACAAAGCTAAGCTTTTTGATGAGGAATCAAATTCCTTTTAAGCAATGGAATTAAATTCCAAAAACCCCCATGATGGGAAACGAAAAAATGGAATTAAAATTTCAAACATCCTCAAATATCAGAAGAGAAACGCCCGATCTTCGAAGACATTGGGGTTACTACACAAAAGATTATGTCTTTTTGGATCTCTAAGAGACCGGTTCCAGAAGAGAGCAAAGCTCTTGCGGTAGATTTAAAATCCAGAAAAAATTAGAGAAAAGGGGTTTCTTGTTCCTAAGAGATAAATGTTGTTCAAGATCTTTACCCAAAAGAGTTTTTTTAACAGAGTTTAACTCTGAAATTTCAACGGACAGAGAACTGGGCTCTGAAAGGAGAATTAAATTCTCAAAAGAAAGGCTAAGGAAGAAGACGAAAAAACAGTGGCCATCTCAAGAGCCAAGCCCTCGTATTTATAAGACATGATAGGAACGGCTCATCTCCCCGTTCCCCTAGGCAATCCAACGGCTGTAAAAGTGGACAGTGTTCCACTCACGTGCAAGCCACGTGAGAGCAACGCTGTGGGGGCATTTGTTTCCTTATAAAAAAAGAGAAGAAGAAGATGAGAGAAAGAAAGGGGGAAACTCCACACTAAAAAAGCCTCACGTGTTAAACACGTGAGCGCCTATATGCAAGGCATATAGGCACTGCCATTAAAACTATAAAAAGGCTAAACAAGCCTTACGTGCCAACACGTGAGCGCCTATAAATAGGCTCTGTAATTAAACTACAAGTAGGATAAAAAAAGCCTCACATGCCAACACGTGAGCGCCTATAAATAGGCGTTGCAATTAAACAATAGATAGGCTAAACAAAGCTTCACGTGTTAAACATGTGAGCGCATATATGCAAAGCATATAGACGCTACAATTAAACTACAGATAGGCTAAACAAAGTCTCATGTGTTAAATACGTGAGCGCCTATATGCAAAGCATGTAGGCGCTGCAATCAAACAACAGATAGGCTAAACAAAACCTCACATGCTAAACACGTGAGAACACCTCCTTACGTAGAATTAAATTTTACTTAATGAACCGTTGGATCAAGGATCCAACGGTGATTAAACATAGAATTAAATTCTTTTGGGAAGAATATTTTATGTTAAAATGGATCAAAGATCTAAAATATTTTCTATATCTTTCTAAGCAGATAAAAATTATACTCCATAAACTGAGCACCCTTGGATTAAAAATCCAATGGTGATTAAAATTTCACCGCTCGATAGAATTTTATTCTATATATGGGAGAATATCCCCAATCTTGTCAAAAACAAGAACAATATCTTCTGTAAAACAGAAGTCCTTGGATAAAAAATCCAACGGTAGGTAAAATTCCCCAAATCAATTCTGAGACCAATTAAATCAATTGGGATCTCTCAATGAGAGATTTTCTCAGAATTAAACAAACTTTTCTCCACTATATAAAGAACCCGAGACTTCAAGTCTCAAAGACAGAAACGCACAGAGAGAGAGAGAGAGAGAGAGAGAGAGAACTCCCCAGAGGATTAAAAAAAAGTATATATAGTGAGCTTTTGAGGAACAGGATAATTTAATTCTCAAAGACAAGACCTGCTTCCTTGAAACACTGGGTAAAAAGAAAACACATCTCCTTTGCCTCTCTAAGGGTTTAACCTTTCATATAAGAACTCGGTTCTTTCCTCTGGTTGAGATTTGTAGAGGCAAATCTCCCCACAAGTTGAGAATTTAATTCTCATCGGGGAGATTTTGCTCTGTAAGATTCAAAACTTAGGGGAAAAAGGGGAGAAGAAGAACGAGAATACATAGCAATTTAATTCCTCAAAAAATTCGGGTTTAACCCTATATAAAGAACTTGGTTCTTTAATAAAAAAAATAATGATCCAAGATCTCCAAGACCAAATCGTTGGTGCTTAGCACTATTTCGAAGCCTCACGTGTTTCCCACGTGAGTGCTTCAAACGAACAAGGAAAATAACCAAAACTTCCTCACGTGTTTACCATGTGATTTGTTTAAGAGGAAAACAAGTAAAAGAAAGAAGAAACTACAGTACTCTAGCATCAATAAAGGAAAAGGGGATACCCACGTGCTTTGCATGAGAACTCTAGCCAAGTGCTCAGCACTTGTAAAAAAGGGGGAGATAAAACCCAAAGTCCAGCACACATATTTGGGGTGCCTCACGTGTATCACATGAGCGCCATAAAACTCTAGTGTTTAACACTAGTCCAATGCCCATATTTAGGGTGCCTCACATGTGTCACGTGATCACCATAAAACTCTAGTGTTTAACAATAGTCCAGTACCCATATTTGGGGTTCCTCACGTGTGTCACGTGAGCGCCATAAAATACTAGTGTTTAACACTAATCAAGTGCCCACGTGAAACGCACGTGAGCACTGTATCCCTCAGTGCTTAGCACTGTTGGAGACTTAATCTTAGCCCAAATTGGCTAAGTTTTATGAGATTAGACCTCTTTGATACTAAAACAACCGAGCCCCTGTACTCATGTTTTCCTAAATTGAACTTAGTCTCAAAAACGACTAGTGGTCTCTCATTGATGATATCCCAAATGATACTCATCTTATATCTCCTAAGATAATTTTAGTCTCAAACATGACTAACATTTCTTAGGTCTACAGCAGCAGCATCTTTTCCCTCAAATATGGGATTTGGTTTAAGGGTACATCTCTCCACACCTCTGATATATGTTGTTGTAATTTTTCAACATCTTCATAGAGGTGGCGGATCCCGATAACCAACAACTCGTTGATGCACATCCAAATTGACATGCACACCTCAAATCAGACTGCACCCTAAATTAGGCACATTCCATATCAACTTCGTTGTTCATCCCGTCATGTAACAAATACACGTGCGCGCAAGATGGATAATGGACCGAGACGTCCTTAAACTAAAATCTCACCTCCAAAATGGTGATCAACGGACCTAGACGTCCTTAAACTAAAATCTCACCTCCAAAATGATGATCAACAGACCGAGATGTCCTCGAACTAGAACTTCGCCTCCAAAATGGCGATAATGGACTGAAACGTGCTTAAACTAAAATAATAGAGCCCAAATGCTCTTTTGTTGGATCTGAAATAAAAATGATCCTGAAACCTCGTTAAGTGGATCTTAGTCTCAAATTGGACTAATGTATCATTAACAAAAACAAATCGAGCACACAAATGCTCACATACATTTAAGTCGATCTTAATCTCAAAATAGATTAACGATCCTTAAATAAAAAAAACCCAAATCTAAGATATACGGATTTGTACTAATCCACGCCCTATGGGTGACAACATAAATTAGTCTCCGTATCCAATCCACGGGCAACCTAAACAAATAAAAAAACGCACGACACGAACTGAACTTCTGAAGTAATAGAAAGTGGTTATCGCGATGCGATAACGTAATTAACTGCAGAGGCTTGCGCCTGCAGGGAAGAGCTTCCCAACAATCAAAAAACCCCTTGCAAACGAGGGGGAATCTGACGAAGTATGCTACAACGGCCGCATCCGTCCAAACCTATGATATACGGTGCCATAAATCAACTTGGCATCTTCGGAAAGATGGACGGATAAATCCAAATAGAATCTGTTCCCAAAATTCAGGCCAGACGTCCTAACGTCTCGGTCGCGTCTTTCGACGGAGAACGACATTGTAGACTTGGTCATATCGGAGAGAAAAGACTGAGTAAATTATATAAGGATGGGTATTTGAATACACTCGAATTTTTATTGGGACTCATACACAGTGATGTATGTGGTCCGATATCTATACATGCAAAGGGTGGGTTCTCGTACTTCATCACATTCACTGATGATTTCTCTAGGTTTGGATACATGTATCTCATGGAACACAAATCTAAAGTTTTTGAGAAATTCAAAGAATTCAGAAACGAGGTAGAGAACCAAATTGGCAAAAGTATCAAGATCCTTCGATCTGATAGCGGAGGGGGGTACTTAAGTACGGAATTCTGGACTTTCTAAAAGAGAATGGTATTCTCTCTCAGCTTACTCTTCCGTATACACCGCAGTACAACGGTGTATCGGAGTGGAGGAACCGTACCCTATTGGACATGGTTCGCTCCATGATGAGTAATGCTAAGTTGCCTCTTTCATTCTGGGGGTTTGCTCTTGAATCAGCTGCATTCATATTGAATAGAGCACCGACCAAATCAGTGTCTACCACCCCATATGAAATATGGAGTGGGAAAAAACCATGTCTTAATTACATTAAGATATGGGGATGTCATGCCTTTGTTAAAAAGCAGAACCCTGGTAAGCTCGAGGCAAGATCTGTATTGTGTAAGTTTGTGCGATATCCTAAGCATTCACGGGGGTATCTGTTCTACCACACCGAGGAACAGAAGGTGTTTGTTACTCGTCACGCTATCTTTTTAGAATGGCGATTTCTTGCAAAAGAAATTTATGGGGGCACGGTAGAACTGGAAGAAATTTCTAAACCACAAACTGTAACAAAAGATTTGGTAAAACCCCTAAATTCTGTAATACCCGACAAATCTCAGCCACTCCACAGATCTAGTAGTATTTCTCATTCGCCCGAAAGATACAACGATTTTCTCATAGACGGGGATTAAGAGAATTGCATCTTGGAAGAAGATGATCCTACTGGTTTCAAGCAGGCCATTATCTGTAGGGACTCTGATAAGTGGCTGGATGCTATGCGATCCGAGATGGAGTTTATGTACACCAATAAAGTGTGGACCTTGGATATTGCTCCACCTGGGGTAAAACTCGTTGGATGCAAATGGATCTACAAAAAGAAGATTGGTGTTGATGGGCAGGTGGAAACCTATAAGGCTAGACTTGTTGCAAAAGGTTTTTGTCAAAGACCAGGTGTGGACTATGACGAAACCTTTTCTCCAGTGGCTATGCTCAAATTCATTCGGATCCTACTTGCCATTGCTGCCTTCCATGACTATGAAATCTGGAAGATGGACATAAAAATGGCTTTTCTAAACGGTAGTTTGGAAGAGTGCGTTTATATGGATCAGCCGGAAGGTTTTGTAGATAGTGGAAGCAGCGGGAAGGTGTGAAAGTTGATTAAATCCATTTATGGATTAAAGCAGGTATCGCGGAGCTGGAACATCTGTTTTGATGAAACAGTCAAGGAATTTGACTTCATCCAGAAAGAGGATGAGTCTTGTATATATAAGAAGATTGTAGGATGAGCTGTCGTATTCCTAGTCTTGTATGCGGATGACATACTTTTGATAGGAAATGACATTCCTATACTACAATCGGTCAAACTGTTCTTATCACAAAGGTTCTCCATGAAGGACCTGGGTGATACCTCGTATATTCTGGAGATCAAGATCTACAGAGATAGATCCAAGAGATTATTGGGACTTTCGCAGTCCAGATACATAGAGACGGTACTAAAGAGATTTAGTATGAAAGATTCCAAGCATGGTAACATACCCGCATTGCGCGGAATCACCCTCTCCAAAGAGATGTCTCCCAAGACTGATGAGGAGAGGGTTCACATGAGCACTATACCCTACGTTTCGGCGGTATGATCTATAATGTATGAGATGCTATGTACAAGACCAGATGCAGCTTACGCGCTTAGCGTGGTGAGCCGGTATCAGTCAGATCCAAGTGAGAATCACTGGACAGCAGTGAAGAACATTCTTAAGTACCTGAGAAGGACTAAGGAGATGTTCTTGGTTTACAGTAATGGAGACCTGCGGGTCGAGTTCTTTACCGATTCAAGCTTCCAGAATGACATGGATGACAGCAAGTCTATCTCGGGTTTTGTGTTTACCTTCAATGGAGGGGCGGTGCGTTGGAAGAGTTCCATATAGGACACCGTCACAGACTCGACGATGGAGGCTGAATACACTACTGCCAGCGATGCCGCAAAAGAAGCCGTCTAGATTAAGAAGTTCATTACTGAACTTGAGGTGGTTCCGTCCATTGTTAATCTGATACCTTTGTATTGCGATAACAATGGGGCTATAGCTTTAGCAAAGAAACCACGGTCCCATCAGAAATCCAAACACATCTTAAGGCGGTACCACCTGATCAGGGAGATCGTTGATCGCCAGGAGATCGAGGTGCGGAGAGTGGAAACAAAAGACAACACGGCAGATCCATTCACCAAGGCCCTCCCTCAAGCGCAGTTCGAGCGACTTTTTGAGATGTTGGTGATTGTAGTAGAAACGCGATACGTTTTATGACATGCGTTCTACACTGTTCTCTACTTACCGCAATCAAGAAGGTGTCACTTTACAGCTGGCCGGTTGAGCATGGGTCGATCCACAGGGAGATGGTAGTATGTCCGTTTGTGTTTTAGACGAGTCAATAAAATAATGTATATGTGTATGTTTAAGTCTAGCCTAAATGTTTGTATGTATATTCAAGTAAGCTTGTTAGGGTTAAGATTGGTTAGTAGAGTTAGGATTAGTCTTGTACTTGTCTTTTGCCATTCTTAAAATGATATTGGGATAATCAAAAGTAGCGGGGATTAGGAGGACATAGGAATGGGATTTGCGAGTTTAAGCAAGATTTCCAACGCTAAATCCATTCCTAGTACCCCTTGTCCGTCCACTAAATGCGCTTATTTCCAACCCTGGGCCTAACACCCACAACCATATATCCAATTATGTCGCAACTACATGTCACGTTGTAGTGCGTTTAAAGGACTTCTCGACTTAGGTCGCGGCTATATGTCACGTATAGCGCGCCTAAGTGAGGGGGTTGCGTTTGTTTGATCTAGGTTCGTTTTAGGATGTTTAGCGAAGAGAAGCAAAGGGATTTTTTCGTCCCTCATACTAACCTTCCTTAGCCCTAACAAGTATGGAAATTATTCACACATGAAAATGAAAAGAAAACAAAGAAAGAAAGAAGCAAAGAAAGAAAGGAAAAATACAGGTTTACAAGCTAACTACTTGGGTCCTCACCTAAGCAAGAAACTCCATCGAGTATCATGGCTTGAAAATAATACGGATAAGAAGGGAAGGAAAATAAAACAAGCAAAGAAATATCAACAACTATTTAACAACAAGAAACAAAATTACACTTGGGAACTAAAATTACAATACAAGAATTAAAATATACAAGTTAAATAAAAACTCTCATCTTCATTGATTTTCCACTCAAGAGCTCTCACTACACTTTAATAGAGAATAGATGAAGAGGAAGAAGAAGATACAAACTAACCAACACTAAAATATAACTAAAAAGAAGCCCCCTTTTACTTAGCACCAAACTGGGCTATTTATAGACAGAGATCTGAAACCCTAGGGCTAAATTCCGAGCCCAAATACAATGACCAAAATAACCCCAAATTTTGGTCAGATGATGACACGAAACCGCGGCGGAACCGCCGCGAAAACCCACATTTGGCGGCGGTTCCGCCGCGGTTTTGTGGAATTGGGATCTCGTATTTTCTGGGATTCCTTGTGTTGCTATCTTATATTGTTCTATATGTCCCAAATTGCAAAATACTTCCAAAGTTTCTTCATATTTGCAAAAATCCAAAATGGCTTCACTTTTAATTCATTTGACCTTATCTCCCTCGAGCTTCGCGCACCCATTGAATCTTGTGCTGCCTTTCTCGTGCTCTGTGCTTGTCCGAGACACGAATAACCACTGTCATTTGTCTTGTCTCTTGAACTGGTAAGCGGCACTGGACGGATACGGATGACCGGAACCTGGCTTTTATCTGTCGGTGACAGATGTTCTGGATTTTGGCGTAACTACGAAGATTTTGTATGATTTGCGTCAATTTGGACTAGAAACCTGTAACCTGTAAATATATATCAAACACGGATCAAAAGCACCTGCCTATAAACAAACGAGCAGAAGAATGGACGGTATTAAATTCAATATTCTGGTATGAATAAATACCCCTAAACTTAACTTTTGCTCGTCCCGAGCAAAATCAATTATTCACAAAAAGTCATAATCTCACTTTCGCAAGGAACGCGATTGCACTAAGCTCATGCAACAAGCCGTTAAACCTCTAGATGTCCCTAGTAGTAGGAGTGTCGTCTCCTGAGGGTTTTCAGCGGATACTACCCACAAAATCCCATCAAGCTAGTTTCATAAGTTAACATTGATTCTACTCCTACAGTTTTTTATCTAAGTTAGAAACTCTATCATCCTAAGTTAGAAATATCCAACCCTTATATTTCACGCCTCCTATTTATTCAACCCAAGACCTTATACGTTTTTACAGTTTAGAAAGATCTCGGTTTCTCCTGAATTTTCCTTCTAAAGTGTAGTCTCCAATCCGGAATTTTTATCAATTTTACAGAAAGCATAAGTCTTATTCTATATTCCTATATTTCCTCCAAATATCGATCGTATACCCCTACGTGTGTGTAAAATTTCACCCATACACTCAAGAATTCAATTCAAGCTATAGTACTCTTTTCTTAATACCTAATACTATTTCTTTTCGTTAATGATGGACGGATTTGCTCACACACCTTTCATGCGACTATTAATGCTTCTTGAGGCACTAACCAGTTGATTACTGAATGTGTAAGCTTAAAGCGTAAATAGCAGTTTCCAGGTCTTGTAATTTTTTCTTTTTTTCTTTTTCTTTATTTTTATTTTTTTAAGACCGGATATATTTTTCAATGATGCTCTTTTGGTGGTTAGTTTTAAATACCGTTTTTTCTTTCATACTAGGTTTTCAGGCAAGAGTATTTCTAGGTATTCTCTACTATTATAAATTTCAAGGTGTGTGTAAGTGCGATTTGTAGGGTATATACTTTCTGAATTTATACTCAAGAATAGAAACTATTTTTCAGACATATCCTTCAATAAAGCTTTCAATACTTTCCCTTCATCTCGACTTAACTCAAGAACTGAACTCAAGATTACCCACTTCTAAAAAAACTGTAAGAACGTATAATTACCAAGGTTAAACAGAAGGAGGGTTATTTTTAGGGTTTTCAATTCCTAAACCTAGAATTTAGTTATTCCTAACATATCAACTAAATTTTCGGAATAAAAATCTAAGTTATCCTACTAGCTAACTTGACGACAAAGTTTTTATATTTTTGGAAAATTTTCGATTTTTATGGGTTTTTAATAAGTATGCAAATGCAAAATATATACATGAATGCGAAGGTAGAAAGCTTACCGAGCACACCCCAAACTTAAACTTGACAGTGCCCTCACTGTCAGGCTACACCAAGAGGGTCAAAATTGTCGGCGCTCCCCTCTGTTTTTTTTATACAAAACAAAAAGCAAACAAAAAATATATACACAAAAAGGTCCCCCTCAAACTTAAGTGAAACAGTGTTGCCATTGTTTAAGCGGTGAACTTCGGGATTAGGGGGGAGAACAGTATCAATCTATACAAGACCTTACACAGGCCAAAAGTGAGCACCAATCATTCAAAAATTCTATCGCTATAATGCAATGGCTGGAGAAAGAATGCGGAGAGGAAAGAAATGGAGAATACGCGAGACCGTATGGGGATAGAAATGGTATACGGTCTCGGTGGAGGAGAAGAATGGCGGAGGAAAAAAGAAATGGAATACAAACTTGAGAGTGGAAATGGAGTGAATAAATTAACACAATTTGTAATGATCGATGTGTAAAAAGCGATTGTCCTAATCTATCAACCCATCGAGAAATGGGGTTAAATCCCTCAAGATTCGTGAGAAAAATATGGGTAGACCGAACTTGGTAAACCAGACATTGGAAATGAAAGTGATACAGTGTCTTGCAAAGTCAGAACGATGGAATGGATGGAGGGGAGTGATCGAGGAAGGGTATCAGTTAAAGGTTCAGGAGGGTTTACACAGTCAGTGAAAGGGACAAGATGAATTGGAAAATCCGACTCATCAAGCAAAACTGGTTCATCCTCAAAATTCTCTTCAAAAATTCGCTCATCCATGCATTTTTCATCAATATCTAGACGCATATGAAGTTTGGAAAAAACAATTAATGATTCGGGATGATGTCCACACGGAAGTGAAAGGACATAATGAATTGGTGAGAAAATCTCATCCAAAGCTAAAGCTGTGGGTTCATCATCCAAAATATTCCATGCGTCAATATCCCCAATCAAGTAAAAGTCAATTTTCTCGGACACCTCAACAAAAGCATGGATATCAATCAATTCAGGTTCTAGAGTGGAGGTGTAGAGGTCAAAATGGTTGGGATTAGTTTCACTTGGAATGGACCCTTCACAATCGGATAAATCAAACACTACAAAGTCGCACAACTCATCAAACATTCTATCTTCAATTTGTGATTCATTTGGGACACTCGATAGACTTTCAAAACCCGAGTTGTGGAATTCAATTTGGAACGGGTAGGTTTGATTTGGAAGGGTGGACTGCTCGCTCTCACTGCTCAAATTCTCAATCTGTCCTATCGCCTAATCATACATTGGAAAATTTGGAGCTAGTTGGAAACTAGCTACCGGGTAACTAGGTTGTATGAGGGCGGCCATGGACGCATTCAAATCCATCATCTGTTTGTACAACGCTACCTGAAAGTCTTCCAATGACTGTTCTAGACTAGACATGGGTTGTGAAGGGGTTCCAGTAAAAGATTCAAACTCGTTTGGATAGTGGAAACTCCCAAAAGGCTATTCATATGTAATGTCTAGGGAAGATGTAAAAGTCGGGTAGGACTGGTAGGAATCGAATGGTTAGACAGGAGTAGGATCAACATTTGGATAAGAAGGTGAATGGAATTATTGATCCAAAGAATTGGAAGTGGTGAAAGGAGTGAAAATCGGCTACGGGATTGTTCAATACGTTCAGCAATAGACATAGGTCTTGGAGTTACAACAGGACTCTCAAAAGGGGTATCAATGTAAGAAGGTGGGGTAGGTTAAAACGGTTGATACAAAGTGGATTATGGAGTCCAATTGTTTGTCCTAGACGCGTCTATCCGATCTCTCAATGAAATTTTAGACATGGATGGATCGTTCGAAGTTCGGCCAAAGCAAGAAATGTAAGAAGAAATGTCTGGTTGTGGGTACCAAAGTTCGGCAAGAGTTGGTCGTTTTGGGGTACTCATGTTATGAAAAGGTATAGAGGGGGGAAAGTGGGTGAATTTTTATAAATTTTTGAATTTTGAAAAAAAAATTCTTTGCAGTTTTTCGAAATTGTTAGTTGGTTTTTGAAAGAATACGGAATTATGGGACGAAACTTTACATAAGCACAATCACAATATGCACAAACAATCACCTAGAGTTAGGGTCTTCTCCAACTAGACCGCTCCTAGACTTCCAAGCGACAAGTTGCAGGATAACCCTCGAATCGCCTCTTCATTGCCAATTGTGGCCAGGTAAGCACAAATGAGGTAAGGAGGGTTCCGCTCAAGAATCACCGTGAGACGGGACTTTTAAAATTACCTCCTCACTTGTCTACCCTAGGCACCACAAAGTCAAGTTTAGATAAACGGCCGATTCCCCGCAACCCTCACTTGTCCTAAATGAGCACGACAAGTCCTTATAGGTTTGGTCTAGATATTTTTTATTAACTCAAGGTGATACGTATGCTTTTTGTGATTTGTGGGGTCTTAGGAAGGGTGATGAAATCCCCACCCAATCTTAATTGGTGTTCAAGCCCCTTAATGTCCGTATTATTATATGCCAAGCTTATAAACAAACAAAATCTAAAACAACAAAAAAAACTATTTGGCGGCGGCGCAATCTGTGCAAAGAAATCTACATAAAATACAGTTTAGTGGAATTCACAGAGAAGATTTGAGGGAAGAGAAGCAGGGGGGAAAAATGAGGCCACGAAACCACAATAGAACCGCGGAACCGCTTCACAATCCAAGCTTTGACCGCGGTTTCGCGGTCAAAATGTTGAATTGGCGCCTAAAACTTGGGTCCATGCACTCATCTTTCTCTGTAAGACAGAATAAAAACCTCTCTCTTTCGATTTGAATAATGTACTTGCTCCAGATAATCTGCACACTTGCACACAAAAAATATTAAAAATAAAAAAAGGGTTTTTATTATATTTATTTTTTATATATATACAAAAAAAATATTAACCCGAATAACAAGAAAGAAAATACGTTACCGTCTCCCCGACAACGGCGCCATTTGATTGTAGTAGAAATGCGATACGTTTTACAATATGCGTTCTACACTGTTCTCTACTTACCGCAATCAAGATGGTGTCGTTTTGCAGCTAGCCGGTTGAGTACGGGTTGATCCACATGGAGAAAGTAGTATGTCCGTTCGTGTTTTAGACGAGTCAATAAAAGAATGTATATGTGTATGTTTAAGTCTAGCCTAAGTGTTTGTATATATATTCAAGTAAGCTTGTTAGGGTTAAAATTGGTTAGTAGAGTTAGGATTAGTCTTGTACCTGTCTTTTGCCATTCTTAAAACGATGTTGGGATAATCGAAAGTTGCGGGGATTAGGAGGACACATGAATGGGATTTGCGAGTTTAAGTAAGCTTTCCAACGCTAAATCCATTCCTAGTGCCCTTTGTTCGTCCGCTAAATGCGCTTATTTCCAACCCTGGGCCAAACACCCGCAACCATGCATCCAATTAAGTCACAACTACATGTCACGTTGTAGTGCACTTAAAGGACTTCTCGTCTTAGGTTGTGGCTATATGTCACGTATAGCGCGCCTAAGTGAGGGGGTTGCATTTGTTTGGTCTAGGTTCGTTTTAGGATGTTTGGCGAAAAGAAGCACAAGAGATTTTTCTGACCCTCATACTAACCTTCCTTAACCCCGAACAAGTATGGAAATTATTCATATATGAAAATGAAAAGAAAAAAAAAGCAAGAAAGAAGTAAAGAAAGAAAGGAAAAATACGGTTTTACAAGCTAACTACTTGGGTTCTCACCTAAGCAAGAAACTCCATCGAGTATCATGGCTTGAAAATAATACGGATAAGAAGGGAAGGAAAATAAAACAAGCAAAGAAATATCAACAACTACTTAACAATAAGAAACAAATTTACACTTAGGAACTAAAATTACAATACAAGAATTAAAAGATACAAGTTAAATAAAAACCCTCATCTTCATTGATTTTCCACTCAAGAGCTCTCACTACACTTTAATGGAGAATAGATGAAGAGGAAGAAGAAGATATAAACTAACCTACACTAAAATCTAACTAAAAAGAAGCCCCCTTTACTCGGTACAAAAATGGGCTATTTATAGGCAGAGAGATGAAACCCCAGAGCTAAATTCCGAGCCCAAATACAATGACAAATAACTCCAAAGTTTGGTCAGATGATGACATGAAACCTCGGCGGAACCGACGCGAAAACCCACATTTGGCGGCAGTTCCGCCGCGGTTTTGTGGAATTGAGGTCTCGTATTTTCTGGAATTCCTTGTGTTGCTATCTTATGTTGTTCTACATGTCCAAAATTTCAAAATGCTTCCAAAGTTTCTTCATATTTGCAACAGTCCAAAATGGCTTCACTTTTAATTCATTTGACCTTATCTCACTCGAGCTTCGCGCACCCATTGAATCTTGTGCTGCCCCTTTCGTGCTCTGTGCTTGTCCGAGACACGAATGACCACTGTCATTTTTCTTGTCTCTTGAACTGGTAAGCGGCACTGGTCGGACACGGATGACCGGAACCCGGCTTTTATCTTTCGGTGACAGATGTTCTGAATTTTGGCGTAACTGTGGAGATTTTGTATGATTTGCGTCAATTTGGACTAGGAACATGTAACCGGTAAATATGTAGCAAATACGGATCAAAATCACCTGCCTATAAACAAACGAGCAAAAGAATGGGCGGTATTAAATGCAATATTCTGGTATGAACAGTTGGGTATGCGATACACCAACAGCTGGCCCTAAAACAGTATGCCAATATATGGCCTTAGTGCAAGTGGGAGATTGTTGGATATGTATGCCTTAGAGGCCATTATTGTATATGTATATATGTGGATGCTTTGACATATATATGTACAGGACGATCTTGCTCGATATGATAGTATACTATCTGGTTTGTCTTTATCTTAGCATGTGCATATGTTTTACTTACGTATCATTTATACATGTTGATCAAGCTCATAGGATCTTACTTGACTACCAGCGTTATAATGGTGATCATACTTGTGGGAGCTGGGTAGTCCATAAGCACGCCTTTAAAGGTCCCAAGTCGTAGGAGTATCGAGATCGGGCATTGATACTCCAGAGTAGACTTGTGTATACGTTTCTAGACCCCGACGAGGGACGATGGTTGGTCACACAACCGTTGGTGTGATCATCTAAGATTGTATACAGGTGCTCACTGGGGGTAAGTATACTGGACGGACTCGCCGAGAACTTCTAGATGGTACTATACCTATCGTCAGATGGAAGTTCTCAAGTGACATGAGTACAGGTTAGTCTTCGGACCTAAGATCGTCATTTGTCTCGTGTGAGTTCCCATTATACTTTGATCACTACCCTACCACGGCTCTACTGAGTCGTGCAAACAGGTTTTGGTTGGGTACAGTCCCGAGCCACATGGAGGCAGTGAGTAATTGTTGAGGATTCGTCTCTCCCGGTATAGGGAGTCGATATCGCACTGTGTTCAATTGGTCAGGACCATAAGATCTTGGCCAAGGCAGTTGGGATTTACTGATAGATTGATCAGTAGTTTCCCGGATTGATCCTGAGCCTCATTAGCATGAATTATCAGGTTAGTAGGGTCTGATGTTTACCACTCCCTAGACCTGGTATGCGATACTCTCAGACGAAGAAACCAGACTGTACGGAGATTGTCACGGATAGGCTCAGTAGGGATCCAGATGAGTTTGCTCGGCGGCCTTCCTTTTTGACAGGTACCCGGGTAGCCGTTACGTACAACTAGTACCGTTGATTTGCTTGTGGTTATGCATTTATCCAGTACCTCACTGCCGGCATACTGTCGAGTCTTTAGAATCCCACACAGAGGGTTTTTCTGGTTCAGGCAAAATGATGTAGTAGCTGTATTAGATATGTGCAGCGTTCCGATTGATTGATGGTACTGTATATCCGGACTTTCGATCGGACAGTTAATTATACTAGCCGGCTAGGGTTTTGAGCCGGATTATTAAATCAGGTATTGATTTAATAATTTACATATATGTATTTCGATATGTATATTCTACTATTATATTCTTTGTGTTATTCTACCTCTTTGGGCATTCGTGTTTTTATGCAAATGCATATATGTATAAACAGTAGACTGTAATCCTTATTTTATTACGGATAATATTCTAGAAGGTGGACACCTCATTATGTATTTTTCCATTTATCTTTAAATGAAAATGAGGTGTAAAGTGAAGTGATGGGAGTTTGGTGAGACCCATGCCTTAATAATTGACAAATGAATTTTTAATATATTTGTGGTAACTATTGAAGTATGGTTAATATTTTTTATTTGTGGATATTGATATACAAAACCATTGTGAGTTATTTTCTCTCGTAGCCTCATTATTCTTGAACTCACCATTTGCTTCACTCTTCTCCTTTGCTCTTGTGTCCATCCACCTTCATCTTCATCCTCCTCTCTACCTTCTCATGAGTTGATAATCAAGAGATGAGGTGAGATAGAAGCACATTTAGAATCTCACACTACATCCTAGAGTTCTTAGATTAGCAATCCAAGTCCTCTAGTCGTTCCACTTGACACTTAGTGTGGAGTTAGAGTCATGGACCACAAATTCCGGATGGATCATCTTCGACGGAAGGAAACGGACGATCAAGCTCGATCATGAAGACCACTAAGAGCTTATGAAGATGAATAAAGACCGAAGGGCACGGATCTCTTGGTGAGACTCTTCATCATGGTAGATAGCTCCTCTTTGTTAGCTAGTTAGGTTTATGATAGATCCAGTAACGGGTTATTCTAGCGCCGGTTTTACAATCGTAGAAAGAAAAAATTCCGCAAACGGCCACAGATGATGGTCAGGACGTTAGTGTAACCCAACAATATATGTGTGACCTCATTACTGTTAAGCTTTCCAACAGGCATCACAAAATTTGACTTTTCCTCTATTTTAGACATTCATACAATTTGAATTTGGTAGTTCACGGTGCAATTCTTGCTTGTTTGGTTACTGCATCAAAAAGGATTCTTTGATCATTACAAGTTGTCAGGCGATCATTGATATATTGAAGACCAAAGACAGGAATTGTGTTAAGCGATCTCACGCTTATCGTCTTCTGCAAAGGTTATGCCATGCATCACAATGCAGGCACACCACCACATGCACGTACATGCTCATGAAGAGAGGCACCGCAAGCCCGAAAAATAACAAGGGTTATATATCAAGAGAAGTAATCCACAAAAATATATTGTATAGTGCCAACAGAACTTGCAAGGGTTGAAGCCAACAAACTTTTATTCAATTCACACTCACCGATCCTCTAAAAAACAGCCAACAGTCTAAACAAAAGTTCGGAAAAGAAAAATCCCAATACGAAACAATAATTTTATTCTCGCAAATTACGTTGCTTAACTCGACGAAATCCCTTATGCACCTGTTACATCAACACACCATAACCGACATTAGCTGAATCAAAAGCTCACAAGATCAGAAAAAAGAAAAAGAAGTTAATGTAATCTAGAAAAGAGCTTACTACAGGTGACCGGGGGAAGATTGCACGTGTTCGGGAGGCGCTGGATGATGTCAATAGTATTGCAGAAGCAAGTGTGGTCGACCGAGCCGAGAGCAGAGCAGCATTCACCACTAGGAGGCCCATTGGTGACCCCCGGCACCACGAATGGTGCACACACGGTTAACTGCCCAAGCCCAGCCGAACAGTTTTGGGCTGATGCTGGATTGGTCTGAGCAACTAAGCCAACGATCACGAGCACGATCGCGAGGAATGAGTATTTGAGCATTGCTGATGTTGCCATTGCTACTTGAGAGTGAGAGTTAATTGACTTGAGATGGTTTTGAGAGGATTATGAGGTGAGCTATTTTTATAGGAAGATTTGAAAGAGGAGAGAAGTGACTAATGTGTGAATAACCAAACACTTAGTGGCTACATTTCCATATGTGTGGCTCAACTAGATTAGTCGGTCTCTTGTGCATGTATATTGCGATCAAGACTTCCTAGACGGCAAGTAAAAAGTTCGACAAAATAGTTTCCATAGCAATGTGCATATCAAGTTGTTCTTGCTTTTTTTTTAAAAAAAATTTAAATGATGGATTTGTTGTAGCTAGACTAAGAAGATCAACAGTCATACTAATTTTGTGATCTATGATTCATATGTACATTGGACTTTTGGGGATAACATGGGAAGGGATGCAGATGTTTTGGCAGCCAAAACATAGGGCTTTGCTGGGATTAGCTTCAGAAAATGAGATAAAAGCTAAAGTGTTTGGTTACAAAAAAAGAGGTGCAGGGCGCATGGAAGACCTCCCCCCCCCCCCCCCCGCACCCCCCACCACACAAATCTTAACCTTCTCCTTCTCCTTTTCATGTAGTCTGTCCTTCCTATTTTCCTTTCGTGTAATTTTGTTTGTAGTTATTTTTCCCCCCTTTCTGTCTCACCTGCACTATGTCAAAGTGATGAGAACGTACTTTGTGTAGTGTTAACAGTTTTTTTTTTATCTTAAAAAAGTTTGTATGGGACGGGCTCTTTATGAGCTCTGCTCTTATCATCAAAAAAATGGTATATGTTACATGGGCATCTTTTTCTTGATTTTCAACTATGATTGTTGGATTAAATATTGCAGGTATGTAAATGAATCAACTAAGCAAGCCATGTACCTATGTAAAACATGTCAATTTTGACGATGCCAACTCTCTCTCTCTCTCTCTCTCTCTCTCTCTCTCTATATATATATATATATATATATATATAAGGTTTCAAACAAAAGTTGAGCACTCTACTCAAATAAAACAAAAGGAACCATATATGTTATCTCATAGAAATAATATAAGCAGAGTGGCCCAAGTTGTTTTCTGCATGGAATTTATTTTTCCCTAATGTTTTTGCATACAACAGACTAGCATCAATATACAATATTAGGAGCACTGCAAGTTTTTTGAGTCAATGGAGGCAAAACATAAACAAGGAGGTTCTACTAATAACTTCAACAGAAAAATGTAGAGAAAAGGAAACGGAGCCTCAACCGTCATGAAAGGAAATTTCCGCCTTATAGATTTATATATGCTAGTATTACTTTTGGTGTAAATTTTAATTGTGATAAATTTGTATTTAAATTATATATATCTCTCACTTTTCGTTTCTTTTATTTTCTTCTCTCTTTATTGGGGTGACGGAACTATCGTTCGTAGTCTAACATGATAGAAAAATTGATGAATCAATATAATGTTGGCTAAGAAAATGAAATTATTAGTCTAAGAAGAAATTATTCGGTTGAGAACGAACCAAATTAAAGAAACATTATGAGACTTGTGATTTAATCTCAGATGCCTAATTTGGACATTAGGAAGGAAATGAATTTTACAAATTCTATGAATTGTTTTAACCTTTTCTTTTCTCCTATTCGGTCTCTAATTATTATGTTGGCAGAAGAATATTATTGGTATTGTTATGTTCTACCTTCGATCTAGCTACTCGATCGGACTTATGAATCAAGATATGGTGAAAAATAATCATTAAGCTTGATGTATCCAACTCAATCCGTTTGTGATTAATTTGATTCCATTTGACATTCCAGCTGTATGACCACATAATTTGGTGATTTTAAACTATAAACTCTTTGTATCAATGCTCGACATTCGGTTTACTAAAAGGAAAGTGCATCCTTACTTATATCTTAAACTAATTTTACGGATATCTTCTAATGCTTTTCTGTCACACTTCTTTGTCGCTGTACAAATTAACAGTGGAATAAGTCAGAGCACCGATCTGATAACTTATAAAACTAACAAATTGAACAAAAGAATGGACACAATTGATTTTACAACTAGTTATGCTTACCTTTCATCCTTATCTGTATCTCAGAGCTAATGCTCCTCTCTCTCTCCCTCCCTCCATTTTTTTCAGTTTACAATAATTTAGAGAACACCTTCAAATTTTCCAAATCATGTGGAGCTCACTTTTCTTAATATATTAATCACACTAAAATACCCTCAATTATTGTGGTTTCTGACTAAGTAATATGTTTGGGGTATTTTAGTAAAAGATCCCGTAGTTTTTTATAGTATAATAAATTTTAAAGTGGTTTAGTGAACAACGGAGATTACGGAATTTTGATGTTAATAAAAATATAAGTTGGTGAAATTTGTCATGTTTTAAACCATATTCAATAATATTTTATTTAGATAAGTTGGTGAAATTTATTGTTCATATTGAAAACGAGCAAGTACTAAATGCAAGTAATGTCTTTGTTCTCTTGCAAATAGCATTTCAGAGGTAACAGATGAGAGGATTAACTTACGGACTCAACAAGGTTATTATGAAGTAAAGGATAGAAATTTTACCTGAACCAGTTGGTCCATCATGTGCATATTACTTTTAACTATGTTCATCACACCCTGAGCCATCACAAGAATATACAAAAGATTTATGTTATATATGGATGTCTCACATGTGCAAAAATGCTCAAACTTTAAGAAACAAAAGAAACACAAAAAAGGGGGAAAGTATACTTGTCAATTAAATATGAATACACAAAGTCGGAAAACCCCAAATCCTCTTTCTAGGAACCCAGGATTGTTAATTCCTTTTTTACATTGTCAACAGCCACAATACCACCATCTTTGATAATTATTTACAAAATCTCAACCAGACGCCAACTAAAGTTGATGATCTTTAGTGATGATTGAGCATCAACTGCCTAAGTGTGGCTAACATTGCTAACAGATTATTTACAATAACAAATTGTTCTTGACAAATTCCTCATATGGATAATGTAAAGCATGACGCAATAAAAACTTGATAGATATTGTAAAGCATCACCTGCTTTTGATGGTGATGAAGAGAGAGATGCATGGGGAGCTCTTGCAGCTGGCAGCCTTGAGGCTGAACATAAGGAACCATTACCCTTCTCTGTCTAACAATATATTTATCTGTCAAAAACATAAATAATAGAAAAAACCTAAATCTCTAATGTGAAGCAGTCGGATTAAGCAACTGGTCGCTTTTTTAAAGTGCATGATTCGTCTATATGATCAATGAAATAATTCAACTCCCTGCATTGTATTTTATAGTTATAGTAAACATTATTTGTAAATGCAATCTCAATAATTTACATGTGGTAAGCATTATTCGTAATCTCAACTATTTGTATATAAAATAATTTAACGACAACAGATCTTTACAAATGGAAGTGCATGAAACCTCATAGAAGTTCAATGAAATTCCCACATTCTCAACATTCTTACCAACCTAAAAGTAAAGTTCAATGAAATCCAATTATGCTTTTCAATTAAAAAAAAAGGAATACAATAATGGAAGGTTCAATGAACCCAGGCTTTGTTTAATTTTCTTTCTGCCCTTGTTAATCTCATCTTGGAAATCACTCATCCTCGCTTGTTTTTAAGCTTGGTAAATTAGTTTTACAATTAAAATTTGAGTTTATCAAAGAATTTAAGTGGTAATACTTACAAACATTTAAGATTTTTTTTCTCCCCGTACTTATGGTCAAAATAGCTAAGTTCATTTCTTTTATATATCATATAAAGATGTTTCCATTTCTAATCGGTAAGTTCATCCCATTTGTGGAACTCTTCGCTCCTACTATTTTTTTTAGTGAAAATGATTATTATGGAAAATTTTGGTACCAAATCTGCTGATATAGAGCAATGTAAAACAAGCTAGTAATCAAAAGTCGGCAGCTATTCAACAACCGTGAGCAATTTTCTTTTTACACTGCAATAAAGATGGCTCCACGAAACACATGGTTCATGCCAGACAATATATTGAGCTTTAGAAGTACCATAAGTTTATCATATAGTTTGAGATCTCAACAAATCAAGCAATGAAGATTTCATATGGTTTGAATTGAGATATATGCAATAGGAAAACTTAAGTTAATAACAATTAAAAATTCAACGTAAGTCAAACTAGTTTGAAGGTTGAAGCCACTTGACACGATAAAAAATCATTTAACTGAAATAAAAACTTCAATTTTGCACACAATATTGAAACGGAAAATGAGAATTTATGAACAAAACAAACTCGCCTATCATCAATCTTGCTCCTCTGCCTCAACTAAGTTGCAGAATGCATATTTCGACTGGTAATCATTTTCAGTTCCGCCCTTTCCATCAACTTTCACAAGTCAATTCCACTGCAAAAGCCACAACATTTAACAGCAAAATTTATTCCAGTTTCGGGATAGAACCATGTTTGAGAACAAAAACCTAAAAGAACAAATTAAATCCACAGAAATTATATGAAATTCAATCATACCAACAAATTCCTAGATTCCAATTAAAGTTCAGCGCAAAATTAATTAATTCCCTACATCCCCCAATTCAATGCATCAGAGAGAGAGAGAGAGAGTAGATGAATCCTAACAAAAAAGAAGCAAGATAACAGCTAATCTTAACCCTAAATGAGGAACATAAGCAAGTTAAGAAAACCTTAACCTAAATGATGGCGTCAGCCTCCGACGATGCCGACCAAAGCCCTAACCCTAGCCGTAGCCCTAGCCAAACCATACACATCCATCTCCAATGCGATCGATCCGCTCCCGACCGCGATAGAGCTCGAAGATCACATCTCCATCGCCGAGCAGATGAATTTCGCTGCTCTTCGCATAATTCATCAATCATCGCCATCGTCGATCGAAGTTTCCTTCCGTTTACGGTGCACGACGACGCATAATTTCAGTGTACGGGGCACGAGCCATAATCAACAGCAAATTATCATCGTACATATGAGATGCTGTACGCATGCGGAGCACGTGAGGCGAAATGGGGAAGCTTCCGCGAGCCGGTCGTTATATAACCACAGGATTCACATTGGCCGTTAGATTAGTATCGGACGGTTGCTGTAAGATCGCAGGAGGGAGAACACATGGAAAATAATTCCTCTGTTTTATTTTTTATTTTTTTTTAACTTTTTTTTTTTAATAATGTTTTCTCCTCTACAAAATGGAGAGCTCATCATTTGGTAGATACTGTAGATAGGGTGAGAGGATCGACTAAAGTTTCTCAATTTCTCTCATTTAATTTATTGGGATTTGTTCTTGAAGCTTTTGATGAAGGCATAGAGATTCTTCGGTTGCAGGTGTATGATTGAAAACAATTTGATTTCTTTGAGGTAATTTCTTATTTGTTAGTATTTATTTTCATGATGAGCATATGTTGTTAATATCTTCTTCTTTGCTTCCCCTTCTTAATTCATCATTTGTTGATTTTTTAAAATAATATAAACCTTATGATAGGCAATCAAACCCATTTTCAATTTATATTCTTATTTAATTTTCCATGCTTAATCCCACATTAAATTGTCAGAATGTTTTTATTTGCTTTGGTTTTGTGATTGGTTAGTATTCTGTAATATGTATTTGGATGATTAAGTACTATCAATAAGAAGTGGGCTTATATGCGTAATATTGTTAATTCAATCCATAATTATTATTTTTTCCAATTGTAGAATTGATCCGCGGAGTTTTCGAAGAACGAGACGTGTTCCAATGTTTGGTGAATGGAACACAATTCACGCAAAATTCGAAGAGTGTAGAATGGTACGGACATACGTAATCAAGAACCATTGTTTTGGGATCAGACATGGGTAAGCAAATAGTACACGAAAAGGATTGCCCAAACGGAGAATCAAGGCTTCGAGCTCGTGAGCTTGCTCACTTCTTGTGCCGAATCGTTCGTCTCATCGAACCACGCCGCGATAAACTACTTCATCTCTCGACTCGGTGAGCTCTCATCCCCAAGGGGGATGACAATCCACCGCCTCATCGCTTATTTCACCGAGTCATTGGCATTACGATCCGTATACCTCTGGCCGCAGGTCTTTTCTATCTCACCTCCACGAGAAATCACAGATCAAATTGAAGACAACGACGGAATCGCCCTCCGTCTCCTCGATCAAGTAAGCCCGATTCCTAAATTCCTCCACTTCACGTTGAACGAGAGATTGCTCAAAGCCTTCGAAGGGAAAGATAGGATACACGTCGTCGACTTCGACATCAAAGAAGGACTTCAATGGCCAAGCTTGTTCCAGAGCTTAGCTTCGAGGCCTAATCCCCCGAGCCACGTGCGGATCACGGGGATCGGGATTTCCCGACAAGATCTCCAAGACACGGGAACGAGACTCAAAGCCTTAGCTGAGTCGCTAAACCTCCGGTGTGAATATCACATTGTTATCGATCGATTAGAGGATGTGAGGCTTTGGATGCTTCATGTGAAGGAGAACGAGTTTGTTGCGGTGAATTGTGTGCTTCAACTCCATAAAGTCCTATACGATGAGACCCGTCTTGCTTTACGGAACCTTTTAGGGCTCATTCTGAGCGCGAAGCCTTCGATGCTCCTCGTGGCTGAGGAAGAAGCAGAACACAATGAACCAAGATGGGAAAATAGGTTCGCTAATTGTTTGAGGTATTACGCCGCAATCTTCGATTCGATCGACGCTAGCTTTCCGCAAGAGGACAGTTTGGCCAGGATCAAGATTGAAGAGATGTTTGCAAGGAGAATTAGGAACATTGTTTGTTGTGAAGGGAGGGATAGAATTGAAAGGCATGAGAGGTTTGAAAAATGGAGGGAAATGTTGGAGGGCGGCGGATTCCGGAATGTGGCATTCGGTGAAAGCGAGACAATGCAATGCCGAATGGTTCTTCAGATGTATTCGACGGGCGAAAACTATAGCATCGAGACTCGAGGAGCGGACGAAGGGCTTACGTTGAAATGGCATGACCAGAATTTGTATACGGTTTCGACATGGACACCGGTTTAGTCATGGAGGGAGACGGTGAAGAGGAAATTTTCTTCGCTTATTTTTTCGTATTTATCGTCCATCTTTTTGCACATTTATATTGGTTTCTTGGTTTCTTTGTTTGTTTTTAATTTTTGGATTCAAATTTGATTGAGAACTGACTTGGGAAGAAAAGGTGTTGTTTTGCAACACCTCGTTCAGTTCTTGAGAGAATTGAGTTTCATGTGTGGGATTGATTTTTAATTCTTTTTAGTAAGAGAGAGAATAAAACGGTGATTTATTGCTTTCTTTTTCGATCTTTTGGTTTGCCATCGTGGCTATGATGTCACGTCACTGCTACATGAGCACAGTTATTCAAATTATTCAAATCTTCAATAATACAAAAGTCCAAAATAACCCCTCTTTCACTGTCCGGTGGTGTCCTGACCCTTCTGGTGCGTCGCTCCTTCACTTCAGCTTCTGCCACTGCCGTCGTCCTTCTCAATAGCACTCTCTTTCTTTTTCCATTTCTTTTTCAAACCCAAATCCGAGCCTAACCTCAAAATTAGCATGTCAACTCTCTCGCCGCCGTCCTCGTCTTTGGTCGTCTCCCTCCTCTCTCTGACTCTCGCCCTCCAGCCTCGACGCCATCATTCTCGCCACCGACACCATCCCCTTTATCTCCTTCTTTCCCTAAACCTAGCCTAACCGACCCGGTCCAGCCTCGCCATCTTCTCTCGCCGTCACTCCCAGCTGCCGCTGCCACCGCCGCCGCCGCCGCGGTCCACCTCACATGACACCATCAAGTACTTTATATACAATTATTTAAAATCTTTATCACATAATTAATAGTTATTTAGTTTAATTAATTGTATTTAACAAAAAGGACAGATATGTTGTTTAACATATGCATTCCTGTTGAGTGACTCGAGTGGTATAATAAAAATGCGGTGCGGTTCAAATAATTAAAAAATTCACCGAATTTTCTCCCAGATAAAAAAAAAAACAAAAAACCAACGTTCACTTTGTCCCCTTCTCTTTGCCGTCAGATCCCAAACCAACAGCCGATGTAAATTTCACTAAAACGCCCTCAACTATCCTTTTTCCCCCAGTGAACTGCCATTCGGGTCTATTATCACAGTGAGCTTCTTAGTTCTGCAGCATTTAAGGTTGTTTTAGAGGAAAAAACTCTCTTAAAACCAAAGTATATGGCAGTTTATTATAACAAAAGGAACAAAATTGTTCACCCTCGATCTCAGATACTTGTGCAGGGCCTGTTGCTTCTGAGTACTTGGTCGTTAGTAGTATTTCTCTGTTTTTCTCAAATATACTCAATCCAATTCTAATTATTTTGTTGATGTAGTAACATCTAGGAAGTTTTATGCAATCGTAACTTTCCGTTTAAATTGAAAGGGAAGTTTTATTGAAGCGTTATTTCGCCTGTCTTATTATATATATGGTACAAATAATGCATGTAGCGGGGATGTGTATATTTCTGATGATGCTCTATATTGACGACTTTCCAGATCAGGACACATGGCAGATGACGTGTCCCAGAACTCAGAAAAGAGGACCCACAGGGGCCGATCATGCCACCCATGTACCCGACCTACAAGCACAAAGCTGGCTCACCTCAGGGCCCCCTGCAAATTGGCCTCCTCGGCCTCTCAGCTCGCCTCCGAGCTACCGCAGGACCAAGATACCTCGGCCCTCTCGCTCGTTCCCGAGCTCTCCCGTCAAGACCATCTTCCTCGGTCCCTCCGACCGACCAACTTCACCGCTCACAGGCGTAACCGCCGTTCCGCAAATCTCGCCATGCGCAGATTCTCCGTCAGCAACATCCCACGTTCCACGCCATCACGATCCCCATTAATCGGCGATCCGCTCTTTACGCGGACGTGATGTCGGGAGCGTAACCGCCGGCGAGATTCTCGCGCCTTCTACTGCGTGCTGCCGCCAATATAAAAAAAACCCCATCACAGAGGGGTCAAGTAAGCGATTCTTTACTCTTCTAAGCCGTTACTCTGCTCGGATCTCATCACTGACTTGATCGTTGGAGGGTCCTTGGTGGTACCAAACCACCCTAGGACTTTTTTGCAGGTACTCGGTACCAAACTCCTCATTCCATTTCTTCCTCCAAAACCCATTGAGACCCACACGCAACAGGAGATAATCAACAAAGTCCACCGGGAGATCAATGGATGACAACATCTGATGGAGACCCGAAAAAAACCTCCATCAATTTCATTGGATGTGCAGTAACACCAGAAAAGATAAGGTGCGAAATGAGGATTTTCGTGCAAAGATTGGTGTAGCATCTATGGAGAAAAGATGCGGGAAAACCGCCTAAGATAGCTCGGTCATGTGCGACGCAGACCTGCAGAAGTATCGGTTCGACGAATGAATATTCTCGATTTAGACCAAGTCAAAAGAGCGAAAGGAAGATCGAAACAAAGATGGATGGAACCGATACGAAAAGATATGGCCAAGGCCTTAATGAAAGAATATTGTTCGATAGAAGTAAGTGGAGACGGAGGATTCATGTGCTCGATCCGGCATGATTCTCGTGTTGGTTCATGCAGACTACCCATATGTTTAGGATAAATGACTCATTTGTTTGTTGTTGCAGCAGTAACATCCGATCCCTGTTTATATATATTTTTTTCTGTAGGACAATATATCATAAAGTACCAACATCGCTAGCAAGGATAGAAGCAAACAAACTTTTATTCAATTCATACTCACTGATCCTCTAAGGACCAGATAGCCAACAGTCTAAACAAAAGTTCGCAAAATGAAAATCCCAGCTAGAAACGAAATTTATTCTCGCAGATCAAGCTGCTTAACCTGACGAAATCTCTCATGCACCTGTTCATCCACGCACATAACTAACATTAGCCAAATCAAAAACTCATAAAATTAGCGCAAAATTTAAATAAAATTAATCTGGTTGTCGTTAATGTGTAATTGGAAAAAGCTTACTGCAGATGACCGAGGGAAGCTTGCACGTGTTCGGGAGACGCTGGATGATGTCGATGGTATTGCAGAGGCAACTGCGGTCGACCGAGTTGAGAGCGAAGTAGCATTCGCTGCTAGGAGGCCCGTTGGTGACCCCGGGAACCACAAATGGTGCGCATGCGGTAAGCTGGTCAAGCCCGGCCGAACAGTTTTGGGTCGATGTTGTATCGGTATGAGCAGCTAGACCGATGGTGATGATGCTCGATATTGGCGATCCTTAAGATCAGGACACGTGGCGGATGGCGGGCCCTATAACTCAGAAAAAAAAGGCCCACAGAGGCCGACCAGGCCTCCCCTGTACCCGACCTGCAATCGCAAGCTAGCCCTCTTCGGGGCTCCCTGCCGGTTAGCCTCCTCGGCCCCTCGGCTCGTCCTGGGCTGCCACAAGACCAAATCTCCTCGGCCTTCTCGCTCGTTCCCGAGCCCCCCCTCCCCCGGCCGAGACCGTCTTCCTCGGTCCTCCGACTAGCTCTACCGCTCACAGGCGCAACCGCCGCTCCGCGAATCTCGTCATGCGCGAATTCCCCACCAGCAACATCCCACGTTCCACGCCTCCACGATCCCCATTAATGGGCGATCCGCTCTCTACGCGGACGTGACGTCGGAAGCGTAACTGCCGGCGAGATTCTCGCGTCTGCTGCTGCGCGCCTCCACCACTATATAAACCCCCATCACAGAAGGGTCAAGTAAGCCATTTTTTACTCCACTTAGCTGTTACGCTGCTCAGATCTAGCATTAACTTGATCGTTGGAGGGTCCTTGGTGATATCAAACCACCCTGGGACTTCTTTGCAACTACTCGGCGCAAAACTCCTCCAATCACCAAATCTCCTCAAAACCCATTGAGACACACACACAACAGGGGATCCCCTCCAGAATCCACCGGGAGATCGACGGAAGACGACATCTGAAGGAGATCTGAAAAGGACCTCCATCAGTTGGCGCCGTCTGTGGGAACGCAAACTCCACAAAAACAAAGTTGGCCTTCCGATCTCCGTCCACATGGCAAGCGACCATCCTGAAAATTCAGGTACCAGCCGCCGCCTCCCCCTCATCGGAGGCGCAGATGAACCCCCTCCGGCGACCATCATCCACGCCCTCGCCAGCCGAATAGATCGGCTACAGTCCCTTGTGGACGCGCTCGTCCGTGCCCAAACGGCCGGGCCTGGGCCCCAGATCGCCGCTTCTCCGCCTCCGGAACGCTCTAACCCCGTGGCACGGCCGACCACCGGCAGGCTGTGACTCCTGACCACGGATCTCACAGACCGATATTCCTTGAGGCCCGTTGGGCGCCTCGCGGCTCAACCCCAAGGTCCGCCGCCGGAGCACCACGCCTCGAACCTTCTCGTGACCCTTGCCCCCCCCGAGGAGATGTCAATCACCTCGCCTGCCCACAGGCATGACCGACACCCTCTCCCCCGACGGGGTCGCATAGAAGGGGCTCGCCACGACGGCTCGAGAGCCACTGCCCCTGGGGATCTGAGGAACCTCATCGAGAGGAACCGGAGCCGTGCCCAAACGCAGGTCTCCCACAGCAGAGGCCAGGGATCACGAGGCACCGAGTCCTCGGGATACCACGGCCGACTCGATGCCCTCGAGAAGAAGATCGGGGGTATGCGCCGGGAAGGTCACCTCTCGGCCGACGGGGCCGAGTACGCCGCCGACTCGCTCACCAAACCGTTTACCGAGGAACTGCTCGCTGTCCACGTCTCCTCGTGCAACAAACTCCCGAAGGTCTCTCTGTTCGATGGGAAAACTGACCCCAAAGACCATTTGGATGCTTTCACCGTGGGAATGAGCTTCCAGGACCATTCCGATGCCGCCCAGTGCAGGGCCTTCCCAGCCACCCTCATCCATTCTGGTCGGGACTGGTTCCGAGGACTCGAGCCTTACTCAATCTCGACCTTCGATGAGCTGGCTACTCAGTTCCTCGGCCACTTCGTTGGGAACCGTCGGCAGAAGCGCATGGTCGACTACCTCTTCATAATTAAGAGCGGAGACAAGAAGACGTTCAAGGCTTACATCACCCGCTTTTACAACGCCCTCCTCGAGGTTCCCGAGCACCGGGACGAGACCGTCATCACGGCGCTTAGATCTGGTCTGAGGCACAAGGAGTGGCTGCACTCCTTTGCGTTGGCACGGCCTAAGACCATGGCCGAGGTCAAGGCATGGACCGAGCGCGAGGTTCAACTAGAGTCCGAGGTGAACGCGAACCTCCCCCGGGCAGAACGATCCGACCAGAAGAAGAAGGCTCGGGAGGAGAGGCTGGAGCATCAGCAGCCCTATCACCCGAAGTTCCAGGAGTACACCCCGCTCAACGTCACCCTCGCAGTGTTACTAGAGGAGGCCCAAGGCGAAGCGTTCTTCAAGTTCCCTCCAATCCCGCGTCAGGCCTCAAAGCGGACCCGGGGCCCTTACTGCGCCTTCCACCGGACGCTGGGCCCCGCCACCGAGGATTGCAAGAAACTTCGGGACTATATCGAGGAGCTCATCCGATCGGGGCACCTCGCCGCCAACTTAAGGGATAAACGGCAGGCCGACCGCGAGCAGGAGCAGCGTCCTCCTCCCGCCGAGCTGACCATCGGCCAGATCATGCTTGCCTCCGCGGACGACCAGTCCGGCGCCCGGAATGCCCCGTACCCGGCACCAAGCACGGAGACCAGCAAGCCTCCAGGAAGCTCGGGCCATGCTCATAGGGTCATCTATTAGCCTGTACTTTTCTTTTGGGGCAATGTAAACTCTCCCTAGGGCTATTGTCTATTTAATAAAGGTCAACAGAACATTGCGAGGAAAGCAGAAAAAATATTATTTATTCAAAAAAAGGGGGGTATTATGGGCTCCTCAGCCGTACATGCAAAAAAAAAGAGAAAAAATTATTATTACAACAGTGGGGGAAGGGGGTGCAGAGAGCACTGCTCGTGATACTCAGTAAAGATCTCCGCCAGCCGAGGCCTCGCGAGATCCAACCTCACCCCTCGGTTCCCCCCCCCCCCCGCGCGTTAATCCCAAGCCTCAACTCGTAGCACTCGCGGACGAGCGTTTCCGAGCGAGCCAGCCGGTTCGCGGAGATCAGTCCGTAGCGCCTCAGGGACCGCAGCTTGTCCACGGCCTCGTCATAGAGCTGCTCGGACAGGGGGTTATAAAGCCCCGGCGACGCCCTCCAGATGGAGTACATCAGCAGCTGCAGTATGGAGGAACGTCGGGGGAGCAGCCGGCCGAAGTGGTCCTCGATGCTCCCGTACACCAACTGCACCGTGTCCTCGGTGCAGTTCTGGTCATAGAGGTACACATCTTCGAAATTGATGATCTCGGGGATGGTAAAGGGGAAGTCCTGCATTCTCAACACTCTGTTTGCAAGGGAAGGAAGGACTAGTACTCCTTCGGCCTTATATATCCCACTGCACCCCCAGAGGAACTCAACGGTCGCCCGCTCTCGCCCAAGGAGTCGCTGCCACGCGGCGATCATTAAGCCTCCTCCGACAGAATCGAAGCGACGCGACCCTGGCGCTTCACTTCTCCCCACATTCAATGCGCATGCTAACCGTCCCTGTTCCCCATATCCGCAAATGTACGGTCGGGCGAAACCTCATGAAGATTCGGCCGAGCAGCTGCCCTGCCCGGTTATCCTTAGTCGGCCTCCTCAGGCCCCCTAGCGCTAAAGGTCAAAGCCCTCACCAAGAGACAACCCAGCAGCTACCCTGCTCGGTTATCCCTGGCTGGTAGCTTCCCTACCGCAACACCAGGGATCGAAAAGTCCTCCCAGAGGCAACCTAGCAGCTGCCCTGCTCAGTTCCCCCTGGCGGGTAGCTTTCCTGTCGCAACGCCAGGGACCATAGCCCTCACCAAGAGGCAACCTAGCAGCTGCCCTGCTCGGTCATCCCCGGCGGGTAGCTTCCCTACCGCAACGCCAGGGATCAAAGCCCTCACCATGAGGCAACCCAGCAGCTGCCCTGCTCGATTATCCCTGGCGGGTAGCTCCCCTACCGCAACGCCTGGGATCAGAAAGTCCTCCCAGAGGAAGTCGGGCCCAACCATCGCTCGGCTATCCCTGACAGGTAGCTTCCCTACCGCAACGCAAGGGATCAGAAAGTCCTCCCAGAGGCAGTCAAGCCCAACCATCGCTCGGCTATCCCAAGCGGGTAGCTTCCCTACCCCAACGCCAAGGATCAGAAAGCCCTCCCAGAGGCAGTCGAGCCCGAGGATCTCTCGCTCGGCTATCCTTCAGGACAAAAGCCCTCGCCAAGAGGCACCGGGCAGTAACCCTGCCCGGCCGAGGGTCCTTGGTAGGCTCCTACAGCCCCTCCCGGGCTAAGAACCAAAATCTTCCCAGAGGCAGTCGAGTCCTTGCTCGACTATCCTCGGCTGGTAGCATCCTACCACAACCGACAGGGATCAAAGTCCTCGCCAAAAGGCACTGGGCAGTAACCCTGCTCGGTCCCCGTCCTGAAGGATCAAAGACCTCGCAAGAGGCAACCGGGCAGCTACCCTGCTCGGTCATCCCAGGCTGGTAGTTACCTACCCACGACGCCAGAAATTAGAAGCCCTCGCCGAAGGGCAACGGAGCAGCTTCCATCCATCCTCGGCGCAAATAAGGCGGACAGCCCTCTGCCCACCACACGCAGAGGATCCGAGCTTCCAACTAGGGGCATCAGGTATATCCAAGTCTCGAGCGATCTCCCCTCGACTTCGGGGCCATGGAAACGCCTTCTCCTCAGCAGCGCTTGAATCAACTCGACGGACGATCGCTAGGCAAATAACCGACCTGACATGGAAGTCCAACAGCGCGAGAAGAAAATTTTTTTTACAAGCAAGCCAATTAAACCAAAGAAAAAAGTTTTATTACTAAAAAGCAGTCTTTACAGAGGGTATTTTTGGCTCCCCAGCCTCACAAAATGCCCGGAGACTTACAAAATTCCAGACACGACAAAATAAAAAGGAGGAGGAAGACGTAGGTTTTAGGCCTTGGGGCCAAGAGCGACCTCGGGGCCCTCGACATCCACTACGAGGCGAGCTGGGTCCTCGGCGATTTCCTCGCCAGGAATCTCCTGCTCCTGTCCCTGCCCGCTGGCGTCCGCGAGGGGGTACTCGGCCCAGAGCTCTTCGTCAGCGAACCCCGGCATCCGGGCTTTAACGGCGTCGAGAGCCTCATGCCAGATAAGGGTCGTGGCGACGACCAGGTCATCATAGTAGTCTTTCGACTTCTTGTAGCCCTCCACCGCCTTCGCCGCCGAGTGGTCAGCCAACTTGGCCGCCCTTAGGTCGGCCGACTTCGCCCACTCAGCCGCCGCCCCCAGCTTCTTCCGGAGGGACTTCACTGTCTTCTTCAGGTTGCCGGCCAGCACCTGAGCGTCCTCAAGCTTGGCCTCAGCAACCGCGGCAGCCTCGCGGTGCCGGGCAACCTCCCGCTTCCCGGCCTCCACCTCGCCCTCTAGGGTGATGACCCTCGCCTTCATCTCCTCCAGCTCCCGCTTGGAGCTCTCTTCCAGCGAGGCGAGCTGGCCCGCAGCTTTCATCGCCGGGGCTACCACCTCGACCTCCATGCGCAAGGCGAGGGCAACGTGCTGAAGAACCTGAAAGGCAGAAGAGAGATCAGGAAGATGAAGGAGGCACCGAACCTAAAAAAATAATAATAATAAAAGACAAGCGTTTACCTGCACGGACTCCTGGGCGATGGACGCCAGCTGAGCTCTGAAGGTCCCCCCGGGGACTCTACCCCCGGCCGATGCCTCTATCTCATGCAGCAAACTATCCGTGAAGGATAGCCCCGAAGGCATGGCGAACTGGAGACCGCCTTCCTCCACCGTGATCGGCGAAGACGGTCCCCGGGAAGATCTCCTCTTGAGCAGCCTTGAGGGAGAGCCGGTCTCCTCCTCCGAGGCCGGGTCCTCTAGAATCCGAGCCCGCCTCTGACCCGGTGCTCTGCTGGCCCCCGGGGCGAGATCCGCCTCCGAACACTCGCGGGGCACTACCGCCGGGGGAGAAGGAGCCGGGGCAGGCCGTGAATGAGAGGAGCCGGAGCAGGCCCCCCAGCCTTCACAACCGGCCTCGGCTAGCGCATGGAAGCCCGGAGCGAGTCCATATCCATGGGTCCTGCACAGAACCAGGTGTAAAAGGATTCAGCGACACAGGCAATATACGAACCAAAAATGAAAACCTAAACTTACCGAAGAACTCAACGGTGCTGAGCCCGGCCCAACTCAGAACCCTCTTAGATAACAGCATATTGTAACGGGGGATGGGCTCCCACGACGCCACTCTCACCACGACAGGGTCACTGGACTGGTTCCCCGGCAAGTGCTTCTCCCTCGACCACTCTGTAGGCACGGGTCAGTCCTCGCCCTCGGGAGGGGAAACGAAGAATAACTTCTTCTTCCAGTCGTGAATGGAAGAAGGCAGGGCCACAAACCCCGTCCCAGCGACGCCCCCTGGTCGCTTTCTGAAAGAGAGATAAACCCACCTCGGGTCGCCTGCTCGACTACCGGGGTGATTTTTGAACACGAGGGAAGAATCAAGGAGGGAAATGCTGAAGGGGATCGCCTGTAACATCAGGCGGACCAGGAACCCGAGGAGAATCCTCCACGAGTTCGGCACCAACTGACCGGGGCTAACCCGAAGAAGTTCAGCGCTTCAACGACCTAAGGAGAGAAGGGAAGACGCATTCCACCCCAAAATGCTTCCAAATACAGGACGGTCTCCCTGCTCCGTACTTGGTCTGCCCTCTCTCCCTCCTTGGCCAGGCAGAGCGTATAGCGTGAGGGGATGTGGAAGCGAGCCTGAGCGTTGGCAAGCTCGTCCCCATGCCTTATCCAACACGAGACGCTAGGGGCAGCATCTACCGCCTCCTCCCTGGGGGCTGCCCCCGCCGTATGATCCCGGGAAGAGGGGCCAACCCCTGCTCCCCGGGAGGATTCAGGCTCACCTAAAGGGTTCCTAGAACCTACCTCAACGAAATCTACTGACTCGACAAGAGAAGACATCTAACCTTGGGAAGAATGATCCTCGGGGAACGAGAATGGAAGGAAGAAGACGAGCGCCGAGCAACCGAGACTTAGAACGGGAAATATGAAGGAGTAGGGGCCCCACCCCTATTTATCGCCACGAGCGGCCTCATCCAATGGTGCCCTTCGTCTCCCGCCAAGACGCCTCCTCACATCCAACAGCTCCGATTGCTCCACTTGTCGTCCCCGTACTGGACCGCACCCTTTCAGGCGTCACAGGTCTGCACACGTCGCGTCAGCCAACCGACGCTCGACACGTGGGCCGTCACTTCAAAGGCAAGATACACGTACCGACGCACCCTCCTTAAATGCAGAGATCTCGCCCTGATTCACTGGCAGAAAAGACAGCTCGCGACCCGGGGACGAGTCCCGACGAAACCTTAGGAGGGAGCTCACCCCCGGGCGGCCCGGCAATCCACTCCTGACCCGACCCGCTGGCTGGTCGGGACAAGAATGGGGGGCTAATGATGATGCTCGATATTGGCGACCCTAAAGATCAGGACACGTGGCGGATGGCGAGCCCTATAACCCAGAAAAAGGGCCCACAGAGGCCGACCAGGTCTCCCTTGTACCCGACCTGCAATCGCAAGCTAGCCCTTTTCGGGGCTCCCTGCCGGTTGGCCTCCTCGGCCCCTCGGCTCCCCTTGGGCTGCCACAAGACCAAGTCTCCTCGGCCTTCTCGCTCGTTTCCAAGCCCCCCCGGTCGAGACCGTCTTCCTCGGTTCTCCGACCAGCTCTACCGCTCACAGGCGCAACCGCCGCTCCGCGAATCTCGCCATGCGCGAATTCCCCGCCAGCAACATCCTATGTTCTACGCCTCCACGATCCCCATTAATGGGCGATCCGCTCTCTACACGGGCGTGACGTCGGGAGCGTAACTGCCGGCGAGATTCTCGCGTCTGCTGCTGCACGCCTCCACCACTATATAAACCCCCATCACAGAAGGGTCAAGTAAGCCATTTTTTACTCCTCTTAGCCGTTACGCTGCTCGGATCTAGCACTAACTTGATCGTCGGAGGGTCCTCGGTGGTATCAAACCATCCCGGGACTTCTTTGCAGGTACTCGGCGCCAAACTCCTCCAATCGCCAAATCTCCTCAAAACCCATTGAGACCCACACACATCAAGGGATCCCCTCCAGAATCCACCGGGAGATCGACGGAAGACAACATCTGAAGGAGATATGAAAATGACCTCCATCAGATGGTGACTAGCACAATCGCGTGGAACGAGTATTTGAGCATTGCTGATGATGCTATTGCTACTTAGGAGTGATTTGAAAGTTGATCGATTTATTAGTGATGGTTTTGAGAGGATTATGAAGTGAGTTATTTATATAGAGAGATTTGAAAGAGGAGGGAAGTGGCTATTGTGTGAATCGCCAAACACTTGGTTGCATTTCTAAATGGGTGAATCAACTAAATTAGTTAGTCTCTCGGTGTATCATGTACAGTGTGATCAACGCAATTTTGCTTTGTAGACTTCATAGACAGTAGGTAAAAAATTTAACTCAAAGAGTTTCCATGGCAAGGACATGCATATTAAGTTTTTTCTTCTATTTTTAATTAAAATTGATGGGTTTGTTGCAAACTAACAAGATCAACGTCCATATTAACTTTGTGTAACGAAGACAATTACAACAGGTCTTCATCCCAAATTTTTGGGATCGGTTATATGAATCATTATCTTTCATTCCACTCTATTAAAGACCGTCTTCTCGTTAAATTAACATTAACATATCGTTCTTAATTGTTTATATCCAAATTCGTTAAGGTATATCCATATCCTTAGCCGTGTCATGAACTATAATTTTTCATTTTGACGTCTAACCGGGATATTGATTGGTCTCCATTGCATCCAGCCTATCTCAATTGGTTCCGCCGCATCTTATCTTCTATAAGACCTATCTCTGTGTATTACCGCCGATACGTCTTATCATTCTCATTTCAGTCATACTCATTTTTTGGATATGTTGTTTCTTAATTACCCAACATATTGATCCATAAAAAAATATGGGTCTTATTGTCGTCTCATAAAACTTTCCTTTCAATTTTAAACACACCCTACAACCACATAACACTTCTGAAGCACTTCTTCATTTCAACCATCCGCTATGATCTTATGAGTTATATCCATCTCAATCTCTCCATCATGATTAGTTATAGATCCTAAATAACAAAAACGGTTCTTCGTAGGTAATGCATGACCATCAATTTGCACCGAACACTCATTTTCTCACATTTTCTTGCTAAAATTAAGTTTCATATATTCAGTTTTTGTTTAGCCAGTTTTAAATCATTTACATTTTAAGTCATCGATCTCTTCAATTTTCTACTTTACTAATTATTTTTTCTTTTGAATCATCAACTAAAATGAAATTATCAGCAAACAACATATATCATGACACGTAATCATGAATTATCTAATAAGTTCATCCATAAATAACACAAAGAGATAATAACATAAAGCGGATCATTGTTGTAATTCTATGATATATATGGATGCATTACATATGCATATTTTTCTTTGATTGATCATTAAATTCGACTGTTAGTTTAAATATTATAAGTTTAGGTTTACATGTGAATCAAGTTGAGCAATTCATGCCCCCGTGAAAAACACAAAATTTATGACCATGCGAATTGTTCATCTTGATCTGCATTGTTAGAAAAATTATAGAGTGCCAAAATTTATGAGTTTTTGAAATCGTTTACTCATATTTCTAATGATTGCAAAATTAATCTTATTCTCAATCATAGAATATTATTTATGATTAAATTGTTCTGAACACTCCTACTGAATCTTAGTGTATCTATGCTATAAACCATCAAAATCAAGACAAACTGTTAAGATTGCCAAAAAATATAATAATTTAGGGTTTTATTGGGATGCGTAAATTGCTTAATTTCGGCTCAGAACTATAAGATCCTCTCTTTGCACACACAAGTCGCATATACGCCCACTTTCTTAGTTTCTAAAGTTGACCTTTTTTGTCATAAAGAAATATCCTTATAATTATTCAGTTTTCTTATATATATAAGAAAAAAGCCTTAACGGCCACGGGAGGAAATTTCCTCCAAGAAAACTCAACCTATCATATTTTAGATCGAGAATCGACAACCTAAAACCTATGTACACCAAACATCTTGTGTACATGACCAATAGGGAGGGGGTTGTGTTTAGTTGCGACAGGAACCACCAAAAGGTTGTGTCTGTGTTCAGTTGTGAGCGGTCACAAGATCACAACCCCATTTTGGCCTATTCTAAAATACTACATTTGCTTGCAACCGGTATGAATATTCTATTTTTATTTTCATTTTTTTTTAAAATTCGATGCAGGCACTTGTCCCCTCTAAACCCTTCTTAGATCCGCCCCAGTCTAACAATGCCAAATTCCTATACATATGTTTCTCTATTGTCGCGACAAATACGATCACGAAGTAATAACAAACGATATAAAGAAGCACAAATCAAAACACAGACAATAGGAATAGAGAACTAACAAAACAAGACATCATATTTTACGTGGAAAACCCTTGCGGGAAAATCCACGGACGAAGGAGAAGTTTTACTAATCAAACAAATATGAAGTATTACAAACGGTGAATGAAATCTCACAAATCTCTCTCACAAAACTCTAGCCTCCTCTCACAAATACAAAGAGTTCAAATATGTCAAAAAGAATCTCAAAAGCTATCCAAGGCTATCTCATCCAGAGTTACAAAATACTACAATATATATAGTATTAGAAAAATAAGATGAAATAACTAATTTCCCAATAGAACATAATTCGGCCCAAGACAACGACAGACGTTTGAAGAAGGACTTGGCAGACGTCCGTCCAAAAGCTTCACGAAACTCCAGTGAACGTGTAAACGTCTGATGAAGGCACGGCAAACGTCTGTCCAAAAAACATAGCGTTGGCCAACGTTTGAAGAACAAGAGAGGAGACGTATCATGACTCTCTGTATGCATGTTTTCGAATATGTGTCAGACGTCTGAAACAAGTTTGCCTCCTTGTTGTTGATGAATTGGAAGCTGGAATACTCTATGTAACGCCGAATTGAAGTGGGAAACTAATAGTGATCAAGAATACGATGCAAACATAACAAATCTCCACCTTATCTCGCATTCGCCACAAAACTCCTCCATAATATTAGCAGTAGCTCCACTTTCTCCACAAAACCCCTGAAGGGCTTAATTAGTGCGACGCGCTGCAATTAAGTTTAAGTAATGCTCAAACTTAACAAACGAAAGAGACTTTATCAACATGTCGGCCGGATTATCCGCTGTGCCAGCCTTCTTTACAATTATCTCTTCCCGTTCAAAGATATCCTGAACAAACCAATACCGAACGTCGATGTGCTTTATTCTGTTATGATGCATCTTGTCCTTTGTCAAATTAATTGCGCTTTGGCTATCATAATAGACTATTATGGTATTCTTTTGGATACCAAGTTTGGAAAATAGTCTCTTCAACCAGATTGCTTTCTTAACAGCCTCAACAACAGCCATATATTCTGACTCTGTTGTAGACAACGCTACTGTTAGTGATATATGCCATAGAGGCCATTATTGTATCATACTGGTTTGTATATTACATATTAGAAGCTTGGGATATACACGGATATATGAACAGTCTTTCTTGAAATGGCAGTATGCTACCTGGTTTGTTTCTACTTCAATATGTGCATGTGTTTTTTTTAGCATATCGTTTATACATATTGGTAGAGCCCTTAGAATCTTTGCTTGATTACCAGCGTTGTGATGGCAGTCACACCAGTGGGAGCTGGGTAGTTTATAAGGACATCCTTATACAGGTCCCTGGTCGTAGGATTATCGAGACGGGGTATCGATACTCCAGAGTAGACTAGTGTATACGCTTCTCATCCCAGCAGGGGAGATGGTCTGTCTCGCAGCCATTAGTACGCCGTACTGGAGATAGTATACAGGTGCCCATTGGGTTATGAGTACATTGGACATGACTCGTAAGGAGTTGCTGGTGGGTATTATACCTATCGTCGGGTAGCGGTTCCCAGGTGACATGAGTACAGCTTAGTCCGTCGACTTGACACTGCTACTTCATCTCGAGTGTGTTCCCATTGTTCTTAGATTACTACCCTACCATGACTCAAAGGAGTCGTGCAAACGGGTAGTAGTTGGGTGCAGTCCCGAAGCACTTGGAGGCAGTGGCGGTTAGATAGGATTCGTCTCTTCCGGTATTGGGGGTTGATATTGCGCGGTGTTCGGAAAGCCATTACACAATGTCCCTGGCCAGGGAAAGCGAGATTT
Organism: Agapanthus africanus; assembly: GCA_030015575.1. Taxonomy (NCBI): domain Eukaryota; kingdom Viridiplantae; phylum Streptophyta; class Magnoliopsida; order Asparagales; family Amaryllidaceae; genus Agapanthus; species Agapanthus africanus. The sequence continues at coordinate 311,843,639 of JASDDO010000024.1, forward strand.
ATTGGTAGGTAATCCAGTAGTTTCTCAGGGTGTTTTGGGATACACTCCGGCATGACTTATTGCGCTATTAGGGGTCTGACGATTACCACCCTTAGGCCCGATATGCGATATGCGATACTCTTAGATGAACAGACCGAATTGTATAAAGATTGTTACAGATAGGCTCAGTAGGAGTTTGGATGAGTTTGCTCATTGGCCTTCTTATCGACAGATACCTGGATAGCCGTTACGTGAAGCTAGTACTGCTGATGTGCTTATAGTTAAACCTATTGCCAGCGTACTGTCGAGTTTTTAGAGTCCCGCACAGAGGGTTGTTGGATATAGTGCCCTCAAAGTCAATTATTGGATCGCAGGTACGTGATTACAATGATTGAGGTAGGACCTATACCGATATGACAGTCTTGCTCGAGATGATAGTATGCTATCTGGTTTGTCTTTATCATCGTATACATGCTTTAGTTCACTATTGCATAATGATAGAGCCCATAGGATTCTTGCTTTACTACCAGCAGTATGATGTCGATCATATACGTGGGAGCTGGGGTCTATAAGCACATCCTTAAAGTGTCCCTAGTCATGGGAGTTTCGAGACAGGGTATCGATACTCCAGAGTAGACTAGTGTATACAGTCGAGACCCCGACGAGGGGCGGTGGCCGGTCTCACATGCCATTGGTGTCAGTTGGTTCACCTAAGATGTATACAGGTGCTCATTGGGTTATGAGTACACCAGACAGGACTCGCCGGGAACATGCTAATTGGTATTATACATATCGTTAGATAGCAGTTCCCTGGTGACATGTGTACATGTTAGTTTGTCGACCTGAGATCGTCATTTGTCTCGTGTGAGTTCCCACTGTGCTTTGATTTCTACCCTACCACGCTCAAAAGAGACGTGCAAACAGGTATTTTTTGGGTACAGTCCCGAGCCACATGGAGGCAGTGAGCGGATCGTCGGGGATTCGTCTCTCCCGGTATTGGGGGTTGATGTCGCATAGTGCACGGGTGACCATCACTAGAAATCCTTGGCCGAGGTAGTGGAGAATTACTGATTTGGATCAGTAGTTTCTCAGGTGGTGATGGGCTTCATACCGACATGAATTATCGCGTTATTAGGGGTCTGACTTTATCCACCCCCTAGACTCGATATGCGATACTCTTTAGACGAACGGACCGGACTGTACGGATATTGTCACTGTCAGGCTCAGTAGGGTTTATGGATGAGTTCGCTCGTCAGCTTCCCTTCCAATCAATACACAGGCAACCGTTACGTACAGTTCGTATCTCTGACGTGCTAGTAGTTATACCCAGTGCCAGTGTGTTGATGAGTCACTAGAGTCCCCCACAGACACTTTCCCAAGTTCGGACGAAACGTTGTAGAGGCCGTATGGTATTATGGCAAGGTTCGGAAAATGCACGTGCGTTTACGCACGTGTCATATTTCGGGCAGATAATACTGGTCGGCTTTAGTTTAAGCCGGATCCGAGTATTATGTTGTGTAGATATAATATCTTTGTCTCAGTTGCATTTGTATTCGGTCGTAATACAAATGCGGGTATGTTTATACTGTTACGGGGTTATCCTGAAATTCGTTTCAGGATCGCTTTTGGAAGTTGCCAGTTTCCAGTTTTCTATCACCCGTATTTAACAATCGGTTAAATGCGGATTTATCTTTTCTTCATGAAGGTGAGTCATGAGGTGAGTCATGAGTGTGGAAGGTTCTTGGATTAGTGACTAGGTTAATGAATCATTATTTGCATTAATGAATGGATGACTAGGTTATATGAGTCATTCATTGCATTAATGGGTTTTGGTTTTCACTAAGATTTTTTCTTCTTGATCTTTTAGCTTAAGGTTACCCTCCCCCCTCCTACACTCACCCCCCACCTCTACATAGTGTCCGGCCCCCCTCTTGATAGGATCATGGTTGTTAATTTGGAAAAGATATAGTTTTGGATTCATGGAAATTAGATAGCCTCATTTCTCATTTCACCCGATCCAAAAGGCAACTTCATTAACCGTTCGTCCATAGCTTTGGAAGAAGTGAGACAAAGTGTTCTACTCATTCTCTACATCAATCTTGGTCATCTCTTTTAGCAAACTTGATGATCGAGTTGCCTCGGTTCAGAGGCGGGAGCCCGTTTAAAGATCCGTCGACGTGGTGCCACCTGGACGAGAAGACTGGAGATTCAGGAGATCGGAGCAGCCGCAACAAAGCGTGGGATGATGGTTGAAGACCGAAGGACTCGGATCGTTCGGTATAACATTTCTACCCACTTTGTAATTTGTTAGTTTAGTTTTAATGGCAGATCCGGGTTACAGTACGCGATAGCGCCAGTTGTAAAAGTTTTTGTTCCGCATTTGGCGTCTGTTAGACGGCCGGGGCGCTACCGTGGACTTACAGTGGTATCAGAGCCTCTCCATTAAGCTTTACTAACTTGTGCTAACGCGTTTAAAATATCGATCGAACCGAATTTCGAAAACTACAATTTCCATGTTCAAAGTTTCTGTCGATTTTTAAAAGGGTTTAAAAATTATTTTGGATATCACAGAAAATTGAGCAGGGTTTTTAAAGCTAACTGTAGAAATTTGGTCACGTGAACCTACAAGACCGCCGCGGATCCGCGGTCAAACCTAGGGTTTGACCGTGCATCCGCAGCCAGTCTGTGGGTTCAGTGGTCCAAATTTGTACAGTGGCTTCTTCATTGGAAATTGTGGTTTTTGGTACTATTCTTTTGGGCCCAGATTTTATTACTGTACAGCAGATGTTCGTGGGGCCCACTTCGGGAAGTTTTGTCGATCGAAATTTTAAACTTGTTAGTATGCATTACTTACATTATATCTCCGACCGGGAATGTCATTTGAGCGGTAAATTGCGTCTAATTGCTATAGTCCTTTTAGACGGATTTGCGAACGTGACATTCGCGTTGATGTTCTGTGTTGTGCTGTGATGTTGCGGATTTGTCGTGGTGGATAGCAGTGTGCAATGGTAGTGCTTTTTGAATTAATTTGTACATTTGATATTGCGGGGAGAGCGTCCAACATGTGGACTGCCGTCACTGCCTGTTTGTATAATATTCTTTTGGGGCACGACCGGGCTGAGGTCGATGTACCCGTTGTAAATATTTTTCATTTCTGTACTAGGTTTATCCCGCGAAGGAGTGCACGGATAGCCGGGTTCTGGAGGGCAACGGGTCCGTATCTCATGGCTTTGAGAGGCAGAGGGGCCTCACTCTAGAATTGGCAGACTATTCGCCGCACTCGTAGGGGGTATAGGTTGACCCAAGGAGGGGTGCTCAAGTTACCGGATTCCGTGAAGTGCCGGGTGGTCCATTCATTTTGTTGTAGGGGGCTGCCTCGCTTCAGGTTTTGGCGGGTAACTTGCCGCACCCGTAGGGTCTAGGTTTCATTGCACAGGCTATCCACACGACCAGAGGAACGTCGGGTTTCAGTAGCGGCTCTGTGAAACCCGGGGATCCCAGATTATCTGTATTGTTCTGTGATGCTTATTACTTTTCTGTAATGTTGCATATTATCACGCCTGGAGCGATTTTTGTATATTGGTATATATACTATTAGATGTTGTATATGTTTTATACCCGCGCTAGTTCAGTCCCCGCTCTGTCGTTAGTTAAGTAACCTAACGGGTGATGACGGGACCCAGTGACGAATGCGGATGGTATATACGTACATTTTATTTTCGTTCTTTTATGGTGTGATTGATTGATGTGACTGCATTGGTTCTTATCAATGTAAGGATAAAAAAAACCTATATTTGATGTTGTTGGAACAAATTTTAAAAGGTGTTATTACAAAAATGTTTCCTTTTGTTTTGCATAGCGATATTCAGTTAGAATATCCTGCACCTCATTCGACGAGGCAAGGGCAGATATCCCTTCACCGGGAGTGACCCCTTGGGCAGAAGTTTACGTCAGGGTAATAACTTCACTATAGTCGATTACAAGTTGCTTTGCATAGCGGTATTCAGTTAGAATATCCTGCACCTCATTCCACGAGGAAAGAGCCGAGATCCCTTCACCGGGAATGACTTCTTTAGCAAAAGGTTTTCGCCACTATATCTTTATAAAAAGCTATCAGGTTCCTTCAACGAATTCAAGTTCATTACGTTAAAGGTTTTTCGCCAAAAACCAGTCGTAGCCCTCCGTCGTATCTTATGGATGGTCAGTAGTATTCAAGCTATGTTTGTTGGCCCTTAGTCAAGGCATAGTGTTTGGTAGCTGCTGGGTATTCATTTGTTGCATAGATAGATGCGTTGGTTTGGGACAGTCGTATTACTTTGTTGGCCCTTAGTCAAGAGTATGTACGGGTGGGTTCAAATCAACCTGGATAATGACGGGAAGAACTTGACATGTGACTTGTGATTTGTTGGCCCTTAGTCAAGGTCATAAGAGCATTGGGTAAAAATTACATCGGGAGTTTCAAACAAACAGCAAACTTGCCAGGCATGCGCATACCTTCTGGAGTATGATAACTTGAGTGGCTTCCATCAAGTTATCATGCGATGATAGTTGGATCCCAATTCTCACTGATGAGTTGGTTTACTCTTCGGGTGTCCCGACTAATTCTTCTTTTAGGTTTGGAGAAGAATTTGACGGTACAGTGGGAGGTTTCCTGATTATATAAAGTGATAACCATTCTGATCTAGGTTAGAGTGCATGCAGAGTGTTTCTTTTCTCTCTCTCTCTTTGGCAGCAACCTTTGACCGACCCTGGACTATGACTCAGTGACCAAGCTGACCGAACCTTCTTAAAATACTGGCTTTTGGATTGTCTAAAGTTGCATAAGTCATTGCCGCTCTTTCTTTTACCCTTTGCATTTTTCAGAACACCCCGTATTATTATGGACATCCACTTCCATTGGATAGATCCATCGTATGGTTATATACGAACCCGAAGGACTTCTTCGAGGATGGATCCAGGTTCAGGAGAAATAGAATAAGTTATTATTCAGTTGTCTTTTATTATCACATTCTCTTCGGTTACGAGGGCTCCTTGGTTTAGGAGGGTACACCTATTACGCTTATTGGATTGTCTTATTCCAAACCATAGGCTGGTGCCGAAAGGTAGGGAATGAAGAAAATCAATTAGCCTAAGTAGGGTGTACGAAGGTAAAATCTAAAGACAAAATAAAGGGATTAGAAAGAGGGCAAAGTAAATTGCGACTGTTATCATTCATGACCAAACCGCGTACTTCATCGCCACTCCTATTTCACCTTTGCTTTTTTCCCCAGTTAGGGAGAAATAGAATAAGGTATTATTCAGTTGTCTTTTATCATCACCTTCTCTCAAGTTGCGAGTACTCCTTGGTTTAGGAGGGTACACCTATTATGCTTACTGGATAGTCTTCTTCCATACCATAGGCTGGTGCCGAACGGTAGGGAAGGAAGAAAACCACTTAGCCTAACGATGGTGTACAGAAGGTAATGAATAAAGACAAATAAAGGGATTTGGAGAGATGTCAAATGAAATATACGGTTAAAGTCATGAATTGGATTATGGAATAGGCATTACTAGGAATACCAGAATACCCCTACGAAACATTTTCATGTTTCAGTGCATTGTTAAAGGAAAATTGATTTCCCGATTAGATACTTACTCCAGGGTATGTATTTACCAGGTTTTATTCTCATATCTGTATGGTTTTACAGATGATGAGTGTGAGTAGATTATTGGGAATAAGGTGATCATTCTCATTATATCGGAATTCGTTGTAATTGGTGATATTTGAGGAAGTCGCCTGAGTTTTTGCCAGACGGCATGTATTTGGTTTTGAATATCTGTTGTTGTGCACCAATTTCAAAATGATATATCTGTACGTTTATTTTTATAAAGTGAGATATAACTTTTTGAGATTATGTCTGTGACATTTACCTATATCAGATACGATTGGGTAAGGAGCATTGAACAACGGAGTAGTTCTTAACCATAAGTACAGTTTTCAACCTACGACGCACAGGTTTTTGAGTTATTCAACTCAGCGGACTTATACAGAGTATTGTATGTTGTCCATCAGGACATAGGGGTAGGTCTTCGTACTATGTTCTGTTTACTTATGACTTCTCTAGTTTTTAGACAAGTGTTTCATAGAAATACAAGGTCTAAGTTTTGAGAAGTTGTGGGTATAAGAATAAAGTAGAGAACCAAATGTCGCAAGTATCGGGATTCTTCAAAGAGATCGAAGATGTAGATTCTTGTGAATGGTATTCAGATGATATTAATGGTTTTGAGAAACTTGTTTCTCTTTCAGGTTACTCATAATTGGATGGATTCCTAAGTTGAGTAATGCTGATTAGCCTCTCTCCATTAAGTTGATATGCACTGGAGACAAATGCATGATTTGAATCTAGTTCCAATTAAATAAGTGCCAAAGTTTCTATATTGGATATAGAATGGTTCATATCTTAACGATGTTAAGGTACGGTGAGTTGTCCAGCTTATGCTTAAAACCAGACTCTGGATAACTCAAGGCACGTTTCTGTAATGGCAGTTTGTGGGTTGACCCTGGCTTTCACGAGAGTTGATTTTCTACCATCTGGAAGATCAATAGTAATATTGTTCTAGACTCGCCACAGTTTTAGTAAAAATGGATTTTTTTTTCAGAAAACAGTAGTGGGAGTATGGTAGAGTTGAAAGTGATTCCAGAACCGCAAACGATTACGGAAAATTTAATAGGACCTATATATTCAATCAGGTTTGACATTCCATTAGCTACTCCGCAGATATGGTGGGTAACCTCAGACACCCGAGAGGTACTCCAGTAGTCTCAAGGACGGTGACAGGGAGGTTCTTGTTTACCCAGATTTGACACTACTATTGTTCCAGACTATGAGACCCGGCAAGAGGATAAAGTATAACGTCATTCTAAACTAGCTTTATAAGTGGACGTATATATTATTCTGCCAGAGGGTTGTCATAGTCAGTGGGAGTAGCGGAAGCATAGTGGACAAGTAGCTTATATCTATTTATAGGCTTGAGCAGATATAGCGGAGATAAGATCATCTATTTTTGATGTGAAGGTCATGGGTTTGACTTCATCAGATTAGGGAATGGATCTGTTAAGAAGGTAGTAAGGTGTGATGTCCTGGTATTTGGATGACATACACAGAGTAGGAAGTAAAATTCCTATACTATGATCGGTTGTACTGTGGTTGTCACACAGTTGTTTCTTCACAAAGGACATGGATATAATATCTGACATTCTGGTTACTAGATCTATGGTTTTAGATCTAGATTTGGGTAGTTTCCCAATATGGGTACTTTGACAGTATTCTAATAGTATTTTAGAATAGATGACTCCTGGCATGGTGGTGTACCTGCAGGTGATGGAGTCACCCTCTCTAAAGGTGTCTTACAGACTAAAGGGGAGAGGGATGTGCATGATTGGCAGATCACTTGCTTAGGCAATTGAGTCAATCGTGAGATGTCAAGTACCACACCAAATGTTGTTTTTGCACTAGATGCAATAAGTTTATATTAATCCAATCCTGAAGAAACATAAGGAAACAGTTTTAGAACATGAGTGTATGTTCTACGGATTTGATGACGGCAGCCTCCTTCGGGAGATGGTTATCATTCCAGGCTTCCAAGGTGACCTGGATGACAGAGTGATTGTCAGAGTTATAGGTTTCCTTCTGACGAGGGACAGTATTATGGACAGGTGGTCCAAGAGGATACTGTGGAAGGCATGGTGCTGGATACTGATTAGGTTCAGTGATCACTACAGTTTAAGAAGTTTGGATTTAGAGTTCATTTATGAACTAGGTCCCATCAGATATCCAGACATATTCTAAGACAGGTATTACTCGATTCGGGAGATGGCTTTCTCCGCGAACTTGAGATTAAGAGAGACATAGAAAGAAACATCAGGGCGGATCCACTCACTGAGGCTATTTCTCGAACACAAGAGTTTTATAAACTAGCTTTGTGAAACTGATTAGTAGAGAAGTTGGGTATTCGGTATCACACAAGCTGTGAGTATGCGACATCGCAATAATAGCCTTAAGTGCAAGTGGGAGATTGTTGGATATAGTGCCTTCAAAGTCAATTATTGGATCGCAGGTACGTGATTACAATGATTAAGGTAGGACCTATACCGATATGACAGTCTTGCTCGAGATGATAGTATGCTATCTGGTTTGTCTTTATCATCGTATACATGCTTTAGTTCACTATTGCATGATGATAGAGCCCATAGGATTCTTGCTTGACTACCAGCAGTATGATGGCGATCATATACATGGGAGCTGGGGTCTATAAGCACATCCTTAAAGTGTCCCTAGTCGTGGGAGTTTCGAGATAGGGCATCGATACTCCAGAGTAGACTAGTGTATACAGTCGAGACCCCGACGAGGGGCGGTGGCCGGTCTCACAAGCCATTGGTGTCAGTTGGTTCACCTAAGATGTATACAGGTGCTCATTGGGTTATGAATACACCGGACAGGACTCGCCGGGAACATGCTAATTGGTATTATACATATCGTCAGATAGCAGTTCCCTGGTGACATGTGTACAGGTTAGTTTGTCGACCTGAGATCGTCATTTGTCTCGTGTGAGTTCCCACTGTGCTTTGATTTCTACCCTACCACGCTCAAAGGAGACGTGCAAACAGGTATTTTTTGGGTACAGTCCCGAGCCACATGGAGGCAGTGAGCGGATCGTCGGGGATTCGCCTCTCCCGGTATTGGGGGTTGATGTCGCACAGTGCACGGGTGGCCATCACTAGAAATTCTCGGCCGAGGTAGTGGAGAATTACTGATTTGGATCATTATTTTCTCAGGTGGTGATGGGCTTCATACCGACATGAATTATCGCGTTATTAGGGGTCTGACTTTATCCACCCCCCTAGACTCGATATGCGATACTCTTTAGACGAACGGACCGGACTGTACGGATATTGTCACTGTCAGGCTCAGTAGGGTTTATGGATGAGTTCGCTCGTCAGCTTCCCTTCCAATCAATACACAGGCAACCGTTACGTACAGTTCGTACCTCTGACGTGCTAGTAGTTATACCCAGTGCTAGTGTGTTGATGAGTCATTAGAGTCCCCCACAGACACTTTCCTAAGTTCGGGCGAAACGTTGTAGAGGCCGTATGGTATTATGGCAAGGTTCAGAAAATGCACGTGCGTTTACGCACGTGTCATATTTCGGGCCGATAATACTGGTCGTCTTTGGTTTAAGCCGGATCCGAGTATTATGCTGTGTAGATATAATATCTTTGTCTCAGTTACATTTGTATTCGGTCGTAATACAGATGCGGGTATGTTTATACTGTTACGGGGTTATCCTGAAATTCGTTTCAGGATCGCTTTTGGAAGTTGCCAGTTTCCAGTTTTCTATCACCCGTATTTAACAATCGGTTAAATGCGGATTTATCTTTTCTTCATGAGGGTGAGTCATGAGTGTGGAAGGTTCTTGGATTGGTGACTAGGTTAATGAATCATTATTTGCATTAATGAATGGATGACTAGGTTATATGAGTCATTCATTGCATTAATGGGTTTTGGTTTTCACTAAGATTTTTTCTTCTTGATCTTTTAACTTAAGGTTACCCCCCCTCCTACACTCACCCCCACCTCTACATAGTGTCCGGCCCCCCTCTTGATAGGATCATGGTTGTTAATTTGGAAAAGATATAGTTTTGGATTCATGGAAATTAGATAGCCTCATTTCTCATTTCACCCGATCCAAAAGGCAACTTCAATAACCGTTCGTCCATAGCTTTGGACGAAGTGAGACAAAGTGTTCTACTCATTCTCTACATCAATCTTGGTCATCTCTTTTAGCAAACTTGATGATCGAGTTGCCTCGGTTCAGAGGCGGGAGCCCGTTTAAAGATCCGTCGACGTGGTGCCACCTGGACGAGAAGACTGGAGATTCAGGAGATCGGAGCAGCCGCAACAAAGCGTGGGATGATGGTTGAAGACTGAAGGACTCGGATCGTTCGGTATAACATTTCTACCCACTTTGTAATTTGTTAGTTTAGCTATAATGGCAGATCCGGGTTACAGTACGCGATAGCGCCTGTTGTAAAAGTTTTTGTTCCGCATTTGGCGTCTGTTAGACGGCCGGGGCGCTACCTTGGACTTACAAGGGTTTCCCTGCATCGGGCAAAAGATGTAGAGGCCGTATGGTTTTACGGCAGGGCTTCGATCACATACGTGTACTTGTGCACGTATGATGTTCGGGTGGATAATACTAGTGGGCTTTGGTTTAAGCCGGATCCTAGTATTATATTGTTGGATTATTTTTGTCTCTTTGTATTCGTAATTTTCGGAATACGGATACGGATATGTATATACGGGTGTGGGGCATTCTTGTAATTTACTCAAGATTGCTTCTAGAAGAAGACACCTCATTTTGTATTTAATCTTCTGATTAAAAGATAAATGAAGTGGAGGAAATGAGGTTGAGGATTTCATTAAATGAGGCTAAGGATTTCATTAAATGAGGCATGACTCTTAGACGACTCATGGTGTGACTCATGAGGGTGACTCACAATGTGATATTTTGAAGCATGCTAGATATTTTGTGGTTGCATTATTGGTATGCATTATTCATCACAAATGAGAGCCATCTTATTCTAATGTTCTTGCTTCACTCTCTTTTCCTCAAGCTCCCCTTCTTCTTCCTCATACCCTTCATGTCTCATGTGTTGAGAAACCTAGGGTATTTAGAAACAAAGTAATCCATCTACACTCTCTACATCATCTAGGACATCTAGTTTAGTGAACTAGGTGCATTAGTTACCTTGAATTTGAGGTTGGAGCTCGGACTATAGACACTCGGGTGGATCGTCTTTGACTTGAGGAGACCAACGAGGAGGCCCGATCCGTATACGATCCGAGGAGCTTATGACGAGGAGGAGGATAGCAAGAAGACCCGAAGGACATGATACTATGAGGTATAACATTCTTTCTGAGCAGTTAACCTCATACAGCTTTTCTAGTTAGGGTTTAGTATCGATCCTGGAGTTCAAGTCGGTGTTGCGAAGCCCGTAAAAATCGTTTTTTGCGTATTCCGCCTCCCCGTGAACCCGCGGGGTGCGCGACATCAACTTACAGTGGTATCAGAGCCTACTAAACCTTAACTAATATTTTAGACAACGTGTAAAACTACGAAACCGAAATAACTCCGAAACATCGAAACATAGATCCAAGTTTCTATCGAATTTTTCAGAGGTTCTAATTTTTTTTTAAACAACTGCAGAGTGCTCCTTTGCTTGTGAGATGAATACAGAACAAAAACGAGTAATTCCACCTTACCTTAGCCGGCCAAACACCCAATATGACCGGCTTCACCGGTTTTGTTGTGTGGTATTGGGTTGAATTTTGTTCTGTGTTCTTGTTACTTGGATTTAGGGTTTCAGGTGGTGTTTGATTTTGCCAAGATTGCTTATACTGTTAACTTTCTGTTGTGGCAATATGGAGTATTTCGAAGTCGCAGTTTTAAATGTCGTTTAACATGTTTCAGTTGTTATATGTGTTCGTAAACTTCCGCTAATTGCTATATGTCGGTTAGTTGGGGTTGCACATATCTGTGTTGCTGTTGTTGTTGGTTTGTGGATATGGAATATTGGATCGTCGATGATGAATAGCCGGGGGATGTGAGAAGAGAGTTTTCTTTCTTTCATTCGATGTAAATTGTAATATTGATGTAATATTATTTTGAGGGGCACATCCGGGTTGAGGTTGTAGCCACCGTTGTATTATTTCATTTACTGTTTTTTCCTCCCAGGATAGACCCAAGGTGGGGTGCACAAACTACTGGGTTCTTTGAAGTGCCGAGTGACCTACTCATTTTACTGAGGGAGGTTGCTTCACTTTGGGAATTTAGCGGGTAGTTTTCCGCACTCGTAGGGGTCTAGGGTGGGGTTTGGTTATTCATCACGACCGTAGAATCCGTCTTTCGGTACAGGCTTAAACGAAACGCGGAATTCCTAGTATATTCAATATATTCATCTGTGATCTGGAATACCTATTATTGCGTGAGACGAATAGATATATTATATAATAGACGTTGCTTATGTTTTGCACCCACGCTAGCCCTGCCCCCGCTCTGCCATTAGTTAAGTAACCTAACGGTATATGACGGGACCCCGTGGCGAATGCGGATGGCATAAGCATACATTGTATTTTCGTTTCTTTCTGCAATGGTAGGTTAAATGATGGGATTGCATTGATTAATGCAAAGCAAACAATCTAAAGCTGAATCGTTGGAACAATTTCAAAAACCACTCGGGTTTTTCAAAAAAAAAAGCAAACTTTTAAATACGGAGCCTAAACCACTCCTTTAAAAAGCTATCATGGTTCCTTCGATCATATCAAGTTCATTGCGTTCACAGTTTAGCCAAAACCATTCGTAGCCCTCCGTCATTTCAGATAGATATTCAGTAGTATTCAAGCTATATGTTTTGACCTTCGCCAAGGCATAGTGATTGGTAGCTGCTGAATATTCATCTGTTGCATAGATAGATGTGTTGGTTTGGGATAGTCGTACTACTATTTTGGCCTTCATCAAGGGTATATACAGGTGAGTTCAAATTAACCTGGATAATGACGGGTAGAACTTGACTTGCGACTTATGATATGTTGGCCTTTGTCAAGATCATAAGAGCTTGGGGCAAAAATCCACATCGGGGATTTCTAAAGAAACTGAAACTTGCTAGTGTTGCATACCATTTGGAGTGTGATAATTTTGGTAGGATTCCTTCAAGGTTATCACACAATGATATTTGGATCCCGATCCTACTGTGAGTATCCGCTACTCCTCGGGAGATTTTTTCAGTAAACAATTAATGCTATAAACCAAGTAGGTGTCTAGAACGATATTAGTGGGGCTACGCCTCCAGGGAAAAGAGGCTATCTAATTAAAAAACTTCGCGAAAGTGTTGAAAAACCTCTCTCGAAATACCAACACCAGCCTGGCTGAAAGGTTAAGCAAGTATTGTAGGGTGAGATTAATCCTGACGAATTCTTCTTTCATGGTTTAAGGAAGGATTCGAGATAGAGTGTGAGCCATCCTGTTTAGATAAACTAATAACCAATATAAACTTGCAAGCGCATCATGCTGAGTGTTTCCTCCTCTCTCTCTTAATTGCAGCGACCAGATGACTGGACTTAGGTTACAGCTAGATAATAAATTGACTGAGCCAAACTATATTGATTGGCAAAGGTTTGTCCAGATGTCCATTACCTATGACAAGCTGGGCCACCTTCTTACTACTAAACCCCGCCGTCCCAGGTCCAGATTCCACCGTCGCGGATGTTGATATCTGTAAGACAAGGGAAAAAGACAGTGTGAATACCAAGTGCCTCGTGTTGGTCTCAATGGATAGTGAACACCAGAGGCAGCACGAGAAGATGGACTTAGCTCCTATTTTCCTCCATAACAAAGATTTATATGGAGAGCAATCTCGTATCGCAAGATATGAAACCTTAAAGGAATTGCTTCAAACGAGGTTGGCTGTCGGGTCATCTGTAGGGGACGACGTCCCTATAATGATCAGCTATATTAAAGAGCTCACGGACCCAGGTGTTAGTGATATGTATGCCCTAGAGGCCATTATTATATGATATAATGGATGCTTGGACATATATATGGAGGAATTTCTTGCTCGACATGATAGTATGTTATCTGGTTTCCTTTATCTTAACATGTTCACTGGTATTATTATGCCGTCTCTCATATACATGTTGATAAAGACCTTAGGATGTTGGCTTGACTACCAGGACTATGATGAAGATCATACTACTGGGACCTGAATAGTCTACAAACATATCCTTCAATTGTTCCTAGTCGAGGGTATATCAAGACAGGGCATCGATAAACCAGAGTAGACTGGTGTGTAGACCTTGTATGGGGGCGATGGTTGATCCCATATCCATTGGTGTTTGACATTAAAGATTGTACGCGGGTGCTCATTAGAGAATGGGTACACCGAACAGGATTCGCCGAGAACTCCTAGTTGGTATTATACCTATCGTCAGATAGAGGTTCTCTTGTGACACTAGTACAGGTTAGTCTGTAGACCCGAGATCGTCATAGAGTCTTGTGTGGCTCCTACCGTGCTTTGATTTCCTCCCTACCACGGATCAAAGGAGTCGTGCAAACAGGTGGATTTTTGGTACAGTCCCGAGTCATATAGAGGCAATGAGTGATAAGAGGGGTTTCGTTTCTCCCGGTATTGGGGGTTGATGTTGCGCTATGCTTGATTGGCTATAACAGTAAGTCTCTGACCAGGGCTGTTGATGAGATATACTGGTAAGTGTTATCAGTAGTTTCTCATACCGTTATGAGCCATACATCGGCATGACTTATCAAGTTATTGGGGTCTGACGATACCACCCATAGACTCGATATGCGACATATCAGATGAAGAGACCGGACTGTACGGTAAGTGTTACCTATAGGCATCATGGGAGTTTGGACAAGCTTGCTTATTGATCTTCTAATCGCTCAATACCTGGGTAGCCGTTATGTCCAGCTAGTACCGTTGACGGCTTGTGGATGACTGATGTGATCATAACCTACTGCTGGCGTATTGAAGAGTCTTTAAAGTCCCACACAGAAGTTTTCTGGTTCAAGCGAAACGAAGTAGGGCACATATGCTGATATGTGCGTGGGCCTGATTAAATACGAGTATGTAATACCGTATTGTAATCTGGCAGTTATTTATTATCGGCTAGGTTATATGTGATATAACCAGATTATCGAATCAAGTGTTGATTTAATATGATATACAGATAAATGATATTAGTCGGTTATATGTGATATAATCGGATTATTAAATCAAGTGTTGATTTAATAATTTGATATATATTATATTTGATATAATTATATATTAACTAATATTATTAGCTCACTAATTATTCTTCATTATATATATATATATATATATATATATATATATATATATATATATATATATATATATATATGAAGCATGGTATGGATTTTCTATTTTTTAGAAAATAGAAAATGAGGTGTAATATATGGAGATATTTGTGGAATGGGCAAGCATGGGCTTTATCATTTGTTTATTGCTCTCGACTCACTATTCAAGCATGGTTGCAATTTCTTATTGCAATTTATTCCATGCTTGAATAAGTGAGGTCAAGGGTGTTGCCATTCTACATTTTTGATTATTCACTTAACTTATTTTTCTTGAGCTTCTTCTTGAGCTCATGAGATGAGTTCTAGCATTCTCCATTTTCTTCACCTCATACTTCAAGCTCTAAACCCTCATATGTAATGTGAACCATAGAGCTTGAAACCTTAGTGAGCATATAAAACCCCTACTTCACCATCCTACACTTCATTAGCACTCGAGTGTAGTGTGTTTCCTTCAGGTAGCTCGGATTGGTGGACTTCGGGTGGATGATCTTTGGCACGAAGATCATCGAAGGAACCTTGTTCATTCTTCAAGTGGAGTCTAGTAGAGTCGCGTGGACTACTACCCGGAGCATTTGAAGAGAAGGACACAGTCTATAAAGGTTGTAGCCTCCTTCCCTTCTTTTAGTTTTCATATCATCACATATTAAACCCTAATATTCTAGTTAAGATCTTGGTTAGTGTTCATTAGCACCCGAAATTTTTTAAATTGCATGTGTGATGCCCGTTTAAACCCCGTCGCGGTGCTAGCGTACACTTTCATGGTATCAGAGCCAGGCAAGAACATTTGGGTAAGTTTTTACGACGTTAAAGTACTCGGTCGAACATCGAAAACACCGATTTTATGATGTTTCTGTCGATTTTTCAAAAGTTGGAATTTTCGAGATTAAAAATATGTGCAGGGATTTTAATGTATCCCCAGGAAATTCCAAACCCTAACTCCCTCAAACCACCACGGAACCGCGGCCCAAACCCTTGTTTGGCCGTGGTTTCGCTGCAATGTTGGGGTGTTCAGGGTTGGTTTTTCTTGTGTTGCTCCATTATGTAATTTGGCACTTTCTGGATGTTTTTTAATGAGACTCAAGTTGTTGAGGTCTCTGGACTTTAGGGGGTTCGATAAATCGATCGAAATATTTAACGTCGTATAGATCTTGATGATATGTGATACAATTGTTAGAATCCGGAATAATTAGTTTTGTGAAAACTAGTTAGTATATTGTAAATCTAGCCGTTTAGTCTCGTTTGATCGATTGCCACGCAGTTTTGATTCGGATCAAAACTCCGTCGCAATTGCGTATAGTACGCGATCACTAAGTCGGGAATCTTTTTGAATTATCCGACTGCTTATTGAAAAGAGTTTTCAATTTGAGACTAAAATGTAAGGTTTATAAGTTAGGCATGAAATCCGGAATATGAGATATTCCGGGTTTATGATGTCTAAGAATATGCGGATTCTAATTATTGTAGTTTTTCATTTCTTTTCTGCGACCGTAAGTGTAATATGTGGGGTATCCCAAATCTCGTTGCTACATGTCAACGGAATTTGGGATACACGTATTTACTTACGTTGATGACATGTGATGTTATGTGTTGCTGTGATATGTTTTATTGGATCGTCGTGATTGAATAGCCGGGGGTTTATGTGAGATAAGAATTTTTATAATTTTCATTCATGTAAAATCTGCATGTAATATTTTTTTATTGGGACACTTCTGGGTTAAGGATGATGTCACCACTGATGTATATTATTTACCTTTCCGTATTAGGATAGACCCAAGGTGGGGAGCACAAGTAACCGGGTTCTAGAGTCTAATGGGAGACCATCTCGAGGAGTCGAGACCGGGTCTCCTAACTCTAGAATTGGAAGGGTTGCTTTCCACTCTTGTAGGGGTCTAGGGATGTGGTATTGGCTATTCATCACGACCGTGGAATCCGTGTTTTTCATTATTAGCTTAATTTAAAATACAAACCTCCTAGTATATCCAATATTTCATATGTTGACTTCTGTTGCTTGGTTCTGTGATGTGATCATATAACTGCGTGACACGAATGCTTTATATATATGATATATAATAAACGTTGCTTATGTTTTGCACCCGCGCTAGTCCAGCCCCCGCTCTGCCGTTAGTTAAGTAACCTAACGGTGCATGACGGGGCCCCGTGGCAAATGCGGATGGTATAAGCGTACGTTCTATTTTCGTTTCATTTTCTGTGATATTTAGGAAACATTAAATGATAGGACTTCATTAATGAGATTAATGAAAAGAAAAGAAACCTAAAGATATTGTAGAATCAAAAGTTTTTAAAAAGGTAGCTCTAGTTCTTGCTTTGCATAGTAGTATTCCTTGATGAATATCCAGCACCTCATTCGATGAGGAAAGAGTCGAGATCCCTTCACCGGGAGTGAACTCTTTAGCAAAACTAGCAAATGCTATAACCCACTCGGTTTATCATCCTAGCTTCTGTAGTTCTTGCTTTGCACAGTGGTATTCCTTGACGGATATCCAGCACCTCATTCGATGAGGAAAGAGCCGAGATCCCTTCACCGGGAGTGACCTCTTTAGCAACAGCTAGTAAAAGATATTCGATTTGTTTTTGAAAACTTCTCGATTTTAAAAGCGGAGCTTAAACCACTCCTTTTTGAAACCACTAGATTCTATAACGATATCAAGTTCATTACGTTAAAGGTTTTCTTAAAAACCATTCGTAGCCCTCCGTTAGTTTAGGAAGTAGAGTACTTAGTATTCGTGGTACGTTTGTTGACCATAGTTAAGGCATAGTGTACGATAGCTAAGTGTTGTCTTCCTATAAAGCATATGATATGATTGATCAGGACACTCGTACGGCTTTGTTGACCATAGTTAAGGGTTGTGCGGGTGGGTTTAAATCAATCAAGAAATGAACGGGTTGAACTTGGCTAGCGCTTATGATTTGTTGACCATAGTTAAGGCCATAAGTCGCTAGGGGTAAAAACAATATCAGGAATTTCAAGTATTGAAATTTGCAATGAGATTGCATACCTTCTATATGATAGTTGGATCTCGATACCCACTGCGAGTAAGAGTTACTCCTGAAAGAGTTTTGCACTTTAAAATTAGCCGATCAATTAGGTGTCTAAGAAAGGTGTTAACGGTATGACCCCCCTGCGGGAATGAGGTTATTTAATTAGTTCCATGCGAAAACATGGGGAGACTCCCTTGGAGTACCAGTACCTGCCTGGCTGAACGATTGGCGAACTTGTAGGGTGTAATTAATCCTGGATAATACCTTTTAGGGTTTGAAGGAAGATTTGATAAAAATAGAAGGAGCCATCCTGATTAGTTAAAATAATAATCAATCTTATCTTGCAAAGAGCGCACGCAAAGTGATTATCCTTCTCTCTCTCTCCTGATAGCGACCAGTGGCACGCCTTAATGAAGATAATAATATGGATGTATTGACCAAACCCACTTATTATACTGGGCTAGGTTCCGCTTATTCTTATGATTGACATAAGTCTGAGCAAGGAATAGAGGAATATCCAGATTCCCACACCACCCAAACGAAAAATAAACATGTTGATACATCGTCTTCGGGTGTGTTCGTTACCGAGAACTGTTTCTCAGTTAACTCTACGTCATGGGTATTGAATACCGGATCAGGATCCCACGTATGTAATATGTTACATGGGCTGAAGAGAGGTAGAGAACTAGGAAAGGGTGATATGTCTCTAATAGTAGGTAATGGTGCAATTGTTGCAGCCAAATCTGTTGGCGAATATCACCTTGTATTACCAAGAGGTAAAATAATGATTCTGAGCGAATCTTATTTCGTACCAAAAATATTATGAATATATTCCTAAATCATGTGTTGATTGGGTATGGTACGTTGTATAACGGTATATACGTTCTAAATCACAATACAGTTCTAAGTATACAGAACACACAAGAGGAACAGTTCAGAATTGAACGAAGTTTTCTTGTGGCATTATAGACTAGGTCATATCAATGCGACAAGACTAGCTGAGTTGTATAAAGATGCATATTTGAATCCGTTCGAATTTACATCTTATGAAACTTGCCAGTCATGTCTCAAAGGAAAGATGACCAAATCTCTGTTTACTGGGCACGGAGAAAGAGCTACTGAACTCTTGGACAAATACATAGTGATGTATGCGGTCCAATGTCTAAACATTTCAGGAATGGTTCCTCGTATTTTATTACATTCACCGATGATTTTTGGGGTTAAAATTTGCACCCCAGTTGACCAAGTCAAAGTCAAGGTCAACCCCAAGTAAGCGGGCCTACGCCCAAGCAAGTGGGCCCATGCCTAAGTCGAGCCCCGCGGCCGGCCTCCCCCATGCCGAAATAAAAAAATCATGTAATAAATAATTTTGATGTAATTTTTTTTATGCATGGATGTAAGAAAATGGGCATGAAGCCAAATTTTTGTAAAACTCATGGCTCATGTGCAAAAGAAAAGAGCACACGAGGCATGGGATGGGCAAAATGCCATTTTGTAAAGCCCAAGGGGCTATATGTAAATGTGTAAGCCTATATAAGGCAACATGATGATGAAATAAAAGAGAGAACAATTCATTCTCCCCAAAAACTAAGGTTTGTGCCTTCTTCTCCTTCCACAAGGTTCTAAACTTTCTTCTTTTTTGAATTAAATCAAGAGTTTTACTCTTCCTTTTCCAAAAATAAATAATTTTTCATCACAAAACCCACAAAGGAAGCTCAGATCTTCCCTCCAATCTCCGAAAGGGGAGATTTTTAAATCTCACCCCCCTTTCATCCAAGATCCGTCCAGTAGAGGGGAAGAAGAAGGAGACCCATCTCCAAAAATCCCATTTTGGGGAAGATCCAGGGCTCAAAGGAGAACCCCTTTCATCAGCTCCAAAAATATCTTAGGAGTTCAACTCCATAAGTCAAATCGGGAGCACAGCTCCATGTGCATGGACCAAGCACGTGGGGCGCCGGCCCCCACGCATCCTTTGGACGTTTTCCCCCTTCTTATATATATGTGTGTATACACACACACACACACACACACACTCTACGACACTGTCCTTGTTAGAAAAAATTTCTAACGGGGCGCTGCCCCGCATCCCGCAAGGGAGCTCCTAGCCCCTTTGATCCCCAGCCCGCTATCCGGGTAGCGGGACCCCTGTAAAAACTCTGCGGGGCCCCGATATATCTAATTCCCCTTCAAAACATAACACTGCACATTGAGTTCGCATGACATGTTTGACCCGTCAATCGGAGGTTCTCTCGCTCTAAAATCGAGGGGTAATTAACGACAGCTTAGTCCGCGGCTGCTGGAGATTCGGATCTCCACAATCAATAAACCCCAGCCTACCCTAGGCAGGGGGAATTTGTAATGTGCCTGACAAGCGCGCGCGTATTTCCATCTCAATAGGGTGGCGAAAGACACCCTACAGATTCTGGCACGCCCGGTGGGACCAATCTCTCCTCCCATATTTCGGGTTAAATATCCATGCGAACTCAATCAACATATACATTGATTGCATGTACTGAAATCATGCTTTTTTGTGCAGGTTAACAATTTCCAATTGCAATCTTCGGACGTAGAAAAAATGTCTCCAAGGAAAGCTTAGCTCTCGACACAGCTCCCATCTCCTACACGATGAAGATGGACTCCCGGACAGTCCTCCCGGCCAGCCTTGGGCGACAGTGGGAGAAGCCACTGCCACAGTTCGGCTCTATTCTGTTCATTCCAGCTAGCACCATTCCAGCTCCTCAAGCTCCGGTAAAAGACAAATCGGCCCCGAAAGGGAAGAGGCCAAATGCGGTGGTCTCGAAGGCACCCCAACCCAAAAGCAAATCGGTGTCTGAACGGCTTTCCATGGCCCCAGCTGAGGGCAAAGCCGTCAGAACAAAAGAAGTAGCCAGACATCGCGGGCAAGCCCAGGCGATACCTTCGACGGACACGCGAGTGGATGTCTTCTCAAGACTCCCCATCACTCGGCCTATGGCGGCTTCTCGAAGAGCAGAAGCCTGCCAAGCGCTCAAAACAGAGAAGCTGAGGCAGAAGCGGCTCAGGTACAGAGCCAATAAAAGGGCTAGAGCTCTGACTATGTTAAAATTTATGAATTTCCAAAGCCCAGACCGCTCGACAAAATCAGCCGCCAAAGATAAAGAAATGGCTGGATATGTGGTCCACACTGTCTATATGGCCGGACATGAAGAAACGAACCCTCCTATGCTTCGCAGCCATGGTGATGATATGGTTGACGCTACCCAACATCGACTCGGTCTAAATATTAAAGAGCCTGCTCAGGCCGATAAGCCAAAGGAGCCCGTGGTTCTCACCGGATCAAGCTCAGGCGGTAAAGATGACCCCGTTGTCACGTACGGAACTACAGAACAAGTGTTATTCAAATGGATTCGAAGGCAGCTTCAGGACAGGGATGAGAAGTTGGCCAATGTCTATTTTAAAGTCGATGAGCTGGCAAACGTTGTGGCAGATCTCACGACTCAAATCGCCTGATTGCAATTACATCAAAATCAAATTTTGGTTCATGAGCCAGGAATTGATACTCGGAGGCAGCCAACTCATACCCCATTCTACCCAAGAGTGGAGCGCCTTCGCGAAAAATGGTTGCGATTAGCCACCAGTCCCTCCAATACGTACACCGAACGTTGTAAGCGGACAACAGACGAACCTAATACCGACCAACCTCGAAAAACGGTATTGGGAGGGGGAGTAGAATCACCTTTGAAAGAGAAGCTGGATAAAGTCTATTCCTTCAGAAGGGACAAAGTCCATAAGATATTCAAGGACGCCCTAAGAAACGGTCTACAATTGCCAGAATCAAAAAGACCGCAAGAAGAGAATATGACCGACGACCCCAAATACTGACCCTATCATAGAGTGATAGGTCATGCCATTGAGGACCACTTCGTCTTCAAAGATTGGGTCGAAAATCAATACAAGGGAGGAGATAAAGAACTGTCTAAAGGCGTGTTAGCAAACAGTCGAGCTGTGACCGCCAATTTTATAGGAACGGAGACCGAAGTCCTTCGAGAATTTAATTCTCTCAGACAACTGCCTTTCCATGAAAGGAGCGGACCAAGGCAACAAGCTAAGAGCCAAGCGAGCAACATTGCCGATGAAGAAGCAATAGACGGCTACACAACCCATACTGTCTACATGATGGAGCTCAGAGGAACAAGTCCTCCTACGCCTTATAGCCATGACAATGATGCGGTTGTTGCCGTCCAACACCGGCTCGATCCAAATGATGGAGAGCCCGCTCAAACCATTGAGCCAAAGGAACCCGTGGTTCTTACTGAATCAAGCTCAGGTGGTAAGGGTGACCCTGTTGTCATACCTGGAACTATAGAACAAGAATTATCCCAATGGCTTCAAAAGAAGCTTGAGGACAGGGATGAGAAGATGGCCAAGGTCCATTCCAAAGTCAACGAGCTGGAAAACGTCGTGGCAGATCTCACGACCCAGGTCGCTCGATTGCAATTATAGCAAGATCAAATTTTGGTCCGTGAGCCAGGGATTGTTATCCGGAAGCAGCCAACCGATTCTCCCTCCAACCCAAGAGCGGAACGCTTTTGCAAAAAACGGCCACGATCAGCTTCCAGTCTCTATAATACGTACACTAAATAGGGTAAGCGGACAGCGGGCGAACCAAAGACTGATCGGCCTCAAGGACCAGCATTAGTAAAGGCACCTACTCCAATAGAGAGAAAGAAGAAGGTATACTCCTTTAGGAGGGATGAAGTGTGCAAAATATTCGTGGACGCCTTGAACAACGGTCTGCAACTGCCTGTTGCAAAGAGGCCACATGAAATGAACATGACCAACGATCCCATATATTGCCCATATCATAGAATGGTGAGTCATACCATTGAAAACTGCTATATTTTCAAAGATTAGGTGGAGAACCAATACAAACTTAGGAAAGCCTCACAGTCGTCAGATGTACCGACAAGCCACAGAGCTACGGTCATCAATATAGCTCCGCCAAGATCAAAGTTTGAGGAGCTGGGATAAGCAAACAACTGACCACCATGTCATTAAACTGGGAAAAGTCGACCTCTAATTCGTTAAACTGGGAATGTAAAAAAATGTGTAAATAAAAAAAAATTTAAAAAAAAGAGAAAAGAGAAAAGCCGAAATGATGGGGCAACTCGCAATAAAAATCAGCGAGTAAAATAAAGATGAAAAATAAATCCGAAATGATAGGGCAACCGCGAATAAATAGCCGAAATGATAGAGCAATCGCAACCTTCGCGATAAGAAAAACTGAAATGATAGAGAAATCGCGGTAATAAAAAAAACTCCAACGGCGAATGATGAGTTGCTCCTGATACCATATTCCAATGCAGCGATGCAGACGCCAACTAAAATTTCAAATCTCCGAATGCCCCAACGGCGAATGAGGAGTCGCTCCTGGTACCATATTCCAGTGCAGCGATGCAGACGCCGTCCAAAACTCAAATCCCCAACGGCGAATGATGAGTCGCTCCTGTTACCATATTCCAGTGCAGCGATGCAGATACCAACCAAACTCTGAATGTCCCAACGGTGAATGATGAGTCGCTTCTGGTACCATATTTCAGTGCAGCGATGCAGACGCCAACCAAAATCTAAATTCTCAAACGGTGAATGATGAATCGCTCCTGGTACCATATTCCAGTGCAGCTATGCAGACGCCAACAAAGTCCCAAAATTCTCCCAGCCCCACGGTTGGTCCCCAAGTTGACTACCGTATACAATCCACGGGCTCAAATAATTCTCATCATACCCACGTCCCACCGTAATCACCAGTCCAGCGGCCGGTCTCCGCCCTCGGAATTATGCTCCATTTAGGAAGACCCACTCATGTGTCCTCACGATGCATGAGGAGAACAAACTTACAAGATCCTCTCGACTCATAAGAAAACACCTTCGTGGGATCCTTACAACTCACGAAGGAAAAACACACATGGGAGTCCCCACGACTCCTAAGGAGAAAGTACACCTGCGAGATCCTTTCGACTCGTAGGGAGAAAATTCTTTTATGAGACCCTTACGGCTCATAAAATTGAAAATGTCGTAGGTGATAGGGATCTAAACCTGTCTCCTAAGCCATCACTCCCCAACAGGGAAAGGTAAATAGTGAATTGCTCCTGGCACCTGTGCTTCAGTGTTAGCAACGCTGATGCCGGACCCTACCCTAAAATTACGAACTTCTGATCCAATAGACCCCTAAGTGTTTAAACTGGGAGAATATGACCTCTAAGTCGTTAAACTGGGAACAGATGACCTCCAAGTCGTTAAACTGGGCACAATAGACTTCTAAGTCTTTAAACTGGGAACAGATGACCTCTAAGTCATTAAACTAAGAATAGATGACCCCTAAGTTGTTAAACTGGAAATGAGGGAGATCCCCTCATGGCAAATGATGGTTCGCTCCCGATACCATATTCCAGTGTAAGCGGTGTTGATGCCAAACCAAAACAAAAATCCCCAAATCCATTCATGGCAAATGATGATTCGCTCCTGGTACCATATTCCAGTGTAGCGATGCTGATGTCAACCTAAATCAAACCAACAACCTCTGCGGTTGAATCATGCTTCGTCCCAGAATGTACCTCGTGTTGAAATCATACTTCGCCTCGGGATATCTACCTTCCCTGCCGGAATTATGCTTCGCTTCGGAATCAATTCAACCAGCGACACTCCGTGCCGGGGACAAGTCGACCAGCGACACTCCACGCCGGGGACAAGTCTAACAGCCAGTGACACTCCGTGCTGGGGACAAGTCGACCAACGACACTCCGTGCCAGGGACAAGTCGACCAACGACACTCCGTGCCGGAGACAAGTCGACCAGCGACACTCCATGCCGGGGAAACGTCGACCAGCGACACTCAATGCCGGGGAAACGTTGACCAGCGACACTCCATGCCGGGGAAAAGTCGAACAACCAGCGACACTCCGTGATGGAGAAAAGTCGACCAGCGACACTCCGCGCCGAGGACAAGTTAACCAGCTACACTCCATGCCGGGGACAAGTCGAACAGCCAGTGACACTCCGTGCCGGGGACAAGTCGACCAACGACACTCCATACCGGGGACAAGTCGAACAACCAGCAACACTCCGTACCGGAGATAAGTCGACCAGCGACACTCCGTGCCGGGGATAAGTCGACCAGCGACACTCCGTGCCGGGGACAAGTCGACCAATGACACTCCATGCCGGGGACAAGTCGAACATCCAGCGACACTCCGTGCCGGGGACAAGTCGACCAACGACACTCCGTGCTTGGAACAACTCGAACAACCAGCAACACTCTGTGCCGGAGAAAATTCGACCAGCGACACTCCGCGCCGGGGACAAGTCGACCAGTGACACTCCATGCCGGGGACAAGTCGAACAACGATACTCAGTGTCGTCAACCGTCCATGTCGTAAAAAGGGCAGTGCCGGATTCTCACAAAGCGGGAACCAAATAACTCCGTGCCGGGGAAACGTCTACCATGGACACTCCATTTCGGAGATGCGCCAAGCATTGACCGTCCATGTCGTAAAAAGGACAGTGCCAGCTTCCCAAAAAAGCGGGAACCAAATCAAGTCGCCTCCACATGAAAGAAGATCTATCAATTTCATGCACATGACCCACATGTGCGATGTGCATTCATTGATGGGGGGTACTTTGTTGGGGTCAAAATTTGCACCCTAGTTGACCAAGTCAAAGTCAAGGTCAACCCCAAGTAAGCGAGCCTAAGTCCAAGCAAGTGGGCCCATGCCTAAGTCGAGCTCCGCGGCCGGCCTCCCCATGCCGAAATAAAAAAAATTATGTAATAAATAATTTTGATGTAAATTTTTTTTATGCATGAATGTAAGAAAATGGGAATGAAGCCAAATTTTTGTAAAACTCATGGCTCATGTGCAAAAGAAAAGAGCACATAAGGCATGGGATAGGCAAAATGCCATTTTGTACAGCCAAAGGGGCTATATGTAAATGTGTAAGCCTATATAAGGCAACATGATGATGAAATAAAAGAGAGAACAATTCATTCTCTCCAAAAACTAGGGTTGTGCATCCTTCTCCTTCTTCAAGGTTCTAAACCTTCTTCTTTTTTTGAATTAAATCAAGAGTTTACTCTTCCTTTTCCAAAAATAAATAGTTTTTCACCACAAAACCCACAAAGGAAGCTCAGATCTTCCTTCCAATCTCCGAAAGGGGAGATTTTTAAATCTCACCCTCCTTTCATCCAAGATTCGTCCAACAGAGGGGAAGAAGAAGGAGACCCATCTCCAAAAATCCTACTTTGGGGAAGTTCCAGGGCTCAAAGGAGAAGCCCCTTTCATCAGCTCCAAAAATATCTTTGGAGTTCAACTCCATAAGTCAGATCGGGAGCATAGCACCCTATGCAGGGACCAAGTCCCTTTCTTGCTGACGCCCAGCGCCCGCGTGCCAAGCACGTGGGGCGCCGGCGCTGGCCCCCACGCATCCTTTGGACTCTTTTCCCCTTCTTACACACATACACACACAACACTGCGAGGCCCCCGATATATCCAATTCCCCTTCAAAACACAACACTGCACATTAAGTTCGCATGACCTGTTTGACCCGTCAATTGGAAGTTCTCTCGACCAAAAGAGAAGGGTAATTAACGGCAGCTTAGTCCACGGCTGCCGGAGATTCGGATCCCCACAATCAATAAACCCCGGCCTACCCTAGGTAGGGGGAATCTGTAATGCGCCTGACAAGCGCGCGCGTATTCTCATCTCAATGGGGTGACGAAAGACACCCTACAATGATCTCTCAAGATACAGACATGTGTTCCTGTTGAAACACAAATCTGAATCTTTTGATAAATTCAAGGAATATAAGTACGAAATTGAGAACCAGATGGGTAAAAGTATTAAAATCCTTCGATATGATCGGAGAGGAGAATACTTGAGCACGGAATTCAGAGACTACTTAAAAGAGAATGATATTCTCTCTCAGATTACTCCTCTGTATATACCACAACACAATGGAGTATCGGAGAGGAGGTATCGCACCCTATTAGATATGATGCGCTCTATGACGAGTAATGCTGAGTTGCCTATTTCCTTTTGGGGTTATACACTTGAGAAATCTGCATTCCTATTGAATAGAGTTCCAACCAAATTCGTTGCTTACCACTCCATATGAGATATGGAATGGGAAGAGACCATCTCTTAAACATGTTAAGATATGGGGTTGTCCGGCCTATGTTAAAAAGCAAAATCTGAACAAGCTCAAGGCAAGGTCAGTTCTGTGTAAGTTTGTAGGATATCCCAAACAAACGCAAGGGAATATCTTCTACCACACCGAGGAACAAAAAGTATTTGTTTCTCGACATGCCACATTTTTAGAAAAAAGATTTTTTTGTGAAAGAAATCAGTGGCAATTAGGTAGAACTGGAAGAAGTTCCAGCAACACAAACTATTATTGACGATTTGGTGGAACCGGAGGATTTAATAGTCCTCAACGAATCCCAGCCACTCCACAGATCTAGTAGGGTTCCTCATCCACCTGAGAGATACTACAGTTTTCTCATAGACCGTGAGAGTGAGGATTGCATCATGGAAGATGATGACCCAACTAGTTTCGAGCAAGCCATCACAAGTCGAGACTATGTGAAATGGCTGGATGCTATCCGATCTAAGGTGGAATCCATGTACACCAACAAAGTATGGACTTTGAATGTTGCTCCTGAAGAGGTAAAACCCATCCGGAGCAAGTGGATCTTGTGAAGATATTTGGTGTAGATGGAAAAGTTGAGACTTTCAAAACTAGACTTGTAGCAAAAGGTTTCGTCAACGACCTGGTGTCGACTATGATGAAACCTTTTTCTCTAGTGACTATGCTTAAGTCCATCATGATCCTACCTGCCGTTGCTGCATACCATGACTACGAAATCTGGCAGTTGCACATCAAAACCGTTTTTCTAAATGGCGATTTAGAAGAGAGCGGGTATATGACAACCATAGGGCTTCGTAGACAGTGGGAGCAGAAAAAGTGTGTGCAAGCTGCTTAAATCCATCTACGGATTAAACCAGCGGAGTTGGAACATCTGTTTCGATGAAGCTGTCAAAGAGTTTGACTTCATCAAAAATGTAGATGAACAATGCATATATATAAGAAGGTTGTAGAGAGTAAGGTTGTCTTCGTCGTATTGTACGTGGATGGCATACTCTTGATAGGAAAGGATATTCCTATGCTAACACTCGGTCAAGATCTTCTTATCACACAAGTTCTCCATGAAAGATCTAAGTAATGCCTCCTATATCCTGGGGATATAGATATATAGAGATAGATCTAGAAGGATGTTAGGATTGTCCCAATCCAGGTACATTGACACCATACTAAAGAGGTTTAGTATGGAAGATTCTAAGCATGGTAATGTACCATCTTGTTCAGGAATCACTCTCTCCAAAGAGATGTCTCCTAAGACTGATTTGGAGAGGGCTCGCATGCAAGGATACCCTATACTTCGGCAGTCGGGTCAATCATGTATGTGATGTTATGTACCAGACCGGATGTAGCTTACTCACTAGGTGTAGTGAGTAGGTATCAAACAGATCATGGGGAGAAACACTGGACAGCTGTGAAGAACATTCTTAAGTACTTGAGAAGGACTAAAGAGATGTTCTTGGTGTATGGTAACGGTGAACTCCGGGTGGAGTCCTTTACCGATTCGAGCTTCCAGAGTGATAAGGACGACAGTAAGTCGGTCGCGGATTTTTTCTTCACCCTCAGTGAAGGGATGGTATGTTGGAAGAGTTCCAAGCTATATACCGTAGCCGACTCGTTGATGGATGCTGAATACATCGCTACCAACGATGCTGCCATAGAGGCCGTTTGGATGAAGAAGTTCATGAGATGAACTTGGTGTGGTTCCTACCATTGAGCATCCAATACCTGTGTATTTTGATAACAATGGAGCTGTGGCTTTGGCCTAAGAACCCCAGTCCCATCAGTGATCCAGACATATTCTTAGGCGGTATCGCCTGATCAGGGACATAGTTGATCTCCGGGAGATCGAGGTCAGGAGAATTGACACAAAGGATAACAGAGCGGATCTACTCACCAAGGCCTTCCCCCAGATGCTAATCAAGAGACTTTTTGGGATGTTGGGTATGAGATACTACAACAACTGGACTTAGTGCATGTGGGAGATTGTTAGTAATATGTATGCCCTAGAGGCCATTGTTGTATGATATAGTGTGTAAATCCCCGTTTCCATTCTAATAAAAGTTCCTATTCTCTGATTTCCAGTAGTTTCTTTTCTTTTTCCCTCATATTTTGAATTGGTGGTTAGGCTTAATATTTATATTTTTTCCAAACCCTCAAAGCCTAAACCCAGGATTTAAATCAAAGCCAGAGTAAATTAAAACCAAAATTTTATCAATAAAAAAAAAATCTTAACCCATTATTCAAAACCCTAAGTCCTACTCAGCCCACACATTTTACTTAATAAAATTCCTTATTAAATTCTACCCTCAGCCCATTCCAAAATCCCTCAGCCCACACATTATTTTCTTATAAATCCCCGGCCCGTCCCCTTTGAATTCCCACAGCCCATCAAATTATTTTTGGGAATTTAATTAAAACCCCGGCCCGGTTTATCCTCAGCCCACAAGATTTAGAATAAAGGAATTCTTTTAAAAACCCAGCCCGGCCCACTCCCTCCAGCACGCCTCCTCGTACCTGACCCGACCCCACTCTACTGTTCCTCTTCTTCAAAAAATCCCCAACGGTAACCTCCCAAACTTGCGCGCGCGACCCGCTTCCTCCGCCGTCGCTCACGCCCACGCCCACGCAGTACCGTTGCCCTCGCCCCCACGACGCGCTCCTCGCGTCTCCCTTATCTCCTTCCCACCTCGCTCACTCCCCTCACTTTTCCAGTTCCCTCATCTCTCTCTCCCTCTCGAAACTTACGAACCCATTTTGCCCCGATCACTCGTCGCCCCATCGACGGCGACAACACCTCGACAACCCCTCGGCGACCCTCATTCACCCTCCTTCTCCCTCCACGACTCCTCCCTTCATCAACCGAGCCCCTTCACACCCACTCCCCTGCACACAAACTCATTTTACCCGAGCCAACCGCCACCTTACACCACTCAATGCCGGCGAGCCCCTCTGACCTGAACCACCCCACGATCCTCTACATCCTCAGCACCATCCTCACCACTCCAAACCCGACCCCACTGCTCCCCCTCTCTTTCCAAAACCCAATTGCAAACATTTTTCCCTCACTGTGAATTGCACTGCGGCCCATCACCGGAGCGACGCCGTCGACCGTCGGCAACCCCAACACTTCTCAGGCGAACCACAGAGAACCCCCTAAGCTTCCAGCGCGCACAGGACGACTCCGGCGAACTCCAACGTCAAACCCGTGTCTCGAGCCAAGCTCGCGCGAACTTGATCCGCAGCGTACAACGC
Organism: Agapanthus africanus; assembly: GCA_030015575.1. Classification (NCBI taxonomy): domain Eukaryota; kingdom Viridiplantae; phylum Streptophyta; class Magnoliopsida; order Asparagales; family Amaryllidaceae; genus Agapanthus; species Agapanthus africanus. The sequence goes on from JASDDO010000024.1 coordinate 311,873,978, forward strand.
GCGTTCGCGACATCGTTGCTGCCGTGCGACCCCGAGGCGTTTTCCAGGCAAGTATTTACTTGCTTCATGCTAATTTAGTGGTGTTACAAACATAAATCACATAGTTATTAAGCTTACCGATTACCGATGTGTATCGTGACCTAAGTGCTCGATGCTAGATCCCAATAGGAGTGATTGTTTATTTTGGCGGAGACTAATATTTTCTGTTGGCCCATAGAATGATGAATATCGTGTATGAATCTCGCTGGAAAATACGATTGTTAGTGACAAAAATCGATACCCCCAAACATGCCGTTAAAACTAATATTTTCTCGTATCTGAAAATGAATAAAATTACCGTAAATTACATATATGCTGGAAAGATGCGTTCGAGGGCTTAAATCGAAGCCGACTCGACGAAATTTAACCCGATGTAAAATTCTACTGATTTCTGTTCTGTAACCGTGATGATAATTGGATCGGAAAGCGACTCTGGACTGCAGTCCAGAGCGTTTCTGATTATTGTGTTCTGTCCCAAGACCTGTATTACTGTGTTTCCTGAAGTCGTACGTTACGGAACTCTACAGTAGATTAAAGATAATTCTGTTAGCTAAATAGAACAGGTGGTTCCATTCCGTTTCATCGCCATTTACTATTTTAAACTGTATTTAAAAGGGCAGAACGTATAACTGTCCAGAACAGATTCTGAAATGACACCCTGAGGTTAAACTGTGTATAACTTTCAACGTACAGATGCGATTGAGGATCCGTCTATTGCGTTGAATAATTTATCGAGAACCCTAGATTTCATTTAACTGTGACATCGCTAAATTCTGAGCCCAACTAGGTACAATTCGTATCGCGAAATGGACGTTCAGTTCTGAAACTGAATTTCCAGCCGCGAGCACTTAAAATGAAATAGCTGTATCTTGAGAACCGGAATCCCGATTGAACTGAAACAAATTGTGATAAGTTTCTGACTGAGTGTTCTATTTAACCTACTTGTATCATTTTGCTGGATTCATAATATATTAATTTATGCAATTTATTTTTAGTTAAAGACATGCATGTTGGTTCATAATATACATAATTTATTGGCAGCATACAATACATATATCATACCCTTGCCATATATTCAGTGTTAGTGCGTGTGGACATTGCATTATCGTACGTGATAGATATTGGTTTAGGAGTGACGAGTACACCAATGGAAAGTGAATATTCATGACAGTGATTGATACAGTGAACAGTGATAAAAACCGTGCCATTGGTATACTTGTACACAACTAGATCAAGATCATAAATAGTGTAAACCTGGGGAAAAAGGGGAAATCAAAGTGGAAAGAGTATCGTATTTAGCGGGACCGTGTTTAGAGGATGATCATTCGAACCGTGATACTGATACGTGTAGGATAGGATCTAGCGATCCGGCTGACAGGGTTATGTCCCAGGCATGTGGGCCGTGGTCTCGGGTATGTACGAGAATCCTGTTAAACATGATCCTCCTTCCACTATGTGATTTCAAACATGACCTAGAGACCGATAGGGACACATAATATATTCTGCATCATATAGTGACACAGTGATTACTTGCATTGTTCTTATACCAGTATTACCTCATTTACCTGTTTCATCTTACTATAATAATATTGTTTTTGTGTCGCTCTGACGACCTGGGTATGCATGCTCAGATTCCTTGGGAGGACTAGCACAGGAGACGGATCTACCCTTCGAGTTCACAGAGATATAGTCTGGTGTACTCCCTATCTTTACTGCTTTCCATAGAGTGATCGTGAGATTGAACTTGGTTAGTTATTGTTCTTATTATCTGTAATTTTGTGAACAATGGAATTTTAATGTAATAAATTAGTGATGTGATTCCTTTAATACTGTGCTTTATTTACTGATTACCATGTAGTGCTAGAAGCCGAAGTGTGACTACGGCGGGATAATCCCTTGACCGTAGGAGCATGGCTGGCCTAGTCATACCTCGTATTCCGTATTTTGGGAAGCGGGGCGTGACATGGTTTAGTTGGTATCAAAGCCAGGTTTTGTATCAAGGGATAACATTAACTATGCTGTATTACGTTATTCCTGTTTCACTACTCTTGATTTTCATCCTTGAATCTGATCCTATCCTTTTGAATCTTCCAGTGATATGACGTCCCCGAACGACCCCTCCTCGGACTCCAGCTCTCAGGACCGCACGGAAAGAATACTTAGTGCACTGACCACTCTCGCGGAAGCTCAGGAGAGGAAGACAGATTTGCTTACTGAGGGACTCAGGGCGATTACCGCCGCAGGAGGACCCTCCGCACTCATTACCGCCCCCGAGGGTGCTACTCCACCAGCTTATCAGGCTAGGGCTGGTACCGTATCAGACTTCCGACGGTTACACCCAGCCGCATTCACAAGGCTAGCTGAACCCCTTGAGGCTGAACAATGGCTGGTGAACATGGAAAATTTATTGACAGCCGCCAGGATTCCAGAGGAAGACAGAGTGGACGTGATCAAGATTCAATTAGAAGACGAAGCCCGTACATGGTGGTCGGTGGAAGAAAGCAGACTCGATGAGCTGATTGAATGGAGCAAGTTTAAGGAGTTCTTCCTAGATCATTATTTTCCTCCCACAGCCAAGGCAGAAATGGAGGAAAAGTTTATTCTTTTAAAGTAGAATGGACGCCCAGTGGACGTATATGCGGCAGAGTTCAACCGTCTGAGCTGCTTTGCTCCATACATGGTCAAATCAGAGGCCACCAGGGCCAGACGCTTTCTTCAGGGGTTAGATTTCGAGTTGCAGCAGTTGATTGCATCGTTGGAATTGCAGACTTTCGCACAGGTACTTAACGCTACAAGAGTTCAGGAGCAATTGATTAACAAGTTCAGAAGACCCCCAGTCGTTCCAGCACGTACCCACGCGCCTTCTCGAGGAGCCATACCAGTTCACAGAGCAGGAACGACACAAATGAAGCGCCCGTTTGTACCACAGCATCGCCCCCAGAGACAGGGCGTAACTTGCGGCTATTGCGGTAGAGGAGGACATACTCAGAAGGACTGTCGCCGTGCCAAGGGACAGTGCTTGATTTGCGGTTCCAGTCAGCACAGGATTAACAGTTGCCCTGAGCGAGCAGAAATACAGGGAGGTTTTGGACCATCACAGCAGAGGCCGCAGGAGCAGAGGTAACCATTTACAGGTCACGGTCAGGGACGGGCTTTCACCTTGACCGCCGAGCAGGCAGAAGCGTCAGGAGATGTGGTTACAGGTACTCTACTCGTACATTCCTTGCTAGCTAGAGTACTATTTGATTCAGGAGCATCGCATTGTTTCTTGTCTGAGCATTTCACTAACACACACTCAATACCACATGAACCACTAACCAAGGGATGGGAAATTCATACGGGTAATGGCATTATTATATCTAGTCGAGAATGTAGATTATGCCCGGTTGTAGTGTGTGGTAGGGGATTCTATGCGAATTTCCTCCTAATTGGGACAGGCAGTTACGACGTAATTCTTGGGATGGATTGGATGAGCACTTTTCATGCGGTTATCGATTGTCGTGCAAGGAAGGTGATCTTCCGCATCCCCAATCACCCGGAGTTTATTTTCGAGGGCGGAAGCGAATCTTTGGAGCCAGCTAAGTACAGAGCAAAGCCTAAGGAACTGACAGCTATGGAGATTGATAAGAGCCCAGTTCCAGAAATTGTTCAGGACTTTCTGGATGTATTTCCCGAAGATCTACCAGGTCTACCACCTCCTCGAATCTTGGAGTTCTCAATCGATTTGATTCCAGGTACAGCCCCAGTATCCAGAGCCCATACAGGATGGCACCAGTGGAGTTGGCGGAATTGAAGAAGCAGGTTGAAGAATTATTGGAGAAGGGATTTATTCGGCCAAGCGCTTCACCGTGGGGTGCACCAGTTCTATTAGTAAAGAAGAAGGATGGATCGTTGCGAATGTGTATAGATTATCGGGAGCTGAACAAGGTCACAATAAAGAACAAGTACCCAATCCCGCGTATTGACGACCTATTCGATCAGCTAAGTGGAGCCAAGGTTTTCTCGAAGTTGGACCTCCGTTCTGGATATCATCAAATCAGAGTAGCAGCCGAGGATGTATGCAAGACGGCTTTCAGGACCCGATACGGACATTACGAGTTTCTTGTGATGCCGTTCGGTGTTACCAATGCCCCAGCAATATTCATGGATTTAATGAACAGGGTGTTCGCAAAATATTTGGACACGTTTGTCGTTTTGTTTATCGATGACATACTTGTCTACTCGAAGACCCGGGAAGAGCACGCTGAACATTTGCGCACGGTACTACAAATTCTTCGGGAAGAGAAGCTATATGCGAAGCTGAGCAAGTGTGAATTCTGGCTCGACAAGGTGCAGTTTTTGGGACATATTGTTTCGGGCGAAGGCATCTCGGTGGACCCGGCGAAGATAGAATCTGTCAGAGATTGGCCAACGCCGAAGTCAGTAGCAGAGATCAGGAGTTTTCTACGATTGGCAGGTTACTATCGGAGATTCGTCCAAGATTTCTCAAGAATCGCGAAACCATTGACGAGGCTGATACGGAAGGACGTGCCGTTTACATGGACAGAGGAGTGCACTCAGGCATTCGACACACTAAAACAGAAGTTAACCACGGCGCCTATTCTCACAGTACCAGATGATTCCGGTGGTTTAGTGATACACAGTGATGCCTCAGGGAAGGGTTTAGGCTGTGTCCTAATGTAGCACGGCCGAGTGGTTGCTTACGCCTCTCGACAACTGAGAAACCACGAGAAGAACTACCCCACGCATGACTTGGAGTTAGCTGCGGTAGTCTTTGCGTTGAAGATTTGGAAGGCACTATCTATTGGGTGAGAAAGTGGAGGAGTACACGGATCATAAAAGTTTGAAATATGTTTTCACTCAGAAAGAACTAAACATGAGGCAGCGCCAATGGCTAGAGCTGATGGCAGATTATGATTTGGACCTTCAGTATCACCCGGGGAAGGTCAATGTTGTACCAGATGTGCTCAGTCGCAAACCAGCGGTCATGATGTTGACCGATCAGAGGAGCATTATTGAGGATTTCTAGAGACTTGAACTTGAGGTCATTACTCCGAACGCACTCAGTCAATTTTGGCAACTACAGATGCAATCTTCCCTAGTGGATCGCATCAAGATTGCACAAGCGGATGATCCCCGATTGCAAAAGTTCAGAGAGCAAGTGGAAGCTGGACTGAGAACGGATTTGATTATACATGAAGATGGCTCTCTGAGATTCGGTAGCAGACTTTGCGTACCTAAAGGAGATGTTCGGGAAGAAGTTTTGGCTGAAGCACACAGTTCAGCTTATTCTGTGCATCCAGGAGGTAAAAAAATGTATCAGGACCTAAAGCAGCACTTTTGGTGGAACGGAATGAAGCGGGAAATTGCGAGGTTCGTATCCAGGTGCTTGGTATGTCAGCAGGTGAAGGTGGAACATCAGAGGACAGCAGGATTGTTACAACCATTGCCGATACCTGAATGGAAGTGGGAGCACATTACTATGGATTTCGTGACGGCCTTACCACGGAGCCCTAGGGGCAATAACGCTATTTGGGTTATCGTCGATCGCCTCACAAAAGCTGCACACTTCCTACCTTTCCGAGTGGGACATTCGACAGAATCACTGGCAGAAAGATATATGCAAGAGATTGTGAGACTTCACGGTGTTCCAGTCAGCATTGTGTCAGACCGGGACACGAGATTCTTGTCGCACTTTTGGAAGAGCTTACAGGAGAGTTTGGGAACCCGCCTTAAATTCAGCACAGCTTATCACCCACAGACGGATGGACAATCCGAGCATACGATTCAGACGCTCGATGATATGTTGAGAGCCTGTATGTTGGACTTTCAGGGTTCCTGGGAGGACCATCTGCATCTAGTCGAATTCTCTTACAACAATAGTTATCAAGCTAATATTCAGATAGCTCCTTTTGAAGCACTATACGGGCGGAAGTGTCGTTCCCCAGTATGTTGGGATGATGTAGGAGAACGAAGATTACTGGGCCCCGAACTCATTGTTCAGACAGTTGACAAGGTCCAAATGATCAGGCAGCGTATTAAGACGGCTCAGGATCGACAAAAGAGTTGGGCAGATACCAGCAGAAGGGCACTTGAGTTCGAAGTCGGAGATCATGTGTTCTTGAAGATTTCCCCTACTCGTGGAGTTATCAGGTTCGGAAGTCGGGGAAAGCTTAGTCCCCGTTTTATCGGACCTTTTGAGGTGCTAGAGCGAGTAGGAGAGGTGGCCTATCGACTTGCCTTGCCTCCATCGCTAGCTGGTGTGCACAATACCTTCCACGTGTCACAGTTGCAGCGTTATGTTCGGGATGAGAGCCATGTTCTGGACCATTCAGAGCTAGTTTTGGGTACCGATTTGTCGTACGAGGAGCAGCCTACTACCATCCTCGACCGCAGAGAGAAAGTGCTGAAGAATAAGGTTATTCCGTTAGTCCGAGTGTCTTGGGGCGGTCGTTCCCCAGGGGAATCCACCTGGGAGCGGGAAGAAGATATCCGTGATCGTTATCCACATCTCTTTGTTTAGTACATAGTTTCTTGTATCTTTGTTAAATTTCGAGGACGAAATTTTTGTTAAGGGGGGTATGATGTAAATCCCCGTTTCCATTCTAATAAAAGTTCCTATTCTCTGATTTCCAGTAGTTTCTTTTCTTTTTCCCTCATATTTTGAATTGGTGGTTAGGCTTAATATTTATATTTTTTCCAAACCCTCAAAGCCTAAACCCAGGATTTAAATCACAGCCAGAGTAAATTAAAACCAAAATTTTATCAATAAAAAAAAAATCCTAACCCATTATTCAAAACCCTAAGTCCTACTCAGCCCACACATTTTACTTAATAAAATTCCTTATTAAATTCTACCCTCAGCCCATTCCAAAATCCCTCAGCCCACACATTATTTTCTTATAAATCCCCGGCCCGTCCCCTTTGAATTCCCTCAGCCCATCAAATTATTTTTCGGAATTTAATTAAAACCCCGACCCGGTTCATCCTCAGCCTACAAGATTTAGAATAAAGGAATTCTTTTAAAAACCCAGCCCGGCCCACTCCCTCCAACCCGCCTCCTCGTACCCGACCCGACCCCACTCTACTGTTCCTCTTCTTCAAAAAATCCCCAACGGTAACCTCCCAAACTTGCGCGCACGACCCGCCTCCTCCGCCGTCGCTCACGCCCATGCCCACGCAGTACTGTTGCCCTCGCCCCCACGACGCGCTCCTCGCGTCTCCCTTATCTCCTTCCCACCTCGCTCACCCCCTCACTTTTCCAGTTCCCTCATCTCTCTCTCCCTCTCGAAACTTACGGACCCATTTTGCCCCGATCACTCGTCGCCCCATCGACGGCGACAACACCTCGACAACCCCTCGGCGACCCTCATTCACCCTCCTTCTCCCTCCACGACTCCTCCCTTCATCAACCGAGCCCCTTCACACCCACCCCCCTGCACACAAACTCATTTCACCCGAGCCAACCGCCACCTTACACCACTCAACGCCGGAGAGCCCCTCTGACCTGAACCACCCCGCGATCCTCTACATCCTCAGCACTATCCTCACCACTCCAAACCCGACCCTACTGCTCCCCCTCTCTTTCCAAAACCCAATTGCAAACATTTTTCCCTCACTGTGAATTGCACTGCGGCCCATCGCCGGAGCGACGCCGTCGACCGTCGGCAACCCCAACACTTCTCAGGCGAACTACAGAGAACCCCCTAAGCTTCCAGCGCGCACAGGATGACTCCGGCGAACTCCGACGTCAAACCCGTGTCTCGAGCCAAGCTCGCGCGAACTTGTTCCGCGGCGTACAACGCGCGTTCGCGACATCGTTGCTGCCGTGCGACCCCGAGGCGTTTTCCAGGCAAGTATTTACTTGCTTCATGCTAATTTAGTGGTGTTACAAACATAAATCACATAGTTATTAAACTTACCGATTACCGATGTATATCGTGACCTAAGTGCTCGATGCTAGATCCCAATGGGAGTGATTGTTTATTTTGGCGGAGACTAATATTTTCTGTTGGCCCATTGGATGATGAATATCGTGTATGAATCTCGCTGGAAAATACGTTTGTTAGTGACAAAAATCGATACCCCCAAACATGCCGTTAAAACTAATATTTTCTCGTATCTGAAAATGAATAAAATTACCGTAAATTACATATATGCTGGAAATATGCGTTCGAGGGCTTAAATCGAAGCCGACTCGACGAACTTTAACCCGATGTAAAATTCTAATGATTTCTGTTCTGTAACCGTGATGATAATTGGATCGGCAAGCGACTCTGGACTGCAGTCCAGAGCGTTTCTGATTATTGTGTTCTGTCCCAAGACCTGTATTACTGTGTTTCCTGAAGTCGTACATTACGGAACTCTATAGTAGATTAAATATAATTCTGTTATCTAAATAGAACAGGTGGTTCCATTCCGTTTCATCGCCATTTACTATTTTAAACTGTATTTAAAAGGGCAGAACGTATAACTGTCCAGAACAGATTCTGAAATGACACCCTGAGGTTAAACTGTGTATAACTTTCAACGTACAGATGCAATTGAGGATCCGTCTGTTGCGTTGAATACTTTAACGAGAACCCTAGATTTCATTTAACTGTGACATCGCTAAATTCTGAGTCCAACTGGGTGCAATTCGTGTCGCGAAATGGACGTTCAGTTCTGAAACTGAATTTCCAGCCGCGAGCACTTAAAATGAAATAGCTGTATCTTGAGAACCGGAATCCCGATTGAACTGAAACAAATTGTGATAAGTTGCTGACTGAGTGTTCTATTTAACCTACTTGTATCATTTTGCTGGATTCGTAATATATTAATTTATGCAATTTATTTTTAGTTAAAGACATGTATGTTGGTTCATAATATACATAATTTATTGGCAGCATACAATACATATATTATACCCTTGCCATATATTCAGTGTTAGTGTGTGTGGACATTGCATTATCGTGCGTGATAGATATTGGTTTAGGAGTGACGAGTACACCAATGGAAAGTGAATATTCGTGACAGTGATTGATACAGTGAACAGTGATAAAAACCGTGCCATTGGTATACTTGTACACAACTAGATCAAGATCATAAATAGTGTAAACCTGGGGAAAAAGGGGAAATCAAAGTGGAAAGAGTATCGTATTTAGCGGGACCGTGTTTAGAGGATGATCATTCGAACCGTGATACTGATACGTGTAGGATAGGATCTAGCGATCCGGCTGACAGGGTTATGTCCCAGGCATGTGGGCCGTGGTCTCGGGTATGTACGAGACTCCTGTTAAACATGATCCTCCTTCCACTATGTGATTTCAAACATGACCTAGAGACCGATAGGGACACATAATATATTCTGCATCATATAGTGACACAGTGATTACTTGCATTGTTCTTATACCAGTATTACCTCATTTACCTGTTTCATCTTACTATAATAATATTGTTATTGTGTCGCTTTGACGACCTGGGTATGCATGCTCAGATTCCGCGGGAGGACCAGCACAGGAGACGGATCTACCCTTCGAGTTCACAGAGATATAGTCTGGTGTACTCCCTATCTTTACTGCTTTCCATAGAGTGATCGTGAGATTGAACTTGGTTAGTTATTGTTCTTATTATCTGTAATTTTGTGAACAATGGAATTTTAATGTAATAAATTAGTGATGTGATTCCTTTAATACTGTGCTTTATTTACTGATTACCATGTAGTGCTAGAAGCCGAAGTGTGACTACGGCGGGATAATCCCTTGACCGTAGGAGCATGGCTGGTCTAGTCATACCTCGTATTCCGTATTTTGGGAAGCGGGGCGTGACATAGTGGTGCTTGGACATATATATGGAGGACTTTCTTGCTCGACATGATAGTATGCTATCTGGTTTCATTTATCTTAACATGTTCACTGGTATTATTATATCGTCTCTCATATACATGTTGATAAAGCCCTTAAGATGTTGGCTTGACTACCAGGACTATGATGTGGATCATACTACTGGGACCTGGGTAGTCCACAAGCACATCCTTCAATTGTTCCTAGTCTAAGGTCTATCGAGACAGGGTATCGATACACCAGAATAGACTAGCGTGTACGTTTCTTGACCCTGTATAGGGGCGATGGTTGATCTCATATCCATTGGTGTTTGACATCAAAGATTGTACATAGGCGCTCATTAGAGGATGGGTACACCGAATAGGACTCGCCGAGAATTCCTAGTTGGTAGTATACCTATCGTCAGATAGTAGTTCTCTGGTGACACTAGTACAGGTTAGTCTGTATACCCGAGATTTAATAATTTGATATATATTATATTTGATATGATTATATATTAACTAATATTATTAGCTCACTAATTATTCTTCATTATATATATATACATATATATATACACATAATATATATATATATATATATATATATATATATATATATATATATATATATATATACATAATATACATATGGAGATATTTGTGGAATGGGCAAGCATGGGCTTTATTATTTTGTTTATTGCTCTTGACTCACTATTCAAGCATGGTTGCAATTTCTTGCAATTTATTCCATGCTTGAATAAACGAGGTCAAGGGGGTTGCCATTCTACATTTTTGATTATTCACTTGACTTATTTTTCTTGAGCTTCTTCTTCAGCTCATGAGATGAGTTCTTGCATTCTCCATTTTCTTCATCTCATACTTCAAGCTCTAAACCCTCACATGTGATGTGAACCATAGAACTTGAAACCCTAGTGACCATATAAAACCCCTACTTCACCATCCTACACTTCATTAGCACTCTAGTTTAGTTTGTTTCCTTCACTAAAGAGTTTAGTGAAGAGGTAGCTCGGATTGGCGGATTTCGGGTGGATCATCTTCAGCACGAAGATCATCAGAGGAACCTTGTTCATTCTTCAAGTGGAGCCTAGTGGAGTCACGTGGACTACTACCCGGAGCATTTGAAGAGAAGGACACGGTCTACAAAGGTAGCAACCTCCTTCCCTTGTCTTAGTTTTCATATCATCACATAGTAAACCCTAATATTCTAGTTAAGATCTTGGTTAGTGTTCGTTAGCACCCGAAATTTTTAAAATTTCATGTGTGATTCCCGTTTAAACCCGGTCGCGGTGCTAGCATACACTTTCACTGGGGACCACATTGGAGAACAAGTTATGTACTAACTTGATTTTACAGTCCCTCCCTTCTACTTACGCCCTGAAGGAAACCAGGGAGACACCTATTCTACTTATTGGAGAATCTTCCTATTCTAGATCCAAGGCGAAAGCCAAGGGAAAGAAGAAGAAAGCCTTCACTAAGCCGATATGCGGTGTAAGTAAGGTAGAAGGAAAGGAAGGAAAAATGTTTCGAGGCTAACAGTAGGAAAGGAGGGTTGTTCCTATTGTCATGGGAAAAGGTATTGGCGGAAGGAATGCAGGGCTTGGAAAGCCAGAATCCAGAATCCGAAGCACGTTGTAGTTTCGGCTTCGGGTGTGTTTGTGATTGAAAACTGTATGTCAATTAACTCTACTTCCTGGATACTAGATACCGGGTCAGGATCTCAAATCTGTAATTCATTACAGGCTTTGAGAAACCGTAGAGTTATCAGGGCAGATGATATGACTCTCAGGGTTGCTAATGAAATGAGCATGGACGCTGTATCTGTAAGGGAATATCACCTAGGATTGACAAGTGGGCAGATTTTGATTTTGCGTAACTATTTGTGTGTACCCAGTTTGACATGTAATATCATTTCTATATCTTTACTTTCTAAAGAAGGTTATGATTTTACATTTGTAAGGGATGTGGTTTACATCCACCTAAATCAAGTTTTGATTGGGTCGGGTACACTAGATAACGGTATATATGTATTAAATCAAGCTCAGGTTTTCAATGTCCAGAACACACTTAAAAGAAAGTCTCCAGAATTAAATCAGGCTTTCTTATGGCATTATAGACTGGGTCACATCAATGAAACACAGTTGACGAAGTTACATAAAGAGGTATATTTGGATCCGTTCGAATATCAGTCTTATGCAACTTGTCAAACATGTCTCATAGGAAAGATGACAAAGACTCCGTTCACTGGACATGGAGTAAGAGCGAGCGAGCTCTTGGGACTCATACATAGCGACGTGTGTGGTCTAATGTCTACACATGAAAGAAGTGGTTATTCCTATTTCATTACTTTTACGAATGATTTCTCTAAGTATGGACATGTCTTCGTGATGAAACATAAATCCGAGGCCTTTGAGAAATTCCGAGAATATAAGAATGATGTGGAAAAACAAACCAAAAATGTATCAAGACACTGAGATCTGATCGAGGTGGTGAATACTTAAGTGCCGAGCTCCTGGATTACATAAAAGAGAATGGAATTCTCTCTCAGGTTACTCCTCCATACACACCACAACACAACGGTGTATCGGAAAGGCGGAACAGAACCCTATTGGATATGGCACGTTCCATGATGAGTAATGCTGAGTTACCGCGATCATTTTGGGGTTATGCATTAGAATCTGCTGCATATCTTTTGAACATGGTTTCGACCAAGACTGTGCTTACCACACCATATCAGATGTGGAGTGGGAAGAAACCCTATCTTCAGTATCTGAAAATATGGGGATGTCCAGCTATTGTAAAAAAGCAGCATGCAGACAAGCTCGAGGTACGCTCAGTACCGTGTAAGTTTGTAAAATACCCAAAGAACTCCGGGGGTATCTTTTCTATTACGCAGAGGAACAAAAGGTCTTTGTTTCTCGTCATGCCCAATTTTTGGAAAATCAATTTTTGGAAAAAGAAACTAATGGGAGTGTAATAGAACTGGAAGAAATTCCAGAACCACAAGCTATTACTGAAAGCATAGTGGAACCAGAAGTTCAAAAGAACAGGACATCCCCGCGCCACTCCATAGCAGTAGTAGGCTGTCTCATCCGCCTAAGAGATACTACAGTTTTCTCATAGATGGGGATAGAGAGGATTGCATCATTAACAATGATGAGCCAACTAGCTTCCAGCAAGCCATTCAGAGTGGAGACTCGGTAAAATGGCCGGATGCAGTGCGGACCGAGATGGAGTCCATGTACACCAACAAAGTATGGACTTTGGACAATGCTCCAGAAGGGGTAAAACCCGTAGGCTGCAATGGATCTTCAGAAAGAAGATTGATGTAGATGGACAGGTTGAAACCTATAAGGCTAGACTTGTTGCAAAAGGTTTTCATCAAAGATCTGATTTGGACTATGATGAAACCTTTTCTCGAGTGGCTATGCTCAAATCCATTCGGATCATTCTTGCCATTGCTGTCTTTCACGATTATGAGATTTGGTAGATGGACGTAAAGACCGCTTTTTTAGATGGTAATTTGGAAGAGTGCATCTATATGGATCAGCCAGAGGATTTCATTCAGAGTAGGAGCAGCGGGAAAGTGTGCAAGTTTCTTAAATCCATTTATAGATTAAAACATATATCGCGGAGTTGGAACATCTGTTTTGATGAGACGGTCAGAGAATTCGATTTTATCAAAAATCCAGATGAACCATGCATCTATAGTAAGATTGTAGCGAGAACTGTGGTATTTCTCATCTTGTACGTGAATGAAATTCTCTTGATAGGAAATGACATTCCTATACTATAATAAGTCAAAGGATTCTTGTCACAGAGGTTCTCCATGAAAGACCTGGATGATGCTTCCTACATTCTGGGGATCCAGATTTATCGTGATAGATCTAAGAGGATGTTGGGACTTTCGCAGTCCAGGTATATCGACACCATACTAAAGAGATATAGTATGGAAGATTCAAAGCGCGGTAGTCCACCGGCTTGTCACGGAATCACCCTCTCCAAAAAGATATCTCCCTAGACTGATTTGGAAAGGGCTCGCGTGTCGATTATACCCTTCGCTTCTGCGGTAGGCTCTATAATGTATGCGATATTTGTGTACCAGACCAGATGTTTCTAACGCACTTAGCGTGGTAAGATGGTATCATTCAAACCTAGGGGAGAACCACTGGATAACAGTAAAGAACATTCTCAAGTACCTGAGAAGGACTAAGGAGATGTTCTTGGTGTATGGCGGAAAAGACCTCCAGATCGAGACCTTTGCTGACTCCAGCTTCCAGAGTGACAAGGATGACTCCAAGTCCATATCGGGTTATGTCTTTACACTCAATGGAGGGGCGGTCTGCTGGAAGAGCTCCAAGCAGGACACAGTTGCTGACTCGACGATGGAAGCGGAGTATATTGCTGCTTGTGACGCCGCGAAAGAATTAGTCTGGATGAGGAAGTTCCTAACAGAACTTCAGGTGGTTCCGTCCATTGTAGATCCAATACCGCTGTATTGTGACAACAATGGCGCTATAGCTTTAGCGAAGGAACCCAGGTCCCATCAGAAGTCCAGACATATTTTGAGGCGGTATAACCTGATCAGGGAGATCGTTGATCGCCGGGAGATCGAGGTGAGGAGAGTAGATACGGAGAAAAACACTGCAGATCCACTCACAAAGGCCATGCCTCAGACACAGTTCAAGAGGCTATTCGAGATGATAGGTCTGCGATATGCCAATACATGGCCTTAGTGCAAGTGGGAGATTGTTAGTGATATATGCCCTGGAGGCCATTATTGTATCATACTTGTTTGTATATTACATATTAGAAGCTTGGGATATACATGGATATAGTAACAGTCTTGCTCGAAATGGTAGTATGCTACCTGGTTTGTTTCTATCTTAATATGTGAATTTGTTTCTTTTAGCATATCGCTTATACATATTGGTAAAGCCCGTAGGATCTTTGCTTGATTACCAGCTTTATGATGGCAGTCACACTAGTGGGAGCTGGGTAGTCTATAAGCACATCCTTATACAGGTCCCTAGTCGTAGGATTATCGAGACGGGGTATCGATACTCCAGAGTAGACTAGTGTATACGCTTCTCATCCCAGCAGGGGAGATGGTCTGTCCCACAGCCATTAGTACGCCGTACTGGAGATAGTATGCAGGTGCTCATTGGGTTATGAGTACACTGGACAAGACTCGTAGGGAGCTACTGGTGGGTATTATACCTATTGTCGGGCAGCAGTTCCCAGGTGACAAGAGTACAGCTTAGTCCGTCGACTTGATACTGCTACTTCACCTCGAGTGCGTTCCCACTGTTCTTAGATTAGTACCCTACCACGGCTCAAAGGAGTCGTACAAACAGGTAGTAGTTGGGTGCATTCCCGAAGCACTTGGAGGTAGTGGCGACTAGATAGGATTCGTCTCTCCCGGTATTGGGGGTTGATATCGCGCTGTGTTCTGAAAGCCAATACACAATGTCCCTGGCCAGGGCAAGCAAGATTTACTGGTAGGTACTCCAGTAGTTTCTCAGGGTATTTTGGTCTACACTCTGGCATGACTTATTGCGCTATTAGGGGTCTGACGATTACCGCCCCCTAGGCCCGATATGCGACACTCTTAGACAAACAGACCGGACTGTATGAAGATTGTCACAGATAGGCTCAGTAGGAGTTCGGATGAGTTTCTCAGGGTTTCCCTGCATCGGGCAAAAGATGTAGAGGCCGTATGGTTTTACGGCAGGGCTTCGATCACATACGTGTACTTGTGCACGCATAATGTTCGGGAAGATAATACTAGTGGGCTTTGGTTTAAGCCGGATCCTAGTATTATATCTTGGATTATTTTCGTATCTTTGTATTAGTATTTTTCGGAATACGGATACGGGTATGTATATACGGGTGAAGGGCATTCTTGTAATTTACTCAAGATTGCTTCTAGAAGAAGACACCTTATTTTGCATTTAATCTTTTGATTAAAAGATAAATGAGGCAGAGGAAATTAGGTGGAGGATTTCATTAAATGAGACATGGCTCTTAGGTGACTCATTGGGTGACTCATAAGGGCTACTCACTATGTGATATTTTGAAGCATGCTAGATATTTTGTGGTTGCATTATTGGTATGCATTATTCATCACAAATGAGAGCCATCTCATTCTAATGTTCTTGCTTCACTCTCTTTTCTTCAAGCTCCTATTCTTCTTCCTCATACCTTTCATATCTCATGTGTTGAGAAACCTAGGGTATTTAGAGACAAAATAATCCATCTACACTCTCTACATCATCTAGGACATCTAGTTTAGCGAACTAGGTGCCTTAGTTACCTCAGTTTGAGGTTGGAGCTCGGACTATAGACTCTCGAACGGATCTTCTTTGACTTGAGGAGACCGACGAGGAGGCCCGATACGTATACGATCCGAAAAGCTTATGACGAGGAGGAGGACAGCAAGAAGACCCGAAGGATATGATACTATGAGGTATAACATTCTTTCCGAGTAGTTAACCTCATACAGTTTTGCTAGTTAGGGTTTAGTATCGATCCTGGAGTTCAAGTCAGTGTTGCGAAGCCCGTAAAATCGTTTTTTGCGTATTCTGCCTCCCCACGAACCTGCGGGGTGCGGACATCTACTTACAGCTACTGTAGGCTGTAACGTAGCACACCAACTAATGGCACATCCACCTAAAGAGAATACATAACCGGTGATCGAACTTCACCTGTCAAGATCACCTGCATAATCAGAATCGCTGAAGCCAATCAAACTGCCACCGTTCCTTGCAAACTCCAACCCTGCATCAGACGTACCTCGTTAGTATCGTAAAATCCATTTCACTACTTACCAATAGTCTTTACCAGAAGATGCCATATATCGACTAACAATACTAATTGCATATGAAATGTCGGGTCGGGTACAAACCATGGAATACATAATGCTACTCACCTCACTCGAATAAGGAACATACAACACATACTGAATTTCTTCCTCTGTTAGCGGTGATAAACGAGTTGAAAGTTTGAAATGGGCTGCCAAATGGGTACTTACTGTTTTAGCGTTTGCATGCCAAAACGTTCCAAAAACATTCTTAACATATCGCTGTTGAGACAAGTAAAGTTTACCTCCCATGCGATCGCGCCTAATTTCCATACCGAGAATTTTCTTGGACACTCTCAAATCTTTGGTTTCGAACTTGCCGTTCAACTGTTTCTTAAGTATCTGAATATCAACCATATATCTTGCTGCTATCAACATATTATCAACATAAAAAAACAAGTATATGAAAAAACCATCGATGAGTTTCTTACAATAAATGCAATTGTCGCCCTTATATCTCGTAAACCCAATATTCTTCATGAAGGAGTCAAATTTCTTGTACCAACGTAGTCCAGATGACTGCTTCAACCCATAGAGAGATTTCTCTAACAAACAAACGTAGTCTTCCTTACCTTCAATTTTGAAAGCATCAAGTTGTTGCATGTAGATCTTCTCTACCAAATCACCGTGCAAGAAAGCGGTCTTAATATCGAGCAACTCGAGCTCCAAATCTTGCATAACTACCAAACCAAGTAAGACACGTATAGAGATATATCTTACAACCAGAGAAAATACTTCATAGACGTCCACTCTCCGAACCTGCGAATAGCCTTTAGCTACCAACTGTGCCTTATATCTTGTATCTGCAACCCCTTGATCATCTTCTTTCTTTTTGAAAACCCACTTGTAGCCAACTACTTTCTTTTCTCCGTCGGGCTTCACGAGCTTCCATGTTTGGTTCTTGTGAAGATACTCAATCTCTTCATTCATAACGACTAACCAATGAGCTGACTCATCAGAAGAAATAGCTTCTTGATAAATCGTAGGCTCGCTACTATCAATTGTCTCTGCAATGGACAACACATACGCCACTAGATTATCGTAGCCATATCTCTTTGGCGGTCTAATGTCTCTTCGTTGTCGGTCTCGAGCGAGTAGATACTGTTAGGAATATGTATGCCCTAGAGGCCATTATTGTATAATATAGTGGATGCTTGGACATATATATAGAGAACTTTCTTGCTCGACATGATAGTATGCTATCTGGTTGCTCTTTATCTCAACATGTACACTTGTATTATTATACTGTCTTTCTGATATATGTTGATAAAACCCTTAAGATGTTTGCTTGACTACCAGGACTATGATACAGATCATACTGCTGGGACTTATGTAGTCTACAAGCACATCCTTTAACAGTTCTTAGTCGAGAGAGTATCGAAATAGGACATTGATATTCCAGAGTAGACTAGTGTGTACGCTTCTTGACCTTGTATGGGGCGATGGTTGATTCCATAACCATTGATGTTTGACATCAAAGATTGTATAAAGGTGCTCATTAGAGAATGGGTACACTGAACAGGATTCACCGAGAACTCCCAGATGGTACTATACCTATCGTCAGATAGCAGTTCTCTGGTGACACTGATACAGATTAGTCTGTAAACTCGAGATCGTCATAGAATCTTGTGTGGTCCCCACTGTGCTTTGATTTCTTCTCTACCACGGCTCAAAAGAGTCATGCAAACAAGTGGATTTTGGGTACAGTCCCAAGTCACGTGGAAGCAATGAGCAATAAGAGGGGTTTCGTCTCTCCCGGTATAGGGAGTTGATATTGTGTTATACTCGATTGGCTATAACAGAAAGTCGCTGGCCAGGGCTGTTGATTAGATTTACTGGTATGAGTTATCAGCAGTTTCTCGTACCGTTATAGGCCACACATCGGCATGACTTATCAAGTTATTGGGGTCTAACGATTCCACCCCCAGACTCGTTATGCGACATATCAGACAAAGAGACCGGACTGTACGGTAAGTGTTACTTATAGGCTTCATGGGAGTTTGGACAAGCTTGCTTGTTGATCTTCTAATCGCTCAATACCTGGATAGCCGTTACGTCCAGGTAGTACCGCTGACGGCTTATGGGTAACTGATGTGATCATAACCTACTGCTAGCGTATTGACGAGTCTTCAGAGTCCCACACAGAAGTTTTCTAGTTCAAGCGAAACGAAGTAGGGCACATATGCTGATATGTGCGGGGACCTGATTAAATACGAGTATGTGATATCATATTCTAATCTGGCGGCTATTTGATATCAGTTAGGTTATATGCGATATAACCGGATTATTGAATCAAGTGTTGATTTGATAATATGATATACAGATAAATGATATTAGTCGGTTATATGTGATATAACCGGATTATTAAATCAAGTGTTAATTTAATAATATGATATATATTTATATTTGATATAATTATATATTAACTAATATTATTTCTCACTAATTATTTGCTTATCTTTATATATATTAATATATATGTGATATATATATTATATGAAGCATGGTTGATTTTCTATTTGTAGAAAATAGAAAATGTGAGGTGAAAAAGAGGAGACTTTTGAGGAATGGGGTGAAGCATGGCTTGATGAATATTTTATTCATCTTACTTCACTATTGAAGCATGGCTTCATTTTATTATTGAGAAAATTGATGCTTCAATAAGTATGAGTTTGTAAAAGCCATTCTGCACTTGCAGTTTCTTGACTTGTTCATTTTTCTTCACTTGAGCTCATTTGTTCTCTAGCTCGCTCCATCTTCTTCACCTCCACCTCCAAGCTCAATCCCTCACATGAGTTGTGAACCCTTAAGCTTGTGAGAACCCTAGTGAGCAAACAACACCCCTATTTCACCACCCTACACTAGATTAGCACTTTAGTGTAGTGTGTTTTCTTCACTAAAGAGTTTAGTGAAGAGGTAACTTGGATTAGCGGAGCATCGGGTGGATCATCTTCAGCACGAAGATTACAAAGGAAGCTCAATTCAACTTCAAGTGGAACCTAGTGGAGTCGCGTTGACTACTACATGGAGCTTGTGAAGTGAAGGACTCGATCTACTAGGTTGTAATTTCTTTCACTTGCTTTAGTTTAGTTGATATCAAACTATAAACCCTAATCATCTAGTTTAGATTCTAGGTTAGTGTTAATTAGCACCCCAAATTTTTTTAAAATGGTATGCTTGATGCTAGTAAAATCTAATGGTGGTGGTAATAAACACTTTCATGGTATCAGAGACAAAGCTAGAAGATTATACGATATTAGTTGAATTACGAAACTGAAACAACTCCGAAACCGGAAACCCAAAAACCAATTTTCTTTTAAATGATCTCTGAATTTTTTTTAAACAAGTGGAGAATGTTACATGTGATGTAACTAGAACACCAGAGAAATTCAAGGCCAAAATTCCAATATTGACCCGGCGAGATCCTCGTAAAAACTGGCATTGCCGGCCCCCCATGCTTCTTTTTATCTCGAATTTGTTTGGTGTTCTGTAGGCTTGGTTTTAGGGTTTCTGGTTATGTTTGATTAGCCCAAAATTGCATGTAATATTAATTTTGTTAAGGGATTAATACGGAGTGTTTCGTAGTCATAATTTTTACATCGTTTTGTATTTAAGTTTGATATGTGATACAGTAATTGGAATCCACATTAAATTAGTTTTGTGAAAAGTATTTAAGTTGTAAATCTAGCATGTTAGTCTCTATTGATCGATTGCCATGAAGTTTCGATTTGGATCGAAACTCCGTCGCAATCGCGTATCGTACGCGAATACTCGCCAGATAACTTAACTAGGTAGCCACGCCCCATAGCCTCGACCAAGTGACTTTAGGAGAACTCCGTTGCCAAAAGCATCTACTCAGGTGCTCGCGGTCACGGTGTTCCGCCGAAGTGCACTTAGTCGACGTCATTGGGGGTGCGGCCATCTACTAAAGTTCCCAACGAGTATTCGATCGGGTAGTTGGGAATCTTGTTAAATTACCCGACTAAGTTATTGAAAAGTGTTTTCGAATTGAGACTAAAATGCAAGGTTTATAGGTTAGGTATGAAATTCGGAATATGAGATATTCCGGGTTTATGATGTCTAAGGAAATGCGGATTCTAATTATTGTAGTTTTTCATTTCTTTTCTGCGACCGTAAGTGTAATATATGGGGTATCCCAAATCTCGTTGCTATATGTCAATGACATTCGGGATACACATATTTACTTACGTTGATGACATGTGATGTTATGTGTGTAGGGTTGCTAGGCACGCGCACAAGGGTCTACGAGGCATCAACCATGCCCGATTTAAAATTTAGCCGTGCCCAACAACCCGAATACGGAACTTTAAACTAGAGATTAGGCGAAAACAAGCATGCTAAACATTTTAACACTAAGTGAGAGGGATTACAACCTTTGTAGATTCGGTCCTTCACTTCATATGCTCCGTGTTGTGGTCCCTTCGCTGCGATCATAGGGATCCGGACTCTCGAGAGGTTCCACGAAGAGAAAGACGCAACCTTTGCTTCCGATCTTCGATACTTTGATGATCTACCTTGAAGTTTCTTTAACACAAGCTAACACTCATGAAATGATGTGAACACCCTCATCTAAATGGCAAGGGAAGATGAGGATGATGAAGAAGGAATTTTGCTGTATTTATTTACCTTTTTCTCATATTTATTCATCACCTTTGAAAAATCAAGCAAGGTTTTTCATGGAAGAATGAAGGAGGAAGAAGATGATGAATGATGAATATTCTTTTGTGATGAATAGGAAAATAATAATATGATAGAATTATGCAACCATGGTTCAAACTAACCCTTGTAGAGACTTTACTAGGGTTAAAGGTTTGGTTAGGGTTTTGGAAATATCTAGCATAATATCTTAACAAAGACAAAGAAAGAAAACATCTAGAATCTTTTAGAAAGCCTTAACCCTAATCAAACCCTAACCATGTTTAATCTCTACAAAACAAGTTGCATTATTTATCATATCATGTTACAATATTATATATCATATATACAATATTTATTGCAACAAAATAATACAATTAACATATATCGCATATATATCAATGTATTACCCGAGTGAGAAAAAGAATCTTTTAGTGAGCAAATATTAGTTAATGTAATTTAATATATCATATATATTATTATACATTAAATTATCGAATCAACACTTGATCCGACAATCTGGCTATATCGCATATAACCGACTAATATTTATCTGTACCGATTCATCGAATCAACACTTGATCCGACGACCCGGCTGATATCAAATATCGCGAGAATAGAATACGGTATCACATATCGCATTATCCTCGGTCCCGCACATATCAAATATGTGCTCCTACTCCGTTTTGCCTGAGTCAAGAAACCTCTGTGTAGGACTCTAAAGAATCGTCAATACGCCGGCAGTAGGTGATGATCATATCAAACACCCACAAGCTGCAAGCGGTCAGCTAAACGTAACAGCTACCCAGGTATTGAGCGCTCAGAAGATCAACAAGCAAGCTTGTAACTTCTCCTGTGAATCCAAACAGTAACACTCCCGTACAGTCCGGTCTCATCGTCTGATATGTTGCATATCTCGCCTATGGGTGGTAAACGTCAGACCCCAGTAGCTTGATAAGTCGTGTCGATATGAGGTCTATAACAGTTCGAGAAACTACTGATAACACTTACCAGTAAATCTCAGCAACCCTGGCCAGGGATTTCCGGTTATAGCCAATCGAACACAGCACAACATCAACTCCCTATACCGGGAGAGACGAATCCCCTCCTATCGCTCATTGCCTCCATGTGATTCGGGACTGTACCCAAAAGCCACCTTTTTGCACGCCCTCTTGGACGTGGTATGATGGAAATCAAAGCACAGTGGGAACCACACAAGACTCTATGACGATCTCGGGTAAACAGACTACTCTGTACCAGTGTCACCAGAGAACTGCCATCTGACGTATGGTATAATACCATCTGGGAGTTCTCGGCGAGTCCGTCCAGTGTACCCAGTCTCCACTGAGCACCCGTACACCATCCTTGATGTCAAACACCGATGGATATGGGATCATCCATCGCCCATCATATGGGTCAAGATGCGTATACGCTAGTCTACTCTGGTGCATCGATGCCCTGTCTCGATACACCCTCGACTAGGAACAGTTATAGGATGTACTCATCGACTACCGTGGCCCCACTAGTATGATCTCATCATAGTCCCAGTAGTCGAGTACATATCCTAAGGGCTTTATCAACATGTAATATAGAGACAATCAGAGTACGTGTTAAGATAAAGTACAACCAGATAGCATACTATCATGTCGAGCAAGAAAGTCCTCCCTATATATGTCCTAGCATCCACTACAATATACATCGTATGTACAGTAATGTCCTCTAGGGCATACATATAACTAAAAATCTCCCACTTGCACTAGGGCCATCTGTTATGGTATCGCATACCCAACAATTAGCTGCGGTTGAAGTATCTCATACTCAACCATCCCATAAAAGTCTCTACTCGGAAAAAGGCCTTTGTGAGTGGATTCGCGCTGTTGTCCTCTGTGTCTACTCTCCTAACCTCGATCTCCCTGGAGATCAACCATCTCCATGATCAGGTGATACTACCTAAGAATTATATCTGGATTTCTGATGGGACGGTAGTTCCTTGGCTAAAGCCATAACCCCATTGTCACACAATGGTAGGAACGAAGTTCATCTTATGAACTTATATATATATCCAGACTGCCTCTTTGGTAGCATCCTTGGTAACGATGTATCTTGCCTTTAATCGTCTAGTATGTCACGGTATCTAGCTTGGAACTCTTCCAACATTCCGTCCCTCCACTGAGGGTATAGACAAGCCTGCGACTGACATTCAGTCGTCCTTATCACCCTGGAACCCTTCTAGTGATTCTCCCCAGGATCGATTGATACCATCTCACTACAACTAGTGAGTGTCCTAACATCCATTTAGATCTATCTCATAGATCCAAGAACCCAGGATATAGGAGGTATCACCTTGATCCCATATGGAGAATCCTTGTGGTAAGCGAAGATTGACCGAGCGTAGCATAGGAAACTCCTTCCCTATCAAGAGTATGTCATCCACGTACTCTACGAGGATCACCACCATACTCTCTACTACCTTTTAGTATATACAAGGTTCATCTACCATTTTGATGAAGTCAAACTCTTTGACTACCACATCAAAACAGATGTTCCAACTCCACGATGCCTGTTTTTATCATATAAAACATCTTGCACACGTTTCCGCTGCTCCCACTGTCTACGAAGCCCTCTGGCTGTGTACTTATAGACGTTCTCTTCTAAAACATCATTTAGAAAAGCAGTCATGACACCCAACCACCAGATATCGTAGTCATGGTATATAGCCGTGGCAAGTAGGATCTGGATGGACTTAAGCATAGATCCTTAGAAAAGGTTTCAACATAATCCATACCTGGTCTATGATGCAAACCTTTAACAAGTCTAGCTTTGAAAGTCTCAACTTTTCCATGTACACCAAGTAATCTTCTCAAGATATACTTGCTCCTGATGGGGATTTAACCCTTCAGATAAAGCAACCAAAGTCCATACTTTGTTGGTGTATAAGGATTCCATCTCAGATCGATGAGTACCCAGCCATTCTTACAGAGTCCCACTCCTGATGGCCAGCTCGAAACTAGTTGGGTCATCATCACATGATGCAATCCTCGCTCCCACTGTCATAGAGAAACCGAAGTATCTCTCAGGTGGGTAAGGAACCCTACTAGATCGACGGAGAGGCTGAGGTTCGTTGGAAACTATTGAATCCTTTGGTTCTACCAAATCATCAGCTGCAGTTTGTATAGCTGGAACCATTCCAGTTCTACATAACAGACCTTGCCTCGAGCTTGTCCGGATTTTGCTTTTAGACATAGGCCGGACAACCCCAAATCTTAACAAACTTAAGATATGGGCTCTTCCCATTCCGTATCACATATGAAGTGGTAGGTTACTGATTTGATTTAAACCCTATTCAATAGGTATGCAGCTTCTCAAACGCATAACTCCCAAAAGGAAATAGGAAACTCAGTAGTACTTATTATAGAGCACACCATATCTAATAGGGTGAGTTTGCTCAGCCCCGATATACCATCGTGCTATGGTGTATACGGAGGAGTAATGCTGAGAGAGAATCTCATTCTCCTTTAGAATAGTCCAGGAATTCCATGCTCAAGTATTCTCCTCCTTGATCTCATCAAAGGACATAATACTTATACCCGTTTTTGGTTCTCTACTTCTAACTTATATTCCGTGAATATCTCAAAAGGTTCGGACTTGTGTTTCAACAGGAACATATGTCTGAATCTTGAGAGATCATCAGAGAATGTAATGAAGTATAAAGAACCGGTCTTGGCATGTGTAAACAGGAGACTTCCATACATCAGCATGTATCAATCCCAAGAGTTCATTAACTCTTTCTCTGTTTCCAATAAACAGAGCTGTGGTCATCTTATCTTTGTGACATGACAGGCAAGTTTCACAAGATGTAAATTCAAACTAATTTGAATATGCATCTTTATGTAACTTCAGCCAGTCGGGTCGCATTGATATGACCTAGTCTACAATACCTCAAGAAGGATTTGTTCATTTCTGAACTCTTCCTCTTGTGTGTGTTCCGTATACTAAGAACTGTAGTTTGATTTAGAAAGTCAATGCTTTTAGATAACGTGCCTGAACCGATCAACACTTGATATAGGAAATGTTCAAAATATTATCCAATCAATACAAAATTATATCCTTTCTTTACTAATAAAGAGACTGATATGATTTTGTATATCAGGTTCGGTATCTAATAACATTCGTTCAGAATCAATGTATTCTGGTAATACAGGGTGACAGTGACCAACAGACTTGGCAGCAACACTTGTACCGTTTTCTGTCTCATGAAACTTATCACCCGTTCTCAGTTCTCTACCTATCTATAGCCCATGTAACAGATTACATATGCGGGATCCTGATCCGGTATCACATACCCAGGACGTAAAGGATACTGAGAAACAGTTCTCTGTAATGAACACACCCGAAGATGATGCATCAGCATGCACTTTCTTCGTTTGGGCGGCACGGGAAATCTGGTATTCCCCAATTTCCTGCTCTGTCTTATAACAATTATAAGTTGGAGCGGGACCAACGTTCCCCAGCTCAGTATAACAAGCGGGTTCGGTCAATTTATCCGTTTTATTATCTTGATTAAGGCGTGATATGGTCGCTTTCTGGAGAGAGAGAAAAGAAAACACTCAGCGTATGCTCTTGCAAGATTAGATTGGTTATCTAATATATCTAATCAGGATGTCTCCCACTGTTTTAATCAAATCTTCCTTCAAACCCTAAAAGGAAAGACTAGCCGGGATTAATTACACGCTACAAGTTCGCCAATCTTTCAGCCAGGCCAGTGTCGGTACTTTGAGAGAGGTCCCCCGTGCTTTCGCACGAACCTTATTACAGTAAACCTCGTTTTCCCAGAGGCGTAACCCCGTTAACACCTTTCTAGACACCTACTTGATCGGCTAATTGTAATGTGTAAAACTCTCCCATGAGTAACTCTTACTCGCAGCGGGTATCGGGATCCAACTATCTCATAGAAGGTATGCAATCTCATTGCAAATTTCAACACTTGAAATCCCCAATAATATTTTTTTTGCCCCTAGCGTCCTATGACCTTGACGAAAGCCAACAAACCATAGGCTACTAGTCAAGTCCAACCCGTCATTTCTTGATTGAAATAAACCCACCCGCACGACCCTTGACGAAAGCCAACAAAGCCGCACGACTACCCTAATCCAATCGCATCGTATGCTAGCAGATAAGCAGCATATAGCTACCGCACACAGCACCTTGACGAAAGCCAACAAATGCAGCACGAATACTATATACAATTTATCTGAAATGACGGAGGGCTACGACGGGTTTTTCAGAAAACCCTTTGCGTAATGAACTTGATATCGTTGTAGAATCGAGTGATTTTAAATGGAATGCTTTTGAGGCTTTTCTAGTTTTGCTAAAGGGGTCACTCCCGGTGAAGGGATCGTCGGCCCTTTCCTCATCGAATAAGGTGCAGGATATATCATATATACCGCTGTGTAAAGCAAGAACTATAGAAGCAATCAAAAGACAAACCGAGTTTGTAGCATCTGCCAGTTATTGCTAAAGGAGTCACTCCCGGTGAAGGGATCTCGGTCCTTTCCTTATCGAATAAGGTGCTGGATGTTCTACAAGGAACACCGCTATGCAAAGCAAGAACTAGAGCTACCAGTTTTTATAAACAAGTTTCTACAACATCTTAGGTTTCTTATATTTCATTAATCTCATTAATGAAGTCCCATTTTATTATGTTTCATAAGCATCTCTTTTGTAACGAAATCTGCAATATAACATATATCTCATATATATAATATAAACATTCGTCACAGGCAGTAATATGATCTCATCACAGAACATTGCAGCAGAAGAACATATATGAAATATTGGATATACTAGGAGGTCCGTGTTTTCAATACGAGCCTGTATAAAACACGGATTCCACGGTCGCGATGAATAGCCAAACCCACATCCCTAGACCCCTACGAGAGCGGCAAGTAACACTGCCAATTCTAGGGTTAGGAGACCCGGTCTCGACTCCTCGAGATGGTCTCCCACTGGACCCTAGAACCCGGTTACTTGTGCTCCCCGCCTTGGGTCTACCTAATGCGGAAAAGTAAATAATATACAACGGTGACATCTTCTGCTACCTGGAAGTGCCCCAATAAAAGAATATTACATACAAATGAATTTTACATGAATGAAAAAGAAAAACTCTCATCTCACATAAAACCCCCGGCTATTCAAACGCGACGATCCAATAGAACATATCACAGCAACACATAATATCACATATCATCAACGTAAGCAAGTATGCGTATCCCGATTGTCGTTGATGTATTGCAACGAAGCCGGAGATACACCACATACTACGCTTACGGTCACAGAAAAGAAAGTGTAAAACTACAACAGTTGGAATCCGCAACTTCCTTAGACATCACATGCCTAACCAAATGAATTCCTTAGACATCACATGCCTAACAATTATAAACCCCGCATTTTAGTCTCATTTATCGAAAACTCTTTTCAATACCAAGTCGGCCAATTCAACAAGATTCCCGACGTCCTGATCGAATGCTCGTCGCAAACTTTAGTAGACGGCCGCACCCCTGATACCGTCGACGAAGTGCACCAAGGCGGAACACCGCTACCGCGAGCACCCGAACGGATGCTTTCGGCGACGGGGTTCTCCTACAGTCACTTGGTCGCGGCTATGGAGTGAAGCTCTCTATTAAGTTTACCCGGCGAGTATCCGCGTACGCTACGTGATTGCGACGGACTTTTGATCGCATCAAAATTCCGTGGCAACCGATCATCTGAGACTAAACTACTATGTCTATAATATTCAAATCAGTTATCTCATAACTACCTGTGGATTCCAATTATTGTATCACATTCCAGATAAATAGAAAAAGTTAAACTTTCCGATCGAATCATCAAGCACCCAAGATTTCCCCAATATATCTCAACAGTTGAAATCAGTTTAAAAACATCCATCACATGCCACAGTACCAATGGTCCAGCCGTTGAAGGGTCAA
This sequence comes from Agapanthus africanus, assembly GCA_030015575.1. Taxonomy (NCBI): domain Eukaryota; kingdom Viridiplantae; phylum Streptophyta; class Magnoliopsida; order Asparagales; family Amaryllidaceae; genus Agapanthus; species Agapanthus africanus. The sequence goes on from JASDDO010000024.1 coordinate 311,902,341, forward strand.
GCCAACGCCTCACATGTGGCACGCCGTACTGCCCCAAACCCTAAGGTTCGAAGGGCAGTTCAAGACGGTCACATAATCGAGTTAAGGTTTGTTGTCTTCTAGAGGGTCCATCGCGTTACTTGCACGACTTAGAACATTCTTAAACACGAGGAAAAATCCAACTTTTGAAAAATTTTCCGACAGGGGAAAAAGTGAGTTATTGATATCCGTTCGAACATTTTAACAGTTTCTAAAAGTTATCCGGAAAACCACATAGACAAAATTTGATACCCCGATCGAAACACCGAATCCCCAAAACAACTCCAGAAAATTCAACACTTGAATAAATTTTAAAAATTCCCAGAAAACTCAGAATCAGACAACATGAATTACTGTGCAAAAAGTGGAGGATGACGTCACCAAGTTGCCGCGGAACCGCCGCAGAAGCCAGGCTTCTGCCGCGGTTCCGCCGCAATAAATACTGTTCATCGGAAAAATTTTGTATCGTAATTCTTATTTTTTCCTGCTGAATTTTTTACGAATTTTTAATTTGGAAAAATCCACGTTTTCAGAAAACGTCCAGAGAGCATTTTCCGGGTTGGTTTCGGGTTCGTTCGGGCTTCAAATTCCGTCTAGACTTCGCCTAAAACTCTAGCTTGGCTTTGATACCACTGTAGGGTTGCTAGGCACGCGCACAAGGGTCTACGAGGCATCAACCATGCCCGATTTAAAATTTAGCCGTGCCCAACAACCCGAATACGGAACTTTAAACTAGAGATTAGGCGAAAACAAGCATGCTAAATATTTTAACACTAAGTGAGAGGGATTACAACCTTTGTAGATTCGGTCCTTCACTTCATATGCTCCGTGTTGTGGTCCCTTCGCTGCGATCATCGGGATCCGGACTCTCGAGAGGTTCCACGAAGAGAAAGACGCAACCTTTGCTTCCGATCTTCGATACTTTGATGATCTACCTTGAAGTTTCTTTAACACAAGCTAACACTCATGAAATGATGTGAACACCCTCATCTAAATGGCAAGGGAAGATGAGGATGATGAAGAAGGAATTTTGCTCTATTTATTTACCTTTTTCTCATATTTATTCATCACCTTTGAAAAATCAAGCAAGGTTTTTCATGGAAGAATGAAGGAGGAAGAAGATGATGAATAATTAATATTCTTTTGTGATGAATAGGAAAATAATAATATGATAGAATTATGCAACCATGGTTCAAACTAACACTTGTAGAGACTTTACTAGGGTTAAAGGTTTGGTTAGGGTTTTGGAAATATCTAGCATAATATCTTAACAAAGACAAAGAAAGAAAACATCTAGAATCTTCTAGAAAGCCTTAACCCTAATCAAACCCTAACCATGTTTAATCTCTACAAAACAAGTTGCATTATTTATCATATCATGTTACAATATTATATATCACATATACAATATTTATTGCAACAAAATAATACAATTAACATATATCGCATATATATCAATGTATTACCCGAGTGAGAAAAAGAATCTTTTAGTGAGCAAATATTAGTTAATGTAATTTAATATATCATATATATTATTATACATTAAATTATCGAATCAACACTTGATCCGACAATCCGGCTATATCGCATATAACCGACTAATATTTTTCTCAATGAAAGATCCTAGGCACTCTTGTGAAGGTTCTTAAGGCATCAAACATGCCCGGATAAAATTTTAGACGTGCCGAACAACCCAAAGCCGGGATCTTTGCTAGATTATTAGGGTTAAATATGCAAGATGATAACTTTTATCTAAGTGTGAGGGATTACAACCTTTGTAGTCCGCTCCTTCACTTCACAAGCTCCGAGTAGAAGTCCCTTTGCCGCGATCAACGATCTCCCGGACTCATGAGAGGCTCCACGACTTGAACGATCCATTCTAGCTTGTCGTATTCCAAAACTCCGATGATCTACCTTGAAGTTGCTTCGACTCAAGCTTTCTCACTCAAAAGAGAAGAACACCCTAATCCCATGGGCTAGATGAGATGAGGATGAGAGAGTAGTATTATTGCTTTCTTTTTAAATCATTTTCTCATTTTATTCATCACTTAAGAAAATCTAGCAAGCTTTTTCTTTCAAGAGAGAAGAAGAAGATTGTGGAAAAAGAATAATGAATTATCTTTCTTTTGTGATGAATAGAAATCTATATGATTGAATTGTGAACCATGGTCAATGATGATAGGATGAGAATGAGTAGAGAAACAACTAGGGTTAGGGTTTGGTTTGGTTTAGAATGTGTCATCACAAAAGATCTTTGCAATGACAAAAGAAAGAAAGCTTCTAGAAGGAACTTGAAGCATCCAACCCTAATCAAACCTTAACCTCAATTAATCATCCTTAAACATGTTTAACAATTAATCATATCATGTCACAATAATATATATCACATATATATTATATATTTGCAACAAAAGAAAATAATACAATTAACATATATCGCATATATATCAATATATCATCCAGTGAGAAAATGAAATAATAAAGCAAGCCAATATTAGTTAATATAATAATATATCATATATATTATTATATATTAAATCATCGAATCAACACTTGATCCGACGATCCGGCTATATCGAATATAACCGACTAATATACCATGTACCGATTCATCGAATCAACACTTGATCCGATGACCCGGTTCAAATCTAAATATCGCGAGAATATAATATGGTATCCCATATCGCATTATTCTCGGTCCTGCACATATCACATATGTGCCTCTACTCCGTTTCGCCTGAGCCAAGAAACCTCTGTGTAGGACTCTAAAGAATCGTCAATACGCCGGTAGCAGGTGATGATCATATCAAACACCCACAAGCTGCAAGCGGTCAGCTAAACGTAACAGCCACCCAGGTATTGAGCGATCAGAAGATCAACAAGCTAGCCTGTCCGTTCTCCTGTGAATCCGATCAGTAACACTCCCGTACAGTCCGGTCTGTTCGTCTGATATGTCGCATATCAAGTCTAGGGGTGGTATACGTCAGACCCCAGTAACCGATAAGTCGTGTCGATTTATGGCTCATAACGGGTCGAGAAACTACTAGTAACACTTACCAGTAAATCTCTATATCAGCCTTGGCCAGGGACTTCCAGTTATAGCCAATCGAACACAGCACAACATCAACTCCCTATACCGGGAGAGACGAATCCCCTCCTATCGCTCATTGCCTCCATGTGATTCGGGACTGTACCCAAAAGCCACCGTTTTGCACGCCCTCTTGGACGTGGTAAGGTGGAAATTAAAACACAGTGGGAATCACACAAGACTCCATGACGATCTCGGGTCTACAGACTACCCTGTACCTGTATCACCGGAGAACTGCCATCTGACGTGTGGTATATCACCATCTGGGAGTTCTCGGCGAGTCCGTCCAGTGTACCCAGTCTCCACTGAGCACCCGTACACTATCTCTGATGTCAAACACCGATGGATATGGGATCATCCATCGCCCATCATATGGGTCAAGATGCGTATACGCTAGTCTACTCTGGTGTATCGATGCCCTGTCTCGATATACCCTCGACTAGGAACAGTTATAGGATGTACTCATCGACTACCGCAGCCCCACTAGTATGATCTCATCATAGTCCCAGTAGTCGAGTACAGATCCTAAGGGCTTTATCAACATGTGAGAGTAAAACAGTAAACCAATACAAGTCAACATGTTAAGATAAAGTGAAACCAAATAGCATACTATCATGACGAGCAAGAAAGTCTTCTCTATATATAACCAAGCATCCATTATAATATACATCAAATGTACAACAATGGCCTCTAGGGCATATACATAACTAACAATCTCCCACTTGCACTAAGGCCAGCTGCTGCAGTATCTCATACCCAGCATCCCGAATAATCTCTCAAACTGTATCTGGGGAATAGCCTTCGTGAATGGATCCGCAGTGTTGTCCTTCGTATCTACTCTCCTGACCTCGATCTCCCGGCGATCAACTATCTCCCTGATCAGGTGATACCGCCTCAGAATATGTCTGGACTTCTGATGGGACCTGGGTTCCTTGGCCAAAGCCACAGCTCCATTGTTATCGCAATACAGAGGTATTGGATGCTCAATGGATGGAACCACACCAAGTTCACTAATGAACTTCTTGATCCAGACAGCCTCTTTGGCAGCATCGTTGGCAGCGATGTATTCAGCCTCCATCGTTAAGTCTGCAACGGTATCCTGTTTGGAACTTTTCCAACATACCGCCCCTCCATTGAGGGTGAAGACAAAACCCGAATGCGACTTAGAGTCGTCCTTATCACTTTGGAAGCTGGAATCGGTAAAGGACTCCACCTGGAGTTCTCCGTTACCATACACCAAGAACATCTCCTTAGTCCTTCGTAAGTACTTGAGAATGTTCTTCACTGCTGTCCAATGTCTCTCTCCAGGATCTGCTTGATACCGACTCACTACACTTAGTGAGTATGCTACATCGGGTCTGGTACATAGCATCGCATACATGATAGAGCCTACTGCCGAAGCATAGGGTATCCCTTGCATGCGAGCTCTCTCCAAATCAGTCTTGGGAGACATCTCTTTGGAGAGAGTGAGTCCAGAGATCGTGGGCTGATTCCCACGTTTGGATTCTTCCATACTAAACCTCTTTAGTATGGTGTCAATGTACCTAGATTGGGACAATCCCAGTATCCGCTTAGATCTATCTCTATAGATCATGATTCCCAATATGCAGGAGGCATCACCTAGATCTTTCATTGAGAATCTCTGTGATAAGAAGAGCTTGACTGATTGCAGCATAGGAATATCATTTTCTATCAAGAGTATGTCATCCACGTACAATACGAGGAAGACAACCTTACCCTCTGCTACCTTCTTATAGATACAAGGTTCATCTATATTTTTGATGAAGTCAAACTCTTTGACCACAACATCAAAACAGATGTTCCAACTCCGCGATGCTTGCTTTAACCCATAAATGGATTTAAGCAGCTTGCACACCTTTCCGCTGCTCCCACTATCTACGAAGCCCTCTGGCTGAGTCATGTACACGCTCTCTTCTAAATCACCGTTTAGAAAGGCGGTCTTAACATCCATTTGCCAGATTTCGTAGTCATGGTATGCAGCAATGGCAAGTAAGATCCGGATGGACTTAAGCATAGCCACTGGAGAAAAGGTTTCGTCATAATCCACACCTGGTCTTTGACGAAAACCTTTTGCTACAAGTCTAGCTTTGAAAGTCTCAACTTTTCCATCTACACCAAATTTCTTTTTAAAAATCCACTTGCTCCTAATCGGTTTTACCCCTTCAGGAGCATTTTCCAAAGTCCATACTCTGTTGGTGTACATGGATTCCATCTCAGATCGCATAGCATCCAGCCATTTCACAGAGTCACCACTCGTGATGGCCTGCTCGAAACTAGTCGGTTCATCATCATCCATGATGCAGTCCTCGCTCCCACCATCAACGAGAAAACCGTAGTATCTCTCAGGTGGACGAGAAACCCTACTAGATCGGCGGAGGGGCTGGGGTTCGTCGGGTACTACTGAATCCTCTGGTTCCAATAAATCATCAGTTGTAGTCTGTGGTGCTGGAATCTCTTCCAGCTCTACCTCTTTGCCACTAATTTCTTTTTCAAGAAATTCCTTTTCTAAAAAGGTGGCATATTGAGAAACAAACACTTTTTGTTCCTCAGCGTGATAGAATATATACCCATAAGAATCTTTTGGATATCCTACAAACTTACATATACCTGATCTTGCCTCGAGTTTGTCCGGATTTTGCTTTTTAACATAGGCCGGACAACCCCATATCTTAACTCGTTTAAGAGATGGTCTCTTCCCATTCCATATCTCATATGGAGTGGTAGGCACCGATTTAGTTGGAACTCTATTCAATAGATATGTGGCTGTTTCCAGCGCATAACCCCAGAAGGAAATAGGTAACTCAGCTGTACTCATCATAGAGCGTACCATATCTAATAGGGTGCGATTCCTTCGCTCCGATACACCGTTGTGCTGTGGTGTATAAGGAGGAGTAAGCTGAGAGAGAATCCCATTCTCTTTTAGATAATCTCGAAACTCATTACTTAAGTATTCACCTCCTCGATCAGATCGAAGAATCTTAATACTTTTGCCCGTTTGATTCTCTACTTCGTGCTTATAATCTCTGAATTTCTCAAAAGCTTCAGACTTGTGTTTCATCAGGAACACATGTCCGAATCTAGAGAGATCGTCAGTGAATGTAATGAAGTAGGAAGAACCGTTCCTGGCATGCGTAGACATGGGACCGCATACATCACTATGTATCAGTCCTAAGAGTTCGGTAACTCTTTCTCCGTGTCCACTAAACGGAGCTTTGGTCATTTTTCCTTTGAGACATGAATGGCAAGTATCATAAGATGATAATTCGAACGGATTCAAATAACCATCTCTATGTAACTTAGCCAGTCGTGTCGCATTGATATGACCAAGTCCACAATGCCACAAGTAGGATTCGTTCATATATGAACTTTTCCTCTTGTGTGTGTTTTGTATATTGAGGACTGTATTCTGATTTAGAATGAATATGCCATTATGTAACGAGCCTGATGCAATCAACTTTTGATCTAGGAATATGTTCATAACATTATCCTTTACTACAAAATTATATCCCTCTTTACTCAATAAAGAAACTGATATAATGTTGCACATCATGTTCGGTATATAATAGCATTCATTTAGAATCAGTGTATTACGACTTGGTAATACAAGGTGATATTCGCCAACTGCTTTGGCTGCAACATTTGCACCGTTCCTTACTAGAACGGAATGATCATCCTTTCCCAGTTCTCTACCTTTACGTAGCCCATGCAACTGTTTGCATATGTGGGATCCTGATCCGGTATCTAATACCCAGGACGTAGGGTGAACTGAGAAACAGTTCTCAATAACAAACACACCTGAAGAAGATGCATCAACATGCATGTTCTTTTGGGCGGCGTGAGAATCCAGATATTCTCCTGTTTCCTGTTCAGTCTTATAACTCTTATAAGAAAGAACGGGTCCAACGTTCCCTTGCTCAGTACAATAATCAGGTTCAGTCAATACATCCATATTATTATCTTGATTATGGCCTGAAATGGTCGCTACCTGGAGAGAGAGAGAAGAAAACACTTTAGCGTATGCTCTTGCAAGATTAGATTGGTTATTATCTTATCTAATCAGGATGTCTCCCACTGTTTTTATCAAATCTACCTTAAAACCCTAAAAGGTAAGATTAGCCGGGATTAATTACACCCTACAATTTCGTCAATCTTTCAGCCAGATCAGTGTCGGTACTTTGAGGGAGGTTCCCCGTGCTTTCGCACGGACCTAATTAGTAAACCTCGTTTTTCCAGAGGCGTAACCTCGTTAACACTTTTCTAGACACCTACTTGAATGACTAATTGTCCTGCGTAAAACTCTCCCAGGAGTAACTCTTACTCGCAGTGGGTATCAGGATCCAACTATCTCATAGGAGGTATGCAATCTCATTGCAAATTTCAACACTTGAAATTCCCGATAATATTTTTACCCCTAGTGTCTTATGACCTTAACTATGGTCAACAAATCATAAGCACTAGTCAAGTCCTACCCGTCATTTCTTGATTAATTTAGACCCACCCACATGACCCTTAACTATGGTCAACAAAGTCATATGACTGTCCTAATTAATCACATCCTATGTTATCTAGGAAAACATCACTTAGCTACCGTACACTGCGCCTTAACTATGGTCAACAAACGCAGCACGAATACTAAGTACTCTATTTTCCTAAAATGACGGAGGGTTACGCAGGTTTTTCAGAAAACCCTGAGCGTAAAGAACTTGATATCGTCGTAGAATCATGTAGTTTTTGAAAAAGGAGTGTTTTTGAGGCTTTTCTTAGTTTCGCTAAAGGGGTCACTCCCGGTGAAGGGATCGTCGGCCCTTTCCTCATCGAATAAGGTGCAGGATATATCATATATACCGCTGTGCAAAGCAAAACACTAAAAGCAATCAAAAGACAAACCTACTCAGGTGCTCGCGGTCACGGTGTTCCGCCGAAGTGCACTTAGTCGACGTCATTGGGGGTGCGGCCATCCACTAAAGTTCCCAACGAGTATTCGATCGGGTAGTTGGGAATCTTGTTAAATTACCCGACTAAGTTATTGAAAAGTGTTTTCGAATTGAGACTAAAATGCAAGGTTTATAGGTTAGGTATGAAATTCGGAATATGAGATATTCCGGGTTTATGATATCTAAGGAAATGCGGATTCTAATTATTGTAGTTTTTCATTTCTTTTCTGCGACCGTAAGTGTAATATATAGGGTATCCCAAATCTCGTTGCTATATGTCAATGACATTCGGGATACACATATTTACTTACGTTGATGACATGTGATGTTATGTGTTGCTGTGATATATTATATTGGATCGCCGTGAATGAATAGCCGGGGGATTTGCGTGAGATGAGAGTTTTTCAATTTTTATTTATGTAAAATTTGTATATAATATTCTTTTTTTGGGACACTTCCGGATTGAGGATGATGTCACCATTGATGTATATTATTTACTTTTCCGCATTAGGATAGACCCAAGACGGGGAGCACAAGTAACCAGGTTCTAGAGTCCAGTGGGAGACCATCTCGAGGAGTCGAAACCGGGTCTCCTAACTCTAGAGTTAGCAGGGTTGCTTGCCGCTCTCGTAGAGATCTAAGGATATGGGTTTGTCTATTCATCATGACTGTGGAATTCGTCTAGTATTGGCTTAATTTAAAACACGGACCTCCTAGTATATCCAATATTTCATATGTTCACTTCTGCTACTTGGTTCTGTGATGTGATCATATAACTGCGTGAGACGAATGCTATATTATATATATATGATATATATAATATACGTTGCTTATGTTTTGCACCTGCGCTAGTCCAGCCCCCGCTTTGCCATTAGTTAAGTAACATAACGGTGCATGACGGGGCCCCGTGGCGAATGCGGATGGCATAAGCGTACGTTCTATTTTCGTTTCTTTTCTGTGATATTTAGGAAAACATAAATGACGAGACTTCATTAATGAGATTAATGAAAAGAAAAGATACCTAAACATGTTGTAGAATCAAAATTTTAAAAGGTAGCTCTAGTTCTTGCTTTGCATAGTGGTATTCCTTAATGAATATCCAGCACCTCATTTGATGAGGAAAGAGTCGAGATCCCTTCACCGGGAGTGACCTTTTTAGCAAAACTAGCAAATGCTACAACTCACTCGGTTTTGTTTTTATAGCTTCTCCAGTTCTTGTTTTTCATAGTGGTATTCCTTGATGAATATCCAGCACCTCATTCGATGAGGAGAGAGCCGAGATCCCTTCACCGGGAGTGACCTCTTTAGCAAAACTAGCAAAAGCTACAAAAAAACACTCCTTTTCAAATCACTGGATTCTACAACGATATCAAGTTCATTACGTTAAAGGTTTCTTCAAAACCAGTCGTAGCCCTCCGTCATTTCAGATAACTGCTATTTAGTATTCGTGTTGAGTTTGTTGACCTTATCAAGGCGTAGTGTGCGGTAGCTGATTAGTGCTTATCTGCCGCATATGATGCGATTGGATTAGGGTAGTCGTACGGCTTTGTTGACCTTGTTAAGGGTCGTACGTGTGGGTTTAATTCAATCACGAAATGATGGGTTGAACTTGGCTAGCACTTATAATTTGTTGACCTTGTTAAGGTCATAAGTTGCTAGGGGTAAAAACAGATATTGGGAATTTCAAGTGTTGAAATTTGCAATGAGATTGCATACCTTCTATGAGATAGTTGGATCCCGAAACCCACTGCGAGTAAGAGTTACTCCTGGGAGAGTTTTGCACTTTACAATTAGCCGATTAATTATGTGTCTAAGAAATGTGTTAACGGGGTGATCCCCCTGCGGAAACGAGGTATGTGAAAGCATGGGGAGACTACCTCGGAGTACCAATGCCTGCCTGGTTGACCGATTGGCGAATTTGTAGGGTGTAATTAATCCCGGCTAATCTTACCTTTTATGGTTTGAAGGAAGATTTGATAAAAACAATGGGATCCATCCTGATTAGATAAGATAATAACCAATCCAATCTTGCAAAGAGCGCATGCTAATGCGTTTCCTTCTCTCTCTCTCCAGGTAGCGACCAATGACACGCCTTAATCAAGATAATAATATGGATGTGTTGACCGAACCCGCTTATTATACTGAGCCGGGGAACGTTGGTTCCGCTTTTTCTTATGATTGTCATAAGTCTGAGCAAGGAATAAGGGAACATCAGGATTCCCACGCAATCCGAACGAAGAATAAGCATATTGATGCATCGTCTTCGGGAGTGTTCGTAGCCGAGAACTGTTTCTCAGTTTGCTCTACGTCTTGGGTATTGGATACCGGATCAGGATCCCACGTATGTAATTTGTTACATGGGCTAAAGAAAGGTAGGGAACTGGGAAAGATTATATGTCTCTAAAAGTAGGGAACGGTGTAATTGTTGCAGTCAAAGTAGTTGGTGAATATCACCTAGTATTACCAAATGGTAATACAATGATTCTAAACGACTGTTATTACGTACCAAACATGATGTGCAATGTTATATCAGTTTCTTTGTTGCATAAAGAAGGATATAATTTTGTATTGGAGGATAATGGTAAGAACGTTTTCCTAAATCAAGTGTTGATTTGGTTCGGTACGTTAAGTAATGGTATATACGTTCAAAATCAAACTACAGTTCTGAACGTACAGAATACACACGAGAGGAAAAGTTTAGAAATGAATGAAGCCTTCTTGTGGCATTGTAGACTAGGTCATAACAATGCGATAAGACTAGCTAAGTTGCATAAAGTTGGATATTTGAATCAGTTCGAATTTACATCTTATGAAACTTACGAGTCATGTCTCAAAGGAAAGATAACCAAAACTCCGTTTACTGGACACGGAGAAAGAGCTATTGAACTCTTGAGACTGATACATAGTGATGTATGTGGTCCTATATCTACACATGCCAAGAATAGTTTCTCGTACTTTATTACATTCACCGATAATCTCTCAAAATACGGACATGTGTTCTTAATGAAACAAAAGTCTGAATCTTTTGAGAAATTCAAGGAATATAAGTGCGAAGTGGAGAACCAAACGTGTAAAAGTATTAAAATCCTTCGATCTGATCGGAGAGGAGAATACTTGAGCAAGGAATTCCATGACTATTTAAAAGAGAATGGGATTCTCTCTCAGCTTACTCCTCCGTATACACCACAACACAACGGAGTATCGGAGCGGAGGAATCGCACCCTATTAGATATGGTGAGCTCTATGATGGGTACTGCTGAGTTACCTATTTCCTTTTGGGGTTATGCACTTGAGACAGCTGTATACCTATTGAATCAAGTTCCATCAAAATCTGTGCCTAAAACACCATATGAGATATGGAGTGGAAATAGACCATATCTTAAACGAGTTAAGATATGGGGTTGTCCGGCCTATGTCAAAAAGCAAAATCCGGACAAGCTCGAGGTAAGGTCAGTTCTTTGCAAGTTTGTGGGATATCCTAAAAATTCACATGGATATATATATATATATATATATATATATATATACCACACCGAGGAACAAAAAGTGTTTGTTTATCAATATGCCACCTTTTTAGAAAATGAATTTGTTGTAAAAGAAATTAATGGTAATGAGGTAGAACTGGAAGAAGTTCCAGCTGCACAAACTAGAACTGATGATTTGGTGGAACTGGAGGATCCAATAGTACCCAACAAACCCCAGCCACTCCGTAGATCTAGTAGGATTCTTCATCCACCTGAGAGATATTACGGTTTTCTTATAGACGGTGGGAGCGAGGATTGCATCATGGAAGATGATGACCCAACTAGTTTCGAGAAGGCCGTCACAAGTGGAGACTCTGTGAAATGGCTGGATACTATGCGATCCGAGATGGAATCCATGTCCACCAACAAAGTATGGACTTTGGAAGTTGCTCTTGAAGGGGTAAAACCCATCGGGAGCAAGTGGATCTTTAAGAAGAAAATTGGTGTAGATGGAAAAGTTGAGACTTTCAAAGCTAGACTTGTAGCAAAATGTTTTCGTCAACGATCTGGTATCGATTATGATGAGACCTTTTCTCCTATTACCATACTTAAGTCCATCAGGATCCTACTTGCCATTACTGCATACCATGACTACGAAATCTGGCAGATGGACATCAAGACCACTTTTTTAAATGGTGATTTAGAAGAGAGCGTATACATGACACAGCCAGAGGGCTTCATAGACAGTGGGAGCAGTGGAAGCGTATGCAAGCTGCTTAAATCAATCTACAGATTAAAGCAGGCATTGCGGAGTTGGAACATCTGTTTCGATGAAGCTATCAAAGAGTTTGACTTTATCAAAAACGTAGATTTACCTTGTATACAAGAAGGTTGTAGAGAGTAAGGTTGTCTTCCTCGTATTGTACGTAGATGACATACTCTTGATAGGAAATGATATTCCTATGCTACACTCGGTCAAGCTCTTCTTATCACACAAGTTCTCCATGAAAGATCTTGGTGATATCTCCTACATCCTGGGGATTAAGATCTATAGAGATAGATCTAAGCGGATGTTGAGATTGTCCCAATTCAGGTACCTTGACACCATACTAAAGAGGTTTAGTATGGAAGATTCTAAGCGTGGTAATTTACCTACTTGCTCAGGAATCACTCTCTCCAAAGAGATGTCTCCCAAGACTGATTTGGAGAGGGCTCGCATGCAAGAGATACCCTATGCTTCGGCAGTCGGGTCTAACATGTATGCGATGTTATGTACCATACCGGATGTAGCTTACTCACTAGGTGTAGTGAGGAAGTATCAATCAGATCCTGGGGAAAAGCACTGGACAGCTGTGAAGAACATTCTTAAGTACTTGAAAAGGACTAAAGAAATGTTCTTGGTGTATGATAACGGTGAGCTCCAGGTGAAGTCCTTTACTGATTCGAGCTTTCAGAGTGATAAGGACGACAGTAAGTCGGTCTCGGGTTTTGTCTTCACCCTCAATGGAGGGGCGGTATGTTGGAAGAGTTCCAAGCAAGATACCGTAGCAGACTCGACGATGGAGGCTGAATACATCGCTGCCAACGATGCTGCTAAAGAGGCTGTCTGGATGAAGAAGTTCATTGCTGAAATTGGTGTAGTTCCATCCATTGAGCATCCAATACGTGTGTATTTTGATAACAATGGAGCTGTGGCTATAGCCAAGGAACCCCGGTCCCATCAGAGATCCAGACATATTCTTAGGCGGTATCACCTGATCCGGAAGATAGTAAATCGATGGGAGATCGAGGTCTGGAGAGTTGACACGAAGGATAATGTAGCGGATCCACTCACGATGGCCCTCCTACAGACACAGTTTGAGAGAAATTTTGGCATGTTGGTTATGAGATGCTACAACAACTGGACTTAGTGCAAGTGGGAGATTGGTAGGAATATGTATGCCCTAGAGGCCATTATTGTATGATATAGTGGATGCTTAGACATATATATAGAGTACTTTCTTGCTCGACATGATAGTATGCTATCTGGTTGCTCTTTATCTTAACATATACACTTGTATTATTATATTGTCTCTCTGATACATGTTGATAAAACCCTTAGGATGTTTGCTTGACTACCAGGACTATGATGCAGATCATACTGCTAGGACTTGTGTAGTCTACAAGCACATCCTTTAACAGTTTCTAGTCGAGGGAGTATCGAGACAGGGCATCGATATTCAAGAGTAGACCGGTGTGTACGTTTCTTGACCCTGTATGGGGCGATGGTTGATCCCATAATGATTGGTGTTTGACATCAAAGATTGTACAAAGGTGCTCATTAGAGAATGGGTACACTGAACAGGACTAGCCGAGAACTCATAGATGGTACTACACCTATCGTCAGATAGCAGTTATCTGGTGACACTGGTACAGATTAGTCTGTAGACATGAGATCGTCATAGAGTCTTGTATGGTTCCCACTGTGCTTTGATTTCCTCCCTACCACGGCTCAAAGGAGTTGTGCAAACAGATGGATTTTGGGTACAGTCCCGAGTCACATAGAGGTAATGAGCGATAGGAGGGGTTTCGTCTCTTCCGGTATATGGAGTTGATGTTGCACTACGCTCAAATGGTTATAACAGGAAGTCCCTGGCCAGGGCTGTTGATGAGATTTACTGGTAAGAGTTATCGGTAGTTTCTCGTACCGTTATAGGCCACACATCAGCATGACTTATCAAGTTATTGGGGTCTGACGATTCCACCCCCAGACTCGATATGCGATATATCAGACGAAGAGAATGGACTGTACGGTAAGTGTTACTTATAAGCTTCATTGGAGTTTGGACAAGCTTGCTTGTTGATCTTCTAATCGCTCAATACCTGGGTAGCCGTTACGTCCAGCTAGTACCGCCAACGGCTTGTGGGTAACTGATGTGATCATTACCTACTGCTGGCATATTGACGAGTTTTTAGAGTCCCACACAGAAAATTCCTAGTTCAAGAGAAATGAAATAGGGAACATATGCTAATATGTGTGGGGGCCTGATTAAATACGAATATGTGATACCGTATTCTAGTCTGGCGGTTATTTGATATCAGTTAGTTATATGTGATATAACCGGATTATTGAATCAAGTGTTGATTTGATAATGTGATATACAAATAAATGATATTAGTCGGTTATATATGATATAACCGGATTATTAAATCAAGTGTTGATTTAATAATATGATATATATTTATATTTGATATAATTATATATTAACTAATATTATTACTCACTAATTATTTGCTTATCTTTATATATATTAATATATATATATATATATATACATATATATATATATATATATATATATATATATATATATATATATATATATACATATGAAGCATGGTTGATTTTTTATTTTTAGAAAATAGAAAATGTGAGGTGGAAATGAGAAGACTTTTGAGGAATGGGGTGAAGCAAGGCTTGATTAATATTTTATTCATCTTATTTCACCATTGAAGCATGGCTTCATTTTATTATTGAGAAAATTGATGCTTCAATAAGTGTGAGTTTATAAAAGCCATTTTACACTTGCATTTTCTTGACTTGTTCATTTTTCTTCACTTGAGCTCATTTGCTCTCTAGCTCTCTCCATCTTCTTCACCTCCACCTCGAAGCTCAATCCCTCACATGAGTTGTGAACCCTTGAGCTTGTGAGAACCCTAGTGAGTAAACAACACCCCTACTTCACCATCCTACACTAGATTAGCACTTTGGTGTAGTGTGTTTTCTTCACTAAAGAGTTTAGTGAAGAGGTATCTTGGATTAGCGGAGTTTCGGGTGGATCATCTTTGGCATGAAGATCTTAAAGGAAACTCGATCCAACTTCAAGTGGAGCCTAGTAGAGTAGTGTGAACTAATACACGGAGCTTGTGAAGTGAAGGACTCGATCTACAAGGTTGTAATTTCTTTCATTTGCTTTAGTTCAGTTGATATCAAACTATAAACCCCAATTATCTAGTTTAGATTCTAGGTTTGTGTTAATTAGCACCCGAAATTTTTTTTAAATGGCATGCTTGATGCTAGTAAAACCCAATGGTGGTGGTAATAAACACTTTCAGATACTGCTCATCTTGGGACTGCTCTTCATCAAACGATGGTGAAGGAGAGATGTCCTGCGAACCCGAGCTTTCACCGACTTCAAATTCAATGATCGGCTCATCCTTCCCTGTATCGTCTTGATTTGGAGATTCCACGTTCTTCGGCTTCAACATAGAAAACTCGTCAAAAATGACATCTCCGCTAATCATAAACTTTGGCAACTTAGGATCTGAACACCACAGCCTATAACTTTTGACCATGTTCCCTTATAAAAAAGGGAGAGAAAAGCGGAGAGAATTCCCCACGTCCTAAGCATCATGTGTTAAACACGTGAGCGCTTATATGCAGAGTATATAAGCGCTGCAACCAAACGATTAAAGACTAAATACGCCTCACGTTCTAAACACGTGAGCGCCTATGTGTAAAGCATATAAGCACTGAATAAACAGATTGAAAAACCCATATTGGGGTCACGTGTTAAACACGTGAGAACATCCTTTTGAAGTATTAGTTTCAGATAGAGTTAAACTCTATGCATAGAACTAAATTCTATTTTGTATGAAAAGCATATAAGCACTAAGAGTAAGTGGCAAAAGACCATATTGACCCCACGTGTTAAACACGTCAGTGCCCATATGCAAGGCATATGAGCGCTAAATGAAAAAGGCTAAATAAGCCCTACGTGTTAAACACGTGAGGGCTTCTCCTTATGTAGAATTAAATTCTAATCTTGGGAAAATACCTCCCTTGACCTTTCCAAAAGAGAGATATTCTCTGTTAACAGAGTACTGTTGGATCAAAAATCCAAGGGTAATTACAAAATCACCAGATATAGAATTAAATTCTAATGTGGAGAATATCTCCCAAATCTTTCTAAATGAGAAGGATATTTTTTGTTAAACAGAAAGTGGTTGGAACAAAGATCCAATGAAATGGGAATATATTTCCTCAATTCTTCTAAATAAAGAAAAAGTGTGCTCTGTTAAATCGAGTACCCTTGGATTAAAAATCCAATGGAGAGTAAACACACCGCTTGACAAAATAAAATTCTATATATGGGAAAATATTTCCCCAATCTTGTCAAAAACAAGAAAACATATTCTGTGAAACGAAAATCACCAGATCAAAGATCTAACGGTGGATAAAATTCCTCGAACAATTTGTAACAACTCCAATTCTTGTGTACATAAAATTGATTAAAATTTAATGTATACTTAAGGTATTTACATTTCCTGTGAGTACTATAAGTATTTGATTTGCTTTTGAACAACAAGAAAGAGCTTGTAGCTCATTGGTAAGACCTTGCACTGCTAAACAAAAGCACCAGAGTTTAAATCCCATCAGCCAAACATTATTTTTATTTAAAATTCTTTTGATCTTTTAGAAGCCCAAGAGTCTACACGTGCACTAAACGTAATAGGGTAAGTTACAGAATAAACAAACGTGTCCACGAGGTTATACCAAGCGTCAGGGACACGTGGCATCAAGACGCGCCCTGACTCGCCCAACTCGGGCCGGCGAATCGGCTGACTCGGCCGGCGCTGCCGGGTTAACTCGGTCCGATCCCACTTTTTCTTGAACCCCTTGCACCCTTTGGACTACGCCACTCCCCCTGCACTATTTAAATTCTTTGCAATTAACCAGAGAATTAAAATACCCAATTTTAATCCTTTTAAATGCAAATTTAAATACAATTTTTATCACACCCTTTCACCACCCTAAATCCTAGATTTTCCTATAAATACCACCCCTCAAATCACCCCCTCACTCACAAATCCCTGCCCAAACTCTCAAGAAAATTCCCAAGACTTTTTGTGCGCAAGTGGAGTTAGCAAAGGGTGAAGCTCCGACGAACTTCCGACGACGATCCGAGGAGATTCTGATGACGAAACGACGCACCGGCACCTCCTACCTCTTCCTCCTTCTCTCTTCTAGTCTAATAACCTGTAAGTCCCTACTTCTTCCTCTTTTCACTATTCTAAAAATATTCAAAACCAAAACCCGACAGAAGCGGAGTTAGTCCGACTTCCGATTCGATTTCTTTCCTTCAAAAAGTTCTATTTTTTCTTAAATACAAAAATACAAAACTCTTGTCATGACCATTAAACATTAACGAAGATAATAGAACAAGTTTAGCATCAAAATAATAAACGCAGCAAGTTTTATTCCACTTTTACATTAAAATACCCTTATATTTCATTTCGACATGCTTAAACATTTTAAAACCGTATTACCTTAGAAAACTCACGAGGTAATGGCCTACCTTCTCACAACACTCATATGTAACATAGCATGATGAAATTTGGGAACAAAGATTTAGGAAAAATACGATTTTACACATAACCACCTCCGACTTATAAAAACCTTTTTCTACAAGATGTGTATTTTAACAAATCTTTGCAAATGCGCCTCTACATCCCATTTCGGGGAACCCGTTCAGGATGGTGCAGATTATCGCACATTCTCGGGCCTAGTAGAGTAAGATGCAGACCTCTGTAAGGAGCATACGATCGAGGATTTGGACCAGCTACCTTTCGACCCGGAGCTCTAGTTACTTGTACATTTCATTTCAGTATTTTCCATTTTTGTTATGCCACTGTTTAAGCAATACTTTCCATTCCATATATTTACTTTTCAGATGTATTGTAAAAAGAATGTTAATAAATAAAGTTGTTGTTCAATATATATTTATTGTCATTGTCTCTTATGCATTTTACTTATATTGCTTAGATACGCTTAGTGTGTTTACTTCAGAGTAAATACGTAGCGGCCAGTCGCATCCCCTTCGCCGTAAACCAAGAAGCGGGGCGTGACAGGTTTTGTTGGTGGCCCATGCAGGTCAGAGCTGTATGGAACCCTACCATGCAGTTCAGCACTATATGGACAACCTAAGCAATATAACATAAGAACCAACAACTGAAAACATTCTTTACAATTCATACTTCTTGAATCTTATCATTTCATATATTTTGAATCTGTCCTAACCAAAATTTTCTTTCAAGGTTATGGATTCCCCAAACAGAACTAGCATGAATCTTAACAACACTCCCCCACCACTACCACTCACACCTGTCGTAGCTGCTCCGATCAACGAGCAGACGGTTCTGCTTGAGGCAATCCACAGCCTTCTGGAAGGACAGCAGCAGCAGTCTGCTATCCTGATGAACCGACCAGAGGCAGAAGCACCTGAGGTGAAGTAATTCAGAGCTTTGCACCCCAAACAATTCTCAGGAAAAGATAGCCCTCTAGATGTGGAGGAATGGGCTCAAAGTATCGAAGATGATGCGGCAGCGACACAAGTGCCAGGGATAGTTTGGGTCCGTGTTGCGAAATTACAGCTTACGGACAATGCACGGGTTTGGTGGAAGGCTGCAGAAAGCCGTCTTGATCAACCCATCGAATGGAAAACTTTCCGTGACAGGTTCGATGCAAAGTACTTCCCTGAGATTGCCAGGTTCGACATGGAACAGCAGTTCATCTATCTGCAACAAGATTCAATGTGGACCAAGTCAGTAGATGAATATGACGCTGAGTTCACCATACTCGGTCGGTAAAATATGTCTCAATAATTCGATTTTTCTATAAATCGCGTACTACACAGCTAACACAATATTTTAACAGATTTGCGGCACACCTGATACCGACGGATGAGATCAGAGCTCGTCGATTTCAACAAGGGTTAGATTCGGAGATCCGGGCTGTATTAGCCACAAGAGATTTTTCAACTCATCGGCTCTGAAAGCTGCCAGCCGTTATGAGGCAGTGGTAAAGATGAGGGGCAGATCTCAATCTGCTGGAGTTAAGCGTCCTGCCACCCAGATGGCAGGAGGAGCCTCATCAAGGCCACCATTTGTGCCAAGGAGACCGGGAGTACCAATCAACCGGCCCAGCCCAGCCTTTTGTATTTACTGCAAGAGAGATGGACACTTTGCGAAAGACTGCAGGCGAGCCAACCGTCTTTGCTTAGTCTGCGGCTCAGCTACTCATGATAGTGGGTTTGTCCCCGAAGACACAACCCAATTGCTGCACCCAGGACAGCAATCACTTACCAATAGAGACCAGCCCTTCACGCACCTGCTCCAAGACTCGCTTTCCCTGCTCCACCACCTAGAAGACCACCGACTGCACCTCCTCCTTATCAGTTCCATCAAGCTCAAAGGAATGTTCAGAGGAATGCTCCTCCGGCCAGGAGGAATGTACCACGGCGACAGGCTTTCACGATGGCCGTGGAAGTAGCTGAGGCCACTGGCCAAGTTATCAATGGTAACCTTTTCTTCTCAAGATTTTCTTTCAGTCATAACACCTACCTACATATTTTTTCCTATATCTAAAACATATCCCACATAACTTAGGTACAATCTTAGTAGCCTCACTCCCTGCACTAGCAATTTTCGATACTGGAGCATCTCATTGCTTTATGTTGCAACGGTTCGTCCGAACTCATGCAATTCCAGTCACACCGCTTGTATCCAGCTGGAATGTCAGTTCAGGGAACGGCGTTCTAAAGGCAACAATGGGATACCTCTTGTGTCTAGTAGTCGTCTGCAGTGGAGAATTCTATGCTGATGTAACAACCCTAATTTTCTTATACACTTTTTCCTATACAAATTTTTTCAAAATATTTTTAAAATCCACAAAGGGGTATTTTAGCCTGAGCACAAGATTTAGATAATTATTTTTGTTTTTAATTACAAGCTACAAGAATGAAATAACTCCATTTTTAGTGTACAAGAAATCACTTTAAAATTTAATGTATACTAGGAGTATTTACTGTTGCTGCTATCATTTTAAGTAATTAAATAACACAATAATTACAAGAAGGAACTTGTAGCTCATTGGTAACACCTTGCACTGCTTAACCAAACCACCAGAGTTCGAATCCCATGCCCCACATATTTTTTATATCATTTTATTTTAATCTTTTTGGGAAGTCAAACGGTCAAACAGCCATAACTCTCAAATTAATGCAAATTATAAAAAATAAACTACACCAAAACCTCCCCCAGACCAAACCCCACCCGGCGGCACCTGACTCGGCCCTGACTCGACCAAGTCGGCCGGCGCCGCCGGCCGGACTCGGCCGGTCGGCCGAGTCGTCAACACGAAAAAGTTTCGTGTTGACTTGGTCTTTTCCCCTGCATAGTCTAAATTCCCAGTACTGTTACAAATATTCAATTAATCCTCTTTTAAGACCAAAATTAAAGAATTTTTAATGATTTTTACATTTTTTAAAAATATTTTTTAATCCAAACCCTAACCCTAGCCTAGCCCTATATAAAGACCCCTACCCTCTACCTTTTCACCTCACAACTCTAAGTCCACTCTATCAAATTCCTGAGAACTCGGTACAAAGAGCGAGAAGCGAAGCGCTGCCGAAATCGACGACGGATTCCGGCGACTGGATCAGAACCTTTGCGACGTTTTCGACGAATCGATAACCACCACATCCCTTAGCTTCCTTAGCTTGTCCAAATCGTAAGTCCCATCCCTTCTATCTCTCTTTTCTGTAAATGTAAAAATACGACTTTTTGGAACACGACGGAAATCGGACAAACCGATTTCCGATTCGGTTTTTCTACAAATTTTCACTTGTCACCTAATACATAACACCTACCTATATTCATGTTGACTATTAATCACCCATAAACCAATTTAATCAAACTTTCTCACATGAAATGATAAGTTCTTTGCAAAACCGTATTCTTTTCATAAAAATACCATGAAGTTCATTTTTCTTAGTTTAATTAATTCCCTCACTCCTAAATATGTTTATCTTGATAAATAAACTTGTAGAAACCAATTTGAATGGATTTTCACATATGAAATGATAACGTTTTCAAATACCGTATTCTTACGCTATAATACCTTTAAGTTTAATATGTCATGTTTTACCTTTAAACTTCACCAAAACTTAAAATAAGTCACGAGGTAATGACCTACCTCTACACACACTCAATATAACCCTAATTGATAAATATCAAAACATAGAATACGACATTACAGGACTTTTCACTAAAATACCCTAATCTTTATAACCTTTATTGAAAGCTTTAAGTTGTAAACATTGCTAAATAAAATCTTTTATAAAATGAAAACACGATTGGTCATGGACATCGATCGTTTATCTAAACTGTCTTGTGGTGTCTAGGCAAGTGTGTCTAGGCTAGTGGTTTTTAATTAGGCCCACGACTGTGGTTCCTTCCCACTTACCTGGCACTTACCTGGCCGCAATTGACGGTGAAGAGGCGATTTGAGGCTTCTAATGACTCATCGTTTAGACCTTAGAAATAGGCTAGTTGCTTAGGAAACCCTAATAACTAAAATACGGAAAACTATACTCTTTTGCAAATAAATACCTTATATTTATAAAACCGTTTTCCTAAATGAAAAGTATTTATAAACCTAAGCAAAGCGCCGCTACAACCCACTTTTGGGGAACCCGTTAGGGATAGTACGGTTCATCGTGCACCCGCGGGCTAGTAGTGCGAGATTCAGACCTCCGCAAGGAGCATTCGGTCTCGAAGGGTTAAAATACAGCATTTAAGAAAAGTGTGATTTTTTGGAAAATAAAATATTTATTTAAAATTATTCTTGTATTAATTTAATTATCATTTAGACACCTATTTTATTATAATATAAAGATTCCACTTTTTCCTAAAAATCCAAGATTAAAGGTTACATTAAAATACCATGAAATTCTAATAAAACAATTAATACTTTTATTAGGATATATTCACTAGAATAACACAAATAAAATTCACATTCATTATAATTATAAAGACGAATAATAAATACTTGAGGTGTATTTTGAAAACTATACAAAAGTACTTTTTACATAAAACCCCCCTCAAGTTTTACAAATTACAATAAGGCCCTTAACTAATATTGAACTTCAAATTATCTTCTTTTAGTCTGACTCGGGTTAGAGTCTGACTATTTCTGACTTGAATATAATTCAAGTCAATCTATATTCTTTTATTTTACAATACAATTTGAATACATGAATCCCTGAATCCAGTTAACAATATATTCAATTTTAACTGAATCAAACCATGGATATTCATCCATTATCCTGATATTCCATTTACCTGATTATACATGTTTACTGATATCATGGTTTTGATCAGTCACCCAACTTACATATTCCAATACTACAATACTGTTAAAACATTACGGGGTTTAAGAGTAGATTGGTACGGAAGGTGTTAAAGGTGGCACGAGGTGGTCAGATTAAGATACTTAACCTGAATCCTATTGCTGTTGTACCGTGGCATAACGGTTCCTTGTACTTTCCTTTTGCCCTGATCTCTAGCACATAGAGATCCCCCTCGTATACACTGGCATCCTTCTGTACCAAGGTACAAACAACAGCGTTAAACAATATTCCATAATATTCAACAATATAATACTTTAGAAAATATTGTTACTCTGTCATTCTCATTCTTCCTTATCTTTGGGACTTACCGAGCGACCTATTCTTCTTTGAATGTCGTCAGGTGCGTTGGACCAAGCTGAGATTGAGCCCACCGGTGAAGATTTGGAGCAGTTCCAGGAAGATCCAGAGCTTTAGATACTGTACCTTGTTCTTTCCAGTTTATTTCATTTTCTGTTATGCCACTGTTTAGGCATCGCTTTTCATTTTAGTTGTATTTTCTTTTCATGCATTGTACAAAGAATGTTATTAATAAAAGTTGCTGTTATTTCTATATTATTCGTCTCTTGTGATTTACTTTATATTGCTTAGTTACGCTTAGCGTATGTACTTCTGAGTATATACGTAGCGGGCCTCGTCGCGTCCACTTCGCCGTACACTGGGAAGCGGGGCGTGACAGGTTTTGTTGGTGGCCCATGCAGGTCAGAGCTGTATGAATCCCTGTCATGCAGTACTGGTCTGCGTGAACAACCTAAGCAATATAACACAAGAACCAGCAACTAAAACATTCTTTACAATTCATGTTCCTTTAATCTTGCAAACATCTATTCCTTGAATCTTATCATTTCATATATTTGAATCTGTCCTAATCCAAATTTTTCTTCAGGATTATGGATTCCCCGAACAACACCAGCACCAATGTCAACAACACCCCTACACCTCCAGCACTACCTCTCACACCTGCCGTTCCTGCTCCACCCAACGAGCAGACGGTTCTGCTTAAGGAAATCCAAAGCCTCCTGGTTGGACTGCAGCAGCAGACTGCCATATTATTGAACCGACCAGAAGCAGGAACAACCGTCAGGAAATGCACTGCCACCCAGATGGCAAGAGGAACCTACACTACACAACCTGCAAAACCCAAGAGACTGAAGGAAACAATTAACCAGTCAAGTTCAGGATTTTGCTACTACTGCCATAGGAATGAACACTTGTGGAAGGACTGTAGGCGCGCAAAAGGCCTGTGCCTAGTTTGCGGCGCATCCGATCATAGAATTGGAGACTGTCCCTATAGACGCAACTCAGCCCACACACCCACTATCTACCCGAAGCAGCCAGCTATCCAGACTCCTACACCTAGTCTTTCACTCCCAGCACCACCTCCACATGGACCATCCCTACCTAGTCAGGCATCGATGTATCGACTTACTCAGAAAAATGTATCGAGACGTCAAGCCTCCACCTTAACGGCCTTAGAACCTGAGACTAAGAACCAAGGTAACCCAGGTAACTCCCTCACTTTGACCAAACCATTTTGCAATATTTTTTTCCTTCTAAATATTTTCATACACTACCAATAGTTCTGTCACAAAACCTTCCTTGAAACTGTTACACCTTTCTTTTACAAATTTCGAGGACGAAATTTTTATAAGGAGGGTAGAATGTAACAACCCAAATTTTCTTATACACTTTTTCCTATACAAATTTTATCAAAATATTTTTAAAATCCACAAAGGGGTATTTTAGCCTGAGTACAAGATTTAGGTAATTATTTTTGTTTATAATTACAAGCTACAAGAATGAAATAACTCCATTTTTAGTGTACAAGAAATCACTTTAAAATTTAATGTATACTTGGAGTATTTACTCTTGCTGCTATCATTTGAAGTAATTAAATAACACAATAATTACAAGACGGAACTTGTAGCTCATTGGTAACACCTTGCACTGCTTAACCAAGCCACCAGAGTTCGAATCCCATGCCCCACATATTTTTTATATCATTTTGTTTTAATTTTTTTGGGAAGTCAAACGGTCAAACAGCCATAACTGTCAAATTAATGCAAATTATAAAAAATAAACTACACCAAAACCTCCCCCAGACCAAACCACACCCGGCGGCACCCGACTCGGCCCTGACTCGGCCAAGTAGGCCGGCGACTCGGCCGGACTCGGCCGAGTCGTCAACACGAAAAAGTTTCGTGTTGACTTGGTCTTTTCCCCTGCATAGTCTAAATTCCCTGTACTGTTACAAAAATTCCATTAATCATCTCTTAAGACCAAAATTAATGAATTTTTAATGATTTTTACATTTTTTAAAAACATTTTTTAATCCAAACCATAACCCTAGCCTAGCCCTATATAAAGACCCCTACCCTCTACCTTTTCACCTCACAACTCTAAGTCCACTCTATCAAATTCCCGAGAACTCGGTACAAAGAGCGAGAAGCGAAGCGCTGCCGAAATCGACGACGGATTCCGGCGACCGGATCAGAACCTTTGCGACGTTTTCGACGAATCGATAACCACCACATCCCTTAGCTTCCTTAGCTTGTCCAAATCGTAAGTCCCATCCCTTCTATCTCTCTTTTCTATAAATGTAAAAATACGACTTTTTGGAACACGACGGAAATCGGACAAACCGATTTCCGATTCGGTTTTTCTACAAATTTCCACTTGTCACCTAATACATAACACCTACCTATATTCATGTTGACTATTAATCACCCATAAACCAATTTAATCAAACTTTCTCACATGAAATGATAAGTTCTTTGCAAAACCGTATTCTTTTCATAAAAATACCATGAAGTTCATTTTTCTTAGTTTAATTAATTCCCTCACTCCTAAATATGTTTATCTTGATAAATAAACTTGTAGAAACCAATTTGAATGGATTTTCACATATGAAATGATAACGTTTTCAAATACCGTATTCTTACGCTATAATACCTTTAAGTTTAATATGCCATGTTTTACCTTTAAACTTCACCAAAACTTAAAATAAGTCACGAGGTAATGACCTACCTCTACACACACTCAATATAACCCTAATTGATAAATATCAAAACATAGAATACGACATTACAGGACTTTTCACTAAAATACCCTAATCTTTATAACCTTTATTGAAAGCTTTAAGTTGTAAACATTGCTAAATAAAATCTTTTATAAAATGAAAACACGATTGGTCATGGACATCGATCGTTTATCTAAACTGTCTTGTGGTGTCTAGGCAAGTGTGTCTAGGCTAGTGGTTTTTAATTAGGCCCACGACTGTGGTTCCTTCCCACTTACCTGGCACTTACCTGGCCGCAATTGACGGTGAAGAGGCGATTTGAGGCTTCTAATGACTCATCGTTTAGACCTTAGAAATAGGCTAGTTGCTTAGGAAACCCTAATAACTAAAATACGGAAAACTATACTCTTTTGCAAATAAATACCTTATATTTATAAAACCGTTTTCCTAAATGAAAAGTATTTATAAACCTAAGCAAAGCGCCGCTTCAACACACTTTTGGGAAACCCGTTAGGGATAGTACGGTTCATCGTGCACCCGCGGGCTAGTAGTGCGAGATTCAGACCTCCGCAAGGAGCATTCGGTCTCGAAGGGTTAAAATACGGCATTTAAGAAAAGTGTGATTTTTTGGAAAATAAAATATTTATTTAAAATTATTCTTGTATTAATTTAATTATCATTTAGACACCTATTTTATTATAATATAAAGATTCCACTTTTTCCTAAAAATCCAAGATTAAAGGTTACATTAAAATACCATGAAATTCTAATAAAACAATTAATACTTTTATTAGGATATATTCATTAGAATAACACAAATAAAATTCACATTCATTATAATTATAAAGACGAATAATAAATACTTGAGGTGTATTTTAAAAACTACACAAAAATACTTTTTACATAAAACCCCCTTCAAGTTTTACAAATTACAATAAGGCCCTTAACTAATATTGAATTTCAAATTATCTTCTTTTAGTCTGACTCGGGTTAGAGTCTGACTATTTCTGATTTGAATATGATTCAAGTCAATCTATATTCTTTTATTTTACAATACAATTTGAATACATGAATCCCTGAATCCAGTTAACAATATATTCAATTTTGACTGAATCAAACCATGGATATTCATCCATTATCCTGATATTCCATTTACCTGATTATACAGTTACAACATGTTTACTGATATCATGGTTTTGATCAGTCACCCAACTTACATATTCCAATACTACAATACTGTTAAAACATTACGGGGTTTAAGGGGTAGATTGGTACGGAAGGTGTTAAAGGTGGCACGAGGTGGTCAGATTAAGACACCTAATCTGAATCCTATTGCTGTTGTACCGTGGCATAACGGTTCCTTGTACTTTCCTTTTGCCCTGATCTCTAGCACATAGAGATCCCCCTCGTATACACTGGCATCCTTCTGTACCAAGGTACAAACAACAACGTTAAACAATGTTCCATAATATTCAACAATATAATACTTTAGAAAATACTGTTACTCTGTCATTCTCATTATTTCTTATCTTTGGGACTTACCGAGCGACCTGTTCGCTGACGACATTCTATTTCTTTCTTCTTTGAATGTCGTCAGGTGCGTTGGACCAAGCTGAGATTGAGCCCACCGGTGAAGATTTGGAGCAGTTCCAGGAAGATCCAGAGCTTTAGATATTGTACCTTGTTCTTTCCAGTTTATTTCATTTTCTGTTATGCCACTGTTTAGGCATCGCTTTTCATTTCAGTTGTATTTTCTTTTCATGCATTGTACAAAGAATGTTATTAATAAAAGTTGCTGTTATTTCTATATTATTCGTCCCTTGTGATTTACTTTATATTGCTTAGTTACGCTTAGCGTATGTACTTCTGAGTATATACGTAGCGGGTCTCGTCGCGTCCACTTCACCGTACACTGGGAAGCGGGGCGTGACAGCTGACTTCAAGGTACTGGACATACCGAACTTTGATGTGGTTCTAGGTATGGATTGGCTCGGAACATTTTATGCTACCATTGACTGTCGTCAAAGGAGGGTAATATTCGAGATTCCAGAGCATCCGGTTTTCTATTTCAAAATTGGAGACCGTACTCTGAAGCCAAGTACTTATAAGGCAAAACCAAAGAAGGCAGTGATTGCAGCAATTCAAGCGGAGGAAGGATCAAAGCGAGAAGTGGTTCAAGAGTTCGAAGATGTATTTCCTGATGATATATCAGGTTTGCCTCCTGATCGAGCTCTTAAATTCAGCATTGATTTAGTACCGAGAGCGCAACCGATGATCAAAGCACCGTATCGATTAAGTCCGGAAGGTTTGAAGGAAGTCCGAACTCAGTTGGACGAATTATTGGCGAAAGGATGGATTCGTCCCAGCACTTCAAGTTGGGGATCTCCAATTCTGCTCGTGAAGAAGAAGGAAGGTTCATACAGAATGTGCATCGATTATAGAGCCTTGAACGAAGTAACGATAAAGAATAAGTATCCTCTACCACGTATCGACGATTTATTCGATCAGCTAAGTGGATCTTATGTTTTCTCTAAATTAGATCTTCGTTCAGGTTATCATCAGGTAAAGGTTAAGGAAGCTGATATTCATAAAACAACATTCAGAACACGCTATGGTCATTATGAATTTCTTGTGATGCCATTTAGAGTGACCAACGCACCAGCAGTATTCATGAACCTGATGAATCAAGTTATCCGGGAGTACTAAGACATGTTCGTTGGCATCTTCATCGACGACATCCTGGTATATTCTAAGTGTCAGAAAGAACATGCCGAGCACCTTCAAATTGTCCTGAAAACTCTACGACAACATCAATTATATGCCAAGTACAGCAAGTGCGAGTTTTGGCTAGATCAAGTTGGTTTTCTCCGACATATTGTATCAGGCAAAGGAATCTCTGTTAATCCAGCGAAAGTTTTAGCAGTAAGCGAATGGCCGACACTAAAGTCATTAATGGACATTCGAAGTTTCTTGGGTCTAGCTGGATATTACAGAAGGTTCATTGAAGGATTTTTGAAGATAGCAACACCCCTGACCAAGCTCACACGTAAAGATGAAGACTTTGTGTGGTCAGAAGCAAGCGAGTAGGCTTTCGTAGAACTCAAGTCAAGGTTGACATCAGCGCCTATTCTTGTTATACCGGACCAATTTGGAGGTTTCGAAGTGCATTGCGATACATCCGGTAAGGGATTAGGATGTGTTCTACACCAGCACGAAGTTGTGGCTTATGCTTCAAGACAGCTGAAGATTCATGAGCGCAATTATCTGACGCTTGATTTGGAATCGGCAGTCGTAATCTTTGCTCTTAAGATTTGGCGTCATTATCTTCTTGGTGAACGAGTGAACATATACACAGATCACAAGAGTCTGAAATATGTGTTTACTCATAAGGAGCTTAATATGCAGCAGAGACGATGGTTAGAACTCATGGTGGACTTTGACATCAACCTTCAATATCACCCTGGGAATGTTCCCCGCCGAAACACGGAGACGCGACCGCGTAGGTCCGTCTTGCCTGAATTTCGGGGCAGATGCTAATTGGTGCTATCCGTCCACCTCCCCGAAAATGCCAAGTTGATTTATGACACCATGCATCGAAGGTTTAAACGGATGCGGCCGATATAGCAGATTTCGTCAGATTCCCCCTCGTTGAGGGTTTTTTTTATTGTGGGGACGCTCTTCCCTGCAGGCGCAAGCCCCTGCAGTTAATTACGTTACCGCATCGCGGTAACCACTTTCTCCTTCTCCAGATGGTCACTTCGTGTCGTGGGTGTTTGTTTTGTTTTTGGTTGCCCGTGGATTGTATACGGAGACTAATTTATGTTGTCGCCCGTAGGGCGTGGATTAGTCCAAATCCGTATCTTCTTAGATTTGGGTTTGGGTTTAAGGATACGTTAGTCTCATTTGAGACTAAGATCGACTTAAACGTATGTTAAGGATACGTCAGTCTAATTTTAGACTGAGATCAATTTAACAGTTTTTAAGGACACGTTAGTTTAATTTTAGACTAAGGTCAACTTAACCATTTGTTAAGGATACGTTAGTCTAATTTTAGACTAAGATCTACCTAACAGGATGATTTAGATCCAACAAAAGAGCATTTGGGCTCTATTGTTTTAGTTTAGGGACTTTGCGGTCAATTGCCAGTTTAAGGACATGGTGGTCCAATGTTAGTTTAAAGACATTGCGGTCGAGGTTAAGGACATCATAGTCCGTGAGTTTAAAGACCTCACAGTCAAGGTTAAGGACATCATAGTCCATGGGCTTAAGGACCTCACAGTACAATGTTTAGTTTAAACACATCACGGTCGAGGTTAAAGACATCATAGTCCGTGAGTTTAAAGACCTCACAGTCAAGGTTAAGGATATCATAGTCCATGGGCTTAAGGACCCCACAGTCCAATGTTTAGTTTAAAGACATCACGGTCGAGGTTAAGGACATCATAGTCCGTGAGTTTAAAGGCCTCACAGTCAAAGTCAAGGACATCATAGTCCATGAGTTTAAGGACCCAACATTCCAGTTTAGAGACGTCATAGTTTGTGAAGTGTGTGGTTATCGGGACCCGTCACCTCTCTGAAGACGTTGAAGGATTACAACGACAAATATCAAAGGAGTGAAGAGATTTACCCTTGAACCAAAGTTGCTTGGGGATCTGTAGTCCAATTTGGAACTAAGATCAATTAATTAGATTATGAGTACATTGGCTCAGTTAAATCTGAATTGAGGACTTATGGCCAACATGGGCAAAGTCCAATTACATTTGAAGTGTTGGCCCTTTATTGGACCATTAGACATTTGTCTGGGTTCAGCCCCTCATTATTTAGCAATGCTAAACAAGAGTTTGAAGGCTCTGATGACATTTTGTCTTTGACTGAGCATTAAACATTATAGCTCTGAGTTTTACTCAATTTTGAGATTTAGTTAAAGGAGAGGTTTTTGCCTCTAGAAACTTAGCCAATTTAGCTAAGATTGACTTTAAAATAGTGTTAAACACTAGAGGACAGCAGTGTTAAACACTGGAGACGAAACGCTCAAATTAGTGTTAAACACTAGAGAGGAAGGGGTCACGTGGGGACACGTGAGAGCGCCCAAAGGTAGGGCCAGATCTCTTTTAGTTTGTCTTTCAAATAAGTGTTAAACACTTTTGATATTCTGGCCATCACGTGTTGGCACGTGATAGGCACACATGCACTGATTTGTTAAGGCTTTTATTAGGGGTCACGTGAGGACACGTGAGAGCGTCCAAAGCCAACATTGCCTTTGCTTTTATTTTCTTTATTTTGGAAGTCACGTGGGAGCACGTGAGGTATTTCCTCAGGGCTTTTTTCTTCTCATTTTGGGGAGTCTGTTTAAGGGTCACGTGGGAACACGTGACCTAGTTTTGTTCTCTCTTTTCTTCTCATTGAGAATGGGGGTCACGTGTTACCACGTGATCAAGTTCTTTACGTGCATGGAGAGCTTTAAGTCTCTTGTTTTAAAAATTAAATTCTCTGTAGGGTTAAACCCTAATTCTGTTTTAGAGGAATTAAATTCCTATGTATATGGAAGAATTAAATTCTTATGTAGGGTTAAACCCTAGTTCTGTTTTGGAGGAATTAAATTCTTATGAATTTGGGAGAATTAAATTCTCATATAGGGTTAAACCCTAGTTCTGTTTTAAAGGAATAAAATTCCTATGAATTTGGGAGAATTAAATTCTCATATAGGGTTAAACCCTAGTTCTGTTTTGAAGGAATTAAATTCCTATGAATTTGGGGGAATTAAATTCCCTAAACTCAATTCTCCCTCTAAGTTTAGGATCTGCATGGCAGAATCTCAACCCGATGAGAATTAAATTCTCAACCTATGGGGAGATTTTCTTCTGCAGATCTTCAACCAGAGGAAGAACTAAGTTCTTTTTCAGAAGAGTTAAACTCTTAAATTGAGAATTAAATTCCCTTTGTTTTATGGAACTTAGATCTCTTTCCCCTTTCTCATCTAGGGTTTCTTTTCTCTGAAGAGATCTTTTTCTCTCTCTTGAGAATTAAATTCTCCTCTCTTTTTTCTCTCTGTTGTTGTTATCTCCCAAAAAAGTAGATCTCTTCTTTTTTCTTCTTGGCTCCTATTTATAGGAGAAAGAAAAGAATCAATTTATTTTGTCAATTTTTCTTTGAAAAATTTTAATTGATTTTGTAACCAACATGATCTTTTAGATCACTCGGTGAATTTTATCCACCATTGGATTTTTAATCCAAAAGATCTTTTATCTGTTATTCCTGGCAAATTTCAGGGAAATCTTTTCTTGTATAAAATCTTTCCATAAATTGGTGATTTTTAATCACCATTGGATTTTTAATCCAACGGTGCTCCATTTTATAGAGCACCATCTTTTTTGTTTGGAAAGATTTAGAGAAATATTTTTCCAGTTAGGGTTTTTGATTCTCTCTTAATTAGAATTTAATTTTATTAATTCATAGATCTTTAGGAACCCATCACGTGTTGGCACGTGACCCCCTGATTAAGCATTTGACCAGAATTTAATTCTGTTGTTTTAAAGAACTCAGGAATTATCACGTGTCAGCACGTGATGCCCCATTGGGGTTTTTCCTTGTTATTTTATTATACCTTTAATTCTTTTCAGTGGGTTTAAAGGCCCATCACGTGTTGGCACGTAACCCCACCGATTAATTATTTTAAATTATTTATTTTATTCAGTGCCTATAGGCTTTGCCTGTAAATGGTCACGTGTCTGCACGTGATGCCCGGTCACGTGTGGGCACGTGATGCCCGGTCATGTGTGAGCACGTGATACCTCATAACTTTTGATCCCGGATGAATTATGAGGCCCATAATATATCAAATCGAAGGATTTTTCGAGGCGCTTTCGATACCATCAGAATTTAGCTGTTTCACATTCGGGAGTTTGTCAAAATATAGCCCGGAAAATACCGGTTCACATTTTCTTTCTTAGATTACACCTGCATAGCATATTTGCCCATAACTTTTGATCCCGGATGAATTATGAAACCCATAATATATCAAACGAAGGATTTTTCGAGACGCTTTTGATACCATCAGAATTTAGCTGTTTCACATTCGGGAGTTTGTCAAAATATTGCCTGGAAAATACCGGTTCACATTTTCTTAAACGTATCGCTGCCATTAGATACCTTGGGCTCTCTTGCGTAGAATTTTTTTTTTGGCGGGAACAAATGCCCCCCACTACTTTGCCCATGTAAGTATATACGTGGGTGAAGTAGTGCAGAGTAATTCATAGAATATGACCAGTTTTGGGTTGGTATATAATTTTCAGAATCTTGATCTGAGAAGATAACGAGCGGACACAAGCGTCGTCATTTATTATTGACTCAAATCTCGACTCTTAAGGATATAGTTCCAAACCCTCAGCTCCATGAGCTGCACCCTTCTATTTCTTTATATTTTACTCTGGCGTGAAGAAGTTTATATGCTCATGAGTAACTTCTCCCTTTCAGTGGCATGTAGCTTTGGCAAGTGTGGCCCATAGATGGTAGATAACAATTCATCTTGAACTTTTTATAAGGTAGCAATGGCTTAGGAAACAGGGTTAGGATCTGTTGCCTAAGACTTTCCAACTTTATGAGCCGTGAGGTTCTCACAAAGGCTTTTCTCCCTACGAGTCGTGAGGATCTCGTAGGTGTTTTTCTCCTTATGAGTCGTGAGGACTCCTAAGTGCGTTTTCTCTTGAGAATCGTAAGGATCCTACAAGAGAATTTTCTTTATGCGTAGGGACACTAATTTCCCCACAAGTTGAGACGAATCGAGAGATTCTCGCAAAAACACTGATTTCCTTGCGGGTCGAAACAAATCGAGAGGTTCTCGTCAAGGACGCTGATTTCCCCAGAATCGAGATAAGAAGCGATGGCTTAGGAAACAGGTTCAGATCTGCTGCCTAAGACTTTTCAACTTTATGAGCCGTAAGGGTCTCATAAAGATTTTTTTCTCCCTACGAGTCGAGAGGATCTCGTAGGTGTATTTTCTCCTTAGGAATCATGAGGATTCCTAAGTGTGTTTTCTCTTGAGAGTCGTAAGAATCTCACAGGAGAATTTTCTTCCTTACAAGTCGAGAGGACTCGTAAGTGATTGATGAGTTGACCTACTCCCGAGTTAAAGCATTGCTTCAACAGGTCGAGGGTTGACTTTAGTTTGTCTGTGCACCGCCGAGTCATGGAACTAGGAACTTTGCCGCGGCTCCGCTTTGCTGACGTCATATATTCCTGCAGAGACACTGATTTCTCTACGGGTCGGCGCGAATCGAGATGTTCTCGTCAAGGACGCTGATTTCCCTGAATCGAAGTTTTTTCCAAGGACACTGATTTCCCTGGAGTCGAAACGAATCGAGGTATTCCTGCAAAGACACTGATTTCTCTGCGGGCCGATGCGAATCGAGGTGCTCTCGTCAAGGATGCTGATTTTCCTGAATCAAGGTTTTGCCAAGGACACTGATTTTCTTGGAGTTGAAACGAATCGAGGTATTCCTGCAAAGACACTGATTTCTTTGCAGGTCGACGTGAATCGAGGTGCTCTCGTCAAGAACGCTGATTTCCCTGAATCGAGGTTTTTGCCAAGGACACTGATTTCCCTGGAGTCGAAACGAAACGAGGTATTCCTGCAAAGACACTGATTTCTCTGCGGGCCGACGCGAATCGAGATACTCTCGTCAAGGATGCCGATTTTCCTGAATCGAGGTTTTTGCCAAGGACACTGATTTCCCTGGGGTTGAGACGAATCGAGGTATTCCTGCAAAAACACTGATTTCTCTGTGGGTCGACGCGAATCGAGATGCTCTCGTCAAAGACGCTGATTTCCCTGAATCGAGGATGTTGCCAAGGACACTGATTTCCCTGGGGTTGAGACGAATCGAGGTATTCCTGCAAAGACGCTAATTTCTCTGCGGGTCGACGCGAATCGAGATGCTCTCGTCAAGGACGCTGATTTCCCTGAATCGAGGTTTTTGCCAAGGACGCTGATTTTCTTGGGGTTGAGACGAATCGAGGTATTCCTGCAAAGACGCTGATTTCTCTGCGGGTCGACGCGAATCGAGATGCTCTCGTCAAAGACGCTGATTTTCCTGAATCGAGGAGGTTGCCAAGGACACTGATTTCCTTGGGGTTGAGACGAATCGAAGTATTCCTGCAAAGACGCTGATTTCTCTGCGGGTCGACGCGAATCGAGATGCTCTCGTCAAGGACGCTGATTTCCCTGAATCGAGGAGGTTGACAAGGACACTGATTTCCCTGGGATTGAGATGAATCGAGGTATTCCTGCAAAGACGTTGATTTCTCTGTGGGTCGACGCGAATCGAGATGCTCTCGTCAAGGACGCTGATTTTCCTGAATCGAGGAGGTTGCCAAGGACACTGATTTCCCAGGGGTTGAGATGAATCGAGGTATTCCTGCAAAGACACTGATTTCTCTGCGGGTCGACGCGAATCGAGGTGCTCTCGTCAAGGACGCTGATTTCCCTTAATCGAGGAGGTTGCCGAGGACGCTGATTTCCCTGGAGTTGAAACGAATCGAGGTATTCCTGCAAAGACACCGATTTCTTTGCGGGTCGACGCGAATCGAGGTGCTCTCGTCAAGGACGCTGATTTCCCTGAATCGAGGTTTTTTTCAAGGACACTGATTTCCTCGGAGTTGGTTGACTTGTTTCCGAGACGGAGCATTGATCCGGCAGGGAGGTCATTGGTTGACTCCAGGTTGTCTGTGAACCGTAGAGTTTTGGAACTGGAGACTTTGTCATGGCTCCAATTGATGGTGTAGCATCTGTGTCCTGCTGGAATGAGGAGGCACACCGTTGTTGGTCTTCGGGCCGTAGATGTGGCCATTGAGATTTCGAACTAGGGACTTTGCCATGGCTCCGCTTCGTGGAGACTCTGAAGTCGGTTGTTGACGTCACTTCTGCATCTGGATGAAGTGAGGAGAAACGCCGTTGGTGATCTCTAGGCTGTCTGTGAACCGTCGAGATTTGGAATTAGGGGGCTTTGCAATGGTTCCATTGTTTTGACCTTGGGGTCATTTGTTGACGTCGCATCTGCATCCTGCTGGAGTAAGGAGAAACTCCATTGGTGATCTCTAGGTTGTCTGTAAACTGTCGAGATTTGGAACTAGGGGACTTTGCCATGGTTCCGTTGTTTTGACCCTAGGGTCTTTTGTTGACATCGCATCTGCATCCTGCTGGGGGAAGGAGAAATGCCGTTGGTGATCTCTAGGCTGTCTGTGAACCGTCGAGATTTGGAACTAGGGGACTTTGTCGTGGCTCCGTTTGTTGATGTTGCGTCTGCATCCGATTGGAGGGAGGAAGAACGCCGGTGTTGATCTCTAAGTTGTCGATGTTGACGTCGAGACGCTGAAGCTAGGGATCTTCCTTCACTTCGTTTGTTGACACTGTGTCTGCAATATTGCGACGAATGTCGAGATTGTCTTTAGGTTGTCTTATGAACCGTCAAGATTTGGATTCGCTTCCTGATGGAGTCTGGTGGGAAGATATGATTCCTTCTTTGTTTGTGCCCCCGGATTGTATACAAGGATCGATGTGATCTCACATGTAGGGCATAAGTTTCATTCTTTCAGAATTTTTTTTAATTCTTTCCGCGATGCTCTATCATTTCAGCTTTTTATATCGCGAAAATCGCGATTGCCCAATCATTTCGGCTATTTTTCGCGGTGCCCAATCATTTCGGCTATTTTTCTTTTTTTTTACTCGTTGCTTTTTATTGCGAGCTGCCTAATCATTTCGGCTATTTGGTATGCATATATTTTACTTGCTGATTTTGTTGCAAGTTGCCCCATTATTTCGGCTATTTCATATGTATTTTTGGCTCGCTGATTTTTTTATCGCGAGTTAGGAACTTGGAATCTGGTGCCAATCTCAGCATCAGCATCGCTACAACTGGAATATTACCAGGAGCGAATCATCATTTGCCGTGAAAGGATTTGGAATTTGATACCGATTTAGGCATCAGCATCGCTACAACTGGGAAATTGCCAGGAGCGAATCATCATTTGCCTCTGTCGATGTCGAACAAAGGTGGCTTAGCAAACAGGGTTAGGATCCCATCGACTAAGGCTTTTGACTTTATGAGCCATAAGGGTCTCATAAAGGTATTTCTTCCTACGAGTCGTGAGGATCTCGTAGGTGCGTTTTCTCCTTAGGAATCGTGAGGATTCCTAAGTGTGTGTTCTCTTATAAGTCGTAAGGATCTTACAAGAGTGTTTTCTCCTTGCACGTCGAGAGGACTTACAAGTGTTTGTTCACCGTGTGAGCATATCCCTAGTCGCTGGTGGGACTTTGTTAGGGAAATGTTCATTCGTGCCCGTGGATTGTATACAAGGGTCAATATTGAACCGCTTGTAGGGCAATCTGGGGATTGTGATGGCTTAAGAACAGGTTCAGATCCCTGTAGCTTAAGGCTTTTGAACCCTGTGAGCCTTGAGGGTCTCAAAGGGGAATTCTCCTTACGAGTCGTGAGGATCTCGTATATGTGTTTTTCTCCTTAGGAATCGTGAGGATTCCTAAGTGTATTTCTCCTTTGTGAGTCGTAAGGATCTCACGCGGCTGGTTTCTCTTTACAAGGTCGAGAGGACCTTGCAAGTGTCTTTTAACGAGATTGCGCCCTTTCGGGTTTTCACAAAACTCGCCGGTAGTCCTGCTGTTTTACTCATGGAGCCCTTTCGAGTTTTCATCCGTGCCCATTTTGCTTACGGACGTACCGTTCTTTTTTTTTTACGAGTCTGCGCCCTTTCGGATTTTCACAAACATGGCCGGTAGTCCTGTTGTTTTTACTCACGGCGCCCTTTCGGGTTTTCATCCATGCCCATTTTGCTTGTGACATACCTTTTTTTTTACGTCAGCCTGGGGATGCCGCGGTCCATAGTAGTTTATAGACGTCTCGGTCAGTTGCAAGTTTTAGGACATTGCGGTTCATTGTTAGTTTAGGGACATTTCGGTCCTTTGTTCGTAGGTCCGAGATTTTTCGGGCAACGTACGATTATGCAGCTAGATTTTCTCGCAAATCTTCGCATCTTTTGTGCCGGAGGTGGATTCCTTGAAGAGAGGGCGGAGGGCGATTTCTTCGTCAGAGTCGCTTCCAAAGGTGATAACTTGCGATCCCTTGGTATCGACTATGCGGCAATTGCCAGCGGCTCTTTTGCGCTCATCTGTCGTGCTTTTTTGTTCCCGACGAGCCTTGCGCTTCACTCGTTGAACGTGTTGTCGGTGGGCAACATATCCCTGCCACCAGTTTTTAAAGGCTATGCACTCCTCGATAGGGTGTGCAACCCTCCGATGGTATAAGCAGAAGTTAGGATGTATGTCCGCTTTATCAAGATGTATACCGCCAGGAGAATTTTCTATGAAAGAGGGCAACTTCATTCCTATTGACAGGGCCCTAGCGAATCGTTTCCTTACTTTAAGCTTGCTTTTGCTGGCGATAGGGATGCTTCGATCCAGTTGGGGTGCCTCGACCTTTTCATACAGTCGTCGACGTTTGGCTTTTTCGAATATAGCCAGTTCACGCTCTCGATTGGCTTTGCTTTTCTGACGGGCTTCGTTCAGTCGCAAGTCGATCATCTTGTCAGACGGTTCCAAGGGTTTTGGCTCCGATCCTGCCCTCAGCTCTTTTATGCTGTCTTCTATCGCCGAGTGAGCTTCTTCGTTAGTTAACGCCGAATGAGAGATCATGTGGCAACTTGCCACATAGTTCTCAGATTCTTCTGACGAGTCATCCCCGTCGTTATTGTCGTTATCTTCGCTCTCAAGGATATTGTTGAGAAATTATTGGAGTTTGACCGGGGTCCGCGCCTTCTGGTTATATTCCTCTAGCGCGTCAATATGCTTTTGTAGATCCGTGCGCTCGTCATTAAGCTTCACGGGCTTTTTGGTCTTCTTGTTCTTCTTCGAAGACTTTGACGGCTGGACTTGAGCGTTTTGACCACCGCTACCAATTCTCGACGTCGGACGCGGTTTTAGCATTCCCCCAATGATCTCAGGCTCTAGCGGGCTTTTCCGCCTGATTGCTGGGCATGTGTGAAGATCCTTCAGCATTCTTTTCATCTTGGCTGAAAGATAGACCTCCCATGGAGCTTATTCTATAAAAGAGCACGATGCCCCCGGTGTGTCCACCCTTTTAGGAGTGTGCTGTTGTGGCGGATTCACCTTCCAGTTTTCGGACAGTGCGAACTTGCCCTGTTGATACTGGTCTTCAACCCAATTTTTGAAGACGTAGCAGTCTTCGATCGGATGGCCCAATACTCGGTGGTAGGGGCAGTAATTGGGATCATTGACGTCGTTCGGTCGTATTGGGTGTCTCGACTCCGGTAGAGTGATGAGCCCATTGCGCACTGCCAGTTCAAATAGTTTCCTTATTTTATCCCGGGGAAACGAGTAAGGACATCTCAACTTCTCATCGAGGGATTGCCGCTTGTTGTTTTGGCGAACAACCGGTCTCGGGCTACTCGTATTTTGTTGAGCGTTGGCGACGAAGGTTGCTTTCCCTTTGCCCTTTTCATTCCAAGGCTTCGTCTTTGAAGAGGAAGTCCTATGGCCCATCTGGTTCATTTGGGCCAGCTTGTCAATCAAGGCCTGAAAGGTGGTCGGCTTGAAGAACATCATGAATCGGGATATGGTCGCCTGCGGATCGAGGGTTCCTATAAACATGCCCACTGCAGGAGCTTCTTCGATGCGCTGTTCGCACTTCGACCATAGATTCCACCACCGTATCACGTAGTGGACCTATGTTTCGCCTGGCTTCACCCTGGCATTGGTCAGTGCCATGATTGGGGTATGTTCGCTAGCACTCGTGAAACGCTGGGTAAATAGCAGCTCCGTCTCTGCAAATGTTTTGGCAGAGTCATCCGGGAGTTCAGAATACCACTCGAATGCTGTCTCCGACAAGCTGTCAACGAATTGGCGAAGCAGTAGCTTATCGTCACCTCCAGTATTACCGCACAGAGCCCTGAATTAAGCAACATGCTGGTGTGGATTCCCCGTCCCCTTGTATACGTGGAATTTGGGGATCGTGTATCCCGGCGGGTACTTTATTTAGTCATACCAACCCGGATAGGGTCGTCCAGTTTTAACAATTTTCCCAGCCGCTTCATTCTCCTGGTGAACTCGTATCTGCTGAGCGATGTAATCATCTAGGGCAGCTTTGGAGATTGTCTCTTCCTTGGCTGTTGACAGAGCCGGCAGAGGATTTGACGTCTCACCTCTATCATCTTCAATTATTACTGGAGGATTTTCGGCTGGGGGATCCGGCTGGATCATCAGGCCCACCATATCTTGGAATAGAACGACCATTTGTTTTATATTGGCCGCTTGTTCCGTGGCCTCTTTGTCCTTCTTCTCAAGCATTCTCCGAAGGAATTCTGCATCAGTTTCCTCCTCACGACGCTGTTCTGAGGACATCTCTGAGCTTGCTTTTGGTCCTGTAAGTATGGCCATTTGCGTTAGCATTTCCTGAAGCTTTTGTTGTTGCTCCTGGGCCTTTGTTACGGATTGCGTAAGCGGTCGATAACCCATAGAGATACGGCTATCCTCTTTCCCGGATGCCATATAGACAGTGTGTACCACAATGCCCCCAGACTTGGGGCGTTTAGATTCAGTGTCCTTGATATTTGTCACAGACATGGGAATTTTCTCCGGCCTTCTCCTCTTATGGGCAGTCGAAGTTGAGGGGGCCGTTGCAGTGGGCACCTAAGTAGCTGTCATCTTCTGTGGCTTGATAGGATGGTTCTCTTCTCGCTGAACTTTCACCTTTTTCTGTCGGCGAGAGTAATCTTGATCAATTACCGAGTCTTGGACTTAACGCCAGACTTTGTAAATCTTAGAGGACAGCCGCTGAGGGGGCTGCTCCAGCTTCGCCTTTGGGGCTTTCTCCATAGGTGGAGGAGATCTTTTCAGCACAGCAGTTGGCGAATTCCTGCGCACCTTGTTAGGTAGTTCAAAGCTATTCCCGGTTGGAACAGAAGAATCAACTTCCACCATTGGAACCGGCGGAGTCAGTCCAGAAGGGGAATTGCCCCCAGCTTTCCTCACTCGGCGCCAGTGGCGACGTCGAGAGTGTCGTGCGGCCGGGATCACCTCCGCTGTTAGATCAGCTTTCCCGTGCCCCCTGTTTTGATGAGAGTCTGCTGTTGGCGTCAGTCTGTCAAAGACAGATGCTCGGTGAGAGGGAACGGCCAATCTTGAGAAGGCCGATTTTCGTGCAGGGGAAATGGCCTTGGTTACTTCACGCGGAGTGGGAACTGAAACGGCCAGTCTTGTGAAGACCGACCCATTAGCTGGAGAAGCCGCCTTGGTGACTTTAGGAGTAGGAATGGCTATCCATTTCAGGATAACGCTTTCTGGTATTGAGGGCTTCTTCACGGGCCCGTTGGAGCTTTGGCCCAGTCTATTGAAAACCGAGGCACTGGATTTGGGCAACCCGTTGAGAGGGGCCGCAGTAGTTGCAAGCCGATCAAAGACCGACTTCTTCGGAGCTTCTTGCGATGGTACAGGAGCGTTGAAGCTTGTTGGCGAAATCATGGTCCCAAAGAAAAATCCAGTGGTGGCCAGAGTCACCTGTTCCACCGGCATATCAAAGATAGAGGCCGCTTAGGGCCCATAAGTCACTCCTTCGGACGGGACGGAGCGAGAGTTGCGGTTGCAGGTAGTGCAGTTTGAAGCCATTGATCTTCTGTTTTCTGCACGGAGCAAGACACCAAATCTTAGTACCTCGAATCCACAGGCAACCAAAGCAAACATCGATTCGTTCGCGAACACGACATACGAAGTGTGGAGTGGAAAGAGGAAAAGGTCCCACCGGGCGTGCCAGAATCTGTTCCCCGCCGAAACACGGAGACGCGACCGCATAGGTTCGTCTTGCCAGAATTTCGGGGCAGATGCTAATTGGTATCCGTCCACCTCTCCGAAGATGCCAAGTTGATTTATGGCACCATGTATCGAAGGTTTAAACGGATGCGGCCAATGTAGCAGACTTCGTCAGATTCCCCCTCGTTGAGGGGTTTTTTGATTGTGGGGACGCTCTTCCCTGCAGACACAAGCCCCTGCAGTTAATTACGTTACCGCATCGAGGTAGCCACTTTCTCCTTCTCCAGATGGTTACTTCGTGTCGTGGGTGTTTGTTTTGTTTTTGGTTGCCCGTGGATTGTATACGGAGACTAATTTATGTTGTCGCCCGTAGGGCGTGGATTAGTCCAAATCCATATCTTCTTAGATTTGGGTTTGGGGTTGGGTTTAAGGATAAGTTAGTCTCATTTGAGACTAAGA
The DNA here is from genome assembly GCA_030015575.1 of Agapanthus africanus. Classification (NCBI taxonomy): domain Eukaryota; kingdom Viridiplantae; phylum Streptophyta; class Magnoliopsida; order Asparagales; family Amaryllidaceae; genus Agapanthus; species Agapanthus africanus. Next base: position 311,944,401 of record JASDDO010000024.1, read on the forward strand.
TCGACTTAAACGTATGTTAAGGATACGTTAGTCTAATTTTAGACTAAGATCAACTTAACAGTTGTTAAGGACACGTTAGTCTAATTTTAGACTAAGGTCAACTTAACCATTTGTTAAGGATACGTTAGTCTAATTTTAGACTAAGATCTACTTAACAGGATGATTTAGATCCAACAAAAGAGCATTTGGTCTCTATTGTTTTAGTTTAGGGACTTTGCGGTCAATTGCCAGTTTAAGAACATGGTGGACCAATGTTAGTTTAAAGACATCGCGGTCGAGGTTAAGGACATCATAGTCCGTGAGTTTAAAGACCCCACAGTCAAGGTTAAAGACATCATAGTCCATGGCTTAAGGACCCCATAGCCCAATGTTTAGTTTAAAGACATCACAGTCGAGGTTAAGGACATCATAGTCCGTGAGTTTAAAGACCTCACAGTCAAGGTTAAGGACATCATAGTCCATGGGCTTAAGGACCCCACAGTCTAATTTTTAGTTTAAAGACATCACGGTCGAGGTTAAAGACATCATAGTCCGTGAGTTTAAAGGCCTCACAGTCAAGGTTAAGGACATCATAGTCCGTGAGTTTAAGGACCCCACAGTCCAGTTTAGAGACATCATAATCTGTGAAGTGTGTGGTTATCGGGACCCGTCACCTCTCTGAAGACGTTGAAGGATTACAATGACAAATATCAAAGGAGTGAAGAGATTTACCCTTGAACCAAAGTTGATTGGGGATCTGTAGTCCAATTTGGAACTAATATCAATTAATTATATTATGAGCACATTGGCTCAGTTAAATCTGAATTGAGGACTTATGGCCAACTTGGGCTAAGTCCAATTACATTTGAAGTGTTGGCCCTTTATTGGACCATTAGACATTTGTCTGGGTTCAACCCCTCATTATTTAGCAATGCTAAACAAGAGTTTGAAGGCTCTGATGACATTTTGTCTTTGACTGAGCATTAAACATTATAGCTATGAGTTTTACTTAATTTTGAGATTTAGTTAAAGGAGAGGTTTTTGCCTCTGGAAACTAAGCCAATTTGGCTAAGATTGACTTTGAAATAGTGTTAAACACTAGAGGACAGCAGTGTTAAACACTGGAGACGAAACGCTCAAATTAGTGTTAAATACTAGAGAGGAAGGGGTCACGTGGGGACACGTGAGAGCGCCCAAAGGTAGGGCCAGATCTCCTTTACTTTGTCTTGCAAATAAGTGTTAAACACTTTTGATATTCTGGCCATCACGTGTTGGCACGTGATAGGCACTCATGCACTGATTTGTTAAGGATTTTATTAGGGGTCACGTGAGTACACGTGAGAGCGCCCAAAGCAAACATTGCCTTTGCTTTTATTTTCTTTATTTTGGAAGTCACGTGGGAGCACTCGAAGCATTGCCTCAGGGCTTTTTTCTTCTCATTTTGGGGATTCTGTTTAAGGGTCACGTGGGAACACGTGACCTAGTTTTATTCTCTCTTTTCTGCTCATTGAGAATGGGGGTCACGTGTTACCACGTGATCAAGTTCTTTACGTGCATGGAGAGCTTTAAGTCTCTTGTTTTAAGAATTAAATTCTCTGTAGGGTTAAACCCTAATTCTGTTTGAGAGGAATTAAATTCCTATGTATATGGAAGAATTAAATTCTTATGTAGGGTTAAACCCTAGTTCTGTTTTGGAGGAATTAAATTCCTATGAATTTGGGAGAATTAAATTCTCATATAGGGTTAAACCCTAGTTCTGATTTGGAGGAATTAAATTCCTATGAATGTGGGAGAATTAAATTCTCATATAGGGTTAACCCTAGTTCTGTTTTGGAGGAATTAAATTCCTATGAATTTGGGGGAATTAAATTCCAACTCAATTCTCCCTCTAAGTTTAGGATCTGCATGGCAGAATCTCAACCCGATGAGAATTAAATTCTCAACCTATGGGGAGATTAGCTTCTGCAGATCTTCAACCAGAGGAAGAATAAAGTTCTTTTTCAGAAGTGTTAAACTCTTAAATTGAGAATTAAATTCCCTTTGTTTTATGGAACTTAGATCTCTTTCCCCTTTCTCACCTAGGGTTTCTTTTCTCTGAAGAGATCTTTTTTTTCTCTCTTGAAAATTAAATTCTCCTCTCTTTTTTCTCTCTCTGTTGTTGTTATCTCCCAAAAAAGTAGATCTCTTCTCTTTTCTTCTTGGCTCCTATTTATGGGAGAAAGAAAAGAATCAATTTGTTTTGTCAATCTTTCATTGAAAGATTTTAATTGATTTTGTAACCAACATATTCTTTTAGATCACTCGGTGAATTTTATTCACCATTGGATTTTTAATCCAAAAGATCTTTTATTTGTTATTCCTGGCAAATTTCAGGGAAATCTTTTCTTGTATAAAATCTTTCTATAAATTAGAGATTTTTAATCACCATTGGATTTTTAATCCAACGGTACTCCATTTTCTAGAGCACCATCTTTTTTATTTGGAAAGATTTAGAGAAATATTTTTCCAGTTAGGGTTTTTGATTCTCTCTTAATTAGAATTTAATTTTATTAATCCATAGATTTTTAGAAACCCATCACGTGTTGGCACGTGACCTTCTGATTAAGCATTTGACCAGAATTTAATTCTGTTGTTTTAAAGAACTCAGAAATTATCACGTGCCAGCACATGACCCTTGGTCACGTGTTGGCACGTGATGCCCCATTGGGGTTTTTCCTTGTCATTTTATTATACCTTTAATTCTTTTCTGTGGGTTTAAAGGCCCATCACGTGTTGGCACGTGACCCCACTGATTAATTATTTTCAATTATTTATTTTATTCAGTGCCTACAGGTTTTGCCTGTAAATGGTCACGTGTCTGCACGTGATGCCTGGTCACGTGTGGGCACGTGATGCCCGATCACGTGTGGGCACGTGATGCCCGATCACGTGTGAGCACGTGATAACTCATAACTTTTGATCCCGGATGAATTATGAGCCCCATAATATATCAAATCGAAGGATTTTTCGAGGCGCTTTCGATACCATCAAAATTTAGCTATTTCACATTCGGGAGTTTGTCAAAATATAGCCCGGAAAATACCGGTTCGCATTTTCTTCCTTAGATTACACCTGCATAGCATATTTGCTCATAACTTTTGATCCCGGATGAATTATGAAGCCCATAATATATAAAATCGTAGGATTTTTCGAGATGCTTTCGATACCATCAGAATTTAGTTGTTTCACATTCGGGAGTTTGTCAAAATATAGCCTGGAAAATACCGGTTCACATTTTCTTAAACATATCGCTGCCATTAGATACCTTAGGCTCTTTTGCGCAGATTTTTTTTTTTTGCAGGAACAAGGAAGGTGAATGTAGTACCTGATACCCTTAGTCGCCAACCATTATCGATGAATCTCACCGCCCAGTGGAAGCTTCAACAGGATTTTGCATCTGATAGAGATTGAAGCAGTCATGCCAGGTAACGCTTCAAGTTTGATGAATTTACAAGTTCAATTTACCATTGTCAATCATTAAAACTGCTCAAGCAAGTGATGCTAAGTGTAACAACCCTAAACTTTCTGTACAATTTTTTTTCAAAAATACAGAAAGATGTATTTTTGCCTGAGCACAAGTTATAAGTTTGTTTTGCTTTAGAACGGTAAGAAGGAGCTTGTAGCTCATTGGTAATACCTTGCACTGCTAAACCAAAACACCAGAGTTCAAATCTCATCAGCCACATTATCTTTTTAATTTGATTTCTTTTAAAATCCCAAGAGTCTACACGTGCGTAACCCGTAAAACAAAGAGTCACACATAAAACAAATGGGTCCACGAGTCTAGACCCAGTACAGAGGACACGTGGCGACGACCCCAGCCCCGACTCGGGCCGGCGCCTCGGTCGACTCGACCGGCGCCGCCGGTCCGACTCGGGCAGAACCCCAATTTTCTTGAACCCCTGTGACCCTTGAACTCCCCCCATTAACCCTGTACTATTTAATTTCCCTGCACATTTACAGAGCAATTTAAATCACACATTTAATCCATTTTAATACAATTTTTATCACACCCTTATATTTACCCTAAACCCAAATTTTTTCTATAAATATCACACCTAAAATCTCCCTTCCTCACTTTCAAATCTCTGTCCAAACTCTTAAGAAAATTCCCTAGACTTTTTGTGTGCAAGTGGAATCAGCGAAGGGCGAAGCTCCGGCGAACTTCCGACGACAATCCGAGGAGTTTCCGGCGACGAAACGGTGCACCGGTGCTTCCCCAACCTTCCTCTTCCTCTTCTCTTGACCCTAAACCCGTAAGTCCCTATTTCTCTTCTCTTCTATATTCTAAACAATATTCAAAACTAAAACCCGGCGGAAGCGAAGTTAATCCGCCTCCCAATTCGATTTTTCCTTAAAATGTCTATTTTTCTTAAACACAATATTACCAAAATCTTATGTCATGACCATTAAATATTAACAAAGGCAATAGAATAAGTTTGACATTAAAATGATAATCGTAGTGAGTTTTAATCCACTTTTATATTAAAATACTTTTATATTTCATATCGACATGTTTATACCTTTTAACCATGCTAGCTTTAGAAAACTCATGAGGTAATGACCTACCTCCTCACAACACTCATATGTAATATAGCACGATGAAATTTGGGAACATAGATTTGGGGAAAATACGATTTTACACATAACTACCTCCGACTTATAAAAACCTTTTTCTACAAGATGTGTATTTTTAACTAATCTTTGCAATGTGCCATTACAACCAATTTCGGGGAACCCGTTCAGGATGGTGCGGATTATCGTACATCATCGGCCTAAGTAGTGCGAGATGCAGACCTCCGCAAGGAGCACACGGTCTCGAAATATTTAAAATATAATTTTCTTTAGAAAATATGATTTCTATTATAAATAAAACTTATATTTTTAATAAATAAATATATATGTAACTAATATCAAAATATCTATTTTTAATATTTATGATATTCCGCATTTCCAAAATTCAAGAAAACATCTCATTTGCAAGAAAATACCATACAAATTCCAATATTACAAATAAATACCATACATTATGAAATTAGGTTTTATTCACGAGAAATGTCATATGGATAAAATATACATCCATGAAAACTCTAAAGACGATAATAAAATACTTGAGGTGTATTTTGAAAATTATACAAAATTATTTTACATAAAACCTCCTCAAGTTATACTAAATTACAATAAGGACCCTAATAAACATAGGTTTAAGCGGGACCAGTCTTTTGAGCCTCAGGGAGCCGGAGATATGGGTGCTTGCCTATTTAAGGTAGACAACTTAACAAATGGTGTTATCAACACGGTAATCGTCTTTGAAAAAGACACAAATCCTGCCGTCCATGTGCAGCGGTTACCGATAACACCAAAACCTAATTTAGGATTCAATTTATTTTCTAATTGTCTGACTCAGACTGAGTCTCAATATAATAAATCTGACTTGAATATGATTCAAATATATAACACAATTCAATATGAATCCATATATTCAATCTGTTCAATCTATTCAATCTATATTGACTGAACCGAATCATGGATATACCTCCATCTACATGATTCTCCAGTTACATCCATTTACTGATATCATGGTTTCGGCAAGCATCCATCTATATACAATATACAATTCAAACAATACAACAACACAATCAAGACATCGCGGGGTTTATAAGGGGTAGATTGGTACGGAAGGTGTTAGAAGTGGCACGAGACTGCAACCATAAAGACACCTAACCTGAATTCAATCGCCGTTATTCCGGGTATTATTGACTGAGCCTTGTACTCTATATACCGTAGTCTCTGGTCTAGTGAGACTCCTCTCGTATATACTGGCCTCTTCTGTACCAAACTACAAACAACAACGTTAACAATATAATACAACATTATAAAACTATACTCTCTCTATGTCTATTCTAATTCTCCCTCCTCTTTGAGACTTACCGAGCGATTTGTTCGCTGACGACATTCTCCTTCTTCTTCTTTGGAATGTCGTCAGGTGATTCGGACTTACTGGAGCTCAAGCCTACCAGTGAGGATTTGGACTAGCTAGCTTTCGACACGGAGCTCTAGTTACCTGTACATTTCATTGCAGTACTTTCCATTTCTGTTATGCTAATGTTTAGGCATCGCTTTATCCCATGTATACTTTTTCCATGTACTGTAAAAAGAATGTTAATAAACAAAGTTGTTGTTCAATTATATCTATTGTCTTTGTCTCTTGTGCATTTTACTTATATTGCTTAGATACGCTTAGCGTGTTTACTTCAGAGTAAATACGTAGTGGCCTCGTCACGTCCTCTGCCCGTACATCGGGGAGCGGGGCATGACAGGTTTTGTTGGTGGCCCATGCAGGTCAGAGCTGTATGGAACCCTAACATGCAATTCAGTTGTCCTAAGCAATATAACACAAGAACCAGCAACTGAAAATATTCTTTACAATTCATACTTCTTGAATCTCATCATTTCATATACATTGAATCTATCCTAACCCGAATTTTCTTTCAAGATTATGGATTCCCCGAATAACACCAGCACCAATGTCAACAACACACCTCCACCACTACCACTCATACCTGCCGTCGCTGCTCCGATCAACGAGCAGACGGTTCTACTTGAGGCAATCCACAACCCCTGGAGGACAGCAGCAATAGACTGCTATCTTGATGAACCGACCAGAGGCAGAAGCACCTGGGGTGAAGTAATTCAGAGTTTTGCACCCCCAAACAATTTTCAGGAAAGGAGAGCTCTCTAGAAGATGAGGAATGGGCTCAAAGCGTTGAAGATGATCTGGCAGCGGCACAAGTGCCAGAGATAGCTTGGGTTCGTGTTGCGAAGTTGCAGCTCATGGACAATGCACGGGTTTAGTGGAAGGCGGAAGAAAGATGTCTTGACCAGCCTATCGAATGGAAGACTTTTCATGACATGTTCGATGCAAAGTACTTCCCAGAGACTGCCCGCTTTGATATGGAACAACAGTTCATCCATCTGCAACAAGGTTCAATATGGACCAAATCTGTAGATGAGTATGATGCTGAGTTTACCATACTCAGCAGGTAAGATATGTCTAAATATTCGATTTTATATCACATACTACAGAGCTAACACAAGACCGTAACAGATTTGTGGCCAATCATATACGACTGCTGAGATCAGAGCTAGAAGATTTCAGCAAGGATTGGACCCGGAAATCCAAGCTGCATTAGCTACAGGGGATTTCCCAACCCATGATATGGCTTTGAAAGCTGCCCGAAAATATGAGGCAGTGGTAAAAAAGAAGCGCATACCTCAATCTGCCGGAGCGAAGCATACTGCCACTCAGATGGCAGGAGGAGCCTCTTCAAGGCCAAGTGTTGAACCCAGGAGATCGGAAGAAATCAATAACCAGTTGAGTCCAAGTTTTTGCTTCTATTGCAAGAGGAATGGACACTTGTGGAAGGACTGTAGGCGCACAAAAGGGCTGTGTCTAGTTTGTGGCGCATCCAATCACGAAATTGGAAACTGTCCTTATAGAAGCAACCCAGCATACCCACCCACCAACTACCCGCAGCAGCCGGCTATCCAGGTTCCTGCACCACGTCTTGCACTCCCAGCTCCATCACCTACACAGCCTACTCGCCAATTCCATTAGGCTTTGAGGAACATGCCTCGAGGGTAGAGAAACATGCCCCAAGGACGGAGGAATGTGCCTCCGGTTAGGAGGAATGAACCATGGCATCAGGATTTCCTTTTAGCGGCCGAAGAAGCAGAGGCCGTAAACCAAGTTAACCCTGGTAATTTCCTCAACTCTTTTCAATCCTTTCGCATTCTTTTATTTCTTCACATATTTTTCATACACTACCAATAGCCTTATCACCAAACTTTCCTTGAATCCGTTACACTTTCCTTTTACAAATTTCAAGGACGAATTTTTTTTAAGGAGGGTAGAATGTAACAACCCTAAATTTTCTGTACAATTTTTTTTCAAAAGTACAGAAAGATGTACATTTGCCTGAACACAAGTTATAAAATTGTTTTGCTTTAGAACAGCAAGAAGGAGCTTGTAACTCATTGGTAATACCTTGCACTGCTGAACCAAAGCACCAGAGTTCAAATCTCATCAGCCACATTATCTTTTTAATTTGATTTCTTTTAAAAGCCCAAGAGTCTACACGTGTGTAACCCGTAAAACCAAGAGTCATACATAAAACAAACGGGTCCACGAGTCAAGACCCAGTACAGAGGACACGTGGAGACGACCCCAGCCCCGACTCGGCCGGCGCCGCCGGTCCGACTCGGGCCAAACCCCAATTTTCTTGAACCCCTGTGACCCTTGAACTCCCCCATTAACCCTGTACTATTTAATTTCCCTGCACATTTACAGAGCAATTTAAATCACACATTTAATCCATTTTAATACAATTTTTATCACACCCTTTCATTTACCCTAAACCCTAATTTTTTCTATAAATACCACACCTAAAATCACCCCTCCTCACTTCCAAATCTCTGTCCAAACTCTCAAGAAAATTCCCTAGACTTTTTGTGTGCAAGTGGAGTTAGCGAAGGGCGAAGCTCCGACGAACTTCCGACGACAATCCGAGGAGTTTCCGGCGACGAAACGACACACCGGTGCTTCCCCAACCTTCCTCTTCCTCTTCTTTGGACCATAAACCCGTAAGTCCCTATTTCTCTTCTCTTCTATATTGTAAACAATATTCAAAACTAAAACCCGACGAAAGCGGAGTTAATCCGACTTCCGATTCGGTTTTTCCTTAAAAAGTCTATTTTTCTTAAACACAATATTACCAAACTCTTATGTCATAACCATTAAACATTAACAAAGACAATAGAACAAGTTTGACATTAAAATGATAATCGTAGTAAGTTTTATTCCACTTTTATATTAAAATACCTTTATATTTCATATCGACATGTTTATACCTATTAACCATGCTAGCTTTAGAAAACTCACGAGGTAATGTCCTACCCCCTCACAACACTCATATGTAATATAGCACAATGAAATTTAGGAATATAGATTTGGGAAAAATACGATTTTACACATAACTACCTCCGACTTATAAAAACCTTTTTCTACAAGATGTGTATTTTTATCAAATCTTTGCAATGTGCCACTACAACCCATTTCGGGGAACCTGTTCGGGATGGTACGGATTATCGCACATCCTCGGGCTTATTAGTGCGAGATGCAGACCTCTACAAGGAGCATACGGTCTCGAAAGATTTAAAATACAATTTTCTTTAGAAAATGTGATTTCTATTATAAATAAAACTTATATTTTTAATAAATAAATATATATGTAATTAATATCAAAATATCTATTTTTAATATTTATAATATTCCACATTTCCAAAATTCAAGAAAACATCTTATTTGCAAGAAAATACCATACAAATTCCAATATTACAAATAAATACCATATATTATGAAATTAGGTTTTATTCACTAGAAATGTCATATGGATAAAATATACATCTATGAAAACTCTAAAGACGATAATAAAATACTTGAGGTGTATTTTGAAAATTATACAAAATTATTTTACATAAAACCTCCTCAAGTTATACTAAATTACAATAAGGACCCTAGTAAACATAGGTTTAAGCGGGACCGGTCTTTTGAGCCTCAGAGAGCCGAAGATATGGGTGCTTGCCTATTTAAGGTAGACAACTTAACAAATGGTGTTATCAACATGGTAATCTTCTTTGAAAAAGACATAAATCCTGTTGTCCATATGCAGCGGATACCGATAACACCAAAACCTAATTCAGGATTCAATTTCTTTTCTAATTGTCTGACTCAGAGTGAGTCTCAATATAATAAATATGACTTGAATATGATTCAAGTATATAACACAATTCAATATGAATCCATATATTCAATCTGTTCAATCTATTCAATCTATTCAATCTATATTGACTGAACCGAACCATGGATATACCTCCATCTATATGATTCTCCAGTTATATCCACTTACTGATATCATGGTTTCGACAAGTAATCCATCTATATACAATATACAATTCAAACAATACAACAACACAATCAAGACATCGCGGGGTTTATAAGGGGTAGATTGGTATGGAAGGTGTTAGAAGTGGCACGGGACTGCAACCATAAAGACACCTAACCTGAATTCAATCGCCGTTGTTCCAGGTATTAATGACGGAGCCTTGTACTCTATATACCATAGTCTCTGGTCTAGTAACACTCCTCTCGTATACACTGGCCTCTTCTGTACCAACCTACAAACAACAACGTTAACAATATAATACGACATTATAAAACCATACTCTCTCTGTGTCTATTCTAATTCTCCCTCCTTTTTGTGACTTACCGAGCGATTTGTTCGCTGACGACATTCTCTTTCTTCTTCTTTGGAATGTCGTAAGGTGATTCGGACTCACTGGAGATCGAGCCCACCGACGAGAATTTGGACCAGCTTGGTTTCGAACCGAGCTCTAGTTACTTGTACATTTCATTTCAGTACTTTCCATTTCTGTTATGCCATTGTTTAGGCATCGCTTTATTCCATGTATTTACTTTTTCCAAGTACTGTAAAAAGAATGTTAATAAATAAAGTTGTTGTTCAATTATATCCATTGTCTTTGTCTCTTGTGCATTTTACTTATATTGCTTAGATACGCTTAGCGTGTTTACTTCAGAGTAAATACGTAGCGGCCTCGTCACGTCCTCTGCCCGTACACCGGGAAGCGGGGCGTGACACTAAGTTGCAAAAGATCAGAGAACAAGTAGAGAATGGACTCAGAACAGACTTCATCATCCTTAAAGACGGATCTTTGAGATACGGTAGCAGATTATGTATACTAAAAGGTTCTGTTCGGGAAGAGTTAATGAAAGAAGCTCACAACTCTCCCTACTCAGTACACCCTGGAGGTACAAAGATATACAAGGATCTGCGTCAAAATTACTGGTGGTATGGAATGAAGCGTGAAGTAGCCAGAAGCATCGCTAAATGCTTGGTGTGTCAGCGAGTAAAGGCTGAATATCATAGGACAGCTGGATTACTTCAACCGCTACCTATCCCAGAATAGAAGTGGCAACACATCACAATGGATTTTATGACTGCACTTCCTCGCAGCACAAAGGGTAACGATGCGGTATGGGTTATTGTGGATCGACTCACAAAGTCAGCTCACTTCATCCCATTTCGAGTTGGCCAATCAACTGAAACATTAGCAAAGAAGTATATGGAGGTAAGAATCTAAGTAACATTTTAAATCTTCAAATATGTACTATCTCTAATAGCCATGAACTCATACAGGAAATTATAAGACTTTATGGAGTACCGATCTGCATTGTCTCCGATTATGACACTAGATTCCGATCACAATTTTGGCAAAATCTGCAAGCGAGCTTGGGAACAAGTCTGAACTTCAGCACATCTTATCATCCACAAACAGATGGTCAGTCTAAGCGAACTATTCAGATCTTGGAAGATATCCTCATAGCGTGTATGTTAGACTTCGGAGGATCGTGGGAAGATCACCTACATCTTGTGGAGTTTTCATACAACAACAGCTACCAAGCAAGCATCGGAATGACACCTTTTGCAGCACTTTATAGAAAGAAGTGTTGATCGCCATTAAGTTAGGACGACATCGAAGATAGAGAACTCCTTGGATCTGAGATGATAGTAGCAACTGTTGATGTGGTTCGTACTAGAAAGAATGCGCATAGCCCAAGATCGACAGAATCACAGGGTTGATGCAAAGCGCCGTCATTTGGAGTTCCAGCCGGGAGATCATGTATTTCTTAAGATATCTCCAAACCGCGGAGTGATTCGATTTGGAAGACGGGGTAAGCTTAGTCCAAGGTACATTGGACCGTTCGACATACTCGAACGAGTCGGTGAAGTGGCATACCGCTTGGCACTTCCACCTTCATTGGAAAGAGTGCACAATGTGTTCCACATATCCCAACTCAGAAAGTATGTGAGTGACCCCAGCCATATTTTCGATCTTTCCGAGCTCACTGTACAACCCGACTTATCTTGTGAGTAACAACCTGTTGAGATCATGGACAGGAAAGCGAAGTCACTTCGGAACAAGGAAGTCAACTTAGTTCGAGTAATATGGAGAAAAGACACTCCAGGAGAATCGACATGGGAAAGGGAAGATGAGATGCGTGCAAGATACCCTCACCTATTTGTAAACTAGTCCTTAAAATAAATTGTAAATTTTGAGGACGAAATTTTTGTAAAGAGGGTAGACTGTAACAACTCCAATTCTTGTGTACATAAAATTGATTAAAAGTTCATGTATACTTGGGGTATTTACATTTCCTGTGAGTACTATAAGTATTTGATATACTTTTGAACAGGAAGAAAGAGCTTGTAGCTCATTGGTAAGACCTTGCACTGCTGAACCAAAGCACCAGAGTTCAAATCCCATCAGCCACACATTGTTTTTACTTAAAATTCTTTTAATCCTTTAGAAGCCCAAGAGTCTACACATGCACTACACGTAATAGGGTAAGTTAAAGAATAAACAAACGTGTCCATGAGGCTAGACCAAATGTCAGTGACACGTGGCATCAAGACGCGCCCCGACTCGCCCAACTCAGGCCAGCGAATCGGCTAACTCGGCCGGCGCCGCCGGATCAACTCGGTCCGATCCCACTTTTTCTTGAACCCCTTGCATCCTTTGGACTACCCCACTCCACCTGCACTGTTTAAATTCTCTGCAATTAACCAGAGAATTAAAATACCCCCTTTTAATCCTTTTTAATGCAAATTTAAATACAATTTTTATCACACCCTTTCACTACCCTAAACCCTAGATTTTCCTATAAATACCACCCCTCAAATCACCCCCCTCACTCACAAATCCCTGCCCAAACTCTCAAGAAAATTCCTAAGACTTTTTGTGTGCAAGTGGAGTTAGCAAAGGGCGAAACTCCGACGAACTTCCGACGACGATCCGAGGAGATTTCGACGACGAAACGACGCACCAGCACCTCCTACCTCTTCCTCCTTATCTATTCTAGTCTAATAACCTGTAAGTCCCTACTTCTTTCTCTTTTCACTATTCTAAAAACATTCAAAACTAAAACCCGACGGAAGCGGAGTTAGTCCGACTTCCGATTCGGTTTTTTCCCTCAAAAAGTTCTATTTTTTCTTAAACACAATAATACCAAACTCTTATGTCATGACCATTAAATATTAATAAAGATAATAGAACAAGTTTGGCATCAAAATAATAACCGTAGCAAGTTTTATTCCACTTTTACATTAAAATACCCTTGATTGATCTCGTCCTCGTGTGTATATAAAATGTTTCACAACCAAAGAAATTTATACCGCAATCAATATAGCGCATTAATGAATACGGATCGTCCACTGAGATGTGTGTTTTGATCGATCTTGTTTTAGATGAGTCGAAATTTAAAAGATAAAAGAAAATTTAAGAAAGTTGATTCAAGATTTTTAAGATTTGATCTCAAGAAACATCAAGAAAATAGATCTAGAATCAAGAAATGTTCCAATCAATTTAGTTATCAAGATTTGTAGAATAGCTTGTAGGATTCGATCAAATTAGTTGTAGTGATGAATCTAGAGATGACTAATCTTATCTATTGATAATTTGTAGCTAGAACGATGGTGACGAATGAAGATTAGGGATCTATTGAAAAAACTAGGGTTTCTCCTTCTCTATCCCTTGTCTTTACATTGATCATCATTTGGATCTAGCCTTTAGCAAAGATAATCATCAATTATTTAATCTCTAGTTTGCAATGAAATTATCAAGAATGTGATCTCGTTCCAAATTAGGTCATTGATGATTCTTTTTCCTAAAGTTCACAAATCTCATAAGACTTAAGGTTAGTAAAAGGATCTTATCATCACTAGATCTACCGATTCTCACGAATCCTCCACAAGCGGAGATTTCACTCACACATCATGAAAATTAATGAATCAAGAATCAAGAAGTTTCATAACGCAAGAATGTAAAGAAAGCAAGAATTACAATTATCGCCTTTATTCAATCGACGACTAATTACACATTCCCTCAATTCGAGGTTACAAGATGTTGCTCTCGATCGCTCCTTTTGAAGAGGTAACTAGATCCGTTGAATTTCGCTCCGCTCGATCTCCGTGAGTCGCGTATCGTCGTGGATCTCTTGGTCGGATGAAGATTGGCTTTGCGGATAAAGGATCAATGGTTGCTTGCTTGATTTGCTTCTCAAAATGATCTTGATTTGGCTTTTGATTTGAATTTGGGCTAGGGTTTTGGTATCAAGTTGTGTCACTCAACTTGAATTTGAATTTTGGCTCCAAATGTGTAACTAACTCACCACTAATTGTGTGACTTCAAAACCGTAGATCTAGATCTCTTTTATAACCACCTCATTTGAATCTTCCCTCCAAAGCTAGGTTGTTAGAGAGAACCTTCTAGAATAAGGTTGTTGGAGGGAGCCTTCTAGAATAAGGTTGTTGCAAGGAATATTCTAGAGTGAGTTTGTTATGCAGAGCCTTCTGGAAGAAGCCGCGTGGTCTTTAAGAGTCTTCTAGAAGCAAGGGTTGTTAGATGAAGCTTCTGGATAAAATCTGATTTGATGACGTGTCAAGTAGACCGCGGATCCGCAGCGGATCGGCTAACTCGGCCGCGGATCCGCGGCCAAGTGGTGGAGTTGCTGCATGAAAATCTCTGTGCTGATTTGTGATAGCTTAATGGCACTTTTCTGATGTCTGGAATATTTTTATACTTTCTTGTTTACTGCCAGATCATAAGTCTTGGACTTGATATATTTTATCAGCACTTTTAGCAGTTCCGGCTCTTTTACCTGGAGAATTTCTTGCACACAATCTCGAGACAAGTGTTGATACACAAAAAATCATGCGTGTAATAATAAACACTTAATTTCCCTCATAATGCCGGTTATAACGTATAACACATGTTATTTGACATTTCTCAGACGGATTGCTAATATGTGCTATATTTATACTGTTCCCTGATTAAAAATCAGGAAAAGATTCAGAAGAGGCATCACGTGCTCACACGTGACCAGTGGTCACGTGATGGTTAAGCTGCAGCACAGAGCATATTTGTTCTCTAATTAAAAGTCAGGAAGAAGCTTCAGAAGAGGCATCACGTGCCAACACGTGACCAGTGGTCACGTGTTGGCACGTGATGGTTAAGCAGCGGCCAGAGAATAGAGCGCAGAAGAAGAGAAGCCCATTCCAGGGGTCACGTGCCTACACGTGACCAGCGGTCACGTGGTCACACGTGACCGGCTTTAAAAGCCTTTGACAGAATTAAATTCTGAGGAAAGATCCTTCAAATATTCCCAAAATGAAAAGGGATTATCTGAAACCGTTGGATTAAAAATCTAAAGGTGATTAAATATCACCAATTTATGGAAAAATCTTGGACTTGGAAAGATTTCCCCCTAAATCTAACCGAAATAACAAAGAGATATCTTTGGATTTAAAATCCAAAGGTGAATAAAATTCATCTAATAATCTAAAGGCCCAGATTAATGAGGAAGATAAATCAAATCTCTCAATAAACAAATCAAATATTTCAATAAAAGATTCACTAAAACAGATTGATTCTTTTCCTTCTCCTATAAATAGGAGCCAAAAGAGAGAGTTTGGGACATACATACACACACAGAGAGAGAGAGAGCCTTGAAATCTTGAAAATTCAGAAGGAAGAATTTGATTCTCTGCAAAAAAACACCCTAGGTAAGAAAAGAGAGGCTTCAAAAGAGAATTTAATTCTCAGAAGAGTTTAACTCTTATATAAAAAAAAGAACTTGGTTCTTTCTCTGGTTGAGGATCTGCAAAGTGCACATCTCCCCATGAATTGAGAATTTAATTCTCATTGGGTTGAGATCCTGCCATGCAGATCTAAAACATAGAGGAGGCATTGAGTTTTGAGAATTTAACTCTCACAGAATTATAGGAATTCAATTCCTTTGAGATAAAGTTAGGGTTTAACCCTATATTATAGGAATTTAATTCCTTAAAAATGGACAGAACCAGGGTTTAACCCTAATTGAGAACTTAATTCTCTAAAACCCACAGGAATTTAATTCCCTTAAAAAAGAAAAGAAATTAGGGTTTAACCCTATCTAAGAATATAATTCTTCAGAAGAAAACTGGAATTTAATTCCTCTAAAGTTTATTGCTAGGGTTTAACCCTATGAAGAATTTAATTCTTAAAAGATGAACAGATCTTTAAAATATACAAAGAATCAGAATCACGTGCTACCACGTGACCTCTGTAAAGATCCACATAAAAGAGCTTCGAGGCAACGCCTCACGTGCCCCACGTGACCTCTGGGGCACACAGAGAAAAAGGCAAAAGAAACAGAAAAGAGCTCTAGGGCGCTCTCACGTGCTACCACGTGACCCCTTGGCTGGGGCTCTGACAGACAAACAACCAAATTCCCATCACGTGACAGCACGTGATGCTCCAAAGTATTCAATGCTTTTGGCAGAACAAAATAAAGGGAAGCAGGGCGCTCTCACGTGCTACCATGTGACCTCTCTTGCCTTAGTGTTTAAACACTAAATTGAAACCTCTGTATCCAGTGTTTAACACTGATTTGCCCTAGTGTTTAACACTAATTTAAAATCTCTGTATCCAGTGTTTAACACTGATTTGCTCTAGTGTTCAAACACTAATTTGAAAAACTCTATTTGCAGTGTTTAACACTGATTTTTTTAGTGTTTAACACTAATTTGAAATCTCTATTCCCGGTGTTTAACACTGATTTGCTTCAGTGTTAAACACTAATTTGAAATCTCTATTTACAGTGTTTAACACTGATTTGCTTTAGTGTTTAACACTAATTTAAAAGCCATGTTGCTAGTGTTTAACACTGATTATCTTTTAGTGTTTAACACTAACTTGCTAATCTTATTCCCAGTGTTCAACATTATTGATCTCTAGTGTTTAACACTAGCTTTAGCCCAATTGGCTAATTTCTAGAGGCAAAGCCTCTCCTTCAATGAGCCAACAGAGGGCCAATATTGGACTTAGCCCAAGCTGGCCATAAGTCCTCAATTCAAACTTAACTGGGCTGATGGGCTCATAATATAATTAATTGATCTTGGCTCCAAATTGAGCCAAAGATCATCCAATCTACCTTGATTTAAGGGTACATCTCTTCACTCCTTTGATACTTGGCGTTGTAATTCCTCAACGTCTTCAAAGAGGTGACGGGTCCCGATGACCATACATTGATACGGACTGTGGGGTCCTTAAGCTCATGGACTATAGGGTCCTTAACCTTGACCGGGATGTCTTAAAACTAACGCCGGACTGTGGAGTCCTTAAATCCTCGGACTATGATGTCCTTAACCTTGACCACAACGTCTTAAAACTAACAACGGACTATGATGTCCTTAACCTTGACCGGGATGTCTTAAAACTAACGCCGGACTGTGGAGTCCTTAAATCCTCGGACTATGATGTCATTAACCTTGATCGCAACGTCTTAAAACTAACAACGGACTATGATGTCCTTAACCTTGACCGGGATGTCTTAAAACTAACGCCGGACTGTGGAGTCCTTAAATCCTCGGACTATGATGTCCTTAACCTTGACCGCAACGTCTTAAAACTAACAACGGGCTATGATGTCCTCAACCTTGACCGGGATGTCTTAAAAAAAACTCCGGACTGTGGAGTCCTTAAATCCTCGGACTATGATGTCCTTAACCTTGACCGCAACGTCTTAAAACTAACAACGGACTATGATGTCCTTAACCTTGACCGGGATGTCTTAAAACTAAAGCCGGACTGTGGAGTCCTTAAATTCTCGGACTATGATGTCCTTAACCTTGACCGCAACGTCTTAAAACTAACAACAGACTATGATGTCCTTAACCTTGACCGGGATGTCTTAAAACTAACGCCGGACTGTGAGTTCTTAAATCCTCGGACTATGATGTCCTTAACCTTGACCGCAACGTCTTAAAACTAACAACGGACTATGACGTCCTTAACCTTGACCGTGATGTCTTAAAACTAACGCCGGACTGTGGAGTCCTTAAATCCCCGGACTATGATGTCCCTAACATTGACCGCCATGTCTTAAAACTAACATTGGACCGTAATGTCCTTAAACTACCTACTGACCGCAATGTCACTAAACTAAACAACATGGCTCCCTTAATTACTCTCTTGTCGGATCTAAACGATCCCGTTAAGTTGATCTTAGTCTAAAACTAGACTAACGTATCCTTAACAAACGTTTAAGTCGATCTTAGTCTCAAATGAGGCTAACGTATCCTTAAACACAACCCCCAAACCCAAATCTAAGATAATACGGATTTGGACTAGTCCACGCCCTACGGGCGACGACATAACTCAATCTCCGTATACAATCCACGGGCAACCAAACAAAAAATAAACACACACGACACGAAGTGATCATCTGGAGAAGAAGAAAGTTGTTACCGCAATGCGGTAGCGTAATTAACTGTAGGGGCTTGCGCCTACAGGGAAGAGCGTCCCCACAATAAAAAAACCCTCAAGCGAGGGGGAATCTGACGGAGTCTGCTACATTGGACGCATCCGTTTAAACCTTCGATACCTGGTGCCATAAATCAACTTGGCATCTTCGGAGAGGTAAACAGATAGCACCAATTAGCATCTGCCCCGAATCTCAGGCAAGACGTCCCTGCGCCGCGCCGTATTTCGGAGGGGAACATATACCAAACACATTTAGATGATTACAAATAGTAGGGAAATTGATGTGTTAAAAATGCAATATTTTCCACTGATCAACCCTTATGTTTCATTTCGACATGCTTGAACTTTTTAAAATCGTATTACCTTAGAAAACTCACGAGGTAATGACCTACCTCCTCACAACACTCATATGTAACATAGCAAGATGAAATTTGGAAATATAGATTTGGGGAAAATACGATTTTACACATAACTACCTCCGACTTATAAAAACCTTTTTCTACAAGATATGTATTTTAACAAATCTTTGCATATGCGAAACCCATTCGGCATGGTGCGGATTATCGCACATCCTCAGGCCTAGTAAAGTGAGATGCAGACCTCCGCAAGGAGCTTACGATCTCGAAAGATTTAAAATACAATTTTCTTTAGAAAAAGTGATTTCTATTATAAATAAAACTTATATTTTTAATAAATAAATATATATGTAATTAATATCAAAATATCTATTTTTAATATTTATAATATTCCACATTTCCAAAATTCAAGAAAAACATCTCATTTACAAGAAAATACCATACAATTTCAATATTACAAATAAGTACCATATATTATGAAATTAGGTTTTATTCACTAGAAATGTCACATTGATAAAATATACATCAATGAAAACTTTAAAGACGATAATAAAACACTTGGGTGTATTTTGAAAATTATACAAAATTATTTTTACATAAACCCCCTCAAGTTATACTAAATTACAATAAGGACCCTAGTAAACATAGGTTTAAGCGGGATTAGTCTCTTGAGCCTCAGAGAGCCGAAGATATGGTTGCTTGCCTATTTAAGATAGACAACTTAACAAACGGTGTTATCAACACGGTAATTGTTTTTGAAAAAGACACAAATCCTGTCGTCCATGTGCAGTAGTTACCGATAGCACCAAAACATAATTCAGGATTCAATTTCTTTTCAAATTGTCTGACTTAGACTGAGCCTTGATATAATCAATCTGACTTGAATATGATTCAAGTATCAAATTTCAATACAACATGGATCTATGAATCCGTCTATTCAATCTAATCAATCTATATTGACTGAACAGAACCATGGATACACATCCATCTACATGATTCTCCAGTTACATCCATTTACTGATATTATAGTTTCGGCAAGTCATCTATCTATATACAATATACACTTCAAACAATATATCAATACAATCAAGACATCGCGGGGTTTATAAGAGGTAGATTGGTACGGAAGGTGTTAGAAGTGGCACGAGATTGCAACCATAACACACCTAACCTGAATTCAATTGCCGCTGTACCGTGGCTGAACGGTTCCTTGTGGTCCGTATACCTTAGTCTCCGGAATAGTGGGACTCCTCTCGTATACACGGGCATTCTTCTGTACCAAGCTACAAACAACAGCGTTAACATTAAATACAACATTATAACAATATACTCTCTATCATTTCTATTCCATTCTTGTCTATTTACGAGATTTACCGAGAGATTTGTTCGCTGACGACATTCTCTTTCTTCTTCTTTGGAATGTCGTCAGGTGATTCAGACTCACTGGAGATTGAGCCCACCATCGAGGATTTGGACCAGCTAGCTTTCGACCCGGAGCTCTAGTTAATTGTATATTTTATTTCAGTATTTTTCATTTCTTTTATGCCACTGTTTAGGAAATGCTTTCCATTCCATGTATTTACTTTTCAGATGTATTGTAAAAAGAATTTTAATAAATAAAGTTGTTGTTCAATATATATCTATTGCCATTGTCTCTTGTGCATTTTACTTATATTGCTTAGATACGCTTAGCGTGTTTACTTCAGAATAAATACGTAGCGGCTTCGTCGCGTCCTCTGCCCGTATACTGGGAAGCGAGGCGTGGCACAATTTTGAGACCAGTTAAATCAATAAGAATCTCTCAATAAAAGATTTTCTCAAAACTTATTAACAATTTACTTCTCATATATAAAGGACCCGAGACTTCAAGTCTCAGATAGAGAAGACCCCCCATAAGCTTCCGTGAAAAAATACATAAGGTTTTCAAAAACGTTCCACGAACAACAGAGAATTTAATTCTCAAAAGAAGAAGAAGATCTCCTTCCTTAAAAAACGCTAGGTAAAAAAAGATCAAAATATCTCATTTGCATAGTATAATGGAAATAAGGGTTTAACCCTTCATGCGAGAACTTAGTTCTTCCTCTGATTTGAGATTTGCAATGCAAATATTCCCATAGGTTAAGAATTTAATTCTCATCAGGGAGATTCTGTTCTTCAGACTCAAAGCCTAGGAGAAAAGAACTAGGTTAAAAAGGAAAACAACAACAACATATGTTCAGGGAATTTAATACCTCCGAAATTAGGGTTTAACCCTACATAAAAAACTTAGTTCTAATAAAAAGAAAAGAAGAACTTAGTTCTCCAATAAAAAAAACGATCCGAGGTCTTCAAAAATAGAGATCTTGATGATCACCAATAGCCAAAATGTCATTAACAGAAATTAAATCTCTAAAAAAAGAAGAAAAAAACTTAGCATATCACGTGAAACATACGTGGGCGCCAGAGAAAAATTAATGCTTAGCACTATTATAGTGCCTCACATGTTTCTCACGTGAGTGCCCAAAATGAAAAGTCTAAACGCCTCACGCGCTTTACACATGAGCGCCAGAGCTCTAACCAAGAGCTAACCACTTCTGTATGGAGAAAAGGGGGTGAACAAACAAAACCCAAAATCAATGCTCAGCGCCGTACGCGCTTCACACGTGAGTGCCATACAAAGCGTTTAGCACTTTATACTCGGTCAAAATGACTAAATGCTTAACACTGATTGGGCAGCTCTCATATCTGAGCGCCTCACGTGTTTCATATGTGAGCGCCAGAGCTACAAATAAGTGCTTAGCACTCCTGAGTAAAACAAAATGGAAAGCCCAAGACCAAGTAGACCAAGTCCAAATTGGCTAAGTCTGTGAAGTTTTTTGCAGCTGAGCCCAAATGCTCTGTTTGTTGGATCTTACATAAAAATGATCCTTAAAATATTGCTAAGTTGATCTTAACCTCAAATATAGCTAACGTATCCTTAGTTAAAAATTAATTGAGCCCAAATGCTCATATATTTAATTTGATCTTAATCTCAAACTAGATTAACGACCCTTGAATAAAACAAAATATTTTTGAACTAAAGGAATATATAATCTAAGTTCAAAACCAAACCTAAATATCAAATATACGGATTTGGACTAATCTGCATCCTACGGGCGACGACATAAAATAGTCTCCGTATACAATCCACGGGCAACCTCATAAAAACAAACACAACACGACACGAAGTGAACTGCTGGAGAAGGAGAAGGTGGTTATCGCAACGCGATAACGTAATTAACTGCAGGGGCTTGCGCCTGTAGGGAAGAGCGTTCCCACAATAAAAATAACCCTCATAAATGAGGGGGAATCTGATAAAGTCTGCTACAACGGTCACATCTATCCTAACCTCCGATATACTGTGCTATAAATTAACTTAATATCTCCGGAGAGGTCGATGGAGATGTCTAAATAGCGTCTGTCCCCAAATTCAGGCGAGATGTCCCAGCGTCTCAGTCCGATCTTTCGGTGGTGAACAGATTCTGGCATGCCCGATGGGACCTTTTCCTCTTTCCACTCCACACTTCGTATGTCGTGTTTCGCGAACAAAATCGAGGTTCGCAATAGTTGTCCTTGGATTCGAGATACTAAAACTTGGTGTCTTTCTCCTATGCAGAAAAATCAATGGCTTCTAACTGCACCTCTTGCAACAGCAACTCCCGTTCCACTCCAACTGTAGGAGTGACCTATGGGCCCAACGCGGCCTCTATTTTCTCAATGCCGGTGGGTTAGGTCACACAAGCCACTACCGAACTGTTTTTCGGGACCATGCTCCCACCTGTGAGTTTCGATGCCTCAACGCCGTAAGAAGAAGCTCCTAAAAAGTCGGTCTTCGATTGGCTAGCAACCACGACGGCCCTCATCAGCAAGCCATCAAACTCTGGTGTCTCAGTCTTCAACAGGCTGAGCAAGAACTCAAACGGGCCTGTAAAGAAGCTCGTGATACATGAAGGGGCTACCCCAAAATGGCTAGCCTTCCCTACTCCTGCTACAGGAGAAGCCGTCAAAGGTGCTTCCCCTATCAGACGATCAGTCTTCGAAAGATTGGCCGGCTCTCCTCAAACTTTAACAAAGACGTCGGCCTTCAATAGGCCGACACTGATTGAAACTCCTCTGCAAAACCAGGGGCATGATGAAGCAGCCTTCAAAACTCGGTTCCTTCAACAAGGCACGCTCGACGTCGCCACTGGCGCCGAGTGAGAAAAGCTGGTGGCAACTCCCCCTCTGGACTTACCCGACTAGTTCTAATGGTGGAAGTCGACGTTGCTGTTCCAACCGAGAACAGCTTTGATCCGCTCAGGAGGGTACGTAAAAACTCCCCAACGGCGGTGTTAAAGAAATCACTCCCACCTGCAAAAGTTACAGTGCAGGCCAAGCCGGAGCGGCCTCATCAGCGGCTCTCCTCACAAATTCATAGGGTCTGGCGGAAAGTCCAAGACTCTGTGATTGATGAAAATCACTCTCGTCAACCAAAGAAATTGAATGCTCGGTAAGAAAAAGACCATTCATTCGCCATACAAATAGGGAATTTTTCTAAACAGGTGACTCTATCAACTCCAATCTCTCATAAAAGAATGAGGCTAGAGAAAACTCTACCGCACATGGAAAACTCCAAAGGCGATGGATCTAAACACCGCAAGTCTGGGGGCATAATCGTACATACGGTCTACATGGCTTCAGAAAAAGAGGAAAGTCGTGCCTCGGTGAGTCATCGACCACAAACCTGATCGCTGACTAAGGCTCAGGAGCAACAGCAAAAGCTCCAGGAAATGCTGACCAAAATGGCAGCACTTACCAGACAAAAAGAAAGTCCGGATAAATAGGCCGAACAGCGCCAAGAGCAAAAGACCGATACAGAGTTTCTGCGAAGGGTGCTCGAGAGAAAGGACAAAGAGGCTGCTGAGCAAGCTGCTAACATAAAGCAGATGGTTCTTTTATTCCAAGACATGGTTGGAATGATGATCCAACCAGAACCCCCGGCCGAAGATCCGCCGATAATCATCGAGGATGATAGTGGATCAAACCCTCCTCCGGCCTTATCAGAGGCCAAAGAAGAAACTATTTCCAAGGCAGCCCTTGATAATTACATTGCTCAACAAAAAAGAGCTCACCAAGTTAATGAAGCCGCTGGCCAAATTGTCAGAACTGGACGACCGTATCCAGGATGGTATGATCAAATCAAATACCCACCGAGATATACGATCCTCAAGTTCCATGTCTACAAATGAACAGGAAACCCTCATCAACATGTCGCGCAATTCAGAGCTCTGTGTGGCAACACCGGAGGCGACGACAAATTGTTGCTCCGCCAGTTCATCGGCAGCCTGTCAGAAACGGCCTTCGAATGGTACTCGGAGCTCCCAAATGACTCCGTGAAAACATTCACGGAAATGGAGCTGCTATTCACACAACGGTTCGCCATCGTGAGCGAACGCACACCGATGACGGCGTTAATTAATTCCAAGGTAAAACCGGGAGAAACAAGGGTCCAATACGCAATCCGGTGGCGGAACCTGTAGTCTAAGTGCGAACAGTGCATTGAAGAATCTCCCGCCGTGGGCATGTTCATCGGGACCCTAGATTTTCAAACGACTGTGTCTCGGTTTATGACATTCTTCAAATCAACTACCTTTCAGGCTCTGATAGATAAACTGGCCCAAATGGACCAGATGAGCCACATGCTTTCCTCCTCAAATAAAGACACTCGAAATAATAAGGGCAAAGGAAAAGCGGCCTTCGTTGCCAATACTCAACAATAATCGGGTAGCCCAAAACCGGCTGCTCGCCAAAGCAACGCGCGTCCGCGCCCATTCTTGGAGGAAAGAGTAGGACGCGCTTACTCGTTTCCCCACGACAAAATGAGGAGACTGTTCGAATTAGCAAAGCGTAATAAACTCATCACATTACTAGATACGCGGCGTCCACCGTAACCCGGTGACGTCAACAACCCTAACTACTGCTCCTATCACAGAATGGTGAGCCACCCAATTAAAGATTGCTACGTCTTCAAGAACTGGGTCGAAAACCAGTATCAACAGGGGAAATTCGCGATTTCTGATAACTGGAGGATAAACACACCCCAGAAGCACACTCCCAAAAAGGTGGATGCGCATGGGGCATCATGCTCACTCGTGGAAGAAACTCCATGGGAAGTCGTTCTTTCAGCAAAAACCAAAAGAATGCTGAAAGATTTACATGCATGTCCAGCAGCCATGTGGAAAATCCCACTTGAACCCGAAATAATCGAAGGGATGTTAAAATCTCGTCCCGCACCAAAAATTGTTGACGAGGGGAAAAAACCCCAAGTCAAACCTTCGAAGAAAATGAAGAATACCAAGAAACCTATGCAGCCTGCCGAGTATGACGACAAGCACACAAAAATACATTGACTCGCTGGAAGAGTACAACTAGAAGGTGTGGACACCAGTCACGCTGGAAGAATTCCTCAAGTTTATTCTTGAGGGCGAAGACAGTGATAATGATGAGGGAAATGACTCATCAGAAGACACCGAAGACCGTACAGCAAGTTGCCACATTGTCTCATATTCGTCGTTATATGATGAAGAAGCTCCCTCAGCGTCAGAAAACAACGCAGAGGAACTGGGGGCAGAATCGGCGCTAAAATCCTCGGAACTACCAGAAGACGACCCAATTGAGAGACTGTTAAACGAAGCCTTTCAAAAAGCAAAGTTGACCGAGAAAGCGAGACAGCCATATATGAAAAGTCTAAGCGCCAACGTCAAGATAAAGAAACTGCGGCGAGGACGAGCCATAAAAGACTCCGACCAAACCAAAGCACACCTGCTACAATTAAGAGCAAGATCAAAACAGAGAAGCGGTTCGCCAAAGCCCTGTCAATGGGGATGAAGCTGCCACCTCTCGTAAGGAACACTCCCGAAATCATGTACTTCGATAGAGAAGAATCACATCCAGACTACTACCTATATCATCGGAGGGTCACACACCCCCACCGAGGAATACAGTGCCTTCAAGAAGTGGTAGCAAGGGTACGTTGCCCATAAAAAATAC
Source organism: Agapanthus africanus (assembly GCA_030015575.1). NCBI lineage: Eukaryota > Viridiplantae > Streptophyta > Magnoliopsida > Asparagales > Amaryllidaceae > Agapanthus > Agapanthus africanus. The sequence continues at coordinate 311,970,263 of JASDDO010000024.1, forward strand.
TCAAGAGAATGAAGCGCGAAGCTCGCGCTTGTCGACAGCAAAATAGTAGGATGAATGCGCATGAAGAAACGACTGATAACTGTCATATGGTTGGTACCAGTTCGGATGGAGGAAAACCTCCAGTTCTTACGTTCGGAAGTGATTCCGAGGATGAAACGTCCCTCAACCCTCGAAAAAAGAGGAGAATAACTGCGAGAATATTCAGCTGCATAACCGCACGCTGCCTGAGAAGAACCCCGGACCTTCAAACAAAGGTTTAAATAAAAAAGACAAAGGGAAAGGGAAAATCCGTGAGGAAATTGCCCTCGATGACGGACTGGTAAAAGAGCCCACTACAGAAGATCCGCCTAAGAAAAACAATGTGGATTACAATGTCCTGGCACATATGAGGAAAATACCTTCACAACTGAGCATATTGGATGCTCTCCTCTTGTCCAAAGAGGTACGAGATTCCCTTATCAAGGTATTACAAGAGCCCAATTGGTTCCAAGGTTTCCTCACAGAGGAGAAGATGAAAGATGAACTGGCTGAAATCCACACGACCGATATTACATTCAGCGATAGGGATCTCCTCCTCGGTACATGCGAGCATAATCGCCCGTTATACGTCACTGAGTACTGCCACGACATCAAGATAGGAAAAATTCTTGTCGACAACATATCCTCCGTTAACCTTCTCAACGTAAGAGTGCTGAAGAAAATTTGCATGAACGTTCAGCACCTTACCCGAGATAAAATTACCATCTCCGGGTTTGACTCACAGTCATCACGGACGCTTGGCTCTGTAATACTGACACTACGCTTCGGGCTGCTCGTCGCTGACATTAAATTTCTTGTCATTGACGCCAAAACTTGCTATAACGTTTTACTCGGCAAGCCTTGGTTATACGAGTACAATGTCATACCTCCTACGCAATATCAGTGTATGAAGTATTTCAAGAATGGCTCGGAGTACACCTGATTGGTTGGTGATTTTGTGCGTGCGCTTTCACTTTTAAAAGATAAATCAAAGAATATTAACCGCAATCAAGAACGGTGTCGCTTGGTAGCTAGCCGGTTGAGTACGGGTCGGTCCACAGGGATTTTGTGTATTTTCTAGTTGTTCTAACGAGTTAATTCTAATTGTGGTGGATTTGATTATCAATAAAAACTAAAGTTGATTTAGATTAGGATTAAAACCTTGCTAGGGTTAGGTTTAGATTAAGTTTGGAAAGTCAATATGTCTCACCGCTTTCTATGCCCTAATTAAGAACTATTTAGGTGTTAAGGTAATAATTAACAAAGGGGATTAGCACGATCGGGAAGAAATTATGTTTCTTCCTCTAAGTCCTTGTCCGTCCTTTCTTAACTCTTACTCTAACCTCCATGGAAAACATACACAACCGGTCTTTAACTATGGTATCACCGCTACCTCTTGGGATAGGGTGCCGTAGTGAGCGGTGTGTGTAGGTATGCATATAGTCCTATTTAAAATGTATAACGGGCAAGAAAGGGGTGAGAGATTTTCATCTCTCAAACCTTTCCCATTCCTAACCCTAACAAGTGAGGAACTACTCACTCATTAGGGAATTGTTAAACGAATTCATTTTTTTGTTTGTTTTTAATAACTTAATTATCTAAACTACGGCAAATAAATAAAATTTATAACTAGGGCAGATAAATAAAATTTATATTAGGACAGAAAAGAAATTAAACTAAGGCATAGAAAATAAAAACTTACTTTTTATTTGATGCACTCATCAAACATTTACAGCGAATAAAAATTCTGAAATTAGGAATTAAAAAGAGACATGCTCCAAAAAGAGCTGTAGGGTTCCTATTTATAGATTATAGAAACCCTAGGGTTTACATCTGATCCTTATCTACATTTACAAAACAACCCTGAGAAGCCTGGTCAACGCACCGCCACCCACCGACAATTAGCACCGACACGTGCACAGTATGGCCGCGGAACCGCGGCCATATGCCTTGTTTGGCCGCGGATCCGCGGCCATATGGCGGAGTCTTTGGCTCTGTTCCTCAGGTATATTTGATGTTGCTTTTTCCTTGACTTTTCTTCACTTGGTTCTTCAGAATGTCTTATAGTTTCTTCCAGATTTCCACAATGCATAATGTTGTGGACTTTTACCGTTTGCTTCGTGTTGAAGTCTTGAATCTTGTGCTGCCTTTGTGCAATTGAACTGTTTGCTGATCTTCGTTTGTTCCTCAAACTGTAGGCGACATGATAAAGATTCTTCTGTTTGTTGGTCGTAGTCTCACTTTTGTAGCTTCTTTTCATCATTTTCACTGTTTTGTTCCGAGAACCTATAACCTGCATCTATTCAACAGACATGGATCAAAAGAACCTATTTATTTGCAAAATGAATAAGAATGGGGAATATAATAATGCAAAATTATGATATGAACAAATACCCCCAAACTTATATTTTGCTCGTCCTCGAGCCAAATTAGTTTATTCTCGAAAAAGCCTAACCTCACTTTCGCAGGGAAACGCGATTGCACTGAGCTCGTGCAACAAGCCATTAAACCTTTTGGTGTCCCTAGTAGGAGGAGTGTTGTCTCTTGAGGGGTTTCAGCGGATACTACCCACAAAATCCTATCAATTTGGCCTATTGACTTTTATTCTTCAATTCGGTGTTCTAGCAAGAAATTCTATTATCTTCAACTCAGAAATTTATCAACCCATATTTTTCACGCTTCCTTATCATTTAACTTAAGATTGTATATGTTCTGTAAATTTACTTAGCTTTTAGTATCTTTTGAATTTTCCTTCTAAGGTTCCATCTCAACTTAGGAATTTTTATCATCTCTACTAAAGATATAAGTCCTATTTTTCATTCCTATCTCTCATCCAAACCCCAATCATATACCCTTACGTGTGTGTATGTATCACCCCTACACTTGGAAATTCAATTCGAGCTATTATACTCTTGTCCATTGTCCAAAGTATTTTTAATTGGTGAATTTTAGATGAAATTGCTCACACATCCTTCATGCGACCGTTAATACTTCTTGAGGTACTAACGACCGATTACAAAATGTGTTCACGCATTAAGGCGTAATTCCTCGTCTTGTAACACCTAAGGCTTTAGCAGTGACTCCCAAACCAGTTGGTCTAAGGCACTAGGTGATAAAGCACCCTCGCTAAATTTTTTTTATGCAGCCTTTAGTAATTACAAAACCAGTGTTCATTTTTTTTATATCTCTTTATTCACACTTATAATTTTATTTTCCTTCATACTAAGGATTTTAGACAAGAGCGTTTCAAGGTCTCCTCTACTATTCCAAGTTTCAAGGTGCGTGTTTGTGCAAGTTGTAGGGTACATATTTTCAGAATTTGGACTTAAGCTTAGGGATTATTTTTCAGAGTTACACTTCAATAAAAAATTTAATACTCTTCCTTTATTTTGACTTAGCCCAAGAAATGAACTCAAAATTTGCCTATTTCTAAGTAACCCACAAAGACATATATTTTCTACCGTTAAATTTTAAGAAAGGTTATTTTTAGGGTTTTTAATTTACTAAGTTTAGGATCTAGTTTTTCCTAACTAGTTAACCGTCTTGTTAAACTTAAGTCAGTTATGGCCAAAATTGAATTTTTCAATTTTTATAATTTTTCAAATTTTTCAGTTTTTATTTGATTTTTATATTTTTCTATTTTTATAATTTTTTATAAAGATGCAATGCAGAATTAAACATGCAAAAGAAAAAGGAAAAATATGTACAAATTTTTAAAAAAAAATATGCAATGCAAATGATAACTATTTACAACCACCTTCTCCCCTAAACTTGCCAAAAGAAGTGCCCTCACTGCTCGGCCCTACGCCGCCCCCTTGAGCATGAACGGGAACGCTCCTCCCTAGCCAGCAGGGTTCGGATCCCCTGCTCTACTTCAGTCAAATGCCGATCATGCTCCCTTGCTATCCCCCTCAACTCGTCAATGCCCCTGACAGCTTTTCTCATTAAATTTGCATGTTCTAAGGGGGTGAGTTCTCCCTCGCTCGCGGTCGAGCTGGAGCTAGGTGTTCGGGAGGGCATGTGTTCCGCCGGTTCAGTTCTTGCCCAAACATCCATCAGGCGTGTATAGGACGTAGATACGCCCTTAATGAAAGGCCTGACCGGTATGCCTCCAACCATGTAAAATTCAAACTCCTCCACGGGGAGGAAATAGCGACACAGTTGTATCACTAGCATGGGGTAAGGGTAGTTTGCGGCTCTTTTGCTCGCACCAATTGAGTTCAGCAGCACCGTGCACATATCGAATCGAGGGTTCCTAGTCATAAGTGTGTGCACAATATGCAGTGATGGAGTGAAAAATGTGGTGTTGTGGGAACTCCCAAAAATATTGTTTTGTGTCCACCGGCACACAGTTAAAACATTGGCGAAAAGGGTTCTCGCTTGGATCCCCTTCCGTGGTTCCCTCGAGCAATCATTGCCCATTAAGGACATGTAATCCTCAAACTGTAGTAGTTGATCATGAACGGGTATCCGAGGGATTAAAGTGAATTCATGTATGAAGTCTCTATCAATTATAATCTCCCTATCACCCCACTGCAATTTTATAAAGCCATATTGGGCGAGACACCCATCTTCCATGCACTTGTAAAAACGAGTGACTAATTCTGGAAGGGCGTAAGCATTTGGGTGATTATATATCAAAAAATTCCAGCTCCTACGTGCTATTTCATTCGCAAAGTAACTCCCATATACCGCATGTGAAAAAATTTGTGAAAAGTCACGCTCTAGTTGCATATTGGGAGCCATCAGATAAGCTACAGATCTACAGAAATTAAAAACAGAGAGGATTTTCAGAGATCGAACCTCCCCTGAAAAAATTAGGGGTTGAAGACACAGGAGTGCGGCGCTTGCGCGGTCGGATGCGGCTTCGGGCGGCGGTTCCGCGGCGGCAGGACGAGATCTCTCTGCAAAAAGAGCGGCGGCGGCTAGGGTTTGCTGTGGAGATTTGTTTTTAGGGTTATGAAAACAGAGGGGTCGGGTTCTTTATATAGGGAGGGTGTTTGGTTATTTACAAATAAACCCCTCTAAAAAGAGAGAATATAAAAAAATTATTTTATTTCCTAAATTTGGAAATTTACAAAAATACCCAATATTTTTTTTCAATTTTTTTTATGTTATTTTGTATTTATATAATTACAAATGATACATACCCCCAAACTTGTTTGAAACAATGTTTTGGCTAGATGATCGAAAATTCGGGGGTAGATGGAGGAAGATCAGTCAGTATAAATCGGCTCCTGCAAAAACAGGAGCTCCTCCTGCAAAAACAGGAGCTCCTCCAACGGGTCCGCAGTGAGGAACGGTTTGAGTCGATGTCCATTTACTTTAAACAGTGTACCGTCCTCCGGGTTTTCTAGATCTACCGCACCATGCGGATATACGGTGCGTACTAAAAACGGCCCTTTCCATCTAGATTTGAGCTTGCCGGGATGGAAGTGTAACCGAGTGTCATAAAGCAAAACCTGTTGACCAGGTTTGAAAGTTTTGCACATAAGGTGTTTGTCATGGAACACCTTCGTTCAGTTTTTAACAATTACCGCATTCTCATAGGCCTCATCCCGCAGCTCATCTAATTCATTCATCTGCAGCTTTCTATTGCTGCCCGCATCTATCAAGGATAAATTCAACTCTTTAATCGCCCAAGATGCTTTGTGCTCAATTTCAACAGAAAGGTGGCAAGCCTTCCCATAAACAAGATGGTATGGAGACATGCCAAGATCGGTCTTGTAGGCAGTACGAAATGCCCATAGTGCATCAATCAGTTTTGTTGACCAATCTTTACGGTTTTTAGAAACCGTTTTCTCCAAAATTTGTTTAATCTGCCGATTCGAAACCTCGGCTTGCCCACAAGTTTGGGGATGATATGGTGTTGACAATTTATGAGTAATGGAATATTTGCGCATTAAGGACTCAAATGTCCTATTACAGAAGTGAGATCCATTATCACTTATAATCGCGCGAGGATGCCCAAACCGAGAAAAAATGTTTTCTTTAAGAAATCTAACGACAACCTTGTCGTCATTCGTTCGGCTGGGCACAGTCTCGACCCATTTTGAAACATAGTCAACAGCCAGTAGAATATACATATTCCCAAAGGAATTGGGAAATGGTCCTATGAAGTCTATTCCCCAAACATCAAAAATATCAACAACCAAAATTGGTTGGAGCGGCATTTCATTTCTTCGCGATATCCGGCCCAAGTGTTGGCACCGGGAGCATGTCTCGCAGTATTCATATGCATCTTTAAAAAGTCGTGGCCAGTAGAAGTCACACTGCAAGATTTTTTCTGCTGTCTTCTTGGGGCCAAAATGCCCGCCACACGCTTGATCGTGGCAAAAAGACAGCACACTCTTAAACTCGTTTTCGGGGACACACCGACGAATGATTTGGTTGGAACGGTATTTAAAGAGATATAGTTCATCCCAGTAAAAATGTTTTACTTGGGACAGGAATCGGAGTTTGTCCTGATTCGACCAATCGTTAGGTATCAGTCCGGTGGCCAAATAGTTTACTATATCAGCGAACCAAGGTTCACATGACACGGTTAAAAGATGCTCATCGGGAAAAACATCTTTAATAGGAATTTCAAGTGTAGGCGAAGAAGGAAGTCGTGAAAGGTGGTCGGCGACTACGTTTTCACATCCTCTCTTGTCTCTTGTGAAAAGGTCAAACTCTTGTAGCAAGAGGATCCAATGTATTAGCTAAGATTTAGCATCCTTCTTCGCGAAAAGATGGCGAAGAGCTGAGTGGTCCGTGTAAACAATGACTGGAGAGCCGATTAAATAGGGCCTGAATTTTTCTAGTGCAAACAAAACGTCTAGGAATTCTTTTTCTGTTGTTGTGTAATTCAAGTGGGCCTCATTTAATGTTCGGCTAGCGACGTAAATTACGTGCGGCATCTTATTTATGTGCTGTCCAAGGACAACACCAATGGCGAAATCAGATGCATCGCACATAATTTCAAATGGATGCGTCCAGTCGGGAGATGAAAGAATGGGCACAGAAATAAGTGAGTGTTTCAATGACTCGAACGCTTTCATGCAGGTTGAGTCAAAATCAAAATTTGTGTCCTTGGCCAACAAAAGAGTCAAGGGTCTAGCTATCTTGCTAAAATCCTTGATGAACCGTCTATAAAAACCGGCATGGCCAAGGAAGGCCCGGATGTCCTTGACGCACTTGGGAGGAGGAAGATTGGAAATGACTTCAATCTTGGCTTTATCAACCTCAATGCCGTTTTGCGAGATGACATTTCCTAAGACAATACCCTCTTGTACCATAAAGTGGCATTTCTCCCAATTTAAAGTGAGGTTCTTATCCCAACAGCGGGTAAGAACTGCGTCTAAGTGTAGCAAACACTCATCGAAGGAGTCGCCGAAAATGGAGAAATCATCCATAAAAATCTCCAAAAATTTCTCCACCATGTCTGAAAAGATTCCCATCATACACCGCTGGAAAGTAGCGGGTGCATTGCATAACCCAAAGGGCATGCGACGGTAAGCGAATGAACCGAAAGGACAAGTAAATGTGGTCTTGTCTTGATCCTTTTCGGCGATAGGAACTTGATTATAGCCGGAGTAGCCATCCAAAAAGCAGTAAAATTCGTGCATAGCCAATCGTTCTAGCATTTGGTCAATAAAAGCTAACGGAAAGTGGTCTTTCCTTGTCGCGGCGTTGAGTTTTCTGTAATCAATGCAAACTCGCCATCCAGTTTGGGTACGAGTAGGTATTAACTCATTCGCCTCATTTGTTATGACTGTTATGCCCGATTTCTTTAGGACAACGTGAATGGGGCTAACCCACTGGCTATCCGAGATAGGGTAAATGATACCACTATCAAGACATTTTACAATCTCCTTTTTGACAGCCTCCTTCATTATGGGGTTGAAGCGTCTCTGTGGATCCCTTACTGGCTTGGCATCATCCATCATATGTATATGATGTTCAACTATGAGGGGACTAATCCCCTTGATGTCCGCCATAGTCCAGCCAACAGCTTGCCGGTTATTTTGTAAGACCATTAAAAGGGCTTTCTCTTGCTCGAGAGCTAGAGACGCCGATATGATAACAGGAAGGGTCTCATTCTCACCTAGGTAAGCGTATTTAAGGTGAGAAGGCAAAAGCTTGAGTTCGAGTTTCGGAGGTGAAACAATTAAAGGTAGAATTGGTGAAACTGTCTCGAACTCGAAGGATTCCAACAATGGTTCAAATCGAGTGTAAGCAACCGAGTCGGATGGTTCAACTAACTCATCCGAAAAATCAAAGGACTCAAACTCGGGTGGTGAGTCTTCAAAGTCGTCCAAAAAAGTGAAACACTCGTAATCGTTATCCGGTGTGAAAGCTGTGTCAGATTCTAGGAGGAACGCACTAGTGACGTCAAAACTGCTGTGATCGAACATAAATTTTTCGAGCTCACAGTCCTCCTGCGTGATCTCGTGGATCGAGCAAACATCAAGTATACTAGCATTAGGCTCAAAGGGCTGATTCCCCAACTTAAAAATGTTGAGTTCAATTGTCATATTTCCAAAAGATAGGTTCATTGAACCGTTTCAACAATTGATCACCGCATTAGAAGTCGCAAGGAATGGTCGACCGAGTATCACCGGAATTTGACTCCGGGGGTTAGCTACAGGATGTGTGTCCATAACAATGAAATCAACGGGGAAAATGAAGTCCCCTACTTTGATCAACACATCATCTAACTCACCCCTAGGATGGGTGATGGATCGGTCGGTCATTTGGAGTGTACAATGTGTGGGTTTAAGCTCTCCAACACCTAATTGTTCATATACTGAATAGGGTAGCAAATTAACACTAGCACCAAGATCTAAAAGTGCTCGATTGATGTTCTTATCCCCAATTGTTATTGAAATTGTAGGACAGTCGGGGTCCTTAAGTTTTTGGGTTAAAGCTTGGATAAGAGCATCACTTACAGCACTAGCCACGAAAACATTCTTGGGTACTTGTGACTTCCTCTTCTTGGTGCATAAGTCCTTTAAGATTTTCACGTAAGAAGGGACTTGTTGGATTGCATTCAAGAGAGGTATGTTAATGCTAACCTGTTTGAATAACTCCACAATCTTCTCCATTTGGGGAGTAGGTTTATTGGATCTCAACCTGTTTGGAAATGGAACATTTTGAAAATTCGTTGAGTCCAATGTTTGTGGAGTAGACTGCGGAGTTGGAACGGATCCCGGTGTTGGTGTGTTCGTGAAGTGAGATGTGGGTCCGTTCAAATTAGAAGAAGTAGAGCCTTGTGAAGAATGAAGAACAGGCTCTGACGAAGAAGATGAAGAAGAAGAAGAAGATGATGATGAAGAAGAAGAAGCACCGGCAGGGGTGTCATCACTAATACCCACATTATTGTGCAACACTCTTCCAGATCTCAACGTGGTCACAGCATTTACATTGTGATTTTGTTGTTCATAAGCAACATGTGCGTTGTGTGTGTGACCGGGATTTGGCAATGGTTGAGACGGAAGCTTTCCCTTTTCTCGCTCGCTTAACGCAGCATTTAGTTGTGCAATTTGGGCCTCAATTGATTTGATGCTCTGATCATGTGAAGCACTATTTTGCACCAAAGACTGAATGGAAGTTTCCAACCTTGCTGTGGATTGTGTAAATTGTTTTAAAAACGCATCCAAACTTCGTTCTAGCGAGGAAACCTTATCGTTATTCGGCTGAGCAAAATTGTTTTGAGGATAAGAATTGTTAGGTAAAAAATTGTTCATTTAGTTTGGGTAAGGTTAGGGTTGGAAAGATTGCTGATATTGAGTTTGTTGAGGGGCTTGATGTTGTGGAGGAGGCCTTTGAAAGTTGTTGTTGCCTTGGAATTGTTGTTGATTTTGATTCCAAGCAAAATTTGGGTGGCTCCTCCAACCAGGATTATAAGTCGAAGAGTAAGGATCATTTCTTTGTCTTTGCTGAAAGGAAGCATTGACTTGATCTTGTCCTTGAACAGGTTGATTGTAAGGACACTCTTCAGTAAGATGGGACAGATCCGAACAACAAGTGCAAACAGTGCGTGGGGGTAAAGCTGGGGCAGGAGAAGGCGATGAGAATTTGCTCTCAATTGCTTCTAGATTTTTTGTAAGTGCGGCCATTTCGGCCTTCATTTCAAGTTGATGTATGCCTGCCCTAGACTGACCTGATGAAGTAGATGAGGTGGTCTTAGTGCTTTCCCACTGAAGTGTTTGTTCAGCAAGATCGTCGAGAAATTGCCAAGCTTCCTCGCTTGATTTTGTAAGAAAGTGACCTTGACAAATGGCTTCCACCAACTGCTTAGTTGCTCGGTTCAGTCATTCGTATAAAGTTTGGCACAGTTGCCAATTCTCGATACCGTGGTGAGGGCACTGAATAAGTAGGTCTTTAAATCTTTCAAAACACTTCCAAAAACGTTCGGAAGGAAGCTGGGAAAATTGAATAATTTCGTTGCGAATTCTCGCGGTCTTGTGGTGTGAGTAAAACTTTTTAAGAAAAGCCTTAACAAACTCTTCCTAATTTTTTATTGAGTGTGATGCTGTGCTATATAACCATTTCTCGGCTAGGTCACATAGAGTGAATGGAATGACACGTAGCCTTATAGCATCATCTGAAAGTTGTGTGGTCTTCATCATTGCGCAAACATTCTGGAATTTGTTAATTAAGATGTAGGCATCTTTGGATTCCAGCCCATGAAATTTGGGCAACATGTTGATGAAGTGGGGTTTAATCTCAAAGTTATCCCCATTAGCCGGTGGGAGTGAAAGACAAGTGGGAAGTGCGGTGCGGATAGGATAGAAAAGATCCTGGAGCGCGATTCGTTGGGGCGCTTCAACAGGTGGGTGTGGTGGGTTATTCGCACCTAGTGGAGGTGGAATCAGTCCCGCAGGTAAGAGGTTGTTAGGATTGAATCCCGACATCTCCTTAGAAGACGAAGAATATGAAGATGAAGGTAAAGAAGTGGATGGAATTTCGACTTCGGAGTCGAAAGCGTCGTCAGTCGGCACTAACGAGACACGGACTAAACGGGCGCTAGTGTCCCTAGTCCAACTGGACATACACTAAAGAGGTATAGTGTAGTCAAAAGGTAAAAACAGAAGGTGGGGGTAAGAAAACGTCAATGGAAGGAAGTGGGTGCAAGTGGGGTGCAATGGATTTCTTAGCGACAAGTGGCAAGTTTTTGTAAAATTTTTCTGTTTTGTATTGTTTTTTTTTAATTTTATATAAGGAGCTTTTTGCAATAAAATATTTTTAATAAGAAGCTTAGACACACGTTCAAGCAATCACAATATGCACAATCAAGCCTAGATCTAGGGTCTCCTAGGTCAACTAGACTGCTCCTAACTGTTCCAAAGGGAAGTTGTTCTTCACCGCCAATTGTGGCCAGGTAAGCACAAGTAAAGAAAGGAGGAATCCTCTCACGAATCACCGTGAGACGGGCCTTTTAAAATTACCTTTCCCCACTTGTCTAGCCTAGGCACCACAAGGTCTGGTTTAGATAAACGACCGATGCCTACAACTATTCATTTGTCCTATTAAGCGCGACAGTCCTTATAGGCTGAGTCTAATCTTTTTTAATTAACTCGAAGGTTAATGCAAAATGCTTTTTGTGAATTTTGGGGTCCTAGGAAGGGTAATGAAATCCCTACCCAATCTGGATTGGTGTTATAGCCCCTTAAAGTCAGTTTTAAAGAATACAAAGCAGTAAACACACAAAACACCTGCCAATTTTTTTTTATTGCGGCGCAAAGAATCCTGCACAAGATCAAGTTATTGGAGAAGGGAGAGAAGTTTTTGCGCAAAGAACCCTGCAGGAAAAATTTTCAGAGGAGATCAGGGGTTTCAGAAGAAGAAAAAATGCTTACAGAGACTTTTTCAAATGATGACGTCACCACCCCGCGGCGGTTCCGCGGTCAAAAGCGTCCAAGCGCGGCGGTTTTGCGGTTGAATGGTTGACTCGGGCCTCCAAACTTCTTCTGTTGTCAGTTGCGGTCCCTTCTCTGTTTGTTCAGATCTGCTGTTTGCTGTTTCGCTCTCTGGATTTTTCCAGATCTGAATCTGTTCGTTTCTTCGATCCTGCACAATTCAAACAAAAACCCTTCAAAAAATAACAAGATGATAAATTTTTATATTTTTTATATTTTTCAATTTTTATGATTTTTTTAATTTTAACTAACCCGAAATTACAAAAAGAAAATAACTACGCCATCCCTGGCAACGGCTCCATTTGATTGGTTGGTGATTTTGTGCGTGCGCTATCGCTTTTAAAAGATAAATCAAAGAATATTAAATGCAATCAAGAACGGTGTCGCTTGGTAGCTAGCCGGTTGAGTACGGGTCGGTCCATAAGGATTTTGTGTATTTTCTAGTTGTTCTAACAAGTTAATTCCAATTGTGGTGGATTTGGTTATCAATAAAAACTAAAGTTGATTTAGATTAGGATTAAAACCTTGCTAGGGTTAGGTTTAGGTTAAGTTTGGAAAGTCAATATGTCTCACTGCTTTCTATGCCCTAATTAAGAACTATTTAGGTGTTAAGGTAATAATTAACAAAGGGGATTAGCACGATCGGGAAGAAATTATGTTTCTTCCTCTAGGTCCTTGTCCGTCCTTTCTTAACTCTTACCCTAACCTCCATGGAAAACATACACAACCGGTCTTTAACTATGGTATCACCGCTACCTCTTGGGATAGGGTGCCGTAGTGAGCGGTGTGTGTAGGTATGCATAGAGTCCTATTTAAAATGTATAACGGGCAAGAAAGGGGTGAGAGATTTTCATCTCTCAAACCTTTCCCATTCCTAACCCTAAAAAGTGAGGAACTACTCACTCATTAGGGAATTGTTAAATGAATTCATTTTTTTGTTTGTTTTTAATAACCTAATTATCTAAACTACGGCAAATAAATAAAATTTATAACTAGGGCAGATAAATAAAATTTATACTACGGCAGAAAAGAAATTAAACTAAGGAATAGAAAAGAAAAACTTACTTTTTATTTGATGCACTCTTCAAACATTTACAGCGAATAAAAATTCTGAAATTAGGAATTAAAAAGAGGCATGCTCTAAAAAGAGCTGTAGGGTTTCTTTTTATAGATTATAGAAACCCTAGGGTTTACATCTGATCCCTATCTACATTTACAAAACTACCCTGAGAAGCCTGGTCAACGCACCGCCACCCAGCGACAATTTGCACCGACACGTGCACAGTATGGCCGTGGAACCGCGGCCATATGCCCTGTTTGGCCGCGGATCCGCGACCATATGGCGGAGTCTTTGGCTCTGTTCCTCAGGTATATTTGATGTTGCTTTTTCCTTGACTTTTCTTCACTTGGTTCTTCAGAATGTCTTCTAGTTTCTTCCAGATTTCCACAGTGCATAATGTTGTGGACTTTTACCATTTGCTTCGTGTTGAAGTCTTGAATCTTGTGCTGCCTTTGTGCAATCGAACTGTTTGCTGATCTTCGTTTATTCCTCAAACTGTAGGCGGCATGATAAAGATTCTTCTGTTTGTTGGTCGTAGTCTCACTTTTGTAGCGTCTTTTCATCATTTTCACTGTTTTGTTCCGAGAACCTGTAACCTACAACTATTCAACAGACATGGATCAAAAGAACCTATTTATTTGCAAAATGAATAAGAATGGGGAATATAATAATGCAAAATTATGATATGAACAACACCGTCGCGGGAGAGATAAATCCATTCTCCATAAACAAAGTTCGGAAATACGAAGACGCAAAGTACTTCCTACCAGACATCGAGGATACTGAAAGGTGCCATAAGTCAGAGAATAAACAGAAATCCTTCGCCACTATCCCGATCATTGGGAGCGATACCGAGGAAGATGAAGAAATAGTCTACTCAGGGCAAACCCAAAAAGAAAACAATAAGCCCGGATTATCTACTCCTATTTTGGTCTTTGGCAGCGACCCAGAAGATGAGGCCAATGCAGTGTTCTCCATCCAACCGTCGATGTAGACTCTTGCCGAAGCAGATCAGAGTCTACAAATTATAATGGCTCCGCCTCAGCATTACAAGGAACTTAATGCGCTCGATACATACATCGTACAAGAACTGCAAACTTTCTACGTCTCTCCCAGGCGAAGAGGTGAAAAGGCGATCCTTTTCTACCAACCTACGGAGACCAAAGTAGAAAAAGATGTTTGGTATGGTACCGATTTTGCGTTCAACAGGATTCAATCCATCCGTCTGCCAGCATATTACGCGGAAAGATTGAAAGAGCTGTTAAGACAACAAGGCGTACCCCTCGAACAAACTGTTCGACAAGCCCTATTGTATAAAAAGATTTGGGATATTTCCGGGACTCAGCGAAAGATGCCCAACGGGAAGATGGAGATAGCTAGGCTCGGATATGTTCGGTTCAAGAAACGGGAGCAGCTCTACAGTTGTCGTGTCATAAACAGCTCAAGTGAAGCGGAAAACGCTCTTCCGAATAGCCGTAACGTCAAATCGGAGCGAGATCCCGCTCTAAAAACGTTAAGTCCGTTGCTGGAAGAACAAATTGACAAGTGAATAAAAGAAGTTTGTTAAACGAGCTGGGACAACCACAGCCGCGAAATAGCCATTTATGAAAAGACCAAGACGCAGTGTCTCAGTCAGCAATCTGCGGAGAAAGTAGACCGTAAAGCTCTTCATCCCCGGCCCGATATATGTTCTCACAAAAAGTGAAAATCCCGAAATGGAAGCAAAAACGGGGCCAAAAACGCAAACAACGTTTGGAGACAACAAAACGGATCCAAGACGCTGTGCAATCGAGAAAAACCCGATTGGAGCCTATCCTTTATAAAGAAGATAGGTCGGGAATACTCTTTCCCTCAAGACAAGATAAGGAAAATATTCACCCTTGTCATAAAGCACCAAATGATGACGCTTCCGGAATCTTGGCACCCTGAACAAATAAACGAGGTCCATCATCCGGATTATTGCTCATATCACCGGGTAATAGGTCATCCCCTTGACTGCTTCACTTTCAAAGACTGGGTAGAAGATCAGTATCGACAAGGCAAGTTCGCTTTATCTCACGGCTGGAAGATAAGCCCTCCTCAAAAGCATGAGCCAAAAAAGACATATACCGTTAGGATAGGACCAGCTCAGCATCGAGAATGGAAGTGAACTCATACCTGCCATATGATAACACTCTCAAAAGAGGGAGGGCACGAGATTATGAATGACCTCTACAGGTGCTTCGCAAATGAAGATGAGGATGAACAGATCTCAGAGTTTCTACCAGCACCAAAAGAGCTGGAAGATGGGATACACACTACGGCGGACAATCTAGGAAAAATTGACTTAGGGACAGAAAATGATCCGAGACCAACGTTCGTCAGTGAGCTACTATCTGAAAAACAGGTAGCCATGTTAAAAGACGTGCTCATGTAGTATAAAAATTGCTTCACCTTGAGCTACTCTGAAATGTCGGATTTAGATCCAAATGTGGCAGTACATAAACTAGCTATATCGCCAGGTATAAATCCAATCAAACAGGCGCAAAGAAGGATGCTACTTGAACTTGAGATGGGTATCAACGCTGAAGTAAAGAAACTAATCGATTCCGGCTTCATCCAAGAAGTTCAATATCCCGACTGGATTGCTAATATCGTTCCAGTGATGAAGAAAAACGAAACAGTTCGCATCTGCATGGACTTTCGGGACCTCAACAAAGCTTGCCCGAAGGATGACTTCCCAGTACCCGTTACCGAGCTGATGATCGATAACACGTCTACCCATGAGGTCTTCTCCTTCATGGATGGATCTTCAGGATACAACCAAATAAAATGCATCCAAAAGACCAAAAGCATACCGCCTTCCGGACCCCATTGGGCATATTCTGCTATAAAATAATTCCCTTCGGTTTGAAGAACGCTGGCGCTACCTACCAGAAGGCCATGACAAAGATCTTCGATGACCTCATACACGAGATCGTAGAATGCTATATCGACGACCTTGTGGTAAAGAGCAAATCTCACGAGGAATATTGGGAACATCTAAAAATAGTGTTCCAACGTCTTCGGAAGTATAATCTGAAGATGAACCCTCTAAAATGCGCGTTTGGAGTTTCCTCAGGCAAATTCCTAGGATTCATAATACGTCGCCGAGATATCGAAATCGATCTCTCAAAGATCAAGGCGATTATGGAAATGCCTACGCCAAGAACTATCAAACAACTGCGGTCTTTCCAAGGAAAGCTCGCGTATATCCAGCGGTTCATAACCAACCTTTCCAGAAAATGCCGTCCTTACAGTCATTTGATTCGTCTGGGATTAAAAGTGCCAGAATGCACTTGACGAAATCAAGAAATAGTTGCAAAATTCGTTGGTATAGACCGCTCTGGTTAAAGGAAAACCCCTTATCCTATATACAATGGCCTTTAAGGGTTCACTAGGCGCACTGTGGGCATAAGAGAACGATCAGAGAAAGGAGAGAGCTCTATACTATTTAAGTCGAGTTCTCCTCAGGGAAGAAAACAACTATTCCCCCATCAAAAAGCATTACCTGGTGCTGATCTTTGCAATAACGAAGCTCAGATATTACGCCTTGGCACATGAGGTCCATCGCATATCGAAGGTGGATCCTCTCAAATATTTAATGTCAAGAGCCGTACTAACAGGAAGGCTTGCCAAATGGACCCTCCTCCTGATGGAGTTCTCAATAACAAATCGTCCCCTCAAAGCGGTGAAAGGGCAGGCTATAGCCGACTTTCTCGCGGAGCATCCGATACCAGCCGACTCCCTCTTAAATTGTGAGTTGCCAGATGAACACACGTTCTATGCAATTGAAGAAGAAAATGATTCATAATGGGAACTCTACTTCGATGGATCATCTTTCATGAAGCGGCGAAAGCAGAACACCCCTATAATCAAAGCCAATGTGGGCCTTTTCTTCGTGACTCCGCAAGAAGAGATATTGTGTTATGCTCTCTCCTTAATAGAGCCAAGGACTAATATCGAACCTGAATATGAAACTTTGATAGCAGGTCTTGAGATCGCTATCGACATGGAAATCAAAGACCTCCTCATATATGGAGACTCCCAACTGATCGTCAGCCAAGTAAATGGCGACTATCAGACATGCAAGCCAGAGCTGATAAAGTATGGTGAAAGAGTGCAGTAACTGCCAACACAAATCCTTGCCTATACCCTGGAAAGTTTACCACGTGCGGAAAATAGCAAGGCATATACATTGGCCAAATTGGCTAAGGAATTGACCGATGAAGACCTTGATGACATGAGGATCATTGTGCAAAGCCGCAGGGTTCTCGCGCCAACAGAAATAGCTTCGGAAGACCTAATAAAGCCATCCGAAGGAAAAGAAACGACCGAACAAGTAATCCTTCAAATAGAGGACGAAGAAAAGGTCAAGGACTAGAGAGAAGTCTTCATAGACTACTTTAAGTCCCAACGAACGCACGAAAATGCGTCGTTTAGACTTCAGCTCATGAAAAGAGCTTTGTCTTTCGCCTTCGTCAATGATACTCTATATAAGATATCGTTCGACTGTTTATGGCTAAGATGCCTGGGGCCGGAGGAAGCAAATAATGTCGTCCAAGAAATACACGACGGACTCTGCGATTCTCACCAAGCTGAACCAAAGATAAAGCTGAAGATAAAAAGAATGGGTTATTATTGGCCCATAATGATTCAGGACTGTCTCGAATATGCGAAGCAGTGTCACTCATGCTAAATTCACGGGGACTTCATCCATAAAAATCCAAATCTTTTACACCCAACAGTAGCTAGCTGGCCGTTCGAAATGTGAGGAACCGATATAATTGGCCCGAATCGGTATCATCCAAAGGACATTGGTTCATATTAGCAACAACTGACTACTTCTCTAAATGGGAAGATGCAGTATCACTATGGAAGGTAAAGACGGAGACCCATGTCATCTATCAGTTTGGAACTCCGCGATGGATAATCTCGGACAAAAGACCAGCTTACAGAAGCCATAAAATAAGTCGCTTCGTACAGCAGCATAAAATAGATTGGAGATACTCTTCAGTCTATAATCCTCGGGCCAACGGTCTAGCTGAACCTTTCAACAAGACCTTGATATAAATTATAAAGAAGACAGTGTCCAGAAATAAATAGGACTAACACAAAAGGCTGCATGAAACTCTCTGGGCGTACCGAATAACGTCCAAAGCGGCCACAATACAACACCATACGCATTAGTGTTCGGTACGGAAGTAGTGCTCCCGTTGGAAATGGAACTCCCCTCTCTACGAGTAGCAGTTCGATACGAGCTGATAGATGAAGAAAATGCTCATCTTAGGCTTGAGGAGCTCAACGCTCTCGACGAAACTTGCCTTATAGCACAACAAAATCTGGAAGTTCACAAGGCAACGATGACACGATCATACAAAAAACTGATCAGGCCGAGAACATTCCGCCAAGGTGAACTCGTGCTAGTTGTAAAAGGACCAATGATCCCCAATCGCGCAAAACGGAAAAAGTTCGAGCCAAACTATGAAGGCATGTACATCATAAACAAACTATCAAGGTGGAGCCTACCTGCTGATGGATATACATGGCGAAAGACCCTTCCGGCCAATAAACGGCTGATTCCTTAAAAAATACTACGCTTAACGAGTCACAATTTAGGTCAATGATAGATGATGACACCTGTGTCCGCCCACTATCTTCCTGAGTTAAAACTCTGATAATAGTATCCAAAAAGCTCTGTCACCTCAAAAATGATGACATTGGACCGAGATTTCCCTAAACTAATAATGGATCAAGATGTCCTTAAAAAAATAATGGAACGAAACGTCCCTAAACTAATCTTGGACCGAGACGTCCCTAAACTAATAATGGACCGAGATGTCCCTAAACTAATCTTCGTCCCCAAAATGGGAATGTTGGACGGGAATGTCCTTAAACTAGCATTTCGCCTCAAAATATGGTGATAAAGGACCATCATGTCTTTAAACCCACAAGTTTAGCCCTACGGTAAACCCCCATATCGATTACCGTATACAATCCACGGGCATAAACGATTCATAACTCTCCCGGGTCCCACGTGATGTAGTCCTTTGAAGAAGACCGGAGCCTACAGCTAATGGTGCGTTACCTTGCGGGCCGTTAAAAAAAACTTTTTTGCCCTGCAAGTATGTCCATATTAACTCTTGTATACGATCCATGTGCACAAATAAAGGAAAAGGGACCATATTCTCCCACCATGTTTCGTCAAAAGGAGAACCAAGTCCTGACGGTTCATATACAACCTAGAGACTATCCAGGAGTTCCTTCTCATTCCGGCAGAATGCAGACGAACGTCACCATCAAAAAAGAAAGACCCAAGGGTCAAAACAAAAATGGAGTAATTGAAAAATCCTAACTCTAAGTCTTGACGGTTCATATACAACCCAAAGACTATCCAGGCGTTTCTCCTCATTCCAGCAGGGGCGGACACGACAATCAAATAAAAGTGGAGTAATGGCAAAATCCTAACTCCAAGTCTCGACGGTTCACATACAACCTAGAGACTATCTAGACGTTCCTTCTCATGCCAGCAGGATGTGGACGCAACGTCAACAAAAGACCCAAGGGTCAAAACAAAAATGGAGTAACGGCAAAATCCTGGCTCCAAGTCTCGACGGGTCATATACAAGCTAGGGACTATCCTGGCGTTCCCCCCTCATTTCAGCAGGATGCGGACACAGCTATCAAATGAAATTGGAGCAATGACGTATTTCTAGCTCCAAACTTCAATTGCAATACATACAGCATAGAGGTCCTACAGATGTCTACCCTACTTCAGCAAAGAATTGGCACGATATCGTCAAAGAAAAAAATGAAGTGATGGCATATTCCTAGTTTTGGGTCTTGACGGCAACTCATATAAAACCTAAAGACCGTTGGAGATTATCCCACCCTAGAAGGATGCGGTTATGACTCATCGGGGCTCCAAATTGAGTCTAACCTCAAGTAAAAAGCGTCATGGCAAATACCTAGTGCTTATTCTTCTAACAGTAATATAACTTAAGAAGATTACTTGAAGACGTCTTGTCCAGCCTCAGAAGGGATCAGAGACACGACAATAGCGGGGCTACTCAAACAGCGGCTTAAAGGCTGCATATCGAGGAATATATCAGCCAACGCGACAGTACCACGGACTAAAACCCTAGTACCACAAACCTAACGGACCTCTGTTATAAAAGAATGGGGGTTATCTACATATAAAGTTAGGAAAAGTTTTCCTGTAAACCCAAGGAAGGTAAACTAAAAATACTCCGAAATGAGTACATAAACTAGAGACTCCGAAATAAGTGAATAAACTACAAACTCCGAAATGAGTACATAAACTAGAGACTCCGAAATGAGCACATAAACTAGAGACTCCGAAACGAATGAATAAACTACAAACTCCGAAATGAGTACATAAACTAGAGACTCCGAAATGAGCACATAAACTAGAGACTCCGAAACGAGTGAATAAACTACAAACTCTGAAATGAGTACATAAACTAGAGACTCCGAAATGAGTGAATAAACTAGAGACTCCGAAATGAGTGAATAAACTACAAACTCCGAAACGAGTAAATAAACTAATTATTGCCAAATCAAGACATCAAAAGATGGAGAGGCGCATGCATGAAATAAAATATGTCTTTTATTCATAAACCAAAATGAATACAAGATATAAAAAAAATACAGTGACAAAAAAATTAAGACGGGGGACGGTTCAATAAGCCAGCTAGATCATCATTTTTCCTCCGGACCTCCGCCTCAAGCTCTAGCAGCGCAGCAACCTGAGCATGTGCCTGTTGTTGATGATATATAAAGAAAACTAATGCTCAAGCACTTTCTCTGCAGTCTTGTGAGTCTCAACCAATTCGCGCGTAAAAATGACTGCTTTATCGAGAGCCACCACCTCCGTAATCGCCTCTTGAAGGACTCACCAAATTTCATAGGCCCGAGTAGTCTTGGTTGTGAGCTGGGCTTGAAGTTCTCCCAAAGTCTTCAAGGCCAGCTCTCTCTCCGAAAATTTCCGGTTGAGCCTTTTCTCACAAGATCGGAGGTTGGCCGCATACCGATCAATCCATTCATGCAAGTTGGCCTTTACAGATAAGATATCAGAAGGAAGGCGTATACATTCGACTCCATATAGAGAAACCTCTACTCGATGGCAATATTTAACCCAAGTACGCACCAGCGCCTCGTCATGGTAGGTGACAAGGACGGACAAAGAAGCATTAGCTTCGACAACAAATTCCTCAGCCATGACGGAAGTGCCAGCACAAAGATCTTCAATAAGAGTTGCCAGTGAATGAATACTTTATTTTGTCATCCTCTCAGACATATGTCTGGCGTAAAGGTCCGGCGGCATGCAAATATGAGACTCTAGTGGAGTCAGGGTTGGCAAAACTATGAAGATACATGTATGGTTTGTCGCCTTTCCGAACGGGGAATAAGTAAAAGAATACCATGGCTAAAGTGTCACTTACCCATGGCCACAGAAGGCAAATCTGAGAAATCCCTAGACCCATCAAGAACTTCAACTTCGTCATCAGCTTGTAGCACTGTGGTTTAAAAGTAAAGGGCACATCAGCATCATTATGAAAATATAATACAGAAGACAAAGGAATACCAACCTTGGCCAGAAGAAAGGATGATGCGCTGGGGGGTATCGCGTGCGGGACTGCCATGTTAAGTAGACGTAAGAAAGTTTCCTCCAGAGAACGATCCACAATATAGGACGCCAGCTCCCGCAATTCTGAGAGAAAGGAAAAGGCTAGACATATTGAAAGGTCGTTAAACAGAAAAAAGATATAAAATTACCTTCAATACTTCGTCCATTCTGGACCAAAGGGATAGCAGCCTTAGGAATCTTCTCTACATCCTCCGGTGCACAACTAGGAATATTTACAGAATCTATAGTTGGTCCGGCAAGCTCCGCTAAGGAATAAAAGTCATTACCGGAGGCTCTAAGGTACGATCTGGGCTCGAAACCGCGCCCACCGCGGAAGGCCCTACAAAAGAAAATATGACGAGTGCAATATGAAAGCAATGTAAATCATTTATTGAGAAGGATGTAAAAGGTACATACCGATACATTAAGGAGCCTGAAGTATAGCCTCTTTGAGCCGCTGCTCTTTCCTGGTTAACCATGCTCGTCAAGCTTCGATCGAAGATAAAGCCCTACCCGCTTTCAGAGCAACCTCGTCTTCAGAAGCGGCCGATATTAGCTATTTGAGAGCCCTTTCTTCTTCTGGCGTTAAAGGAACTACGGGTAACATAGCAGGAGCCGGATCAACATCACACAACTCAATGGGGGGGAAAGCCTCCCTTCTTAGGGCGCACGTTTTCAGTCTCATCCTGTGATCGCTTTAAGGCTTCGGCCAGCTGAGCGGCCTCTTCGGTAGATGTATCAGGAAAAAGAAGACCATTATCTAGTTCGCGCGCAGATATAGGCTCATCACAAGTGAGAGGCTCAGACCCGAGTAAGGTATCAATTAAATGCGCGGCCGATTTCTTCATCCTTTTAGGGCCCGAGCTAGCACTCGCAGAAAGACGTTTCCTCTCCTTAGGCACCTTTGCACGGCGTTGCCCAATCTCATCTTCGGGATCCGACTTTGATGATGCTGTTGGAGATAGTGCCCTCAGAGTCAATTATTGGATCACAGGCACGTGATTGCAATGATTGAGGGAGGACCTATCCCGGTAGGACAGTCTTACTCGAGATGATAGTATGCTATCTGGTTTATCTTTATCATCGTGTACTGCTTTAGGTGACCTGGCATGTCGCTATTACACGTTGATAGAGCCCCTAGGATTCTTGCTTGACTACCAGCAGTATGATGGCGATCATATACGTGGGAGCTGGTAATCTATAAGCACATCCTTAAAAGGTCCCTAGTCGTAGGAGTTTCGAGACAGGGCATCGATACTCCATTAGTAGACTAGTGTATACAGTCGAGACCCCGACGAGGGGCGGTGGCCGGTCTCACAAGCCACTGGTGTCAGTTGGTTCACCTAAGATGTATACAGGTGCTTATTGGGTTATGAGTACACCGGACAGGACTCGCCGGGAACCTGCCAGTTGGGATTATACCAGACGTCAGATAGCAGTTCCCTGGTGACATGTGTACAGGTTAGTTCATCGACCTGGGGATCGTCATTTGTCTCGTGTGAGTTCCCACTGTACTTTGATTACTACCCTACCACGGCTCAAAGGAGTCGTGCAAACAGGTTTTAGTTGGGTACAGTCCCGAGCCACATGGAGGCAGTGAGCGGATCTTCAGGGGTTCGTCTCTCCCGGTATTGGGGGTGAGGTCGCGCTGTGTCTAGGAGAGCCATTACGCAAAGCCCTCGGCCGAGGCAGGAGATTTACTGGTAGGTATTCCAGTAGTATCTCAGGGAGTTCTGGGCTACACTCCGACACGACTTGTACCGCTTTTGGGGGTCTGACTTTTACCAACCCCCTAGGCCCGACATGCGATGCTCATAGACGAACGGACCGGACTGTACGGATATTGTCACTGACAGGCTCAGTAGGGTGTCAGGATGAGTTCGCTCATCGACGTCCCTTTTGGTCAATAGCTGGTGGCCCGTCACGTATTGGCTAATACCTCTGACGTGCTAGTGGTTAAATCCACAGCCATAGTATTGACGAGTCTTTAGAGTCCACCACACTTTCAGTTACTCAAGCTTTCGGGCGAAACGCTGTAGAGGCCGTATGGAGATATGGCAGGGTCCGATCAGATACGTGCGGTATTGCACGGATCAGGATCGGACAGTTTTGTACTAGTGGCCGTATAGTTATATGGCAGGGTTCGATCTGATACGTGCGGTATTGCATGGATCAGGATCGAACGGATATTACTAGCCGGCTTTGGTTTAAGCCGGTCCTAGTTTAGTACAGTGTAGATTTTGTCTCATTGCATTTGTATCCGGTCGAAATACAGATGCGGGTGTGTATGCACAGTATCGGGGTTTTCCTGTAATTTATTACGGGACCAGTTTTCTGGAGTTGCCAGTTTGCATTCCGTTCCGGCCGGTTTTCCTTTGTTCTTTCCTGGCCGGACTTTTCCGATGGAGGGGGTTATTTTCATTTGTGCAAATAACATTTGAGGAGGGGGTTTCTTGCATATGTATTTATTATGATAGCATCTTTAGATACCATTCTTTTCCTTCATCTTTTCATGCTTTATTAAGATTAGATATGAGTTGAAAGATGATGTGAGATGGTTATGATGATGTTTGGATATAGTCACTACTTGCTTTTACTACCATGACCTTCCTTCTAAGATTGTGGTTTAGTATTCCCTCCTCCACCATTCTCATTGGGGCATGGTAGAACACTTGAAAAAAAGAAAAGAATGAGAGAGTTCATCTTTGTTTTGTGAGGAATTCTTCATCTCCTTCTTCTTCTTGTTTTGGAAAAATGAAAGCACCATTTTTTCTAACCCCATTCCTCCATCAAGGCAACTACAAACCCCAAATGAGACTAGCATGATCTACTACACATTCTACAGCATATCTTGAGCATGTCGAGTTGCCGGCTTCATGCCCGAGTTGCCTCGGTATCGAGGCGGGAGCCCGTAAAAGACGCAGGCGATGTGGTGCCCTTCCTGCGAGGAGGCGACGATGTGGAGACAAGACTTTCCGCGGGAGATCGGGACGATGACGAGAAGACCGGAGGACTCGGATCACTCGGTATACTTCTCTTTCCCATCTCTTGTTTGCTAGCATTAGGTTAATGGTTATGATCCGGGTTAATTGTCCGCGGTAGCGCCAGTTTAAAAGATAAGAAAATTTTGATTCCGCAATTTGGCCTCGGATAGACGGCCGGGGCGCTGCCGTAGCGCAACAGATGCCGCAGCTTGTACTTTACCAGAAGCTCCTGCGCCAGCTCCAGTGCTAGCTGGCATACCAGCAATACAGGGGGCCGACTCTGTTCGAGCAGCTTTCGGGATGCCCACTGAATCGCTGTTTCTTAGAAGTGGGTGAACGACCGACCGTAGTCACAACAGAACATTGATGGCTTGGGCAGGCGCAGAGGCCTTACACTTGAAAAGCACCCATCTCTCCTCTGTGATGATGGGATTGACCCGGTGACGATATTAGCCCTTGAAAGGTCCCACAGGCCTTAGAATGTAATCGGGCTCGGGGATCATGAAGAGAGAACCAGTATTTAGCCTCATGAAGTGATGAATTGTAAGTCCATGTCACGCACCCCACGATCTTGCGGGGAGGCGGAATATATGAAAAACGATTATCAAAGCTTCGTAACACGGACTTGAGCGCATGAATCGTTTCTAAACCGTTACTAGCAAACTACGAAAGGTTTAACTACTCGGATTCGAAGTTATACCTCACGTTACTTGTCCTTCGGGTCTTCATCGCGATCCTCCACTCCTTGTAGGCTCCTTGGAACATCGGCATCTCAACGGCCTCCTCGAGTCAAAGACGATCCACCCGAGAGCTCCTACGCCAAGCTTTATCTCTAACTTGAGATAACTAGGTTGCTCAAAGTGCTAATCTAAGCTACCTAGGGGATATAGAGTGAGGTTATGGATGTATTAGTCTAGCTAACCCTTGATCTCAACACATGAGAGGTTAGGGTTAGGGTTTCAAGAATGAGAGAGCTTGAGGAGAGAGAAGGTGATGATGAGAATGAATTGAAATTGTTTCTCACTTCTAATATATTATGAAGCATAAAGAATTATCAAATGAATAATTCAAATGCATTATCATCATGCTTCATTGAATATGTGCAATGAATCATCAAGTGAGTCATTAAGTAATAAATGCTTCATTAACTCACTTGAATGATTCATCTCATGAGTCACAAAATCAATTAATGCTAATGCCACCTTACCCTCCAAGTCACCATGCTTCTAGAAGCTTCCCGGAAAATTACGAGAACGTCCCTCCAATCCGTGAAAACACGGAAAAACTTTAGACTGTATAATCCAATAACCTGATACTAGAATCTGGCTTAAACCAAAGCCGGCTAGTAAAAACTGTCCGAACGTCGTACGTGCGTAAACACACGTATACGTCCGAACCCTTGTCGTAAAACCATACGACCTCTATATCATTTCGCCTGGAGCAGGTAAACTCTCTGTGTGGGAATCTAAAGACTCGACACTACGCTGGCAGTAGGTTTAACCATAGACCGCAAGCGGCACTAGCTGTACGTAACGGTCCCCAGGTAGATGTCGATAAGAAGGCCGATGAGGAAAACCATCCGAACTCCTACTGAGCCTGATGTGACAATCTCCGTACAGTCCGGTCTGTTCGTCTAAGACTATCGCATATCGAGCCTAGGGGGCGGCAAGCGTCAATCCCCTAATAGCAGTATAAGTCGTGTCGGAGCGTAGCCCATTACACCCTGAGAAACTACTGGAACCTACCAGTAAATCTCGCTTGCCCTGGCCAGGGACTTTGCGTAATGGCTTTCTGACACAGCGCGATATCAACTCCCAATACCGGGAGAGACGAATCCTTTCTAACCGCCACTGCCTCCAAGTGCTCGGGACTGCACACAACTGCTACCTGTTTGCACGACTCCTTTGAGCCGTGGTAGGGTAGCAATCTAAGAACAGTGGGACACACTCGAGGCGAAGTAGCAGTGTCAAGTCCGCGGACTATGCTGTACTCATGTCACCTGGGAACTGTTAACTGACGACGGGTATAATACCAACCAATCAGTTCTCCTGCGAGTCCTGTCCGGTATACCCGTAACCTAACGAGCACCTGTATACTATCTCCAGTACGACGTACTGATGGCTGTGGGACAGACCATCTCCCCAACTGGGATGGGAAGCGTACACACTTAGTTTACTCCGGAATATCGATGGCATGTCTCAATAATCCTACGACTAGGGACAAGTATAGGATGTTGCTTATAGACTACCCAGCCCCCACTAGTGTGACTGCCATCACAACGCTGGTAATCAAGCAAAGATCCTATGGGCTCTACTAATATGTATAAGTGATACATTATAAGAAACATATGCACATATTAAAGTAGATACAAACCAAGTAGCATACTACCATTTTTAGCAAGACTGTATATACAACTGTGAATATCCCAAGCTTCCATTAAGTAATATACATACAAGTATGATACAATAATGGCCCCTAGGGCATATACACTAACAATCTCCCACTTGCACTAAGGCCATGAGCTGGCATATCGTAGACCTATCATCTCGAATAGCCTCTCGAACTGCGTCTGAGGAAGGGCCTTTGTGAATGGATCAGCAATGTTATTCTCCGTCTCTACTCTTTTCACCTCGATCTCTCGGCGATCTATGATCTCCCTGATCAGGTGATACCGCCTTAAGATGTGTCTGGACTTCTGATGGGACCTGGGTTCCTTCGCTAAAGCTATAGCTCCGTTGTTGTTATAATACAAAGGTATTGGATCAATACTGGTAGGAACCACCTGAAGTTCTGTGAGGAACTTCTTCATCCAGACAGCTTCTTTTGCGGCAGCGCAAGCAGCTATGTACTCTGCTTCCATCGTTGAGTCAGCAACGGTTTCCTGTTTGGAACTCTTCCAACAGACCGCCCTTCCATTGAGGGTAAAGACATAACCCGACATGGATTTGGAGTCATCTTTGTCACTCTGGAAGCCGGAGTCAGCAAAGGCCTCAATCTGGAGGTCTTTTCCGCCATACACCAAGAACATATCTTTAGTCCTCCTTAGGTACTTGAGAATGTTCTTTACTTCTATCCAGTGATTCTCCCCTGGGTTTGCCTGATACCGGCTTACAACGCTCAATGCGTATGCTACATCTGTTCTGGTACATAACATCGCATACATTATAGAGCCTACCGCAGAAGCGTAGGGTATAATCGACATGCGATCCCTTTCCAAATCAGTCTTGGGAGACATCTCTTTGGAGAGGGTGATTCCGTGACAAGACGGTAGATTGCCGCGCTTAGAATCATCCATACTGAATCTCTTCACTATGGTGTCTATGTACCTGGACTGCGAAAGTCCCAACATCCTTTTTGATCTATCACGATAGATCCGGATCCCCAGAATGTAGGTGGCATCACCCAGGTCTTTCATGGAGAATTTATGTGACAAGAATTTTTTGACTGACTGTAACATAGGAATATCATTTCCTATTAGGAGAATGTCATCCACGTACAAGATGAGGAATACTACAGCTCTCCCTACAATCTTACTGTATATGCAAGGTTCATCTGGATTTTTGATAAAGTCAAATTCTTTGGCAGCATCATCAAAACAGATGTTCCAACTCCGCGATGCCTGCTTTGGTCCATAAATGGACTTAAGCAGCTTGCATACTTTACCGCTGCTCCCACTCTGAATGAATCCCTCTGGCTGATCCATGTAGACGCTCTCTTCCAAATTACCATTTAGAAAGGCTGTCTTTACGTCCATCTGCCAGATTTCATAATCGTGGAAGGCAGCAATAGCAAGAAGGACCCGAATAGATTTAAGCATAGCCACTGGAGAAAAGGTTTCGTCATAGTCCAAACCAGGTCTTTGACGGAAACCCTTTGCAACAAGTCTAGCCTTATAGGTTTCAACCTGTCTATCTACACCAATTTTCTTTTTGAAGATCCATTTGCATCCTACGGGTTTTACCCCATCTGGAGCAATGTACAAAGTCCATACTTTGTTAGTGTACATGGACTCCATTTCGGTCCGCATTGCATCCAGCCATTTTACTGAGTCACTGCTCTGAATGGCTTGCTGGAAGCTAGTAGGGTCATCTTCATTAATGACACAATCCTCTCTATCCCCATCTATGAGAAAACCGTAGTATCTCTCAGGCGGATGAGACGGCCTACTACTCCTGCGGAGGGGTGTGGGAATGTCCAATTCTTCTTGAACTACTGGTTCTACCATACTTTTAGTTGTAGTTTGTGGTTCTGGAATTTCTTCCAGTTCTATTTCGCTCCCACTTGTGTCCTTTTCTAAAACTTGATGTTCTAAAAACTGGGCATTACGAGAAACAAAAACATTTTGTTCCTCTGCGTTATAGAACAGATACCCCTTGGAGTTCTTGGGATATCCCACAAACTTACACTGTATTGATCGTGCCTCGAGCTTGTCCGTATACTGTTTTTTAACAAAAACCAGACATCCCCAAATCTTTAGATACTGAAGATAGGGTTTTTTCCCACTCCACATCTGAAATGGGGTGGTAGGCACTATCTTGGTAGGAACCCTGTTCAGAAGATATGCCGCTGATTCTAGCGCATATCCCCAGAATGATCGCGGTAACTCAGCATTACTCATCATGGAACGAACCATATCCAATAGGGTTCGATTCCTCCTTTCCGATACACCGTTTTGTTGTGGCGTGTATGGAGGAGTAAGCTGAGAGAGAATTCCATTCTCTTTTAAGTAACCCAGGAACTCGGCACTTAAGTATTCACCACCTCGATCAGATCTCAGTGTCTTTATACTCTTGCCTGTTTGTTTTTCCACTTCATTCTTGTATTCTTGGAATTTCTCAAAAGCCTCGGATTTATGCTTCATTAAGAAGACATATCCTTACCTAGAGAAATCATCCGCAAAAGTAATGAAGTAGGAATAACCACCTCGCGCATGTGTAGACATTGGACCGCACACGTCACTGTGTATGAGTCCCAAGAGCTCGCTTGCTCTTACTCCGTGTCCAGTGAACGGAGTCTTTGTCATCTTTCCTTTGAGACAAGATTCATAAGTAGCATAAGATTGATATTCGAACGGATTCAAATATCCTTCTCTATGTAACTTAGTCAACCTTCTCTCATTGATGTGACCTAGTCTACAATGCCATAAGAAAGCCTGATTTATTTCTGGAGACTTTCTTTTAAGTGTGTTCTGGATATTGAAAACCTGAGCTTGACTTAATACGTATATACCGTTATCTAATGTACCGGACCCAATCATAACTTGATTTAGGTGGATGTTAACTACATCGCTTATGAATGTAAAATCATATCCCTCTCTCGAAAGTGAGGACACTGATATGATATTACATGTCATACTAGATACATACAAACAGTTACGTGGAATCAATATATGCCCACTTGTCAAACCTAGGCGATATTCTCCCACGGATTCAGCGTCCACGCTCATTCCGTTTGCAACTCTGAGAGACCAATCACCTACCTTTATAACTCTACGGTTTCTCAAAGCATGTATTGAATTACAGATATGAGATTCTGCTCCGGTATCTAGTACCCAGGAAGTAGAGTTAATTGACAAACAGTTCTCAATAAAAAATACACTTGAGGATGAAGCCACAACATGCTTCGAATCCTGGCTACTGGCTTTGCTAGCCCTGCAATCATTCTGCCAATGTTCATTCCTGTAACAATAGGAACGCCCCTCTTTTACTATATCCAGTCCCGAAACTTTTTCCCTTCTCTTTCCTTTTACTTCCCTGGTTTCCTTCAGGGTAGGAGGCAGAGACTGTAGAATCAAGTCAGTATCTGACTCGTTTCCCAACGCGATTTCCAGGTCGTGGAGCTCATCAATACAGCTAGTCATTGTAAGGACAGATGACCCGTCAGCCAACCTCGCTTGATTTAATTCGTTCGAGGTCTCATATCTTGCGATATGAGATTGCTCTCCATATAAATCTTTGTTATGGAGAAAGATGGAAACTAAGTCCATCTTCTCATGCTGCTTCTGGTATACACCATCAACTGAAGCTAACACGAGGCACTTAGCTTTCGCTTTATCTTTTTCCCTTGTCTGACGGATATCCATATCCGCGACGGTGGAAACTGGATCTGGGACGGCGGGATCTTGAGTAGTAATAGGGTGGTCCAGCTTGTCATAGGCAATGGACATCTGGACAGACTTTTGCCACTCATATAACTCAGAATCAGTCAATTTATTATCTAGATGTAACCTAGTCGTGGTCACAAGGTCGCTGCAATTAAGAGAGAGAAGAAAACATTTTAGCATGATGCTCTTGCAAGTTTAGAATGGTTTTTAATTTATCTAAACAGGATGGCTCCCACTGTTTCTCGAATCCCTCCTTAAACCATAAAAGAAGAATTAGCCAGGACTATTCTCACCGTACAATTCTTGCTTAACCGTTCAGCCAGGTCAGTGTCGATACTTCGAGGAAGGTTTTTCAACGCTTTCGTGAAGTTCCTTAATTAAATAACCTCTTTTCTCTGGGGGCGTAACCCCGCTGACACCTTTCTAGGTACCTACTTGGTTTATAGCATTGATCGTTAAGTGACGAATCTCCTGATAAGTAGTATATACTCACAGTAGGATCGGGATCCAAAATATCATCATATGATAATGTTGAAGGAATCCTACCAACATTCATCAAACTCCAAAATGGTATGCTCTCTCTGCAAATTTCAGTTTCTTTAGAAATTCCCGATATAGATTTTTGCCCCATGCTCTTATGACCTTGGCGTTGGTCAAAATGTCATAAGTCACATGTCAAGTTCTACTCATCATTGTCCTTGTTAATTTGAACCCATCCGTACATATCCCTGACGTTGGCCAAATGATAATACGACTGTCCCAAACTAACACATCTATCTATGCAACAAATGAAATACCCCAGCAGCTACCAAACACTATGCCCTGGCGTTGGTCAAATGCATAGCTTGAATACTACTGAATATCCAAATGAAATGACGGAGGGCTACGAATGGTTTTGGCAAAACCGTGAACGTAGTGAACTTGATATAATCGAAGGAACCTGATACTTTTTAAGAGGAGTGGTTAAAACTCCGCAATTTAAAAATTCTGATCTTTTTAAAATAACCGAGTGGTTTCTTTTAAATTTGTTCCAACGATTAAACTATGGTTTATTTTCTTTGCATTATAATAATGCGTCCCATCTTTATCCTATCATTGCAGAAAACAACGAAAATACCACGTCCTCTTATGCCATCCGCATTTGCCACGGGGTCCCGTCATCACCCGTTAGGTTACTTAACTAACGACAGAGCGGGGACTGGGCTAGCGCGGGTGTAAAACATAAGTGACGTCTAATAGCTATCATATATAGATATTGTACATTCGTCAGACGCAATAATAAGCATTCCAGATCACTGATGAACTTTATTGGATTTACTAGCAATCCGCATTTGCTTTGAGCCTGCAATAAAAGACGGATTACACAGTTGTGATGAATAGCCATTACCCCACCCTAAACCCCTACGGGTACGGCAAACTACCCGCCAAGTACCCGAAGTGAAGCGGTCTCCCTCAACAAAGTGAGTAGGCCACTAAACACTTCAAAGTACCCGGTAGTTTGTGTACCCTGCCTTGGGTCTATCCTAGGAGCAAAAAACAGTAAAAAGAAATAATACAACGGTGGCTACAACCGCAACCTGGATGCGCCCCGCAAAAGAATATTACATCATATTACATTTACATCGAATGAATGAATATTAAACCCATCTCAAATCCCGGCTAATCATCACAACATTCCAATCAAGTCCATATACACAAACAGTAAACATTACAGAAATGTGCAACCCCCTGCCAACCGACATAGTAGTAGTTAGGGGAAGTTTACGAACACATTAAACATTACAGATAATAACCCGATTAGCAATTAGTTTAGAACATCGATCGACTACCTTTTGTTAGAGTTACCTAGTACCCTATATAGAGTTTGGAAGCATCACATGTCACAAAGTTCAAATTTTTATGGTGCTATGTAAGCATACAAAGGATCTATCCTAGAATATTAGGGTTTCTATACATTACAAGTAGCAAAAACTAGGGTTTTGAGAGTACAACCTTTGTAGCTCCCTTTTTCTAGACTCCTTGGCCACTTGAGAGTTGGAGGAAGGTTCTCTTGAAGTCTTCTAGTGTCCACGACGATCCACCCGAAGCTCCTAGTCCAAGCTTGCAACTTCACTTTTCAAGAGAAGAAATGAAGATAACACTCTAAATAAGTGGGCTAAACTTGTGTAGAATGATGTTGTGGTGGCTTTTCTCACTTCAAAAACCTAACTTGATGAGTATATTGCTCACTTACAAAAGTCTAGATAGCAAATAGTGAAGGAAGAAGAAGATGATGGCTTTCTTTTAACAAGAGTAAAAAGATAACTCATATGAAGAAAAAGAAAATATATGTATATATATTTTCTTATCCTCATCTCAAACCATGGTTAGATGATAAAGATATTATTTAACTTGAGTTTAAAACACAAAGAGAAGGTTAACTCATGGTTAGGGGTAGGTAAGCATGGTTAGGTTTAAGAAGGATGTAGAAACTAGCCATGAATTATCCTTTCTTTTTCCATTTTGTTTTTAACACAAATTAAATAATTATCCATATATTTAATCCATGGTGTGAGTCTTATATTGCCACCATTTTCCATGTGTAATCAACCATGATAGATGATGTATGTATGTATGTATGTATGTATGCACATCCATATGTGCATGAAACTAAAAGAAAGAAAACATACATGCATGCATACATCCATCATAAACAAGAAAAGATTTCAAGTGAGAAAACTAATGGTTAAATGATAAATCAACACTTGATTTATCAATCTGGCCATATCACATACGACCCCACCAAAAGCAAGCCGCCCGATCAATTACGGTATCCTATACGCACATTTTAATCGGGTCCATGCGCATATCGCATACGCGCACCACAACGTTTCGCCTGGACTAGGTAACTCCTTTGTGGGACTCTAAGACTCGTCAATACGCCGGTAGTGGGTGATGATTATATCAAGCACCCCCAAGCCGCAAGCGGTCAGCTAAACGTAACGGCCACCCGGGTATTGAGCGATCATAAGAAAACAAGCGAACCTGCTACAACTTCCGTCGAGCCAACCGGCAACACTACCGTACAGTCCGGTCTCATCGTCAGATATGCTGCATATCGAGCCTAGGGATGGTCACGTCGACCCCAATAACTCAATAAGTCGTGCCAGTGAATGGTCTATAACAGATCGAGAAACTACTGATAACACTTATCAGTAAATCTCAGCAGCCCTGGCCAGGGACTTACTGATATGGCCAGTCGAGCACAGCACAGCATCAACTCCCAATACCGGGAGAGACGAAACCCCTCCTATCGCTCATCGCCTTCGTGTGTCTCGGGACTGTACCCAACGGCTACCTGTTTGCACGACTCGGTAGAGCTGTGGTAGGGTGGTAATCAAAGTACAGTGGGAGAGTACACAAGACTCTATGACGATCTCGGGTCTACAGACTAACCTGTACCAGTGTCACCTGAGAACTGCTATCCGACGATAGATATAATTCTATATAGGAGTTCTCGGTGAGTCCGTCCAGTGTACCTAGTCACCACTGAGCACCCGTATATGATCTTGATGTCAAACATCGATGAATGTGGGAACATCCATCGCCCATCACATGGGACTAGTATCATATACGCTAGTCTACCCTGGTATATCGATGCGCCGTCTCGATACACCTCCGACTAGGGACATTCCAGGATATGCTTATAAACTACAGATGTCCCACTAGCATGATCTCTATCATAATCACTGTAGTCAAGCCAATATCCTCAGGGCTTTATCAACATGTATGAATGAATAAAAGCATGATCAAATCAACATGTGAGATAAAGAAGAACAAGATAGCATACTATCATGTCGAGCAAGAATGTACACTGAATATATATATATACATGTATAAATATATTCACTATCACATAATGGCCTCTAGGGCATACATATATCCAACAATCTCCCACTTGCACTAAGGCCAGTTATTGGCGTATCTCATACCCAACATCTCAAAAAGTCGCTCATGCTGCGGCTGAGGGAGGGCCTTGGTGAGTAGATCCGCGGCGTTATTCTTTGTGTCTACTCTCTTAATCTCGATCTCGCGGCGATCTACAATCTCCCGGATCAAATGAAAGCGCCTCAGGCTGTGTCTGGACCGCTGATGGGATCTGGGCTCCTTGGCTAACGCCATAGCCCCATTATTATCGCAATATAATGGTATTGGATCAATAATGGTTGGAACTACTCCTAGCTCCGAGACGAACTTCTTCATCCAGACGGCTTCCTTGGCTGCATCATTTGCAGCAATGTACTCAGCCTCCATCGTAGAGTCTGCAACGGTATCCTGTTTGGAACTCTTCCAACTTATCGCCCCTCCATTGAGGGTAAATACTGTTAGTTGTATGTATGCCCTAGAGGCCAGTATTGTACAGATGATGTATATTATATTTGATGCTTGGACATATATAGAAATGAATTTCTTGCTCGATATGATAGTATGCTATCTGGTTACTCTTTATCTTAACATGTATACTAGTCTCTTTAAACTGTCTTATAGTTACATGTTGGTAAAGCCCTTAGGATGTGTACTTGACTACCTGGACTATGATGCAGATCATACTAGTGGGGACGTGGTAGTCCATAGGTACATCCTTCAAGGCCCCTAGTCGTGGGTATATCGAGACGGGGCATCGATATACCAGTGTAGACTAGCGTATACGCTTCTCGACCCATGAGATGGGCGATGGATGATCCCATATCCATTGGTGTTTGACATCAGAGATGGTATATGGGTGCTCAGTGGAGACTGGGTACACTGGACGGACTCGCCGAGAACTCCCAGATGGTATTATACCTCACGTCAGATGGCAGTTCTCAGGTGACACTTGTACAGGTTAGTCTGTAGACCCGAGATCGTCATAGAGTCTTGTGTGATTCCCACTGTTCTTTGATCTCCACCTTACCACGTCCATGAGGGCGTGCAAAACGGTGGTTTTTGGGTACAGTCCCGAGTCACACGGAGGCAATGAGCGATAGGAGGGGTTTCGACTCTCCCGGTATTGGGGGTTGATGTTGTGCTGTGCTCGATTGGCCGTAACAGGGAAGTCCCTGGCCAGGGCTGATTCAGAGATTTGCTGGTAAGTGTTACCAGTAGTTTCTCGACCCGTTATGAGCCTCACATCAGCATGACTTATCGGTTATTGGGGTCTGACGTTTACCACCCCTAGACTTAATATGCGACATATCAGACGAGGAGACCGGACTGTACGGGAAGTGTTATCGATCGGCTCGACGGGAGTTGTAGCAGGTTCGCTTGTTCTCTTCTGATCGCTCAATACCCGGGTGGCCGTTACGTTTAGCTGATCGCTTGCGGCTTGGGAGTGCTTGATATGATCATCGCCCACTGCCGGCGTATTGACGAGTCTCAGAGTCCCACAATGGAGTTTCCTAGTCCAGGCGAAACGTTGTGGTGCGCGTATGCGATATGCGCATGGACCCGATTAAAATGCGCGTATGGGATACCGTATATTGATCGGGCAGCTTGCTTTTGGTAGAGGTCATATGTGATATGGCCGGATTGATAAATCAAGTGTTGATTTATCATTTAACCATTAGCTTCTCACTTGAAACCCTTTCTTGAGTATGTTGGATGTATGCATGCATGTATGCCTTCTCTTTGATTCATGCATATATAGATGTACATATACACATACATACATACATACATCTTTCATGGTTGATTATATAAGGAAATGGTGGCAATATAACACTCACACCATGGTTTTATTTATGAATTATTATTGTATTTATATTAAAACATAAAAGGAAAGAAAAGGTTCATTATTGATTTGTTCTACACTCTTCTTTTGACCTAACCATTTTCACCCACCATTTAACCTTTGGTTATGTTTCCTTTTGTGTTTTAACTCTAGTACAATAATGATTCAACCATGGTTTGAGATGATAGATTGAAAATATATATTGATATATTTTTCCATTTAAAAAAAGGAGTTGAACTTATCATCTTCTATTATTGCCATCATCTTCTTCTTCCTCTCTCAACTTGCTCTCTAGTTCTTTGTAGTGAGCAATATACTCATTAAGATTGGATTTTGAAGTGAGAAAGAGAACCACAACACCATTCTACACAAGTCTAGCCCACTTGTTTAGAGTGTTAGCTTGATTTCGTTCACTTGATCGGATAAAGTTGCAAGCTTGGACAAAGCGGACTCCGGGTGGATCATCGGTGACCTCGAGGAGTTCAAGCAGAGCTATTTCAAACCCCTAGTAGCCGAGGAGTCTAGCGTAAGGAGCTACAAAGGTTGTACTCTCTAAACCCTAGTTTTCCTTTCATATGATGATGTGATAATTTTTGAAACCCTAATTTTTCTAGGATCGATCCTTTGCATGCTTGTTTAGCACCCTAAAAATTCCATCTTTGGTACATGTGATACTTCCAAACCCTTCATGAGGTGCTAGGCAGACCTTTCATTGGTATCAGAGCAAGGTTAGAACATTATGCGACCTTTTTACGAAGTTAAAAGTCCGATCGAACCGAAATACGGCATTTTAGAGTGCTCTCTGGAAATTTTTTAAAGTTTGACATTTTTCAGAATTAAAAATATGTAAAAAATAAAGTAGGCAAATCTAAGAATTACAGTAAAATTCGATGAAGTGAACTGTTCATATTGCCGCGGAAACGCGGCCTAAGCTTGCTTAGACCGTGGTTCCGCGGCCATTTACATCCATCAATGGATAATTTTTATATAGTAATTCTTTATTATGCTTGTATATTTTTTAGGGTATTTTTAATCTGAATTTTGTGTTGTTTGTTCTGGAGTTGGTTTTGGACTCGTCGATTCGATCGGAATTTTCATTTCGTGGTTTTTCCGGATAAATTAGAAAGTAGTGAAGTGTTTGAACGAGTATCATTTGCTCACTTTCCACGGGGTTTAAATCCTTCGGAGGTTCGTGCAAGTTTGTTTGTGGTGGACCCTCTAGAAGACAACAAACCTTAACTCGATTATGTGACCGTCTTGAACTGCCTTTTGAACATTAGGGTTTGGGGCAGTACGGCGTGCCACATGTGAGGCGTTGGCTTGACCCTTCTACGGCTGGACCGCTACCGTTGTGTCACACTCCGGGTTTTTGAACTCCGCTCAAGTGTTGAGCTTTAGTGAATCTTGGGTATTTGATTGTTCGTTCGAAAACTTTAATACTGTCTAATTATCTGGAATGTGATGCAATGTATGGAATTCATATTATAGGACATGAAATACGAGGTATGTGATACTTCGCATTTACGATGTCTAAAGACAATGTGGATTCCAGATATTGCAGTTTTACACTTTCTTTTCTGTGACCGTAAGTGTTGTATGTCGATATCGCCGGTTTCGTTGCTATACGTCAACGACAATTGGGGTACGCATACATACTTACATTGATGATATGTGATATTATGTGTTGCTGAGATATGATGTGCAGGATTGTCGCGAAAGAATAGCCGGGGTTTTTTTATGTGAGATGAGAGTTTTATATTTTCATTCATGTAAATTCAAATGTAATGTAATATTCTTTTATTTGGGGCACTTCCGGGTTGAGGTCGATGCCACCTGTGTTGTATATTATTTACTTTTCCGCATTAGGATGGACCCATGGAGGGGAGCACAGGTGACCGGGTTCTGGGGTTCAGTGGGAGGCCATCTCGAGGAGTCGAGACCGGGTCTCCTAAACTACAGAATTGGTAGGGTCGCTTGCCGCTCTCGTAGGGGTCCAGGGTGTGGGCTTGGCTATTCATCGCGACTGTGGAATCCGTATTTTCTATTCTTGGCTAAATACTAAATACGGACGTCCTAGTATATCCCACATTATATCTATGTTTCTGCTGCGATATCTGTGATGTGATCATTAGATATATTCTGTGATAGATACAGTATATAGTATACATGATATATTATATAGACGTTACTTATGTTTTGCACCCGCACTAGCCCTGCCCTGCTCTATCGTTAGTTACCTAACCTAACGGTGCACGAGGGGACATCGAGGCGAATGCGGATGGCATAAGTGTACGTCGTATTTATCTGTGATGTTTAGGTAACTTAAATGATGGGACTTCATTAATGTGATTAATGAAAGAAAAGAAACCTAAAAGATGTTGTAGAATCAAATTTTTAAATAAAACAGGTAGCTACAGTTCTTGCTTTGCACAGCGGTATATGTGATATATCCTGCACCTTATTCGATGAGGAAAGGACCGAGATACCTTCACCGGGAGTGACTCCTTTAGCAATAACTGTCAGATGCTACACACTCGGTTTGTCTTTTGATTGTTTCTATAGTTTCTGCTTTTCACAGTGATATATATGATATATCCTGCACCTCATTCGACGAGGAAAGGGCCGACGATCCCTTCACCGGGAGTGACCCCTTTAGCAAAACTAGAAAAAGCCTAAAAAACACTCCATTTCAAAATCATTTGATTCTACAACGATATCAAGTTCATTACGCAATAGGTTTTCAGAAAAACCTGTCGTAGCCCTCCGTCATTTCAGATAAGTAGTAGTTAGTATTCGTGCTACGTTTGTTGGCCTGCGTCAAGGCGTAGTGTGCGGTAGCTAACTAGTATTTATCTGCTTATGCATATGATGCAGATTGGATTAGGGTAGTCGTGCGACTTTGTTGGCCTGCGTCAAGGGTCGTGCGGGTTGGTTTAATTCAATCAGGAAATGACGGGTTGAACTTGACTAGCGCACTATAGTTTGTTGGCCTGCGTCAAGGTCATAGGACGCTAGGGGCAAAATATTATCGGGAATTTCAAGTGTTGAAATTTGCAATGAGATTGCATACCTTCTATGAGATAGTTGGATCCCGATACCCACTGCGAGTAAGAGTTACTCCTGGGAGAGTTTTACACATTACAATTAGCCGATCAAGTAGGTGTCTAGAAAGGTGTCAACGGGGTTACGCCTCTGGGAAAACGAGATTTACTTTAATTAGGTCCGTGCGAAAGCACGGGGAACCTCACTCAAAGTACCGACACTGGCCTGGCTGAAAGATCGACGAAGTTGTAGGGTGTAATTAATCCCGGCTAGGCTTTCCTTTTAAGGTTTGAAGGAAGATTTGATAAAAACCAGTGGGAGCCATCCTGATTAGATAAGATAATAACCAATCTGATCTTGCACGAGCATACGCTAAAGTGTTTTCTTCTCTCTCTCTCCAGGTAGCGACCATGTCATGCCCTAATAAAGATAATAATATGGATGTATTGACCGAACCTGCATGTTATACTGTGCTGGGGAACGTTGGTTCCGTTCTTTCTTATAAGAGTTATAGGAATGAACAGGACATAGGGGAATACCAGGATTCCCATGCCACCCGAATGAAGAAAGTACATGTTGATGCATTTTCTTCGGGTGTGTTCGTTACAGAGAACTGTTTCTCCATTTGCCCTACGTCCTGGGTATTAGATACCGGGTCAGGATCCCATATATGTAATCAGTTACATGGGCTCAGGAAAGGTAGAGAACTTAGAGAAGGTGATAAAGACATTAAAGTTGGAAATGGTGCAATTGTTGCAGCTAAGACTGTCGGGGAATATCACCTTGCATTACCAACTGGTAATACATTGGTTCTGAACGAATGCTATTACATGCCGAACCTGATATGCAACATTATATCGGTTTCTTTGTTGAGTAAAGAGGGATATAATTTTGTATTACAGGACAATGTTATGAACATTTTCCGTAACCAAAAGTTGGTTGGATCAGGCACGTTGTGCAATGGCATTTATGTTCTAAATCAATCAACAGTTCTGAGCATAACAAACATACACAAAAGGAAGAGTTCAGAACTGAACGAATCCTTCTTATGGCATTGTAGACTGGGTCACATCAATGCGACACGACTGGCTAAGTTACATAAGGATGGATATTTGAATCCGTTTAAATTTTCATCTTATGACACTTGCCAGGCATGTCTCAAAGGCAAGATGACCAAAACTCCGTTTACGGGACACGGAGAAAGAGTTACGGAACTCTTGGGACTAGTGCATAGTGATGTATGCGGTCCAATGTCTACACATGCCAGGGATGGTTCTTCGTACTTCATTACATTCACTGACGATCTCTCTAGATTCGGATATGTGTTCCTGATGAAACACAAATCAGAAGATTTTGAGAAATTTAGAGAATATAAACAAGAAGTCGAGAACCAAACCGGAAAAAGTATTAAAATCCTTCGATCTGATCGAGGAGGTGAATACTTGAGCAATGAATTCCTGGACTTCCTAAAAGAGAATGGGATTCTCTCTCAGCTGACTCCTCCATATACACCACAGCACAACGGTGTATCAGAACGGAGGAACCGCACCCTATTAGATATGGTACGCTCTATAATGAGCACAGCTGAGTTACCTATTTCCTTCTGGGGATATGCACTGGAAACAGCTGCAGACCTATTGAATATGGCTCCCTCTAAATCCGTGCCAACCACTCCATATGAGATATGGAAAGGAAAGAGACCATGTCTTAATTATGTTAAGATATGGGGTTGTCCGGCATATGTAAAAACGCAAAATCCGTACAAACTCGCGGCAAGATCCATTCTGTGTAAGTTTATTGGATATCCCAAACATTCGCGCGGGTATATCTTCTACCACACCGAGGAACAAAAGGTGTTTGTTTCTCGACATGCCACCTTTTTAGAAAAGGAATTTCTTGAAAAAGAGATTAGTGGCAAGGAGGTGGAACTGGAAGAGGTTCCAGCAATACAAACTACGACAGAAGATTTGGTTGAACCAGAGGATTCAGTAGCTCCTAATGAACCTCAGCCTCTCCGCCGATCTAGTAGGGTTCCTCGCCAACCTGAGAGATACTACGGTTTTCTCATGGATGGTGGGAGCGAGGATTGCATCATGGAGGATGATGACCCAACTAGTTTCG
Organism: Agapanthus africanus; assembly: GCA_030015575.1. Lineage (NCBI taxonomy): Eukaryota > Viridiplantae > Streptophyta > Magnoliopsida > Asparagales > Amaryllidaceae > Agapanthus > Agapanthus africanus. The sequence goes on from JASDDO010000024.1 coordinate 312,011,911, forward strand.
AGCAGGCCATCACGAGTAGGGACTCAGTGAAATGGCTGGATGCTATGCGGTCCGAGATGGAATCCATGTACACCAACAAAGTATGGACTTTGGAAGTTGCTCCTGAAGGGGTAAAACCCATTGGGAGCAAGTGGATCTTCAAGAAAAAACTTGGTGTAAATGAGAAAGTGGAGACTTTCAAAGCTAGACTTGTTGCAAAAGGTTTTCGTCAAAGACCAGGTGTGGACTATGACGAAACCTTTTCTCCAGTGGCTATGCTTAAATCCATCCGGATCATGCTTGCCATCGCTGCATATCATGACTACGAAATCTGGCAGATGGATGTTAAGACCGCTTTTCTAAACGGTGATTTAGAAGAGTGCGTGTACATGACTCAGCCAGAGGGCTTCATAGACAGTGGGAGCAGCGGGAAGGTGTGCAAGCTGCTTAAATCCATTTATGGATTAAAGAAAGCATCGCGGAGTTGGAACATCTTCTTTGACGTCGTTATCAAAGTGTTTGATTTCGTCAAAAATGTAGATGAACCTTGTATCTACAAGAAGGTGGCAGAGAGTAAGGTTGTCTTCCTCGTATTGTACGTGGACGACATACTCTTGATAGGAAATGATATTCCTATGCTGCAATCGGTCAAGCTCTTCCTATCACAAAGATTCTCAATGAAAGATCTAGGTGATGCCTCCTGCATATTGGGAATTAGGATCTATAGAGATAGATCCAAACGTGGATTGGGATTGTCCCAATCCAGGTACATTGACACCATACTAAAGAGGTTTAGTATGGAAGAATCCAAGCGTGGGAACTTGCCCACGATCTCTGGAGTCACTCTCTCCAAAGAGATGTCTCCTAAGACTGATTTGGAGAGAGCTCGCATGCAAGGGATACCCTATGCTTCGGCTGTAGGCTCTATCATGTACGCGATGCTATGTACCAGGCCCGATGTAGCATACTCACTAAGCGTAGTGAGTAGGTATCAAGCTGATCCTGGAGAGAGTCACTGGACAGCTGTGAAGAGCATTCTCAAGTACTTGCGAAGGACTAAAGAGATGCTCTTGGTGTATGGTAACGGAGAACTCCAAGTGGAGTCCTTTACCGATTCGAGCTTCCAGAGTGATAAGGACGACTCTAAGTCGCAGTCGGGATTTGTCTTTACCCTTTACGGAGGGGCGGTTAGCTGGAAGAGTTCCAAGCAGGAAACCGTGGCAGACTCGACGATGGAGGCTGAATACATCGCTGCCAACGATGCTGCCAAAGAGGCTGTCTGGATCAAGAAGTTCATTACTGAACTTGGAGTGGTTCCATCCATTGAGCATCCAATACCTTTGTATTGCGATAACAATGGAGCGGTGGCTTTGGCCAAGGAACCCAGGTCCCATCAGCGATCCAGGCATATTCTGAGGCGGTATCACCTAATCCGGGAGATAGTTGATCGCCGGGAGATCGAGGTCAGGAGGGTTGACACGAAGAATAACACAGCGGATCCACTCACGAAGGCCATTTCCCAGATACAGTTTGAGAGACTCTTCGGGATGCTCGGTATGCGATACTACAGAAGCTGGCCCTAGTGCAAGTGGGAGATTGTTAGTTGTATGTATGCCCTAGAGGCCAGTATTGTACAGATGATGTATATTATATTGGATGCTTGGACATATATAGAGATGATTTTCTTGCTCGATATGATAGTATGCTATCTGGTTACTCTTTATCTTAACATGTATACTAGTCTCTTTAAACTGTCTTATAGTTACATGTTGGTAAAGCCCTTAGGATGTGTACTTGACTACCTGGACTATGATGCAGATCATACTAGTGGGGACATGGTAGTCCATAGGTACATCCTTCAAGGCCCCTGGTCGTGGGTATATCGAGACGGGGCATCGATATACCAGTGTAGACTAGCGTATACGCTTCTCGACCCATGAGATGGGTGATGGATGATCCCATATCCATTGGTGTTTGACATCAGAGATGGTATACGGGTGCTCAGTGGAGACAGGGTACACTGGACGGACTCGCCGAGAACTCCCAGATGGTATTATACCTCACGTCAGATGGCAGTTCTCAGGTGACACTTGTACAGGTTAGTCTGTAGACCCGAGATCGTCATAGAGTCTTGTGTGATTCCCACTGTGCTTTGATCTCCACCTTACCACGTCCATGAGGGCGTGCAAAACGGTGGTTTTTGGGTACAGTCCCGAGTCACACGGAGGCAATGAGCGATAGGAGGGGTTTCTTCTCTCCCGGTATTGGGGGTTGATGTTGCGCTGTGCTCGATTGGCCGTAACAGGGAATTCCCTGGCCAGGGCTGATTCAGAGATTTGCTGGTAAGTGTTACCAGTAGTTTCTCGACCCGTTATGAGCCTCACATCGGCACGACTTATCGGTTATTGGAGTCTGACGTTTACCACCCCTAGACTTGATATGCGACATATCAGACGAGGAGACCGGACTGTAACAGGGAAGACGGCCACCCGGGTATTGAGCGATCAGAAGAGAACAAGCGAACCTGCTATAACTCCCGTCGAGCCGATCGGCAACACTTCCCCACGCATTTCCATTGGTATACCACTGCCGGCGTATTGACGAGTCTCAGAGTCCTACAATGGAGTTTCCTAGTCCAGGCGAAACGTTGTGGTGCGCGTATGCGATATGCGCATGGACCCGATTAAAATGCGCGTATGGGATACCGTATATTGATCGGGCGGCTTGCTTTTGGTAGAGGTCATATGTGATATGGCCGGATTGATAAATCAAGTGTTGATTTATCATTTAACCATTAGATTCTCACTTGAAACCCTTTCTTGAGTAAGTTGGATGTATGCATGCATGTATGCCTTCTTTTTGATTCATGCACATATGGATGTACATATACACATACATACATACATACATACATCTTTCATGGTTGATTATATAAGGAAATGGTGGCAATATAAGACTCACACCATGGTTTTATTTATGAATTATTATTGTATTTATATTAAAACATAAAAGGAAAGAAAAGGTTCATTATTGATTTGTTCTACACTCTTCTTTTGACCTAACCATTTTCACCCACCATTTAACCTTTGGTTATGTTTCCTTTTGTGTTTTAACTCTAGTACAATAATGATTCAACCATGGTTTGAGATGATAGATTGAAAATATATATTGATATATTTTTCCATTTAAAAAAAGGAGTTGAACTTATCATCTTCTATTATTGCCATCATCTTCTTCTTCCTCTCTCAACTTGCTCTCTAGTTCTTTGTAGTGAGCAATATACTCATTAAGATTGGATTTTGAAGTGAGAAAGAGAACCACAACACCATTCTACACAAGTCTAGCCCACTTGTTTAGAGTGTTAGCTTGATTTCGTTCACTTGATCGGATAAAGTTGCAAGCTTGGACAAAGCGGACTCCGGGTGGATCATCGGTGACCTCGAGGAGTTCAAGCGGAGCTATTTCAAACCCCTAGTAGCCGAGGAGTCTAGCGTAGGGAGCTACAAAGGTTGTACTCACTAAACCCTAGTTTTCCTTTCATATGATGATGTGATAATTTTTGAAACCCTAATTTTTCTAGGATCGATCCTTTGCATGCTTGTTTAGCACCCTAAAAATTCCATCTTTGGTACATGTGATGCTTCCAAACTCTTCATGAGGTGCTAGGCAGACCTTTCAAATACAAACCCTGAGATAGATTTGCTGTCATCCTTATCGCTCTGGAAGCTCGAATCGGTAAAGGCCTCCATTTGGAGTCTGTATTACCATACACCAAGAACAATTCTTTAGTCCTTCGAAAATACTTAAGAATGTTCTTCACAGCTGTCCAGTGGTTCTCCCCTGGGTTGGATTGATACCTGCTTACAACACTATGTGCATAAGCTACATCTGGGCGTGTACATAACATCGCATACATTATAGATCCTACTGCCGAAGCATAGGGTATAATGCTCATGCGAGCTCTCTCTTCATCGGTCTTTGGACAAGAATCCTTGGAGAGAGTGACTCCATGGCAAGCGGGTAAGGCACCCCGCTTGGAGTCTTCCATACTAAACCTTTTTAGGATGGTGTTGATGTACCTGGTTTGGGACAATCCCAATAACTTTTTGGATCTATCCCTATAGATCCTTATGCCCAGGATGTATGTGGCATCACCCAGGTCCTTCATGGAGAACCTTAGTGATAAGAAAGATTTGACCGACTGTAGCATAGGAATATCATTTCCTATCAGAAGAATGTCATCCACGTACAATACGAGGAATGTGACAGCTCTTCCTACAGCCTTCTTATAAACACAAGGTTCATCTGGATTTTTGATGAAATCAAACTCTTTGATAACATCATCGAAACAGATGTTCCAGCTCCGAGATGCCTTCTTTAACCCATATATGGATTTAAGCAATCTACATGCTTTCCCGCAGCTCCCACTGTCAATGAAGCCCTCTGGCTGATCCATATAAACGCATTCTTCTAAATCTCCATTTAAAAATGCTGTTTTAACGTCCGTCTGCCAGATTTCATAGTCGTAGTGAGCAGCAATAGCAAGTAGGATCCGAATGGATTTAAGCATGGCTACGGGCGAAAAAGTTTCGTCATAGTCTAAACCTGGTCTTTGGCGAAAACCCTTTGCCACAAGTCTTGCCTTATAGGTCTCTACCTGCCCATCTACACCAATCTTTCTTTTAAAGATCCATTTGCATCCCACAGGTTTTACCCCAGGGGGTATAATGTCCAAAGTCCATACTTTGTTGGTGTACATAGACTCCATTTCGGATCTCATGGCATCCAGCCACTTCACAGAGTCACCACTCGTGATAGCTTGCTGAAAACTGGTAGGATCATCGTCATCCATGATGCAGTCTTCTCCGTCACCATCAATGAGGAAACCGTAGTACCTCTCTGGTGGGCGAGAAGTCCTACCAGACCTTCGGAGTGGCCGAAGTTCCTCAGTTTCTATTGCAACAGCCGGTTTAACCAAATCGTCATTTGTAATTTGTGTCTCTAGAACCTCTTCTAGATCCACCACTTTGCCATCATCTTTATCTGTGAAAAACTCTTTTTCCAAGAATGTGGCATACTGAGAAACAAACACCTTTTGTTCCTCTTTGTGGTAGAATAGATATCCATAAGAATTCTTTGGATACCCCATAAAATTACACATGACTGACCGTGTCTCGAGTTTGTCCGGATTCTTTTTTTTAACATAGGCCGGGCAACCCCAAATCTTAATTCTTTTAAGAGATGGTCTCTTCCCATGCCATATCTCATATGGCGTGGTAGACACGGTTTTGGTCGGAACCCTGTTTAGCATAAACGCTGCAGTCTCCAATGCATGCCCCCAAAATGAGACGGGTAACTCAGCATCACTCATCATGGATCGGACCATATCTAATAGGGTCCTATTCCGTCGTTCAGACACACCGTTGTGCTGTGGTGTGTAAGGAGGAGTGAGCTGAGAGAGAATCCCATTCTCTTTTAGGAAGTTTGCAAATTCTGTACTAAGGTATTCCCCACCTCGATCTGATCGAAGCATCTTGATACTTAAGCCGGTTTGTTTTTCTACTTCTTGTTTATATTCAATGAATTTCTCGAAAGCTTCGGACTTATGCTTTAATAAAAATACATGACCGAATCTTGAGAAATCGTCAGTGAACGTAATGAAGTAAGAAAAACCGCTTCTAGCCTGTGTAGACATTGGCCCGCATACATCACTATGTATGAGGCCTAGGAGCTCGGTAGCTCTTTCTCCGTGTCCGGTAACGGAGTTTTGGTCATTTTACCCTTGATACAAGACTGGCAAGTCGCATAAGATTTATATTCAAAAGAGTTTAAATATCCATCTTTGTGTAACTTGTTTAGTCTTGTTTCGTTAATATGACCAAGTCTACAGTGCTAAAGAAAAGCTTCATTTAATTCTGAAAGTTTTCTTTTATTAGTGTGTTGTATACTGAAAACTGTGTGTTGATTTAGGACGTATATCCCGTTATTAAGTGTACCATACCCAACCAACATTTGATTCAGGTGAATGTTCATAACATTGTTCTGCAATATAAAGTTATATCCTTCATTGTCTAACAAAGAAACTGATATTATATTACATAGCATACTTGGTACAAAATAACATGGGTTCAAAACCAAAATACATCCAGATGGCAACCCCAAGTGATACTCTCCCACTGCGACTGTATGTACATTGGAACCATTTCCAACGCGGAGAGTATGGTCACCTGTCTTCAAAACTTTGCTATTTCTCAGTCCCTGCATAGAATTGCAAATGTGAGAACCTGAACCGGTATCTAATACCCAGGAAGCAGAGTTTATTAAAAAACAGTTTTCTGTCACAAACACACCTGAAGCGGAAGCATCCCTATGCTTCTTCTTGAGGTTCAAGTACTCTGTACAGTTGCGCTTCCAATGTCCTGTCTTGTGGCAATGAAAACATTCACCTTTCCCCGAGTCTCCAGCTTTGGACTTTTCCTTTCCCTTCACCTTTTTAACTCCACCCTTAGGATTGGTGGGCTTCTTCTTTTTCTTTCCTTTGGCCTTAGCTTTTGGGCGAGAAGAAGAAGATTGCCCAATAGTCATAATGGGAGTTTTCATTGATTTCATAGTGCTCTCTGCACTCCTTAACATATTAAGGAGTTCAGGTAGCTCCTTCTCCATGCCGTGCATGTTGAAGTTAACTATGAACTGAGCAAAGATGGAGGGGAGGAGCTGCAGAATAATATCTGTATATTGTTCATTGTCCATTGTCCATCCTAGGTCCTCAAGCTCTTCTATAAGAGCTATCATCTTCAGAACATGGTCTCCTACCGGTGTGCCAGGGGCCATTCGCATCTGAAACAATTTCTTTGATGCTTCGTATCGTAATACGCGGGATTGCTCTCCATACAACTCTTTTGTATGGAGGAATATGGTTTGAATGTCCATATTCTCGTGCTGCTTTTGATGTGTATTGTCCATCGATGCAAGCGCGAGGCATTTGGCCGTGGCACAGTCAGCGTCCCATGTCTTGCGGACTTCAATGTCCGCAACTGAGGATTTTGGACCTGGGGTGGGCGGGGCTGAAGCCGTGAGGACATATGATACTTTATCATAAGTCAAAGCTATTTTCGGATTCCTCAGCCAGTCTTTATAATTGGTCCCATTCAGTTTGTTTTTATCTAGTAGAAGCTTGAGTCCAGTCATTGGTATCTGCCATTAAGAGAGAGAAAAGAATACACTCAGCGAAAGCTCTTGCATAGATCAGATTGGTTATTATCTTGTCTAATCGATGTCTCCCACTGCTTTAATCAAGTTTTTTTTTCAAACCTTAAAAAGAAAACTAGCCAGGATTAATTACAGTCTACAACTTCGCTAACCGTTCAGCCAGGCCAGTGTCGGTACTTGAGGGAGGTTCCCCGTGCTTTCGCACGGACCTAATTAAAGTAAACCTCGTTTTCCCAGAGGCGTAGCCCCGTTAACACCTTTCTAGACACCTAATGAGTTAGCTAATTGTAAACTGCAAAACTCTCCTAGGAGCAACTATTGCCCACAGTGGGATCGGGATCCAACCATCATATGGAAGGTATGCAATCTCATTGCAAATCTCAACACTTGAAATTCCCGATGTGATTTTTACCTCCAGTACTTATGACCTTAACTATGGTCAACAAATCATAAGTACCAGTCAAGTTCTACCCGTCATTTCTTGATCAATTAGACCCACCCATATGACCCTTAACTAAGGTCAACAAAGTCGCATGAATGTCCTAATTAATCTGCATCATATGCAGTGTAGGAAGACATCACTTAGCTACCGTACACTACGCCTTAACTAAAGTCAACAAACGTAGCACGAATACTAAGTACTCTACTTCCTAAAATGACGGAGGGCTGCGGATGATTTTTAAGAAAATCTTTAACGCTTTGAACTTGATATCGTTGTAGAATCAAACGGTTTTCAAAAGGAGTGGCTTGTGCTCCGCAGTTTTGAAATATAGATTTTTCATAAAGAGCCGAGTGGTTTTCAAATCTGATTCTACAACATCTTTTTAGGTTTATTTTCTTTACATTAATCATATTAATGTAATCCCATCATTTAAGTCCTTAAGCCAATCACAGAAAAGAAACGAAAATAACACGTACGCTTATGCCATCCGCATTCGCCGCAATGTTCCGTTATGCACCGTTAGGTTACTTAACTAACGGCATACCGGGACAGGACTAGCGCGGGTGTAAAACATAAGCAACGTCTACTATATATCATATATATAATATGTCATTCGTCTCAGATATCTCAGAACACAGGCAGCAGAAACATATATATAATGTGGGATATACTAGGACGTCCGTATTTAGTATTTTAGCCAATAATAGAAAATACGGATTCCACAGTCGCGATGAATAGCCAAGCCCATACCCCTAGACCCCTACGAGAGCGGCAAGCGACCCTACCAATCCTGGAGTTTAGGAGACCCGGTCTCGACTCCTCGAGATGGCCTCCCACTGAACCCCAGAACCCGGTCACTTGTGCTCCCCTCCTTGGGTCTATCCTAATGCGGAAAAGTAAATAATATACAACACTGGTGACACAACCTCAACCCGGAAGTGCCCCAAATAAAAGAATATTACATTACATTTGAATTTACATGAATGAAAATATAAAACTCTCATCTCACATAAAAAAAACCCGGCTATTCGATCGCGACAATCCTGCACATCATATCTCAACAACACATAATATCATATATCATCAACGTAAGTAAGTATGCGTATCCCAATTGTCGTTGATGTATAGCAACGAAACCGGCGATATCGAACATACTACACTTACGGACACAGAAAAGAAAGTGTAAAACTACAATATTTGGAATCCACATTTTCTTTAGACATCATAAATGCGAAATATCACATACTTCGTATTTCATGCCTAAACAATATGAATTCCACATATTGTATCACATTCCAGATAAATAGATAGTATTAAAGTTTTCGACCGAATGTTCAAATACCCAAAATTCCCTAGAGCTCAATACTTGAGCGGAGTTCAAAAAATCCGGAGTGTGACACAATAGTAGCGGTCCAGCCGTAGAAGGGTCAAGCCTGTTAGTTATATGTATGCCCTAGAGGCCATTACTGTACATACGATGTATATTGTAGTGGATTCTAGGACATATATAGGGAGGACTTTCTTGCTCGACATGATAGTATGCTATCTGGTTGTACTTTATCTTAACATGTACTCTGATTTTCTCTATGTTACATGTTGATAAAGCCCTTAGGATATGTACTCGACTACTGGGACTATGATGAGATCATACTAGTGGGGCCACGGTAGTCGACGAGTACATCCTATAACTGTTCCTAGTCGAGAGTGTATCGAGACAGGGCATCGATACACCAGAGTAGACTAGCGTATACGCATCTTGACCCATATGATGGGCGATGGATGATCCTATATCCATCGGTGTTTGACATCAAGGATGGTGTACGGGTGCTCAGTGGAGACTGGGTATACTGGACGGACTCGCCGAGAACTCCCAGATGGTATTATACCATACGTCAGATGGCAGTTCTCCGGTGACACTGGTACAGAGTAGTCTGTTGACCCGAGATCGTCATAGAGTCTTGTGTGATTCCCACTGTGCTTTGATTTCCATCATACCACGTCCAAGAGGGCGTGCAAAAAGGTGGCTTTTGGGTACAGTCCCGAATCACATGGAGGCAATGAGCGATAGGAGGGGATTCGTCTCTCCCGGTATAGGGAATTAATGTTGTGCTGTGTTCGATTGGCTATAACCGGAAATCCCTGGCCAGGGTTGCTGAGATTTACCGGTAAGTGTTATCAGTAGTTTCTCGAACTGTTATAGACCTCATATCGACACGACTTATCGAGCTACTGGGGTCTGACGTTTACCACCCCTAGGCGAGATATGCAACATATCAGACGACGAGACCGGACTGTACGGGAGTGTTACTGTTTGGATTCACAGGAGAAGTTACAGGCTTGCTTGTTGATCTTCTGAGCGCTCAATACCTGGGTAGCTGTTACGTTTAGCTGACCGCTTGCAGCTTGTGGGTGTTTGATATGATCATCACCTACTGCCGGCGTATTGACGATTCTTTAGAGTCCTACACAGAGGTTTCTTGACTCAGGCAAAATGGAGTAGGAGCACATATGTGATATGTGCGGGACCGAGGATAATGCGATATAAGATACCGTATTCTATTCTCGCGATATTTGATATCAGCCGGGTCATCGGATCAAGTGTTGATTCGATGAATCGGTACGGATATATATTAGTCGGTTATATGCGATATAGCCGGATTGTCGGATCAAGTGTTGATTCGATAATTTAATGTATAATAATATATATGATATATTAAATTACATTAACTAATATTTGCTCACTAAAAGATTCTTTTTCTCACTCGGGTAATACATTGATATATATGCGATATATGTTAATTGTATTATTTTATTTGGTTACAATAAATATTATATATGTGATATATAATATTGTAACATGATATGATAACTAATGCAACACGTTTTGTGGAGTTTAAACATGATTAGGGTTTGGATTAGGGTTAAGTCTTCTAGTTGATTCTAGAAGCTTTTCATTTTGTCATGATAAAGATATTTGTGTGTGACTCATTCTTAACCTAACCCAAACCCTAGCCTTGGTTAATTCTCTACAAAGGTTTAGTCAACCATGGTTGCATAATTCATCATTATCTCCTTTGCATTATTCATCACAAAAGGAATTCTAATTATTGTTCATCTTCTTCCTTCATTCTCTTCATGAAAAAGCTTACTAGTTTTTCTAAAGTGATGAATAAATATGAGAAAAAGATAAATAAAGAGAGCAAAAATCCTACTTCATCATCCTCATCTTCCCTTTCCATTTAGATGAGGGTGTTCACATCATTTCATGAGTGTTAGCTTGTGTTAACGGAACTTCAAGGTAGATTATCTTAGTATCGAAGATCGGAAGCAAAGGTTGCATCTTTCTCTTCGTGGAACCTCTCGAGAGTCCGGATCCCGATGATCGCAGCGAAGGGACCACAACACGGAGCATATGAAGTGAAGGACCGGATCTACAAAGGTTGTAATCCCTCTCACTTAGTGTTAAAGTGTTTAGCATGCTTGTTTTCGCCTAATCTCTAGTTTAAAGATCCGTATTCGAGTTGTTCGGCACGGCTAATTTTTTAATCGGGCATGGTTGATGCCTCGTAGACCCTTGTACGCGTGCCTCGCAACCCTACAAAGCCAACGCCTCACATGTGGCACGCCTTACTGCCCCAAACCCTAAGGTTCAACCTGGTTATTTTCAGAATTAAAAATCCTTAAAAAATTCAAGTGTTGGCTTGACCCTTAACATGTGGCACGCCTTAACTGCCTTTTGAACCTTAGGGTTTGGGGCAGTACGGCGCGCCACATGTGAGGCGTTGGCTTGACCCTTCTACGGCTGGACCATTGGTACTGTGGCACGTGATGGATGTTTTTAAACTGATTTCAAGTGTTGAGATATATTGGGGAAATCTTGGGTGTTTGATGATTCGATCGGAAAGTTTAACTTTGTCTATTTATCTGGAATGTGATACAATATTTGGAATCTACAAGTAGTTATGAGATAACTGATTTGAATATTATAAACATAGCAGTTTAGTCTCAGATGATCGTTTGCCACGGAATTTTGATGTGATCAAAAGTCCTTCGCAATCACGTAGCGTACGCGGATACTCGCCGGGTAAACTTAATAGACAGCTACGCCCCATAGCCCTGACCAAGTGACTGTAGGAGAACACCGTCGCCAAAAGCATCTGTTCGGGTGCTTGCGGCAGCGGTGTTCCGCCTTAGTGCACTTCGTCGACGGCATCTGGGGGTGCGGCCGTCTACTAAAGTTTGCGACGAGCATTCGATCAGGACGTCGGAAATCTTGTTGAATTGCCCGACTTGATATTGAAAAGAGTTTTCGATAATGAGACTAAAATGCGGGGTTTATAATTGTTAGGCATGTGATGTCTAAGGAATTCATTTGGTTAGGCATGCGATGTCTAAGGAGGTTGCGGATTCCAACTGTTGTAGTTTTACACTTTCTTTTCTGTGACCGTAAGCGTAGTATGTGGTGTATCGCCGGCTTCGTTGCTATACATCAACGACAATCGGGATACGCATACTTGCTTACGTTGATGATATGAGATATTATGTGTTGCTGTGATATGTTGTATTGGATCGTCGCGTTTGAATAGCCGGGGGTTTTATGTGAGATGGGAGTTTTTTCTTTTTCATTCATGTAAAATTCATTTGTATGTAATATTCTTTTATTGGGGCACTTCCAGGTTGCGGAAGATGTCACCGTTGTATATTATTTACTTTTCCGCATTAGGTAGACCCAAGGCGGGGAGCACAAGTAACCGGGTTCTAGGGTCCAGTGGGAGACCATCTCGAGGAGTCGAGACCGGGTCTCCTAACCCTAGAATTGGCAGTGTTACTTGCCGCTCTCATAGGGGTCTAGGGATATGGGTTTGGCTATTCATCGCGACCGTGGAATCCGTGTTTTATACAGGCTCGTATTGAAACACGGACGTCCTAGTATATCCAATATTTCATATATGTTCTTCTGCTGCAATGTTCTGTGATGAGATCATATTACTGCCTGAGACGAATGTTTATATTATATATATATATGAGATATATGTTATATTGCAGATTTCGTTTCAAATGTGATGCTTGCGAAGCATATTAAAATGGGACTTCATTATTGAGATTAATGAAATAAAAGAAACCTATGATGTTGTGGAATCGAATTTCTTAAAAACTGGTAGCTACAGTTCTTGCTTTGCATAGCGGTGTTCCTTGTAGAACATCCTGCACCTTATTCGATGGGGAAAGGACCGAGATCCCTTCACCGGGAGTGACTCCTTTAGCGATAACTGGCAGATGCTACACCTCTCGGTTTGTTTTTGATTGCTTCTATAGTTTTTGCTTTGCACAGCGGTATATATGATATATCCTGCACCTTATTCGATGAGGAAAGGGCCGACGATCCCTTCACCGGGAGTGACCCCTTTAGCAAAACTAGAAAAAAGCCTAAAAAACACTCCATTTAAAATCACTCGATTCTACAACGATATCAAGTTCATTACGCAATAGGTTTTCTTAAAAACCTGTCGTAACCCTCCGTCATTTTAGGAAGTAGAGTACTTAGTATTCGTGCTGTGTTTGTTGACCATAGTTAAGGCACGGTGTACGGTAGCTAAGTGATGTCTTCCTATATAGCATATGATGCGATTAGTTAGGACAGTCATATGACTTTGTTGACCTTAGTTAAGGGTCATGTGGATGGGTCTAATTAATCAAGAACGGGTAGAACTTGACTAGTGCTTATGATTTGTTGACCATAGTTAAGGTCATAAGTCACTAGGGGCAAAATATTATTGGGAATTTCAAGAGTTGAAATTTGCAATGAGATTGCATACCTTCTATGAGATATTTGGATCCCGATACCCGCTGCGAGTAAGAGTTACTCCTGGGAGAGTTTTACATACTACAATTAGTCGATCAAGTAGGTGTCTAGAAAGGTGTCAACGGGGTTACGCCTATGGGAAAACGAGGTTTACTTTAATTAGGTTCGTGCGAAAGCACGGGGGACCTCCCTCAAAGTACCGACACTTGCCTGGCTGAAAGATTGGCGAACTTGTAGCGTGTAATTAATCCCGACTAGTCTTTCCTTTTAGGGTTTGAAGGAAGATTTGATTAAAACAGTGGGAGACATCCTGATTAGATATATTAGATAACCAATCTAATCTTGCAAGAGCATACGCTGAGTGTTTTCTTCTCTCTCTCTCCAGATAGCGACCATATCACGCCTTAATCAAGATAATAAAATGAATATATTGACCGAACCCGCTTGTTATACTGAGCTGGGGAACGTTGGTCCCGCTCCAACTTATAATTGTTATAAGACAGAGCAGGAAATTAGGGAATACCAGATCTCCCATGCCGCCCAAACGAAGAAAGTGCATATTGATGCATCATCTTCGGGTGTGTTCATTACAGAGAACTGTTTCTCAGTATCCTTTACGTCCTGGGTATGTGATACCGGATCAGGATCCCGCATATAAAATCTGTTACATGGGCTACAGATAGGTAGAGAACTGAGAACGGGTGATAAGTTTCATGATATAGAAAACGGTGCAAGTGTTGCAGCCAAGTCTGTTGGTCACTATCACCCTGTATTACTAGAATACATTGATTCTGAACGAATGTTATTAGATACCGAACCTGATATACAACATCATATCTTTTTCTTTATTAGTAAAGAAAGGATATAATTTTGTATAGTATGGATAATGTTTTGAACATTTCCTATATCAAGAGTTGATCGGTTCAGGCACGTTATCTAAAAGCATTGATGTTCTAAATTAAACTACAGTTCTTAGTATACGGAACATACACAAGAAGAAGAGTTCAGAAATGAACGAATCCTTCTTGAGGAATTGTAGACTAGGTCATATCAATTCGACCCAACTGGCTGAAGTTACATTTAGATGCATATTTAAATTTGTTTGAATTTACATCTTGTGAAACTTGCCGGTCATGTCACAAAGATAAGATGACCATAGCTCTGTTTATTGGAAACAGAGAAAGAGTTTAGTGAACTCTTGGGATTGATACATGCTGATGTATGAAAGTCCCCTGTCTACATATGCCAGGACCGGTTCTTTGTACTTCATTACATTCTCTGATGATCTCTCAAGATTCAGACATATGTTCCAGTTGAAACACAAGACCGAAGCTTTTGAGATATTCACAGAATATGAGTTAGAAGTAGAGAACCAAAATACGGGTAAAAGTATTATGTCCTTTGATGTGATCAAGGAGGAGAATACTTGAGCATGGAATTCCTGGACTATTCTAAAGGAGAATGAGATTCTCTCTCAGCATTACTCCTCCGTATACACCACAGCACGTCGGTGTATTGGGGCGGAGCAATAGCACCCTATGTGATATGGTGTGCTCTATGATAAGTACTACTGAGTTTCCTATTTCCTTTTGGGAGTTATGCACTTGAGAAGCTGCATACCTATTGAATATGGTTCAAATCAAATCAGTTACCTACCACTTCATATGTGATATGAAATGGGAAGAGCCCATTTCTTATGTTTGTTAAGATTTGGGTTGTCCGGCCTATGTCTAAAAGCAAAATCCGGACAAGCTCGAGGCAAGGTCTGTTATGTAGAACTGGAAATGTTCCAGCTATACAAACTGCAACTGATGATTTGGTAGAACCAAAGGATTCAATAGTTTCCAACGAACCTCAGCCTCTCCGTCGATCTAGTAGGGTTCCTCACCCACCTGAGAGATACTTCGGTTTCTTTATGACAGTGGGAGCGAGGATTGCATCATGAGATGATGACCCAACTAGTTTCGAGCTGGCCATCAGGAGTGGGACTCTGTAAGAATGGCTGGATGCTTATCGATCTGAGATGGAATCCTTATACACCAACAAAGTATGGACTTTGGTTGCTTTATCTGAAGGGTTAAATCCCCATCAGGAGCAAGTATATCTTGAGAAGATTACTTGGTGTACATGAAAAAGTTGAGACTTTCAAAGCTAGACTTGTTAAAGGTTTGCATCATTGACCAGGTATGGATTATGTTGAAACCTTTTCTAAGGATCTACGCTTAAGTCCATCCAAATCCTACTTGCCACAGCTACATACCATGACTACGATATCCGGTGGTTGGGTGTCATGACTGCTTTTCTAAATGATGTTTTAGAAGAGAACGTCTATAAGTACACAGCCAGAGGGCTTCGTAGACAGTGGGTGCAGCGGAAACGTGTACAAGATGTTTTATATGATAAAACAGGCATCGCGGAGTTGGAACATATGTTTTGATGTGGTAGTCAAAGAGTTTGACTTCATCAAAATGGTAGATAAACCTTGTATATACAAAAAGGTAGTAGAGAGTATAGTGGTGATCCTCGTAGAGTACGTGGATGGCATACTCTTGATAGGGAAGGAGTTTCCTATGCTACGCTCGGTCAATCTCCGCTTATCACAAGGATTCTCCATATAGGATCAAAGTGATACCTCCTGAATCCTGGATTTTGGATCTATGAGATAGATCTAATTGGATGTTAGGATACTCACTAGTTGTAGTGAGATGGTATCAATCGATCCTGGGAAGAATCACTGGAAAGGTTCCAGGGTGATAAGGACGACTGAATGTCAGTCGCAGGCATTGTCTTTACCCTCAGTGGAGGGACGGTATGTTGGAAGAGTTCCAAGCTAGATACCGTGACTTACTAGACGACTAAAGGCAAGATACATCGTTACCAAGGATACTACCAAAGAGGCAGTCTGGATATATATAAGTTCATAAGATGAACTTCGTTCCTACCATTGTGTGACAATGGAGTTGTGGCTTTAGCCAAGGAACTACCGTCCCATCAGAAATCCAGATATAATACTTAGACAGTATCACCTGATCATGGAGATGGTTGATCTCCAGGGAGATCGATGTTAGGAGAGTAGACACAGAGGACAACAGCGCGGATCCACTCACAAAGGCCTTTTTTCCCAGTAGAGACTTTTATGGGATGGTTGAGTATGAGATACTTCAACCGCAACTAATTGTTGGGTATGCGATAACATAACAAATGGCCCTAGTGCAAGTGGGAGATTGTTAGTTATATGTATGCCCTAGAGGCCATTACTGTACATACGATGTATATTGTAGTGGATGCTAGGACATATATAGGGAGGACTTTCTTGCTCGACATGATAGTATGCTATCTGATTGTACTTTATCTTAACATGTACTCTGATTGTCTCTATGTTACATGTTGATAAAGCCCTTAGGATATGTACTCGACTACTGGGACTATGATGAGATCATACTAGTGGGGCCACGGTAGTCGACGAGTATATCCTATAACTGTTCCTAGTCGAGGGTGTATCGAGACAGGGCATCGATACACCAGAGTAGACTAGCGTATACGCATCTTGACCCATATGATGGGCGATGGATGATCCCATATCCAACGGTGTTTGACATCAAGGATGGTGTACGGGTGCTCAGTGGAGACTGGGTACACTGGACGGACTCGCCGAGAACTCCCAAATGGTATTATACCATACGTCAGATGGCAGTTCTCCGGTGACACTGGTACAGAGTAGTCTGTTGACCCGAGATCGTCATAGAGTCTTGTGTGATTCCCACTGTGCTTTGATTTCCATCATACCACGTCTAAGAGGGCGTGCAAAAAGGTGGCTTTTGGGTACAGTCCCGAATCACATGGAGGCAATGAGCGATAGGAGGGGATTCGTCTCTCCCGGCATAGGGAGTTGATGTTGTGCTGTGTTCGATTGGCTATAACCGGAAATCCCTGGCCAGGGTTGCTGAGATTTACTGGTAAGTGTTATCAGTAGTTTCTCGAACTGTTATAGACCTCATATCGACACGACTTATCGAGCTACTGGGGTCTGACGTTTACCACCCCTAGGCGAGATATGCAACATATCAGACGACGAGACCGGACTGTACGGGTGTGTTACTGTTTGGATTCACAGGAGAAGTTACAGGCTTGCTTGTTGATCTTCTGAGCGCTCAATACCTGGGTAGCTGTTACGTTTAGCTGACCGCTTGCAGCTTGTGGGTGTTTGATATGATCATCACCTACTGCCGGCGTATTGACGATTCTTTAGAGTCCTACACAGAG
This sequence comes from Agapanthus africanus, assembly GCA_030015575.1. Lineage (NCBI taxonomy): Eukaryota > Viridiplantae > Streptophyta > Magnoliopsida > Asparagales > Amaryllidaceae > Agapanthus > Agapanthus africanus. The sequence goes on from JASDDO010000024.1 coordinate 312,029,607, forward strand.
GTTTCTTGACTCAGGCAAAATGGAGTAGGAGCACATATGTGATATGTGCGGGACCGAGGATAATACGATATAAGATACCGTATTCTATTCTCGTGATATTTGATATCAGCCGGGTCATCGGATCAAGTGTTGATTCGATGAATCGGTACGGATATATATTAGTCGGTTATATGCGATATAGCCGGATTGTCGGATCAAGTGTTGATTCGATAATTTAATGTATAATAATATATATGATATATTAAATTACATTAACTAATATTTTCTCACTAAAAGATTCTTTTTCTCACTCGGGTAATACATTGATATATATGCGATATATGTTAATTGTATTATTTTATTTGGTTATAATAAATATTATATATGTGATATATAATATTGTAACATGATATGATAACTAATGCAACATGTTTTGTGGAGTTTAAACATGATTAGGGTTTGGATTAGGGTTAAGCCTTCTAGTTGATTCTAAAAGCTTTTCATTTTGTCATGATAAAGATATTTGTGTGTGACTCATTCTTAACCTAACCCAAACCCTAGCCTTGGTTAATTCTCTACAAAGGTTTAGTCAACCATGGTTGCATAATTCATCATTATCTCCTTTGCATTATTCATCACAAAAGGAATTCTAATTATTGTTCATCTTCTTCCTTCATTCTCTTCATGAAAAAGCTTACTAGTTTTTCTAAAGTGATGAATAAATATGAAAAAAAGATAAATAAAGAGAGCAAAAATCCTACTTCATCATCCTCATCTTCCCTTTCCATTTAGATGAGGGTGTTCACATCATTTCATGAGTGTTAGCTTGTGTTAACGGAACTTCAAGATAGATCATCTTAGTATCGAAGATCGGAAGCAAAGGTTGCATCTTTCTCTTCGTGGAACCTCTCGAGAGTCCGGATCCCGATGATCGCAGCGAAGGGACCACAACACGGAGCATATGAAGTGAAGGACCGGATCTACAAAGGTTGTAATCCCTCTCACTTAGTGTTAAAGTGTTTAGCATGCTTGTTTTCGCCTAATCTCTAGTTTAAAGATCCGTATTCGAGTTGTTCGGCACGGCTAATTTTTTAATCGGGCATGGTTGATGCCTCGTAGACCCTTGTGCGCGTGCCTAGCAACCCTACAAAGCCAACGCCTCACATGTGGCACGCCTTACTGCCCCAAACCCTAAGGTTCAAAGGGCAGTTCAAGACGGTCACATAATCGAGTTAAGGTTTGTTGTCTTCTAGAGGGTCCACCACAAAACTTGCACATGTATCCGAAAGATTTAAACCCCGTGAAAAGTGAGCAAACAACACTCGTTCGAACAATTCAATACTTTCTAGTTTACCCGGAAAGACAAGAAGTTAAAATTCCGATCGAATCATTGAACACTAAACAATCTCCAGAACAGACAGTACTTAATTTATATTAAAAATACCCAAAAATATATACAAGTAATTATAACCATTACTGTATAAAAAACATGCACTGACTCACCTGTACGGCCGCGGAACCGCGGCCCAAGCAAGCTTTGGCCGCGTTTCCGCGGTGGTATTTACTGTTCATGGGCTCGTATTTTACAGTTATGCTTATCTTCACGTGCTGAATTCTTTAAGGATTTTTAATTCTGAAAATAACCAGGTTTTAAAAAATGTCCAGAGAGTGTCCCGTAATTCTGTATTTTGATCCGATCGGGATTTTTACTTCGCTAAAGTATCTCCTAATGTTCTAGGTCGGTTCCGATACCAATGTTAGAGTTACCTAGCACCCTATGTAGAGTTTGGAAGCTTCACATGTCACAAAATTCAAATTTTTATGGTGCTATGTAAGCATACAAAGGATCTATCCTAGAATATTAGGGTTTCTATACATTACAAGTAGCAAAGACTAGGGTTTTGAGAGTACAACCTTTGTAGCTCCCTTTTGCTAGACTCCTTGGCCACTTGAGAGTTGGAGGAAGGTTCTCTTGAAGTCTTCTAGTGTCCACGACGATCCACCCGAAGCTCCTAGTCCAAGCTTGCAACTTCACTTTTCAAGAGAAGAAATGAAGATAACACTCTAAACAAGTGGGCTAAACTTGTGTAGAATGATGTTGTGGTGGCTTTTCTCACTTCAAAAACCTAACTTGATGAGTATATTGCTCACTTACAAAAGTCTAGAGAGCAAATGGTGAAGGAAGAAGAAGATGATGGCTTTCTTTTAACAAGAGTAAAAAGATAACTCATATGAAGAAAAAGAAAATATATGTATATATATTTTCTTATCCTCATCTCAAACCATGGTTAGATGATAAAGATATTATTTAACTTGAGTTTAAAACACAAAGAGAAGGTTAACTCATGGTTAGGGGTAGGTGAGCATGGTTAGGTTTAAGAAGGATGTAGAAACTAGCCATGAATTATCCTTTCTTTTTCCATTTTGTTTTTAACACAAATTAAATAATTATCCATATATTTAATCCATGGTGTGAGTCTAATATTGCCACCATTTTCCATGTGTAATCAACCATGATAGATGATGTATGTATGTATGTAAGTATGCACATCCATATGTGCATGAAACTAAAAGAAAGAAAACATACATGCATGCATACATCCATCATAAACAAGAAAAGATTTCAAGTGAGAAAACTAATGGTTAAATAATAAATCAACACTTGATTTATCAATCTGGCCATATCACATACGACCCCGCCAAAAGCAAGCCGCCCGATCAATATACGGTATCCTATACGCGCATTTTAATCGGGTCCATGCGCATATCGCATACGCGCACCACAACGTTTCGCCTGGACTAGGTAACTCCTTTGTGGGACTCTAAGACTCGTCAATACGCCGGCAGTGGGTGATGATCATATCAAGCACCCCCAAGCCGCAAGCGGTCAGCTAAACGTAACGGCCACCCGGGTATTGAGCGATCATAAGAAAACAAGCGAACCTGCTACAACTCCCGTCGAGCCAACCGGCAACACTACTTTACAGTCCGGTCTCTTCATCAGATATGCTGCATATCGAGCCTAGGGATGGTCACGTCGACCCCAATAACTCAATAAGTCATGCCAGTGAATGGTCTATAACAGATCGAGAAACTACTGATAACACTTATCAGTAAATCTCAGCAGCCCTGGCCAGGGACTTACTGTCACGCCCCGCTTTCCAGAGTACGCAAGATTGGGCACGTGACATAGCCAACCATGCTACCTGTGGGTAGGAAGTATCCATCCACAGTCACATTACGGTTGTAGAGATATCAAGAACAATATAAATAACTAAACTATCACATTTCCAAATCCATAATAACAAGAGTCAATAAACAATAGTGCGGAAGCAAATGATCCAATACAATAAATAAACAGTATGTCCCATAGTGCGGGCTCACATCTGGAAATGAAATGACATAAATAAACTAATCACTAAGGACTCACAGTTCAGCCTGCTGGCTGAAGGACTCCTGCTCGGTCGTCGACAGTGGTAAGGAATCTGGGCCATGCAAAACCCAGACGTCAGCGCGTCATGTCAACCAAATAATAATATAAACATGGTAATAAGCAATGCAGGTATGAACATGAAATAAGCAATATTATGAAACAACAGTGCAGGGTAATGTGCAATGGGTAACTAAACTGTTCTATCAGGTTTCTACTCTAAAGTCTTTGAAATCAATTGATGAATCGTCGATGTAACTCAATAGTATCCCGTGCGTGCCCGGGACCACGGTCAAGGTTCTCGGGGCTGAATCCGAGACGTGCCGCTAAGCAGTAATAGGTAGTAGGATGGATGAGTGATGTAAGCATCATCACTCCGGGGCAGGCCAAGCCCGTAAGACTGATCAGAACAAGTATCGAACTGTTGAGTTACAAGTCGGTTTCACCTTTGATTTCCCCATACCCCCAAGTTATGTATGTCAGGTCAGGTATTCAGTAGTCCAGGATTAATGTCAACACAAAATCCGGTAAAAGCAGGTCTGTCCGGATAGACAGCAGGAATGGTCCAAAAGGATCCCAAGTCAGGTTTGTTGGCATTGGGCATGAAATCAGGTAACAGGTCAGGTCATGTTTCAACAGGTTGATTCGATATCTATGTATGTGTCAGGTGCTGCAGAGTCAGGTCAATATGTAATGTGATCGAGTGGGTGCGCTCAACAGGTATACAATCGAGTAAGTAACAGCAGCAAGAATCTAAAGTAAACAGCAATAATAGTCACTTAATCACAAGGTGCTTGTATTATCTTTATTAACAGGTTCAAGCACCCTTGGGGTGCAATAGTCACAAAGTGAAACCATATCAACAACATACGTAATGAAGCTACATGAATTTAATTAAAGCATAATAATTGTCTCATGGGTGATTTGACAAATGAAGCGAGGACGATTTACTTGGTTTAGTTAGTTAAAGTGTGGATTGATAGCAGACCGATTAATTACAAGCAACTACTATACTGATTTAATGTTAAGGATAATTGTGACCGTCAATTCTAAGTTATAATATAATATCGATATTACCATCATTAAGTTGTTGCACTATATAATATGATATTCAACTGTATAGCACGGCTAGACTTTGTAAATTCTAAGTTATAATAAATAGTGTGATGATTAAGTTTAAAGCAAGACTTGATCTTGTATGCTAGCATGTTAAAGCAAGTATTCGGGTACTTGCCTCGACGGTTTCGTAAACCGGAAAGCACGGATGCAATGTCGGCAGAAAACACGAGACGGGTGCACGGGCCACGGATCGAGTCCCAACAGCGAACAACGGGACCACACGGACCAGGGTACTTCGCTGGAGCGTCGGGTCCAAACGACGGCACGGTCGGAATCCGGCAAAAGTCAAAAGCAACGAAGTTAGCAAACACGATACATGTGGGCAAACGACCAGCGAGGGGGTTTTGCACCAATGGAAAGTAAAGGGATGCTTAATGGGAGACACCAGGGGGCAACCACGACGGCTCGACGGCGATGGGGCGCCGGCAGCGAGGAACAGTGGCGCGGCAAAGGTTTGAGGTGGCTGGATGTTGCTGGAAAACGATGGTGCTGAGAGTAGAGGAGGTGCTGGCCTGCTCTGGTGATCGAGGGGAGAAGGAGGTGGTCGGAGGTGGCTCTGGCAAGGGCGGCGATGATCGACGGCAAGCTTCCCGGCGAACTAGGGTTAGGTGATGGGGGCTCGGGTGTAGTGCAACGCAGGCGAGGGAAAGGAGGAAGAAGGTAGGGGTGGATGCGCAGGTGATGAGGAGGACGAACGGAGGCCGACGAGGAAGTGGGGTCGCCGGCGGTGGTCTGTACAAGTGACGGTGGCGTCGGGGGGTTGGGTTGCAGGCTCGGGAAGAAGGGAGGAGGCTGCGGTCGAAGCTGCGGGGGTAAGGACGGCGACGGCGAGGTCGCGGGGAGGTCGGCGGCGCAAGCACGAGGGGCTAGGGTTAGGGTTCGGAGGGTTTCGCGATGGGTTTCTCGCGTGAAGCTTGAGGACGTGAGGAAAAATATAGAGGGAGAGAGAGAGATATGATGAGGAGAGAGAGAGGATTTAAAGGAAGAGAGAGAGGGGGTTTGTTAGAGAGAGAGAGAGAAGGAGATTATAGAGATATAGAGAGAATGAGAGAGAGACTGAGAGAGGGATGGGGCCCACGAGGGTGAAACCCCCCCTCGTGATTGGCTGGAAAGAATACTGGGATTATAAAAGGAAATTTTTAAAGAGATTGAAAAGATTTGATTGGTTAAAAACCTAAACAGTTTAATATTTCGAATATATTTTATAGTTTAGTATAATTAATTAAATTGGGATTTTGGCGCTAAATGAAACATTTCCAAATCGCGCCCGGGTTGAGCCCAAATGTTCCAAATTCAAATTATAGGATTTTAAGCGGGTTCCAAACTTTGAAAAGGGGTGTTTAATGATTAAAATGCATACCCCCAAGTCGGACACTTGTACGCGCGCGTAGCCGTCCAAACTTGCCCGTTTAACCGAACGGGAAGAAATCTCGACACGCGGACGCTACCACGCGACTAGTGGCGACGAGTAGGCCAACATGGATATTTTTAATTTCATTTTAGGTGTTAAAATTTGTTATGTGCCAAAATGACTTAACCGGTTAGAATTTAGCAATAAACACCAAACAATCAGGATAATTGAAATAAGCAATGTATAACCCTCAACTAGTAACAGGAATAGTACTATTGGGCTCGGGTGTTACATCATACCCAACTACAAAAAGAATTTCGTCCTCGAAATTCCAAGAATACAAGATAGCTAACTACAGGAAAAGGTGAGGAAATTTCTGCCGGATCTCGTCTTCTCGCTCCCAAGTGGATTCTCCATGCGATCGATTTCCCCAAGAAACTAGCACAAGAGGGATAACCTTGTTCTTAAAAACCTTTTCTCTTCGATCCTTGATTTCAACTGGTCGCTCCTCAAAAGTTAGGTCCTCCCGCACAGTCAACTCCGAATGATCCAAAACGTGAGTTTCATCTCGGACATACCTCCGTAGTTAAGATACACGAAACACATCGTGCACTCCTACCAATGACTGTGGTAACGCCAAACGGTACGCTACCCCTCCATCATGCTCCAATATCTCGAAGGGTCCAACGAATCGAGGACTAAGCTTTCCCCGACTTCCAAAGCGAATCACCCCTCTAGTCGGTGATATCTTCAGGAATACCAAATCACCCACGGCGAACTCTAGAGGTCTTCTTGACGTGTCAGCCCAACTTTTCTGTCTGTCTTGAGCTGCCTTCATATGCTTCCTGATTGTATTCACCTTCTCGACTGTCTGTACTATCAAATCTGGTCCTAGCAACCTTCGTTCACCAACATCATCCCAACAAACAGGTGAACGGCACTTACGACCATACAACGCTTCAAACGGAGCCATCTGAAAAGTCGCTTGGAAACTATTGTTGTACGAAAACTCCACCAGGTGTAGATGATCCTCCCAAGAACCTTTGAAGTCCAACATGAAAGCCCTCAACATATCTTCAAGGGTCCGGATCGTTCTCTCCGATTGTCCATCAGTCTGAGGATGATAAGCCGTGCTAAACTTCAATCGAGTCCCCAAACTTTCTTGTAAACTCCTCCAGAAGTGCGACAAGAACCGAGTGTCCCGATCGGACACGATGCTTACCGGCACTCCATGCAATCTTACAATCTCCTGCATGTACCGCTCTGCCAAAGTCTCTGTCGATTGACCAATCCGAAAAGGAATAAAGTGAGCTGCCTTGGTCAACCGATCGACAAACACCCATACTGCATTGTTGCCCTTTGGACTCCGCGGTAAAGCCGTCACGAAATCCATGGTTATATGTTCCCACTTCCACTGAGGAATCGGAAGTGGTTGCAACAAACCAGCAACCCTTTGGTGTTCCGCCTTGACTTGCTGACACACCAAGCACTTAGCCACGAAGCGAGCAATTTCCCGTTTCATACCTTCCCACCAGAAGTGCTGTCGAATATCTCGGTACATCTTTGTCCCTCCTGGATGTACAAAGTAAGCTGAACTGTGTGCCTCCTTCATAAGCTCTTCACGCACATCTCCTTTTGGCACACACACACGGCTACCATACCTCAACGAACCATCTTCATGGATCAGTAAATCGGTTCGCAGTCCAACTTCAACCTGCTCTCGAAACTTTTGCAGTCTAGGATCCTGCGATTGTGCCGCTTTAATCTTCTCAACTATGGACAACTGTACTTGCAACTGCATCAACTGTCCCGTAGCATGTGGTAGCACAACCTCCAAGTCAAATCTCTGAAAATCCGCAATGATCTCCCTTTGTGCGGTCAATACCTGAATTGCTGGTAACCGACTTAGCGCATCTGGCACGACGTTAACTTTTCCCGGATGGTACTTAAGATCAAGGTCGTAGTCGGCCATCAGCTCCAACCATCTGTGTTGCCTCATGTTCAACTCCTTCTGAGTGAACACATACTTCAAACTCTTATGATCTGTGAAGACTTCGACTCTCTCGCCTAAAAGGTAGTGCCTCCAAATCTTCAGGGCGAAGATCACGGCTGCAAGCTCCAAGTCATGAGTCGGATAATTCTTCTCATGAGTCTTCAGTTGTCTCGATGCGTAAGCCACGACCTTCCCATTCTGCATTAAAACACATCCCAATCCTTTTTCCAGATGCGTCGCTGTGAATCACCAGTCCTCCTGAATTATCCGGTACAGTTAGGATCGGGGCGGTTATCAACTTCTGTTTCAACGCCTCGAAGGCCAATGCACATCCATTCGTCCAAACAAACGGTACCTCCTTGCGCGTGAGCTTGGTTAACGGCTCAGCTACACGAGCGAAGTTCTCCACAAATCTTCTGTAGTATCCGGCGAGTCCAAGAAAACTCTTTATCGCCGCAACATTCCTTGGAGTTGGCCAATCTCGAACTGCTGCAATCTTCTCGGGATCAACGGCGATTCCATCGCCCGACACGACATGCCCCAGAAACTTCACTTCTTCCAGCCAGAATTCGCACTTACTCATCTTCGCAACAATTTCTCATGTCTCAGCGTCTGCAGTGCGATCTTTAAATGCTCAGCATGCTCCTCCGGAACCTTCGAGCATACCAGCATATCGTCAAATACATCCTCAAAGTCGCGAACAACTGCCGGCTCTTCATTACTATCCACTACCATAGCCGCAAGAACACTGTTTGTCGGCCTAGCCCTAAACTCGACTGGCCCGACAGAGTTGCTTCCTCCAGTGAAAGTAAACTCAGGGTGTCCGGGAATCTGGAAAATTACTTTCCTTGCCTTACAATCAATGTGTGCGTGGAAAGTGCCAAAATCCATTCCCAAGACTACTTCATAACTGCCCGTATCTATCACCAAGAAATCTGCAAAGAGTTCCCGTCCGCTAACAACAACTGTACAATCTCTACACTCCTTACTAGCTATGATTGTCCCATTCCCAGTGTGTATGTCCCAAAAACTAGACAGGGTCATGCAGGTAATCGAGTGTATAGTTATAAATTTGGATGACATAAGACAGTGGGATGCTCCGAAATTAAATAATGCCAATGCGGGAAAACCATGAACGAGTAAATTACCTGAAATCCCTTCTCTTGATGCCTTAGCTTCTTCAACTGTCAACGTGAAAGCTCGAGCCTGAATAGATCCTTGAGTCAACTGTCTCTGCCCTTGGAACGGTCTCTGCGGAGGCTTCTGTATATCATCTCTCGTGCGAAGCTTCGACGGACAAGCACCAACGGCGTGATCTGCCGCTCCACATCTAAAACAGAGTCCCAGCCTCTTACGACACTCCTTTCGCACATGTCCGGGTACATGGCAGTAGTTACAGATCACGCTCCCTTTCCGATCACCCACAATTGTTTTCTTCATTGGTGCTACGCTGCGCCTGTTCACCGGAATACTTCTACGTACAGACGTTTGGTTCAGTGCAAATGCCGGTTCCAGCCCGGTCTGTTCCTTTAGATTCTCCAGCAATCCCCTTATCACTCTACGCCTGGCGGCTATGACCGCACGTCTTTGGTCCATCTTCAAATTCGTACCGGCCATATTCCTGAAAATCAAAGTACCCAACATTAGCATGATGATAGATTCTGAGTATAGATCAAGGCTAGAACTCCAAGATACTTAAATAGAGTACAGCATTGTAGCTATGCCGCGGTATCATAGCCGCAATTACTTAACTCCACCCAAGTCGCCAAAGTCCTAGAGATAACAAGAAATTAGGTTTTCGAGTTGACAATGCAAAGTAAGTTTGCAGGTCGACATGATCCGGAAGAATGATTCAAGGATGGTAAAACGGTCAAGGTGGCAGGACATGTTTCCTAATCACGGGTATTCTGATTCGTGTATCGGGTACAATACCCAACTACAAAAGAATCAACCCAACTAACCTATGGCTCTGATACCAAAAGAACCATGTCACGCCCCGCTTCCCAGAGTACGCAAGATTGGGCACGTGACATAGCCAACCATGCTACCTGTGGGTAGGAAGTATCCATCCACAGTCACATTACGGTTGTAGAGATATCAAGAACAATATAAATAACTAAACTATCACATGTCCAAATCCATAATAACAAGAGTCAATAAACAATAGTGCGAAAGCAAATGATCCAATACAATAAATAAACAGTATGTCCCATAGTGCGGGCTCACATCTGGAAATGAAATGACATAAATAAACTAATCACTAAGGACTCACAGTTCAGCCTGCTGGCTGAAGGACTCCTGCTCGGTCGTCGACAGTGGTAAGGAATCTGGGCCATGCAAAACCCAGACGTCAGCGCGTCATGTCAACCAAATAATAATATAAACATAGTAATAAGCAATGCAGGTATGAACATGAAATAAGCAATATTATGAAACAACAGTGCAGGGTAATGTGCAATGGGTAACTAAACTGTTCTATCAGGTTTCTACTCTAAAGTCTTTGAAATCAATTGATAAATCGCCGATGTAACTCAATAGTATCCCGTGCGTGCCCGGGACCACGGTCAAGGTTCTCGGGGCTGAATCCGAGACGTGCCGCTAAGCAGTAACAGGTAGTAGGATGGATGAGTGATGTCAGCATCATCACTCCGGGGCAGGCCAAGCCCGTAAGACTGATCAGAACAAGTATCGAACTGTTGAGTTACAAGTCGGTTTCACCTTTGATTTCCCCATACCCCCAAGTTATGTATGTCAGGTCAGGTATTCAGTAGTCCAGGATTAATGTCAACACAAAATCCGGTAAAAGCAGGTCTGTCCGGATAGACAGCAGGAATGGTCCAAAAGGACCCCAAGTCAGGTTTTTCGGCATTGGGCATGAAATCAGGTAACAGGTCAGGTCATGTTTCAACAGGTTGATTCGATATGTATGTATGTGTCAGGTGCAGCAGAGTCAGGTCAATATGTAATGTGATCGAGTGGGTGCGCTCAACAGGTATACAATCGAGTAAGTAACAGCAGCAAGAATCTAAAGTAAACAGCAATAATAGTCACTTAATCACAAGGTGCTTGTATTATCTTTATTAACAGGTTCAAGCATCCTTAGGGTGCAATAGTTACAAAGTGAAACCATATCAACAACATACGTAATGAAGCTACATGAATTTAATTAAAGCATAATAATTGTCTCATGGGTGATTTGACAAATGAAGCGAGGACGATTTACTTGGTTTAGTTAGTTAAAGTGTGGATTGATACCAGACCGATTAATTACAAGCAACTACTATACTGATTTAATGTTAAGGATAATTGTGACCGTCAATTCTAAGTTATAATATAATATCGATATTACCATCATTAAGTTGTTGCACTATATAATATGATATTCAACTGTATAGCACGGCTAGACTTTGTAAATTCTAAGTTATAATAAATAGTGTGATGATTAAGTTTAAAGCAAGACTTGATCTTGTGTGCTAGCATGTTAAAGCAAGTATTCGGGTACTTGCCTCGACGGTTTCGCAAACCGGAAAGCACGGATGCAATGTCGGCAGAAAACACGAGACGGGTGCACGGGCCACGGATCGAGTCCCAACAGCGAACAACGGGACCACACGGACCAGGGTACTTCGCTGGAGCGTCGGGTCCAAACGACGGCACGGTCGGAATCCGGCAAAAGTCAAAAGCAACGAAGTTAGCAAACACGATACATGTGGGCAAACGACCAGCGAGGGGGTTTTGCACCAATGGAAAGTAAAGGGATGCTTACTGGGAGACACCAGGGGGCAACCACGACGGCTCGACGGTGATGGGGCGCCGGCAGCGAGGAACAGTGGCGCGGCAAGGGTTTGAGGTGGCTGGATGTTGCTGGAAAACGATGGTGCTGAGAGTAGAGGAGGTGCTGGCCTGCTCTGGTGATCGAGGGGAGAAGGAGGTGGTCGGAGGTGGCTCTGGCAAGGGCGGCGATGATCGACGGCAAGCTTTCCGGCGAACTAGGGTTAGGTGATGGGGGCTCGGGTGCAGTGCAACGCAGGTGAGGCAAAAGAGGAAGAAGGTAGGGGTGGATGCGCAGGTGATGAGGAGGACGAACGGAGGCCGACGAGGAAGTGGGGTCGCCGGCGGTGGTCTGTGCAAGTGACGGTGGCGTCGGGGGGTTGGGTTGCAGGCTCGGGAAGAAGGGAGGAGGCTGCGGTCGAAGCTGCGGGGGTGAGGACGGCGACGGCGAGGTTGCGGGGAGGTCGGCGGCGCAAGCACGAGGGGCTAGGGTTAGGGTTCGGAGGGTTTCGCGATGGGTTTCTCGCGTGAAGCTTGAGGACGTGAGGAAAAATATAGAGGGAGAGAGAGAGATCTGATGAGGAGAGAGAGAGGATTTAAAGGAAGAGAGAGAGAGGGTTTGTTAGAGAGAGAGAGAAGGAGATTAGAGAGATATAGAGAGAATGAGAGAGAGACGGAGAGAGGGATGGGTCCCACGAGGGTGAAACCCCCCCTCGTGATTGGCTGGAAAGAATACTGGGATTATAAAAGGAAATTTTTAAAGAGATTGAAAAGATTTGATTGGTTAAAAACCTAAACAGTTTAATATTTCGAATATATTTTATAGTTTAGTAGAATTAATTAAATTGGGATTTTGGCGCTAAATGAAACATTTCCAAATCGCGCCCGGGTTGCGCCCAAATGTTCCAAATTCAAATTATAGAATTTTAAGCGGGTTCCAAACTTTGAAAAGGGGTGTTTAATGATTAAAATGCATACCCCCAAGTCGGACACTTGTACGCGCGCGTAGCCGTCCAAACTTGCCCGTTTAACCGAACGGGAAGAAATCTCGACACGCGGACGCTACCACGCGACTAGTGGCGACGAGTAGGCCAACATGGATATTTTTAATTTCATTTTAGGTGTTAAAATTTGTTATGTGCCAAAATGACTTAACCGGTTAGAATTTAGCAATAAACACCAAACAATCAGGATAATTGAAATAAGCAATGTATAACCCTCAACTAGTAACAGGAATAGTACTATTGGGCTCGGGTGTTACACTTACTGATATGACCAGTCGAGCACAGCACAGCATCAACTCCCAATACCGGGAGAGACGAAACCCCTCCTATCGCTCATCGCCTTCGTGTGTCTCGGGACTGTACCCAACGGCCACCTGTTTGCATGACTCAGTAGAGCCGTGGTAGGGTGGTAATCAAAGTACAGTGGGAGAGCACACAAGACTCTATGACGATCTCGGGTCTACAGACTAACCTGTACCAGTGTCACCTGAGAACTGCTATCCGACGATAGATATAATTCCATATAGGAGTTCTCGGTGAGTCCGTCCAGTGTACCCAGTCACCACTGAGCACCTGTATATGATCTTGATGTCAAACATCGATGAATGTGGGAACATCCATCGCCCATCACATGGGACTAGTATCATATACGCAAGTCGATCCTGGTATATCGATGCCCCGTCTCGATACACCTCCGACTAGGGACATTCCAGGATATGCTTATAAACTACAGATGTCCCACTAGTATGATCTCTATCATAATCACTGTAGTCAAGCCAATATCCTCAGGGCTTTATCAACATGTATGAATGAGTAAAAGCATGATCAAATCAACATGTGAGATAAAGAAGAACCAGATAGCATACTATCATGTCGAGCAAGAATGTATACTGAATATATATATATATATATATACATGTATAAATATATCCACTATCACATAATGGCCTCTAGGGCATACATATATCCAACACCTTTATCCGTGTCTACCCCAAAAGCAAACCTGTACTTAAGTAACCTGGGTAGAAAACAGAATATACAGGAAAACAAAAAACCAGAAAACATGAATAACAGAGCAAATCCGAGTCAACTCGGAGTTGACTCGGCGGTGGATCCGCGGCATAAGCACTCTATTGCCGCGGATCCGCGGCCATAAAACCGAGTTGGAACTTCGTATTTTCCCAGTATTCTTATATTTCCCAGCTATGAATTTTAAGGCATATCAAATAGTTTTTTAGACATGTTTGAAATTAACAGAAACTTAGGATTTCCGGGGTTTCGTTTTCGCGTTTTCTGACGATCGAAGTTCTAATCAGTTGCTAACAAGTTAGTAATGGTTTAGTTAGCTCTGATACCACTGTAAGTCCATGTCACGCACTCCACGATCTTGCGGGGAGGCGGAATATATGAAAAACGATTATCAAAGCTTCGTAACACGGACTTGAGCGCATGAATCGTTTCTAAACCGTTACTAGCAAACTACGAAAGGTTTAACTACTCGGATTCGAAGTTATACCTCACGTTACTTGTCCTTCGGGTCTTCGTCGCGGTCCTCCACTCCTTGTAGGCTCCTTGGAATATCGGCACCTCAACGGCCTCCTCGAGTCAAAGACGATCCACCCGAGAGCTCCTACGCCAAGATTTATCTCTAACTTGAGATAACTAGGTTGCTCAAAATGCTAATCTAAGCTACCTAGGGGATATAGAGTGAGGTTATGGATTTATTAGTCTAGCTAACCCTTGATCTCAACACATGAGAGGTTAGGGTTAGGGTTTTAAGAATGAGAGAGCTGGAGGAGAGAGAAGGTGATGATGAGAATGAATTCAAATTGTTTCTCACTTCTAATATATTATGAAGCATAAAGAATTATCAAATGAATAATTCAAATGCATTATCATCATGCTTCATTGAATATGTGCAATGAATCATCAAGTGAGTCATTAAGCAATAAATGCTTCATTAACTCACTTGAATGATTCATCTCATGAGTCACAAAATCAATTAATGCTAATGCCACCTTACCCTCCAAGTCACCATGCTTCTAGAAGCTTCCCGGAAAATTATGAGAACGCCCCTCCAATCCGTGAAAATACGGAAAAACTTTAGACTGTATAAATCCAATAACCCGATACTAGAATCTGGCTTAAACCAAAGCCGGCTAGTAAAAACTGTCCGAACGTTGTACGTGCGTAAACACACGTATGCGTCCGAACCCTTGTCGTAAAACCATACGACCTCTATATCATTTCGCCTGGAGCAGAGAAACTCTCTGTGTGGGACTCTAAAGACTCGATACTACGCTGGAAGTGGGTTTAACCACAGACCGCAAGCGGCACTAGCTGTACGTAACGATCCCCAGGTAGATGTCGATAAGAAGACCGATGAGGAAAACCATCCGAACTCCTACTGAGCCTGATGTGACAATCTCCGTACAGTCCGGTCTGTTCGTCTAAGACTATCGCATATCGAGCCTAGGGGGCGGCAAGCGTAAGTCCCCTAATAGCGGTATAAGTCGTGTCGGAGAGTAGCCCATTACGCCCTGAGAAACTACTAGAACCTACCAGTAAATCTCGCTTGCCCTGGCCAGGGACTTTGCGTAATGGCTCTCTGACACAGCGCGATATCAACTCTCAATACCGGGAGAGATGAATCCTTTCTAACCGCCACTGCCTCCAAGTGCTCGGGACTGCACCCAACTGCTACCTGTTTGCACGACTTCTTTGAGCCGTGGTAGGGTAGCAATCTAAGAACAATGGGACACACTTGAGGCGAAGTAGCAGTGTCAAGTCTGCGGACTATGTTGTACTCATGTCACCTGGGAACTGTTAACTGACGACGGGTATAATACCAACCAATCAGTTTCCCTGCGAGTCATGCCCGGTGTACCCGTAACCTAACGGCACCTGTATACTATCTCCAGTATGACGTACTGATGGCTGTGGGATAGACCATCTCCCCAACTGGGATGAGAAGCGTACACACTTAGTCTACTCCGGAATATCGATGCCCTATCTCGATAATCCTACGACTAGGGACAAGTATAGGATGTTGCTTATAGACTACCCAGCCCCCACTAGTGTGACTGCCATCACAACGCTGGTAATCAAGCAAAGATCCTATGGGCTCTACTAATATGTATAAGTGATACGTTACAAGAAACATATGCACATATTAAAGTAGATACAAACCAAGTAGCATACTACCATTTTTAGCAAGACTGTATATACAACTGTGAATATCCCAAGCTTCCATTAAGTAATATACATACAAGTATGATACAATAATGGCCCCTAGGGCATATACACTAACATGAATAGCATCGCGGGCAGTCTCCAACGAGGGAGTAGGCTCAACTAAGAAAGCTTCAAGAGGGGACATCATGGTTATAACCCAGCTGTTGGGCAAAACGATGCGAATTGTACCGCATGAAGAGAGCGGCATTGTTTAATCTGAACACTAAGTACCCTGGCCTGATTGAATACAAATGCATGATCCCCTTGTGTTTCAAAGCCGGTGCCCCATTCTTCAACAAATCAAATAACTGTTGAATAGCCCCCCTCCCCCGCTGGTGCAGAAAGGACCCGATCATTGAAAACCATGCTACCTTCGTTTGAATACGGGTTAAGCAGCATGCGCAAAGCCCCTAACTGAGTCGGATCAGAAGTGGAGGCATGAACCAATCTCATGACTCATTAGAAAGTATAAGACTCATAGAAATCAGGTCGCCAATGCACAGCAAACACGCCTAACATATGCATCTCGATCCAGGATGTGAAGTAATGGAGGTAGAAGTTCACAGTGTCTGCACCTGGATTTGAAGTGTTGGATGCGGTACTTAAACCATGATACAGGTGTGATAACCCTGCAACGCCAATGGCCAATCGTGCTCCTTCGGCTATGCGATGTGCGGGGTAGAAGACGGTGGCTCACATAAAGCGTCGATGAATCTGCATGGAAAACCAGCTGAGCCAAAGACTGATAAATCCTACAAAGAATGTTTTCTCGTCCATACCAGGGGCAGCAATCGTGTCAAGAGTCACGGCCGACGAACTTGGGATATAAAATTGTGGCAGATCTTCGTCATTAGCCGACAATTTCTCCAGGCCAAATCTGAAGGGATCACTCGACCTTTGCAAATTTCGGAGCTTTCTTAGATAGAGCATCTTTACGAAGGAAGCGAGTGATGAAAGCATCAAAACTAAAATTTTGCCCTTCTAATACTACGAACAGGCTCTCAAAAATGCTTAAGGCCTTGATTAAACTTGGATGCTTGTGCTGAACATCATTCTCAATTGTCAAGCCTTCATGCATGGTTGGCACCGTAGCAAAAACATACTCGTCAGGGGTAGTAATTCCTCATAGTGTTCTCCCTTGATCGGCAGTCCCGAAATTTCTCGGAATTCCTCCAGTAAAATGGAAACTTTGCGATCCTCCAGTAGGAACGTGTGCGTTGGAAGATTCCATTGGTTTAAAAAGGTTTTAACCCACCAAACGTGAGGATCATGATAGTAGAACAAAGATGCGTACACCGCCTGGTACAATCCAACTTTTTGCAAACATGAGCATTGGGAGGAGAGAATATATCGGTCCCAAGGAAGGTAGCCCACTGGATTCCGCGGGATGACGCCTATCTTATAGACCTGCCCCTAAGGTCGGGCCTCGCCTTGGCATATTCGGCGTCCTAGAATGTCGATAGCTACGGAGGGATGATTGGGTATCCCTGTCGTTGATGGCTCAAGTCGCACTTTAGGAGTCCAATTAACCGTCTCAACTGCATAAGCAGCACACGGACGCTCCGCAAACTGAATTGAACGAATGGGTTCCGTTGGTACTCCAAACGTAAAACTGCGACGGCCCCTTATAATGTGATCATACCAGATGCCCCATAGCAGAAGGCTCTTTCTATCCTTATCGTGATTCTTAATCATATCCATCACTTCTTCGTCTGACGGCGACTGTGGAAAAGCAACTTCTGAGCGTGTATAAGGGAAGTAGAGAAGTGAGACCATTGTACCTAAAAATGGGGGACAAAAAAAACAATCAACAAATGTGTGACTTGGTCTTATGGGGCTACTAACTAAAAAGCTAGTGGACCCCATGAAATCAAAATGGCGGCTCGTCGATGATGAGTCAAAGTGCCCATTGTGAGAATCTAAAAGGATTCTCATTAAGTGAACAGTGGAGTTAAAAACTCCCAATATCTTTGCTCTTTTAAGAGATAACAACAGACTCAAATCTGTGAAGAAGGTATTAAAACCCTAAAAAGGAAAATACTTAAGAACAGGAAAGGGAATAAAACCCCCGAAGTTCCAAAAAATTCAGAGCTACGCTCTGTAAGACAAAATGGAATTAAATTTTCCCAATGATGGGATTAAATCCCAGAAATCCCCATAATGGGAAACAGATTAATATATATATATATATAGAGAGAGAGAGAGAGAGAGAGAGAATAATGGAGAAAAGAGGCCATAGGAGGGGATTTCCTCCTATGGCGTGGAAAAAATACAACCTCCGCCATTTTTTCCGACGATCGGCACCCATCATCATCATCGTTATCATCTAAGATGTGCATACACCAAATTTCTTGTGATTCCACAACTTTTTCACCGTTGATATAGCAATGTAAAAAGTTCTATTGTCGGCAAACCGTTAATTTTGAACCCATTAAATCAATGGTGAAAAAGTTGTGGAATCACATGAAATTTGTTGTACGCACATCTTAGATGATAACGATGATGATTATGGGTGCCGATCGTCGGAAAAAATGACGGAGGTTGTATTTTTTCCATGCCACAGGAGGAAATCCCCTCCTATGGCCTCTTTCCTCCTTTAATCTCATATATATATATATATATATATATATATATATATATATATATATATAATGGAATTAAATTCCAGAGACCCTCAAAGATCAGGATCAATGATAGGGTAAAACCCTAAGAAAAAAACCAACGATTCTCAAGAATGCACATTGATTCAAGACGCACGATCTGCTCAAAAAAAAGGAGAAAGTTCTTTTTTAAGATTTCGAAGAGATCAGTACAAGAAAAGAGCCAAGCTCTCTTAATGGGTTAAAAATCTAAAACAAAAAAAAGGGGGTCTTTTTGTAACAACCCTAAATTTCATGTACAACTTTCTGTACAAATTTTTCAAAAAAATAAAGAAAGGAGTATTTTTGCCTGAGCACAAGATATAAGTTTGATTTTCTTTTTAATAGCAAGAAAGAGCTTGTAGCTCATTGGTAATACCTTGCACTGCTGAACCAAGCCACCAGAGTTCAAATCCCATACCCCACATTATTTTTAATATTGTTTTATTTTGAACTTTTAGAATACCAAGGGTTTGCACGTGCATAACTCGTAAAAACCCCACTACACATGTTAAACAAACTGACCCAGGGGCTACACCAACCGACGACGGACCCATGGGACCCCCGAATCGGCCTAACTCGGCCGAGTTAGCTCCAATGTTGAATCGGTCAACATGAAAAGTATGTCTCTTCACCTTCCCATCACTCCTGCACACTTTATTTCTTTGGATCGGTTCTAGAGCCTCTTTAAAATCATATTTACTCCATTTTAATACATTTTAATACAATTTAACACATTTTTTTCAATCCAACCTTTCACATACCCCAAACCCTAGCCTTATCCTATAAATACAACCCCTAAACACACACCCCTCACTCCAAATTTCTGTCAAAACTCTCAAGAAAATCCCTAGAACTTTTTTGTACAAGTGGAGTTAGCGAAGGGCGAAACTCCGGCGCACTTCCGACAACGACCCTCGGAGCTTCCGGCGATGAAACGACGCACCGGCGAATTCTACTTCCTCCTCTCCCTCTTCTCTATACTACAAACCCGTAAGTCCCACCTCCCTCTTCTCTTTTCTTTTCTAAAAATACGAAATTCCAAAACCCGACGGAATCGGAGTTAATCCGATTTCCGATTCGAATCTTTCTAAAAATCCAACCTTTTCTTAAAAACAATCATACTAAACCTTTATATGTTGACTATTAAATATTAACGAATCATATTGAACAAGTTCCATATCAAAATAATTTCTATTTCAATTGTTATCGTACTTTTTCACTAAAATACCATGTAGTTTACTTTCTACTTTAAAACATCATTAATCTTGCTATACCTTTAATTAGATCATGAGGTAATGACCTACCTTCTCACAACACTCATATGCAATATAGCACAATACCTTTCGGGAACATAGAATACGGGAAAACGAAACTTTACAAATAAATACCATTTACTAATAAAACCGTTTTCTAAAAAGATTAAGTATTTTACAAATCTTTGCAAAGCGCCGCTACAACCCATTTTGGGGAACCCGACTGGGATGGTCCGGATTATCGCACATTCCTGGGCTTAGTAGTGCGAGATGCAGACCTCCGCAAGTCTCGAAAGATTTAAAATACATATATCTTAAGAAAATGAGATTTCTATAAATATATATTAAAATTATTTTTATATAAGTATGTAAATATGTATCATTAAAATATCTATTTTGTGATAATATGATTATTCCAACTTTTTCCTAAAATCATAAGAATCACTTTACATTAAAATACCATGAATTCCATACAAATTCAATATTACAATTAAATACCCTATATTATGAAAATAGATTTATTTCACTAGAAATGTCACAAATATAAAATCTACATTTATTACAACCCTAAAGACGATAAATAAACACTTGGGGTGTATTTTGAAAATTATACAAAAGTATTTTTACATAAAAAAACCCTCAAGTTCTATAAATTACCCTAAGGACCCTAGTAAATATAGGTTTAAGCGAGACCAATCTCTTGAGCTTCAGAGAGCCAGAGAAGTGGGTGCTTGCCCATTTAAGATAGACAATTTAACCACGGTGTTATCAACACGGTAATCGTCTTTGAAAAAAATACAAATCCTGCCGCATATGTGCAGCGGTTACCGATAACATCAAAACAATCATGACTTCAATTTCTTTTCTAATTGTTCTGACTCAGACCGAGTCTTATTATAATAATCTGACTTGAATATGATTCAAGTACAATCTACAATTTACAATTCAACATGAATCCTGGAATACATATATTCAATCTATTCAATCTGTATTGACCGAACCGAACCATGGATATACTTCCATTTACATGATTCTTCAGTTACATCTATGATTCTCCAGTACATCCATTTTACTGATATCATAGTTTCGGCAAGTCATCCAAATATACAATCTATATTACAATTTAATTACAAGTTGAAATACAATACAAACAATACAATCAAGACATCGTGGGGTTTAAGGGGTAGATTGGTACGAAAGGTGTTAAAAGTGGCACGAGACTGCAAGATTAAGACACCTAACCTGAATTCAATTATCGTTGTTCCGGGTTGTATAACGGAGCCTTGTATATTCCGTTTGCCCTAGTCTCTAGCATATAGAGACTCCTCTCATATACACTGGTATCTTTCTGTACCAAGCTATAAACAACAACGTTAACCATATAATATAACTTTAAAAGCTACTTTCTCTTTCTGTCTATTCTATTTTTCCCCTTATCTTTAGGACTTACCGAGCGATTGTTCGCTGACGACATTCCTTCTCTTTCTTCTTGGAATGTTGTCAGGTGATCTGGACACTCAGGAGATCGAGCCTACTAGTGAGGACTTGAACCAGCTTTCCTACGACCCAGAGCTCTAGCTTCATTATACACACTTTTATTTCAGTACTTTTCATTTCTGTTATGCCACCGTTTAGACATTGCTTTCATTCAGATGTATTTACTTTTTCCATGCATTGTACAAAAAAACGTGAATAAATAAATTTGTTGTTTCACTACATTTGTCTCTTGTGCATTTACATTTATATTTCATAAATACGCTTAGCGTATTTACTTCAGAGTAAATACGTAGCGGTCTCGTCGCGTCCTCTGCCCGTACACTGGGAAGCGGGGCGTGACACTTTTAAGAGCTAAGCTCTGTTCATAATCCTTACCAAATTTTTTTGGTAGAGTTTAACTCTGGTCAGAAGGAGTTCTGTGAGCAGAGATCTAAGCTCTGAAATAAGAATTAAATTCTTAAAAAAGAAAAAAAAACTTAAGGAAGAAGACGAAAAAAATAGTAGTCATCTCATGGGCCAAAAGTCCCGTATATAAGACGTGATGGGAGCTGTACAACTTCCCACTCCCCTAGGCAATCCAACGGTTGTAAAGATGGACAGCATTGCACTCACGTGCAAGCCACGTGAGAGCAACACCGGGGGGCATTTGTTCCCTTATAAAAAGGGAGAGAAAAGATGAGTGAATTCCCCACGTCTCAAGCTTCACGTGTTAAACACGTGAGCGTTTATATGCAAAGCACATAAGCGCTGCAACCAAACAATTAAAGACTAAATAGGACTCACGTGTTAAACCGTGAGCTTCCATGTGTAAAGCATATAAGCACTAAATAAACAGATTGAAAAAACCCACATTAGGGTCACGTGTTAAACACGTGAGAACACCTTTTTTGCATTAGCTTCATATAGAGTTAAACTCTATGCATAGAATTAAATTCTATTTTGTATGCAAAGCATATAAGCATTAAGAGTAAGTGGCCAAAGACCAAATTGACCCCACGTGTTAAACACGTGAGCGCTCATATGCAAGGCATATGGACGCTAAATGAAAAAGGTTAAATAAGCCTCACGGGTTAAACACGTGAGGGCACCTCCTTATGTAGAATTAAACTCTACTCTTGGGAAAATACCTTCCTTGACCTTTCTAAAAGAGAGATATTCTCTGTTAACAGAGTACCGTTGGATCAAAAATCTAAGGGTAATTAAAAAATCACCAAATATAGAATTAAATTCTAATGGGGAGAATATCTCTCTAATCTTTCTAAATGAGAAGGATATTTTTTGTTAAACAGAATGTGGTTGGAACAAAGATCCAATGAAATGGGAATATATTTCCTCAATCCTTCTAAAAAAAGAAAGAGTGTGCTCTATTAAACCGAGCACCCTTAGATTAAAAATCCAATGGTGATTAAATACACCGTTTGACAGAATAAAATTCTGTATATGGAAAAATATTTTCCCAATCTAGTTAAAAACAAGAAAACATATTATGTGAAATGAAAATCGGATCAAAGATCCAATGGTGGATAAAATCCCCCGAATAATTTTGAGACCAGTTAAATCAATGAGAATATCTCAATGTGAGATTTTCTCAAAACTAATTAACAATTTGCTTCTCCTATATAAAAGACCTGAGACTTCAAGTCTCAGATAGAGGAGACCCCTTTATAAGCTTCTGTGAAAAATTACATAAGGCTCTCAAAAACGTTCCACGAACAACAGAGAATTTAATTCTCAAAAGAAGAAGAAAATCTCCCTCCTTACAAAACCCTAGGCAAAAAAATGAAGAGATCAAAATATCTCATTTGCCTAGTATAATGGAAATAAGGGTTTAACCCTTCATGCGAAAACTTAGATGTTCCTCTGATTTGATATTTGCAAAGCAAATCTCCCCACAAATTGAGAATTTAATTCTCATCGGAAAGATTCTGTTCTTCAGACTCAAAACCTAGGAGAAAAGAACTAGATTAAAAAGAAAATAAAAAAAACCAACATATGTTTTGGGAATTTAATTCCTTCGAAATTAGGGTTTAGCCCTACATAAAGAACTTAGTTCTTATAAAAAAAAGAACTTAGTTCTCCAATAAAAAAACGATCCAAGATCTTCAAAAATAGAGATCTTGATGATCACCAATGGCCAAAATATCATTAACAGAGATTAAATCTCTAGAAAAAGAAAAAGAACTTGGCATATCACGTGAAACACACGTGAGCGCCAGAGAAAAATTAGTGCTTAGCGCTATAATAGTGCCTCACGTGTTTCCCACATTAGTGCCCCAAATGAAAAGGCTAAACGCCTCACGCGCTTTACACGTGAGCGCCAGAGCTCTAACCAAGTGCTAAGCACTTCTATATAGAGAAAAAGTGGTGAACAAACAAAACCCAAAATCAATGCTCAGCGCCTTACGTGCTTCCCACGTGAGTGCCATACAAAGTGCTAAGCACTCTATACTCGGTCAAAATGACTAAGTGTTTAGTACTGATTGGACAGCGCCCATATCTGAGCGTCTCACGTGTTTTTACACGTGAGAGCCAGAGCTACAGATAAGTGCTTAGCACTCCTGAGTAAAACAAAAAGGAAGGCCCAAGACCGAGTAGACCAAGCCCAAATTAGCTAAGTCTCTGAAGATTCCTACAGCTGAGCCCAAATGCTCTGTTTGTTGGATTTTAAGTAAAAAATGATCCTTAAAATATTTCTAAGTTGATCTTAGCCTCAAAAATGGCTAACGTATCCTTAGTTAAAAATAAATTGAGCTCAAATGCTCATATATTTAATTTGATCATAATCTCAAACTAGATTAACGGTCCTTTAATAAAACAAAATATTTTTGAACTAAAGGAATATATAATCTAAGTTCAAAACCCAAACCC
This sequence comes from Agapanthus africanus, assembly GCA_030015575.1. Classification (NCBI taxonomy): domain Eukaryota; kingdom Viridiplantae; phylum Streptophyta; class Magnoliopsida; order Asparagales; family Amaryllidaceae; genus Agapanthus; species Agapanthus africanus. The sequence continues at coordinate 312,053,748 of JASDDO010000024.1, forward strand.
AAATCTCAAATATACAGATTTAGACTAATCCGCGCTCTACGGGCGACGACATAAAATAGTCTCTGTATACAATCCACGGGCAACCTAATAAAAAAAACACGACACGAAGTGAGCTGCTGAAGAAGGAGAAAGTGGTTACCGCAACACGATAACATAATTAACCGCAGGGGCTTGCGCCTGCAGGGAAGAGCGTCCCCACAATTAAAAAACCCCTCACAAATGAGGGAGAATCTGATAAAGTCTGCTACAACGGTCGCATCTATCCAAACCTCCGATATACGGTACCATAAATCAACTTAGTATTTTCGGAGTAGTGGATGGAGAAGTCCAAATAGCGTCTACCCCCAAATTCAGGCTAGACTTCCCAACGTCTCATTCCGGTCTTTCGGCAGTAAATAGACCCCGGTAGCATATCCAAGAAAATGTATTTCTTCGCTCGAGTATCTAAATTGCCTTCACGGCAATGTGCATATGTGGGATAACCAAACACTATAAATGTAGAATAATCGGTGTACTTCCCAGACCATACCTGCTCTGATGTTTTACTACTAAGCGGTGTAAGGGGTGATTGATTCACCACGTAGCATGTCGTATTCACCGTCTCTGTCCAAAACTCGTTGTCAAGCCCTACATTTGATAACATGCACTGAGCTTTCTCCAAAATAGTCCGATTCATACGCTCCGCGACTCCATTTTGCTGTGGTATGTGGACAACGGTATTATGCCGAACAATGCCTTCATTTTTGCAGAATTCATTGAAATCTCCACCACAAAATTTTAATCCATTATCCGTCTTTAGTCTCTTAATCTTCTTTCCTGTTTGTTTCTCAATCAAAGTCTTCCATTGCTTGAACGTAAGAAACACATCATTCTTGTGCTTCAAGAAGTAGACCCAAATCTTCCTCGAATAATCATCGATGAAAATAAGCAAATATTTTCCACCGCTTCCTTTAGAAGCAATTTGAGAGGGTCCCCAAAGATCCGAATGGATATAATTAAGAGTGTCTTTTGTGTTGTGTATCGCCAAACTGAAGCTAACTCATTTATGCTTCCCAAAAATGTAATGTTCATAAAACTCCATCTTCCATATACTTTGATCACAAAGTAGACCCTGCTTCTATAACTCGGCCATAACTCTCTCACTCATATGCCCGAGTCTCATGTGCCATAATATGTAATATCTAAATGTGACATAGATTTAAATGATAAAATTGCCGCCGACCCGGTAGTTATTGAACCCTACAACACATATAATGACTCAATTTTCAAGCCCTTCATAACGACAAGATCACTTTTGGTTACTTTCAAAACTCCACCTTCAGCGGAAAACTTGTAATCCTTAACGTCGTGTGTGCCCAGTGAGATGAGATTCTTCTTCAAATTAGGTACATGCCTAACTTCCGCTAATATTCTCACAACGTCGTCAAACATCTTGATTTGGATCGTCCCTTTACCAATAGCTCGACACGAATTATTGTTGCCCATCAAAACCACTCCACCATTAACAGACTCATAGGTGTTGAACAAATCCCTATTAGGACACATATGGTAGGAACAATCTGAATTCATAATCCATTCATCCTTGGATTGATATAGATTGTGAAGAACCATAAGTAGATCTCCTACTCCTTCCACAATACTAGCTTCAGCTAAAGACTCCTTTTGTTTGTCTTCAAACTTCTACTTGTTCTGCAATTTGTAACAATCGGCTTTAAAATGCACCTTCTTCTTACAATAGTTGTAGGTCAAGTTCTTATTTTTAGACTTCGACCTTGACTTCTTTTTGCTACATCTCTCTTCTCCACTCGCCCATGAAAAAATAAGCCTGAAGATTGACCATCGCCTTCTTTAGAAGTTAACACCTTGTCGATCTTCTCCTTATTCATCAAATTTTCTTTGGCAGCCTTGATCGAGATAGTATCTCGTTCATATATCATGGTGTCACGAAAGTGCTTATAATTGGATGGCAAAGAACATAACAATAACAAAGCTTGATCTTCATCATTGATCTCAATATCGATCTTACCCAGATCTGTAATGATCGAATTAAACTTACCGATGTGAGATTTGATGGGAGAGTCTTTTGACATACGAAGTGTGTTGAGACGCTGCTTCAACATAGGTTGATTTGTAAGAGACTTCCTCAAATATAACTTCTCTAACTTCAACCAAAAACTAACCGTCATTTTCTCCACCAAAACTTCTTATAAAATTTCGTTTGTCAAACACAACTGGATAGCTGTGAGGGCCCTTTTCATCCAACTCCTCGCATGCTTCTTCCGTCATTGTGGAAGGCTTTGAATCCTTCCCAAGAATCGCCATTCTCAAAATATTCTATGTCAATACGACAATCATACGAACTTACCATAGACTAAAACTCATAGACCTAACAAACTTCTCAATATCAAACTTCATATTCGTTGGAGACATGATACATGATCAAAAAAAGACACCTCGGGTCCTTTACAAACCTTAAAACTCCAAAATCACAATCAAAGAAGATGGGGAAGAGAACACAAGTGTCGTTTGTAAGTCGATGTACAACACCCCACGACTTGCGGGGAGGCAGAATAATGAAAAACGATCTTGTTTTAGGCGTAAACATCGAATAACCGAGAATCTTTGCTAAACTATAACTAACAAGAATCATAGAAGTTAACAACTACTATGAAAAGTGATTATACCTGTAGAACCAAGTCCTTCGTCTTGTCGTTCTCCACGTCCTCTCCGGCCTTCTCTATGTAGTAGATGATCCACCCGAGAGCTTTACTACAAGCTTCACCTCTAACTTGAGGTAACTAGGTTTCTTAAATCGCTAATCTAAGTAACCTAGGTGATATAGAGAATGGTTAAGGATTAAGTAGTCTATTCTAATCCTTGTTCTCAACACATGAGAGAGGAGGATTAGGGTTTGAAGAGAGAGAGCTTGAGGAGAGAGAAAGTGAGCAAGAGAATGAGATGAGATAATGATCTATCATAATATATATCAAGCATTATCATTTATCCAATAAAAGAAAATAAAGGATTAATAATCATGCTTCATAAATACAAGAGGGTGATTCATCTCCATGAATCATTAAGCATTTATGATACATTAATGACATGGATGAATCACTCAAATGACTCACTAATCTCATTTAATGCATATGCCACCTTAACCCCCAAGTCATCATCTTCTAGAAGCTTCTTGCATAATTACGAGAACGCCCCTCCTATCCGTGAAAACACGGAAAAACTGTAGACTGTATAAATCCAATAACCGGATACTAGAAACTGGTTTAAACCAAAGCCGGCTAGTAAAAACTGTCCGGATGTCGTACGTGCGTAAACACATGTATGCGTCCGAACCCTTGTCGTAAAACCATACGACCTCTATATCGTTTCGCCTGGAGTAGGGAAACTCTCTGTGTGGGACTCTAGAGACTCAACTACTACGCTGGCAGTGGGTTTAACCACAGACCGAAAGCGGCACTAGCTGTACGTAACGGTCCCCAGGTAGATGTCGATAAGAAGGCCGATGAGGAAACCCATCCGAACTCCTACTGAGTCTGATGTAACAATCTCCGTACAGTCCGGTCTGTTCGTCTAAGACTATCGCATATCAGGCCTAGGGGGACGGCATGGGTCAGTCCCCTAATAGCGGTATAAGTCGTGTCGGAGCAAATCCTATTACACCCTGAGAAACTACTGGAACCTACCAGCAAATCTCGCTTGCCCTGGCCTGGGACTTTGCGTAATGGCTCTCTGACACAGCGCGATATCAACCCCCAATACCGGGAGAGACGAATCCTGTCTAACCGCCACTGCCTCCAAGTGCTCGGGACTGCACCCAACTGTTACCTGTTTGCACGACTCCTTTGAGCCGTGGTAGGGTAGCAATCTAAGAACAGTGGAACACACTCGAGGCGAAGTAGCAGTGTCAAGTCTGCGGGCTATGCTGTACTCATGTCACCTGGGAACTGTTAACTGACGACTGGTATAAAACCAACCAACAGTTCCCTGTGAGTCCTGTCCGGTGTACCCGTAACCTAACGAGCACTTGCATACTATCTCCAGTACGACGTACTGACGGCTGTGGGACAGACTATCTCCCCAACTGGGATGAGAAGCGTACACACTAGTCTACTCCGAAGTATCGATGCCCTGTCTCGATAATCCTACGATTAGGGACCTGAATAAGGATGTGCTTGTAGACTACCCAGCCCCCACTAGTGTGACTGCCATCACAACGCTGGTAGTCAAGCAAGATCCTAAGAGCTCTATCAATACGTATACTCACATATTAAGATAGAAAAAAACCAAGTAGCATACTACCATGTTTAGCAAGAATGTTATATACATGTGAATATCCCAAGCTTCCATTAAGTAATATACAAACTAGTATGATGCAATAATGGCCCCTAGGACATATACACTAACAATCTCCCACTTGCACTAGGGCCATGTACTGGCATACTGAAGACCGATGATCTCTAGTAGCCTCTCGAACTGAATCTGAGGTAGGGCCTTCGTGAATGGATCATCAATGTTCTCTTCAGTAGGAACTCTCCGAACCTCGATCTCCTGACGATCAATGATCTCCCTGATCAGGTGATACCGCCTTAAGATGTGTCTGGACTTCTGATGGGACCTTGGTTCCTTCGCTAAAGCTATAGCTCCGTTGTTGTCGCAATACAGAGGCATTGGATCAACAATGGTAGGAACCACCTGAAGTTCTGTTAGGAACTTCCTCATCCAGACCGCTTCTTTTGCGGCATCGCAAGCAGCTATATACTCTGCTTCCATCGTCGAGTCAACAACGGTGTCCTGCTTGGAACTCCTCCAGCACACCGCCCCTCCATTGAGGGTAAAGAAATAACCTGACATGGACTTGGAATCGTCCTTATCACTCTAGAAGCCGGAATCAGCATAGGCCTCCATCCTGAGGTTTTTTCCGCCGTAAACCAAGAACATCTCCTTAGTTCTTCTCAGGTACTTGAGAATGTTCTTTACTGCTATCCAGTGCTTCTCCCCTGGGTCTGACTGATACCGGCTTACCACGCTTAGTGCGTAAGCTACATCTGGTCTGGTGCACAACATCGCATACATTATAGAGCCTACCGCAGAAGCGTAGGGTATAATAGACATGCGTTCCCTTTCCAAATCATCTTGGGAGACATATCTTTGGATAGGGTGATTCCGTGACAAACCGGTAGATTACCACCCTTAGAATCTTCCATACTGAATCTTTTCAGTACAGTGTCGATATACCTGGACTGCGAAAGTCCCAACATCCTCTTGGATCTATCACGATAGATCCGGATCCCCAGAATGTAAGAGGTATCACCCAGATCTTTCATGGAGAACCTGTGTGACAAGAATCCTTTGACAGATTGTAGCATAGGAATGTCATTTCCTATCAATAAAATGTCATCCATGTACAAGACGAGGAATACGACAGTTCGTGCTACAACTTTACTATATATGCATGGTTCATCTGGATTTTTGATAAAGTCATATTCTTTGACTGTTTCATCAAAACAGATGTTCCAACTCCGCGATGCTTGTTTTAATCCATAAATGGATTTAAACAACTTGCATACTTTCCCACTGCTTCCACTCTGATTGAAACCCTCTGGCTGATCCATATAGACGCACTCTTCTAAATTTCCATTTAGAAAAGCCGTCTTTACGTCCATCTGCCAGATTTCATAATCATGAAAGGCAGCAATAGCAAGAAGGACCCGAATGGATTTGAGCATAGCCACTGGAGAAAAAGTTTCGTCATAGTCCAAACCAGGTCTTTGACGAAAACCCTTTGCAACAAGTCTAGCCTTATAGGTTTCCACCTGTCCATCTACACCAATCTTTTTCTTGAAGATCCATTTGCATCCTATGGGTTTTACCCCATCTGGGGCAAAGTCCAAAGTCCATACGTTGTTGGTGTACATGGACTCCATTTCGGTCCGCATTGCATCTAGCCATCGTACCAAGTCGCCGCTTTGGATGGCCTGCTGGAAGCCAGTAGGTTCATCATCATCTATGATATAATCCTCTCTATCCCCATCTATGAGAAAACCGTAGTATCTCTCAGGCGGATGAGACAGCCTACTACTCCTGCGGAGGGGTGCGGGAATGTCCTGTTCTTCTTGAACTACTTGTTCTACCAAACTTTCAGTATTAGTTTGTGGTTCTGGAATTTCTTCCAGTTCTATTTCGCTCCCATTTATTTCCTTTTCTAAAAACTGTTGTTCTAGAAAATGGGCATTACGAGAAACAAAAACCTTTTGTTCCTCTGCGTAATAGAAATGTAGGGTTCCTAGGCACGCTAATGAGGTCTCACAAGGCATCAACCATGCCAATTTCAAATTTTACAAGTGCCGAGAAACCCTAATGCGATCGTGGACTAGAATTTTAGGCGATACAACGAGCTAGTTAACAATTTAACTAAGTGAACGGAAATACAACCTTTGTAGATCCAGTTCTCCACCTCCACAGCTTCGTGATGAAGTCCCCTTGCTGTCCAAATCCAATCCCGGGCTCTAGCGTCGGCTTCATCGGAGAAATGGGCGGGCTAGGTCATCGACAACGATACCGAAGATGATCTACGTCGAGGCATCACAAGATCAAGCTCCCACTTCACCAAGTCATGAAACTTGTGAAGAAAACACCCTATACTACTTGGTAAGAGGTAGAGGATGAAGAAATAGGAGATGGGTTCACTTTAGAATTGGTTTTCTCACTCATTTTCACTAGTTGCCATTGTTGATAGCAAGCTTTTCTTCATGTGAAGAAGAAGAAGAAGCAAGAATATGATAAGTGTTATCTCAAAATAATAAAATAATTGAATACTTATCATATCCTAACTATGATTAAGTGTAGAGAATTTACTAGGGTTAGTGAATGGTTAGATTTAGTAGATAAAGACAAAATGGTCAAACCTTCTTGAAACTTCAACAAGCATCATGATATTCAAGCAACCATTTTGTTTTCTTCTCTCTTTATTTGTCCCAAAAATAAATGGATAAACAAATAAATGAATAATTCAAAACCCTAACCATTATGATAACCATGGTATAAGTCTTTACACAAAATCAAGTAAGCATGTATCATCAATCATGATACAATCAAGTGCACAAAAGTATATCACATATACAACTTGTGTACTACTAGTGAGAAAAACCATTTAAAGTGAACCAATACTAGTTAATGCAAAGTAATATATCAAATATATAATTATGCATTAAATCATCAAATCAATACTTGATTTAACGATCCGGTCATATCGTATATGACCGACTAATATCCAATTATCGATTTATCGAATCAACCCTTGATTCGATAACTAGGTTATATCGCATACAACCAATCGATACATTCATCGCGAGAATTAAATGCGGTATCACATACACGCATTATTCTCGGTCCTGCACATATCTCATATGCGCTCCTATTTCGTTTCGCTTGAGCCAGGAAACCTCTGTGTAGGACTCTAAAGACTCGTCAATACGCCGGCAGCAGATGATGATCATATCAAGCACCCACAAGCCGCAAGCGGTCTGCTAAACGTAATGGCCACCCGGGTATTGAGCGATCAGAAGATCGACGGGCAAGCCCGCTCACACTCCTGTGAATCCAACCAGTAACACTTACCGTACAGTCCGGTCTCGTCGTCTGATATGTCGCATATCTCACCTAGGGGTGGTAAACGTCAGACCCCAATAGCTCGATAAGTCGTGTCGATATGAGGTCTATAACAGTTCGAGAAACTACTGGTAACACTTACCAGTAAATCTCAGCAACCCTGGCCAGGGATTTCCGGTTATAGCCAATCGAACACAGCGCAACATCAACTCCCTATACCGGGAGAGACGAATCCCCTCCTATCGCTCATTGCCTCCATGTGATTCGGGACTGTACCCAAAAGCCACCGTTTTGCACGCCCTCTTGGACGTGGTAAGGTGGAAATCAAAGCACAGTGGGAACCACACAAGACTCTATGACGATCTCGGGTCAACAGACTACTCTGTTCCAGTGTCACCAGAGAACTGCCATCTGACGTAAGGTATAATACCATCTGGGAGTTCTCGGCGAGTCCGTCCAGTGTACCCAGTCTCCACTGAGCACCCGTATATCATCTCTGATGTCAAACACCAATGGATATGGGATCATCCATCGCCCATCTGTATGGGTCGAGAAGGTATACGCTAGTCTACTCTGGTATATCGATGCCCTGTCTCGATACACCCACGACTAGGGACCTTGAAGGATGTACTTATGGACTACCATGTCCCCACTTGTATGATCCGCATCATAGTCCAGGTAGTCAAGTACACATCCTAAGGGCTTTACCAACATGTAACAGAGAGACATCCAGTATACACGTTAAGGTAAAGAGTAACCAGATAGCATACTATCATGTCGAGCAAGAAAGTCCTCCCTATATATGTCCAAGCATCCACTACAATATACATCCTATATACAGTAATGGCCTCTAAGGCATACATATAACTAACAAGAAATAATATCCCTTGGAGTTTTTTGGATATCCCACAAACTTACACTTTACTGATCGTGCCTCGAGCTTGTCCACATGCTGCTTTTTAACAAAAGCTGGACATCCCCATATCTTCATATGTTGAAGATAGGGTTTCTTCCCACTCCACATCTGATATGGGGTGGTAGGCATAGTCTTGGTAGGAGCCCTGTTCAGAAGATATGCCGCTGAATCTAGCGCATAACCCCAGAAAGATCGCGGTAACTCAGCATTACTCATCATGGAACGTACCATATCCAATAGGGTTCGATTCCTTCTCTCCGATACACCGTTATGTTGTGGAGTGTATGGAGGAGTAAGCTGAGAGAGAATTCCTTTCTCTTTTAGGTAACCTAGGAACTCGGCACTCAAGTATTCACCACCTCGATCAGATCTTAGTGTCTTGATACTTTTGCCGGTTTAGTTTTCTACTTCATTCTTAAACTCTTGGAATTTCTCAAAAGACTCGGATTTATATTTCATCAGATAAATGAATCCGTACCTTAAGTAATCATCCGTGAAAGTAATGAAATAGGAAAAACCACCTCTTGCATGTGTAGACATTGGACCACATACATCGCTGTGTATGAGTCCTGAGAGCTCGCTCGCTCTTACTCCATGTCCAGTAAATGGGGTCTTTGTCATCTTTCCACTGACCGTATATCATCTCTGATGTCAAACACCAATGGATATGGGATCATCCATCGCCCATCTGTATGGGTCGAGAAGGTATACGCTTGTCTACTCTGGTATATCGATGCCCTGTCTCGATACACCCACGACTAGGGACCTTGAAGGATGTACTTATGGACTACCATGTCCCCACTAGTATGATCCGCATCATAGTCCAGGTAGTCAAGTACACATCCTAAGGGCTTTACCAACATGTAACAGAGAGACATCCAGTATACACGTTAAGGTAAAGAGTAACCAGATAGCATACTATCATGTCGAGCAAGAAAGTCCTCCCTATATATGTCCAAGCATCCACTACAATATACATCCTATGTACAGTAATGGCCTCTAGGGCATACATATAACTAACAATCTCACACTTGCACTAGGGCCATCTGTAGCAGTGGTTGTAGTATCTCATACTCAACCATCCCATAAAAATCTCTCTCTGGGAAAAGGCCTTTGTGAGTGGATCCGCCGTGTTGTCCTCTTAGTCCGCTCTCCTAACCTCGATCACCTTGGAGATCAGCCATCTCCATGATCGGGTGATACTGTCTTAGAATATGTCTGGATTACTGATGGGACGGGTGTTCCTTGGCATAAGCCATAACTTCATTGTCACACAATGGGAGGAACTAAGTTCATCTCATGAACTAATATACACCCAGACTTCCTCTTTGGTAGCATCTTAAGTAGCGATGTATCCAGCCTTTTTCGTCTAGTATGCCACGATATCTAGCTTGGAACTCTTCCAACATACCGTCCCTACGCTGAGAGTAAAGACAATGCCTGTGACTGACATTCAGTCGTCTTTATCATCCTGGAACCTTTCCAGTGATTCTCCCCAGGATCAATTGATACCATCTCACTACAGCTAGTGAGTATTCTAACACCCAAATAACATCTATCTCATAGATGAAAACTCAGGATTTAGTAGGTATCACATTTTGATCCTATATGGAGAATCATTATGATAAGCGGAGATTGACCGAGCGTAGCATAGTAAACTCCTTCCCTATCAAGAGTATGTCATCCACGTACTCTACGAGGATCACCACCATACTCCCTACTACCTTTTTTGTATATACAAGGTTCATCTACCATTTTGATGATGTCAAACTCTTTGACTAACACATCAAAACAGATGTTCCAACTCCGCGATGCCTGCTTTATCCTATAAAACATCTTGCACACGTTTCCGCTGCTCCCACTGTCTACGAGGCCCTCTGGCTGTGTACTTATAGACGCTCTCTTCTAAAACACCATCTAGAAAAGCAGTCATGGCACCCAACCGCCAGATATCGTAGTCATGATATGTAGCCGTGGCAAGTAGGATCTGGATGGACTTAAGCATAGCTGTTTAGAAAAGGTTTCATCATTATCCACGCCTGGTTGATGACGAAAACCTTTAACAAGTCTAGCTTTGAAAGTCTCAACTTTTCCATCTACACCAAGTAATCTTCTCAAGATATACTTGCTCCTGATGGGAATTTAACCCTTCAGATATAGCAGCCAAAGTCCATACTTTGTTGGTGTATAAGGATTCCATCTCAGATCGCTAAGCATCCAGCCATTCTTACAGAGTCCCACTCTTGATGGCCAGCTCGAAGCTAGTTGGGTCATCATCTCATGATGCAATCCTCGCTCCCACTGTCATAGAGAAACAGAAGTATCTCTCAGGTGGGTGAGGAACCCTACTAGATCGGCGGAGAGGCTGAGGTTCGTTGGTTACTATTGAATTCTTCGGTTCTACCAAATCATCAGCTGCAATTTGTATAGCTGGAACATTTCCAGTTCTACATAACAGACCTCGCCTCGAGCTTGTCCGGATTTTGCTTTTAGACATAGGCTGGACAACCCCAAATCTTAACTAACTTAAGATATGGGCTCTTCCCTTTCCATATCACATATGAAGTGGTAGGCAACTGATTTGATTTGAACCCTATTCAATAGGTATGCAACTTCATAAGTGCATAACTCCCAAAAGGAAACAGGTAACTCAGTAGTACTCATCATAGAGCACACCTTATCATATAGGGTGTGATTGCTCTGCCCCGATATACCATCGTGCTATGGTGTATACGGAGGAGTAATGCTGAGAGAGAATCTCATTCTCCTTTAGAATAGTCCAGGATTTCCGTGCTCAAGTATTCTCCTCCTTGATCACATCAAAGGACATAATACTTTTACCCGTATATTGGTTCTCTACTTCTAAATCATATTCTGTGAATATCTCAAAAGGTTCGGACTTGTGTTTCAACAGGAACATATGTTTGAATCTTGAGAGATTATCAGAGAATGTAATGAAGTACAAAGAACCAGTCTTGGCATGTGTAGACAGGGGACCTAACATACATCAACATGTATCATCCCAAGAGTTCACTAACTCTTTCTCTGTTTCCAATAAACAGAGCTATGGTCATCTTATCTTTATGACATGACTGGCGAGTTTCACAAGATGTAAATTCAATCTGATTTAAATATGCATCTAAATGAAACTTAGCTAGTCGTGTCGCATTGATATGACCTAGTCTACAATACCTCAAGAAGGATCCGTTCATTTCTGAACTCTTCCTCTTGTGTGTGTTCTATATACTAAGAACTGTAGTTTGATTTAGAATATCAATGCTTTTAGATAACGTGCCTGAATCGATCAACTTTTGATATAGGAAATGTTCAAAACATTATCCAACAATACAAAATTTTATCATTTCTTTACTAATAAAGAGACTGATATGATTTTGTATATCAGGTTCGGTATCTAATAACATTCGTTCAGAATCAATGTATTTGTAATACAGGGTGACAGCGACCAACAGACTTGGCTGCAACACTTGCCCCGTTTTCTGCCTCATGAAACTTATCACCCGTTCTCAGTTATCTACCTATCTGTAGCCCTATGTAACAGATTACATATCTGGGATCCTGATCCGGTATCAAATACCCAGGACGTAGAGGATATAGAGAAACAGTTTTTTGTAATGAACATACCCGAAGAAGATGCATCAGCATGCACTCTCTTCGTTTGGGCGGCATGGGAATCTTGGTATTCCCCTATTTCCTGCTCTGTCTTATAACTATTATAAGTTGGAGCGGGACCAACGTTCCCCAGCTCAGTATAACAAGCGGGTTCAGTCAATATATCCGTTTTATTATCTTGATTAAGGCGTGATATGGTCGCTACCTGGAGAGAGAGAGAAGAAAACACTCAGCGTGCGCTCTTTCAAGAATAGATTGGTTATTATTTTATCTAATCAGGATGGCTCCCACTGTTTTTATCAAATCTTCCTTCAAACCCTAAAAGGAAAGACTAGCCGGGATTAATTACACGCTACAAGTTCGCCAATCTTTCAGCCAGGCCAGTGTCGGTACTTTGAGGGAGGTGCCCCGTGCTTTCACACGGACCTAATTAATGTAAACCTCGTTTTCCCAGAGGCGTAACCCCGTTGACATCTTTCTAGACACCTACTTGATCGGCTAATTGTAATGTGTAAAACTCTCCCAGGAGTAACAATTACTCGCAGCGGGTATCGGGATCCAACTATCTCATAGAAGGTATGCAATCTCATTGCAAATTTCAACACTTGAAATTCCCGATAATCTTTTGCCCCTAGCAGCTATATGACCTTAACATAGTCAACAAATCATAAGTGCTAGTCAAGTTCAACCCGTCATTTCCCGATTGAATTAAACCCACCCGCACGACCCTTAACATAGTCAACAAAGTCGCACGACTACCCTAATCCAATCGCATCATATGCTTATAAAGATAAGCACTAATTAGCTACCGCACACTATGCCTTAACATAGTCAACAAACGTAGCACGAATACTAACTAGTACTTATCTGAAATGACGGAGGGCTACGACAGGTTTTTCTGAAAACCTATTGCGTAATGAACTTGATATCGTTGTAGGATCGAATGATTTTAAAATAGATTGCTTTTGAGGCTTTTCTAGTTTTGCTAAAGGAGTCACTCCCGGTGAAGGGATCGTCGGTCCTTTCCTCGTCGAATGAGGTGCGGGATATATCATATATATCACTGTGCAAAGCAAAAACTCTTAAAAGCAATCAAAAGACAAACCGAGTGTGTAGCATCTGCCAGTTATTGCTAAAGGAGTCACTCCCGGTGAAGGGATCTCGGTCCTTTCCTTATCGAATAAGGTGCGGGATATATCATATACATCACTGTGCAAAACAAGAATTGTAGCTACCTGTTTTATTTTGAAATTCGATTCTACAACATCTTTAGGTTTCTTTTACTTTCATTAATCATATTAATGAAGTCCCATCATTTATGTACCTAAACATCACAGATAAATACGACGTACACTTATGTCATCCGCATTCGCCTCGATGTCCCCTCGTGCACCGTTAGGTTAGGTAACTAACGACAGAGCGGGGCAGGGCTAGCGTGGGTTTAAAACATAAGTAACGTCTATATAATATATCATATATACTATATACTGTATCTATCACAGAACATCACATGATCACATCACAGATATCGCAGCAGAAGAAACATATAAAACATTGGATATACTAGGACGTCCGTGTTTTTAATACGAGCCAGTATAAAACACGGATTCCACGGTCGCGATGAATAGCCAAACCCACACCCCTAGACCCCTACAAGAGCGGCAAGCAACCCTACCAATTCTAGAGTTAGGAGACCCGGACTCGACTCCTCGAGTTGGTCTCCCACTTGACTCCAGAACCCGGTTACTTGTGCCCTCCTCCTTGGGTCTATCCTAAGGCGGAAAAGTAAATAATATACAAACGGTGACAACTTCCGCAACCTGGAAGTGCCCCAATAAAAGAATATTACATACAAGTTTTTACATGAATGAAAATGAAAAACACTCATCTCACATGACCCCGGCTATTCAAACACGATGATCCAATATAACATATCCAGCAACACATAACATCACATGTCATCAACGTAACTAAATATGCGCATCCCAATCGTCGTTGACATATAGCAACGAAACCGGCGATATCACATATTACACTTACGGTCACAGAAAAGAAAGTGTAAAACTACAACAGTTGGAATCCGCAACCTCCATAGACATCGCATGCCTAATCAAATGAATTCCTTAGACATCGCATGCCTAACAATTATAAACCCCACATTTTAGTCCCAAAATCGAAAACACTTTTCAATACATAATCGGGCAATTCAACAAGATTCCTGATATCCTGATCGAATGCTCGTCGCAAACTTTAGTAGGCGGCCGCACCCCCGATACCGTCGACGAAGTGCACCAAGGCGGAACACCGCTACCGCGAGCACCCGAACGGATGCTTTCGACGACGGGGTTCTCCTACAGTCACTTGGTCGGGGCTATGGGGTGTAGCTGTCTATTAAGTTTACCCGGCGAGTATCCGCGTACGCTACGTGATTGCGACGGACTTTTGATCGCATCAAAATTCCATGGCAATCGATCAAGGGAGACTAAACCGCTAGATTTATAACATTCATTCAGTTATCTCATAACTATTTGTGAATTCCAATTATTGTATCACATTCCAGATAAACAGAAAATGTTAAACTTTCCGATCGAACAATCGAACACCCAAGTTTTCCCGAAACAGCTCAATACATGAAACAAGTTTAAAAACATCCAGTTCATGCCTCAGTACCAACGGTCCAGCCATAGAAGGGTCAAGCCAACGCCTCACATGTGGCACGCCGTACTGCCCCAAACCCCAAGGTTCAAAGGGCAGTTCAAGACGGTCACATAATCGAGTTAAGGTTTGTTGTCTTCTAGAGGGTCCATCGCGTTACTTGCACTACTTAGAACGTTATTAAACCACGGAAAAATCCAACACTTGGAAATTTTCCGGCAGGGGAAAAATTGGGTATTTATATCCGGTCGAACTTTTTAACATATTCTAAATATCCGGAATGCCACATAGACAAAGTTTGAAATTTCCGATCGAATCAACGAAGTGTTAGTTATATGTATGCCCTAGAGGCCATTACTGTACATAGGATGTATATTGTAGTGGATGCTGGGACATATATAGGGAGGACTTTCTTGCTCGACATGATAGTATGCTATCTGGTTACTCTTTACCTTAACGTGTACACTGATTGTCTCTCTGTTACATGTTGGTAAAGCCCTTAGGATGTGTACTTGACTACCTGGACTATGATGCGGATCATACTAGTGGGGACATGGTAGTCCATAAGTACATCCTTCAAAGTCCCTAGTCGTGGGTGTATCGAGACGGGGCATCGATATACCAGAGTAGACTAGCGTGTACCTTCTCGACCCATACAGATGGGCGATGGATGATCCCATATCCATCGGTGTTTGACATCAGAGATGATATACGGGTGCTCAGTAGAGACTGGGTACACTGGACGGACTCGCCGAGAACTCCCAGATGGTATTATACCTCACGTCAGATGGCAGTTCTCTGGTGACACTGGTACAGAGTAGTCTGTTGACCCGAGATCGTCATAGAGTCTTATGTGGTTCCCACTGTGCTTTGATTTCCATCTTACTACGTCCAAGAGGGCGTGCAAAACGGTGGTTTTTGGGTACAGTCCCGAGTCACATGGAGGCAATGAGCGATAGGAGGGGATTCGTCTCTCCCGGTATAGGGAGTTGATATTGCGCTGTGTTCGATTGGCTATAACAGGAAATCCCTGGCCAGGGTTGCTGAGATTTACTGGTAAGTGTTACCAGTAGTTTCTCGAATTGTTATAGACCTCGTATCGACACGACTTATCGAGCTATTGGGGTCTGACGTTTACCACCCCTAGGCGAGACATGCGACATATCAGACGATCAGACCGGACTGTACGGTAGTGTTACTGGTTGGATTCACAGGAGTGTGAGCGGGCTTGCTCGTCGATCTTCTGATCGTTCAATACCCGGGTGGCCGTTACGTTTAGCAGACCGCTTGCGGCTTGTGGATGTTTGATATGATCATCATCTGCTGCCGGCGTATTGACGAGTCTTTAGAGTCCTACACAGAGGTTTCCTGGCTCAAGCGAAACGAAATAGGAGCGCATATGAGATATGTGCGGGACCGAGAATAATACCAGTATCTGATACTGTATTCGATTCTCGCGATGTGACATTGATCGGTTATATGCGATATAGCCGGGTTATCGGATCAAGTGTTGATTCGATAAGTTGTTACTAATGATACCTGTCGGTTTTGTGCGACATGACCGGATCATTGAATCAAGTGTTGATTTAATGATTTAATGCATAATTATATATATATTTGATATATTACTTTGCATTAACTAGTATCGGTTCACTTTAAGATGGATTTTCTCACTCGGATGTGCGCATTATATATGTGATATGATTTTGTGCACTAGCTTGTATCATGTTTGATGATACATGCTTTTTGGTTAAGTGTAAAGGGTTAAACCTTGGTTAATGAATAGGTTAGGGTTTATTATTTGTTATTCATTTATCTTATTTAATTATCCATTTCTTTATGATAAATGAATAAAAGAAAATGAAATGAAATGGTTGCTAATTTTGGATTCTAGTTGAAGCTTCTTGATCTTTTGACTAAGTGACCATTTTGTCTCTAGTTTGACCCTAACCATTCCTTTAACCATGATTGATTCTCTACACCTAACTATGGTTCAATTATGATAAGAATGAATTTCTTTTCTCATTATTATCATTCTTATCATAATATATTCTTCTTCTTCTTCCTTCAACTCAAAAAGAAAAACCTAGACTACATCAATGGTGAATTGATGATATGAGTGAGAAATCCATTTCTAAAGTCTACCCACTTCCTATTTCTTCATCCTCTACCTCTTGCCAAGTAGTAGAGTGTGTTTCCTTCACAAGTTTTCATGACTTGGTGAAGGTGGAGCTTGATCTTTCGATGCCTCGACGTAGATCATCTTCGGCATGGACATCGACGACCTAGCTTGCCCATTCTCCGACGAAGCCGACGCTTGAGCCCGGATTTGATTTGGACAGCGGAGAGGACCTCGTTGCAGAGCTATGGAGGTGGAGCACGGGATCTACAAAGGTTATATTTCCGTATTCTCATTAGTTAAGTGTTAACTAGTTTTGTTTCGCCTAGATTTCTAGCAAACGATCTTGTTAGGGTTTGTAGGCACCGTTAAAATTTGAAATTGGCATGTTCGATGCCTTGTATAACCTCATTAGGGTGCCTAGGAACCTTTCAGTGGTATCAGAGCCTAGCTAGAGCCTTAGGCGAAGTCTAGACGGAATTTGAAGTCCGAACGAACCCGAAACCCCGAACCAATATTGCTCTCTGTCCAGATTTTAAAATTGTGGATTTTTCTAGATTAAAAATATCAAGAAAATCAAGCAGGGTTTTCTAAGAATTACTGTAAATTTCGTGGGCCTAACTCAACTTTTCCACCGCGGAACCGCAGCACGTGCTATGCACTACGCGGCGGTTCAGCGGCGGGTTTGTCGTTTTATGCATTTAGTTTTTCACAGTAATTCTCAGTATTCTGTGCTGGTTTTCCTGGGATATTTTAATATTTATTATACAGTTGAATTTTCAGAGGTGGTTTTGGGGTTTCGGAGTTTCGATCGGAATATCAAATTTTGTCTGTGTGGCTTTCCGGATAATTTTACAATATGTTAAAAAGTTCGACCGGATATAAATACCCAATTTTTCCCCTGTCGTGAAATTTCCAAGTGTTGGATTTTTCCGTAGTTTAACGACGTTCTAAGTAGTGCAAGTAACGCGATGGTCCCTCTAGAAGACAACAAACCTTAACTCGATTATGTGACCGTCTTGAACTGCCCTTTGAACCTTCGGGTTTGGGGCAGTACGGCGTGCCACATGTGAGGCGTTGGCTTGACCCTTCTACAGCTGGACCGTTGGTACTGAGGCATGAACTGAATGTTATTAGACTTATTTCATGTGTTGATCTATATCGGGAAAACTTGGGTGTTCGATTGTTCGATCGGAAAGTTTAACATTTTCTGTTTATCCGGAATGGGATACAACAATTGGAATTCACATAAGTTATGAGATAACTGAATGAATGTTATAAACATAGCAGTTTAGTCTCGTATGATCGGTTGCCACGGAATTTTGATGTGATCAAAAGTCCGTCGCAATCACGTAGCGTACGCGGATACTCGCCGGATAAACTTAATAGACAGCCTCACCCCATAGCCCCGACCAAGTAACTGTAGGAGAACCCCGTCGCTGAAAGCATCCGTTCGGGTGCTCGCGGTAGCGGTGTTCCGCCTTGGTGTACTTCGTCGACGGTATCGGGGGTGCGGCCGCCTACTAAAGTTTGCGACGAGTATTCGATCAGAATGTCGGCAGTCTTGTTGAATTGCCCGACTTGATATTGAAAATTGTTTTCGATAATGAGACTAAAATGTGGGGTTTATAATTATTAGGCATGTGATGTCTAAATAATTCATTTGATTAGGCATGCGATGTCTATGCAGATTGCGGATTCCAACTGTTGTAGTTTTACACTTTCTTTTCTGTGACCATAAGTGTAATATGTGATATCGCCGGTTTCGTTGCTATATGTCAACGACAATTGGGATGCGCATATTTACTTACGTTGATGACATGTGATGTTATGTGTTGCTGGATATGTTATATTGGATCGTCGTGTTCGAATAGCCGGGGGTTTTTATGTGAGATGAGTGTTTTTCATTTTCATTCATGTAAAAACTTGTATGTAATATTCTTTTATTGGGGCGCTTCCAGGTTGCGGAAGTGGTCACCGTTTGTATATTATTTACTTTTCCGCACTAGGATAGACCCAAGGAGGAGGGCACAAGTAACCGGGTTCTGGAGTCAAGTGGGAGACCAACTCGAGGAGTCGAGTCCGGGTCTCCTAACTCTAGAATTGGTAGGGTTGCTTGCCGCTCTCGTAAGGGTCTAGGGGTGTGGGTTTGGCTATTCATCACGACCGTGGAATCCGTGTTTTATACTGGCTCGTATTGAAAACACGGACGTCCTAGTATATCCAATATTTCATATGATTCTTCTGCTGCGATATCTGTGATGTGATCATGTGATGTTCTTTGATAGATACAGTATATAGTATATATGATATATTATATAGACGTTACTTATGTTTTACACCCGCGCTAGCCCTGCCCCGCTCTGTCGTTAGTTACCTAACCTAACGGTGCACGAGGGGACATCCAGGCGAATGCGGATGGCATAAGTGTACGTCGTATTTATCTGTGATGTTTAGGTATTTAAATGATGGGACTTCATTAATGTGATTAATGAAATAAAAGAAACCTAAAGATGTTGTAGAATCGAATTTCAAAATAAAACAGGTAGCTACAGTTCTTGCTTTGCACAGCGGTATATATGATATATCCTGCACCTTATTCGATAAGGAAAGGACCGAGATCCCTTCACCGGGAGTGACTCCTTTAGCAATAACTGGCAGATGCTACACCCTCGGTTTGTCTTTTGATTGCTTTTAACTGTTTTTGCTTTGCACAGTGATATATATGATATATCCGCACCTCATTCGACGAGGAAAGGACCGACGATCCCCTCACCGGGAGTGACTCCTTTAGCAAAACTAGAAAAGCCTCAAAAACATTCCATTTTAAAATCATTTGATTCTACTACGATATCAAGTTCATTACGCAATAGGTTTTCAGAAAAACCTGTCGTAGCCCTCCGTCATTTCAGATACGTACTAGTTAGTATTCGTGCTGCGGTTGTTTGGCCTCCGTCAAGGCGTAGTGTACGGTAGCTAACTAGTGCTTATCTGCTTGCATATGATGCGATTGGATTAGGGTATTCGTACGGCGTTGTTTGGCCTCCGTCAAGGGTCGTGCGGGTGGGTTTAATTCAATTAGGAAATGACGGGTTGAACTTGACTAGCGGACTATGGGTTGTTTGGCCTCCGTCAAGGTCATAGCATGCTAGGGGCAAAATATTATCGGGAATTTCAAGTGTTGAAATTTGCAATGAGATTGCATACCTTCTATGAGATAGTTGGATCCCGATACCCGCTGCGAGTAATTGTTACTCCTGAGAGAGTTTTATACATTACAATTAGCCGATCAAGTAGGTGTCTAGAAAGGTGTTAACGAGGTTACGCCTCTGGGAAAACGAGGTTTACATGAATTAGGTCCGTGCGAAAGCACGGGGCACTTCCCTCAAAGTACCGACACTGGCCTGGCTGAAAGGTTGGCGAACTTGTAGTGTGTAATTAATCCCGGCTAGTCTTTCCTTTTAGGGTTTGAAGGAAGATTTGATAAAAAGCAGTGGGAGCCATCCTGATTAGATAAAATAATAACCAATCTATTCTTGCAAGAGCGCACGCTGAGTGTTTTCTTCTCTCTCTCTCCTGGTAGCGACCACATCACGCCTTAATCAAGATAATAATACGGATTATTGACCGAACCCGCTTGTTATACTGAGCTGGGGAACGTTGGTCCCGCTCCAACTTATAATTGTTATAAGACAGAGCAGGAAATAGGGGAATACCAGATTTCCCGTGCCGCCCAAACGAAGAGAGTGCATGTTGATGCATCATCTTCGGGTGTGTTCATTATAAAGAACTGTTTCTCAGTATCCTCCGCATCCTGGGTATATGATACCGGATCAGGATCCCAGATATGTAAGATGTTACATAGGGCTACAAAAGGGTAGAAAAACTGAGAATGGGTGATAAGTTTCATGAGGCAGAAAACGGGGCAAGTGTTGCAGCCAAGTCTGTCGGTCACTGTCACCCTGTATTACCAATACATTGATTCTGAACGAATGTTGTTAGATACCGAACCTGATATACCAAATCATATCACTCTCTTTGTTAGAAAAGAAAGGATATAATTTTGTATTGATGGATAATGTTTTGAACATTTCCTATATCAAAAGTTGATCGGTTCAGGCACGTTATCTAAAAGCATTAATGTTCTAAATCAAACTACAGTTCTTAGTATACGGAACACACAAGAGGAAGAGTTCAGAAATGGACGGATCCTTCTTGAGGTATTGTAGACTAGGTCATATCAATGCGACCCGACTAGCTGGAGTCACATAAAGATGCATATTTAAATTGGTTTGAATTTACATCTTGTGAAACTCGCCAGTCATGTCACAAAGATAAGATGACCACAGCTCTGTTTACTGGAAACAGAGAAAGAGTTAGTAAACTCTTGGGATGATACATGTTGATGTATGTACGTCCCCTGTCTACATATACCAGGACTGGTTCTTTATACTTCATTACGTTCTCTGATGATCTCTTTTAGATTCAGACATATGTTCCTGTTGAAACACAAGTCCGAACCTTTTGAGATATTCACAGAATATAAGTTAGAAGTAGAGAACCAATATACGGGTATAAGTATTATGTCCTATGATGAGATCAAGGAGGAGAATACTTGTGCATGGGATTCCTAGATTATTCTAAAGGAGAATGAGATTCTCTCTCAGCATTACTCCTCCGTATACACCATAGCACGATGGTATATCGGGGCGGAGCAAACAACACCCTATGTGATATGGTGTGCTCTATGATGAGTACTACTGAGGAACCTATTTCCTTTTGGGTGTTATGCACTTGAGAAGTTGCATACCTATTGAATAAGGGTTCCAATCAAATCAGTTACCTACCACTTCATATGTGATATGGAAAGGGAAGAGCCCATATCTTAAGTTAGTTAAGATTTGGGGTTGTCCGGCCTATGTCTGAAAAGCAAAATCCGGACAAGCTCGAGGCAAGATCTGTTATGTAGAACTGGAAATGTTCCAGCTATACGAACTGCAGCTGATGATTTGGCAGAACTAAAGGATTCAATAGTTTCCAACGAACCTCAGCCTCTCCGCCGATCTAGTAGGGTTCCTCAACCACCTGAGAGATACTTTGGTTTCTTTATGATAGTGGGAGCGAGGATTGCATCATGAGATGATGACCCAACTAGTTTCGAGCTAGCCATCAGGAGTGTGACTCTGTAAGAATGGCTGGATGCTTAGTGATCTGAGATGGAATCCTTATACACCAACAAAGTATGGACTTTGGTTGCTATATCTGAAGGGTTAAATCCCCATCAGGAGCAAGTATATCTTGAGAAGATTACTTGGTGTACATGGAAAAGTTGAAACTTTCGAAGCTAGACTTGTTAAAGGTTTTAATCATTGACCAGGCGTGGATAGTGATGAAACCTTTTCCAGTACCTATGCTTAAGTCCATCCAGATCCTACTTGCCACGGCTGCATACCATGACTACGATATCTGGCGGTTGGGTGCCATGACTGCTTTTCTAAATTGTTGTTTTAGAAGAGTGAGTCTATAAGTACACAGCCAGAGGGCTTCGTAAACAGTGGGAGCAGCGGAAACGTGTGCAAGATGTTTTATCTGATAAAGCAGGCATCGCGGAGTTGGAACGTCTGTTTTGATGTGTTTGTCAAAGAAGTTGACATCATCAAAATGGTAGATGAACCTTGTATAAACAAAAAGGTATTAGGGAGTATGGTGACGATCCTCGTAGAGTACGTGGATGACATACTCTTGATAAGAAAGGAGTTTCTTATGCTACGCTCGATCAATCTCCGCTTATCACAATGATTCTCCACAAAGGATCAAAGCGATACCTACTAAATCCTGGATTTTGGATCTATGAGATAGATCTAAATGGATGTTATGATACTCACTAGTTGTAGTGAGATGGTATCAATCGATCCTGGGGAGAATCACTGGAAGTGTTCCAGGGTGATAAAGACGACTGAATGTCAGTCGCAGGCATTGTCTTTACCCTCAGTAAAGGGACAGTATGTTGGAAGAGTTCCAAGCTAGATACCGTGACATACTAGACGATAAAGGCTGGATACATCGCTACTCAAGATGCTACCAAAGAGGATGTTTGGGTGTATATTAGTTCATGAAATGAACTACGTTCCTACCATTGTGAAACAATGGAGTTGTGGCTTATGCCAAGGAACGCCGGTCCCATCAGTGATCCAGACTTATTCTAAGGCAGTATCACCTGATCATGGAGATGGTTGATCTCCAGGATGATCGAGGCAAGGAGAGCAGATTTAGAGGATAACGCAGCGGATCCACTCACGAAGGCCTATTCCCAGAGAGAGACTTTTATGGGATGGTTGAGTATGAGATACTACAACCACTGCTACAGATGGCCCTAGTGCAAGTGGGAGATTGTTAGTTATATGTATGCCCTAGAGGCCATTACTGTACATAGGATGTATATTGTAGTGGATGCTGGGACATATATAGGGAGGACTTTCTTGCTCGACATGATAGTATGCTATCTGGTTGCTCTTTACCTTAACGTGTACACTGATTGTCTCTCTGTTACATGTTGGTAAAGCCCTTAGGATGTGTACTTGACTACCTGGACTATGATGCGAATCATACTAGTGGGGACATGTTAGTCCATAAGTACATCCTTCAAAGTCCCTAGTCGTGGGTGTATCGAGACGGGGCATCGATATACCAGAGTAGACTAGCGTGTACCTTCTCGACCCATACAGATGGGCGATGGATGATCCCATATCCATCGGTGTTTGACATCAGAGATGATAAACGGGTGCTCAGTAGAGACTGGGTACACTGGACGGACTCGCCGAGAACTCCCAGATGGTATTATACCTCACGTCAGATGGCAGTTCTCTGGTGACACTGGTACAGAGTAGTCTGTTGACCCGAGATCGTCATAGAGTCTTGTGTGGTTCCCACTGTGCTTTGATTTCCATCTTACCACGTCCAAGAGGGCGTGCAAAACGGTGGTTTTTGGGTACAGTCCCGAGTCACATGGAGGCAATGAGCGATAGGAGGGGATTCGTCTCTCCCGGTATAGGGAGTTGATGTTGCGCTGTGTTCGATTGGCTATAACAGGAAATCCCTGGCCAGGGTTGCTGAGATTTACTGGTAAGTGTTACCAGTAGTTTCTCGAATTGTTATAGACCTCGTATCGACACGACTTATCGAGCTATTGGGGTCTGACGTTTACCACCCCTAGGCGAGACATGCGACATATCAGACGATCAGACCGGACTATACGGTAGTGTTACTGGTTGGATTCACAGGAGTGTGAGCGGGCTTGCTCGTCGATCTTCTGATCGCTCAATACCCGGGTGGCCGTTACGTTTAGCAGACCGCTTGCGTCTTGTGGATGTTTGATATGATCATCATCTGCTGCCGGCGTATTGACGAGTCTTTAGAGTCCTACACAGAGGTTTCCTGGCTCAAGCGAAACGAAATAGGAGCGCATATGAGATATGTGCGGGACCGAGAATAATACCAGTATCTGATACTGTATTCGATTCTCGCGATGTGACATTGATCGGTTATATGCGATATAGCCGGGTTATCGGATCAAGTGTTGATTCGATAAGTTGTTACTAATGATACCTGTCGGTTTTGTGCGACATGACCGGATCATTGAATCAAGTGTTGATTTAATGATTTAATGCATAATTATATATATATTTGATATATTACTTTGCATTAACTAGTATCGGTTCACTTTAAGATGGATTTTCTCACTCGGATGTGCGCATTATATATGTGATATGATTTTGTGCACTAGCTTGTATCATGTTTGATGATACATGCTTTTTGGTTAAGTGTAAAGTGTTAAACCTTGGTTAATGAATAGGTTAGGGTTTATTATTTGTTATTCATTTATCTTATTTAATTATCCATTTCTTTATGATAAATGAATAAAAGAAAATGAAATGAAATGGTTGCTAATTTTGGATTCTAGTTGAAGCTTCTTGATCTTTTGACTAAGTGACCATTTTGTCTCTAGTTTGACCCTAACCATTCCTTTAACCATGATTGATTCTCTACACCTAACTATGGTTCAATTATGATAAGAATGAATTTCTTTTCTCATTATTATCATTCTTATCATAATATATTCTTCTTCTTCTTCCTTCAACTCAAGAAGAAAAACCTAGACTACATCAATGGTGGATTGATGATATGAGTGAGAAATCCATTTCTAAAGTCTACCCACTTCCTATTTCTTCATCCTCTACCTCTTGCCAAGTAGTAGAGTGTGTTTCCTTCACAAGTTTTCATGACTTGGTGAAGGTGGAGCTTGATCTTTCGATGCCTCGACGTAGATCATCTTCGGCATGGACATCGACGACCTAGCTTGCCCATTCTCCGACGAAGCCGACGCTTGAGCCCGGATTTGATTTGGACAGCGGAGAGGACCTCGTTGCGGAGCTATGGAGGTGGAGCACCGGATCTACAAAGGTTGTATTTCCGTATTCTCATTAGTTAAGTGTTAACTAGTTTTGTTTCGCCTAGATTTCTAGCAAACGATCTTGTTAGGGTTTGTAGGCACCGTTAAAATTTGAAATTGGCATGTTCGATGCCTTGTATAACCTCATTAGGGTGCCTAGGAACCTTTCACGAAGCACCAAAATACCCCAGAATATTCAACTCTTGAATAAATATTAAAAATTCCAAGAAAATCCAGAACCAAAATCTAGGAGTTACTGTGCAAAAATTGAAGAGTGATATCATAATGTGGCCGCGGAACCGCCGCAGAAGCCAAGCTTCTGCCGCGGTTCCGCCGCACTTTAGAAGCATCACTTAGAAAATTTTGCGCCGTAATTCTTAGAATTTCCTGTTGAATTTTTTAAGCATTTTTAATCTGGAAAAAAGCCAGTTTTTGAAAAAAGTCCAGAGAGCATGAAAAAATAGGGTTTCGATGTTCGTTCGGATTTCAAACGTCGTCTAGACTTCGCCTAAGGCTCTAGCTAGGCTCTGATACCACTGTAGGGTTCCTAGGCACGCTAATAAGGTCTCACAAGGCATCAACCATGCCAATTTCAAATTTTACAAGTGCCGAGAAACCCTAATGCGATCGTTGACTAGAATTTTAAGCGATACAACGAGCTAGTTAACAATTTAACTAAGTGAACGGAAATACAACCTTTGTAGATCTTGTTCTCCACCTCCACAGCTTCGTGATGAAGTCCCCTTGCTGTCCAAATCCAATCCCGGGCTCTAGTGTCGGCTTCATCGGAGAAATGGGCGGGCTAGGTCATCGACAACGATGCCGAAAATGATCTACGTCGAGGCATCACAAGATCAAGCTCCCACTTCACCAAGTCATGAAACTTGTGAAGAAAACACCCTATACTACTTGGTAAGAGGTAGAGGATGAAGAAATAGGAGGTGGGTTCACTTTAGAATTGGTTTTCTCACTCATTTTCACTAGTTGCCATTGTTGATAGCAAGCTTTTCTTCATGTGAAGAAGAAGAAGAAGCAAGAATATGATAAGTGTTATCTCAAAATAATAAAATAATTGAATACTTATCATATCCTAACTATGATTAAGTGTAGACAATTTACTAGGGTTAGTGAATGGTTAGGTTTAGTAGATGAAGACAAAATGGTCAAACCATCTTGAAACTTCAACAAGCATCATGATATTCAAGCAACCATTTTGTTTTCTTCTCTCTTTATTTGTCCCAAAAATAAATGGATAAACAAATAAATGAATAATTCAAAACCCTAACCATTATGATAACCATGGTATAAGTCTTTACACAAAATCAAGTAAGCATGTATCATCAATCATGATACAATCAAGTGCACAAAAGTATATCACATATACAACTTGTGTACTACTAGTGAGAAAAACCATTTAAAGTGAACCAATACTAGTTAATGCAATGTAATATATCAAATATATAATTATGCATTAAATCATCAAATCAATACTTGATTTAACGATCCGGTCATATCGTATATGACCGACTAATATCCAATGTATCGATTTATCGAATCAACCCTTGATTCGATAACTAGGTTATATCGCATACAACCAATCGATACATTCATCGCGAGAATTAAATGCGGTATCACATACACGCATTATTCTCGGTCCTGCACATATCTCATATACGCTCCTATTTCGTTTCGCTTGAGCCAGGAAACCTCTGTGTAGGACTCTAAAGACTCGTCAATACGCCGGCAGCAGATGATGATCATATCAAGCACCCATAAGCCGCAAGCGGTCTGCTAAACGTAACGGCCACCCGGGTATTGAGCGATCAGAAGATCGACGAGCAAGCCCGCTCACACTCCTGTGAATCCAACCTGTAACACTTACCGTACAGTCCGGTCTCGTCGTCTGATATGTCGCATATCTCACCTAGGGGTGGTAAACGTCAGACCCCAATAGCTCGATAAGTCGTGTCGATATGAGGTCTATAACAGTTCGAGAAACTACTGGTAACACTTACCAGTAAATCTCAGCAACCCTGGCCAGGGATTTCCGGTTATAGCCAATCGAACACAGCGCAACATCAACTCCCTATACCGGGAGAGACGAATCCCCTCCTATCGCTCATTGCCTCCATGTGATTCGGGACTGTACCCAAAAGCCACCGTTTTGCACGCCCTCTTGGACGTGGTAAGGTGGAAATCAAAGCACAGTGGGAACCACACAAGACTCTATGACGATCTCGGGTCAACAGACTACTCTGTTCTAGTGTCACCAGAGAACTGCCATCTGACGTAAGGTATAATACCATCTGGGAGTTCTCGGCGAGTCCGTCCAGTGTACCCAGTCTCCACTGAGCACCCGTATATCATCTCTGATGTCAAACACCAATGGATATGGGATCATCCATCGCCCATCTGTATGGGTCGAGAAGGTATACGCTAGTCTACTCTGGTATATCGATGCCCTGTCTCGATACACCCACGACTAGGGACCTTGAAGGATGTACTTATGGACTACCATGTCCCCACTTGTATGATCCGCATCATAGTCCAGGTAGTCAAGTACACATCCTAAGGGCTTTACCAACATGTAACAGAGAGACATCCAGTATACACGTTAAGGTAAAGAGTAACCAGATAGCATACTATCATGTCGAGCAAGAAAGTCCTCCCTATATATGTCCAAGCATCCACTACAATATACATCCTATATACAGTAATGGCCTCTAAGGCATACATATAACTAACAAGAAATAATATCCCTTGGAGTTTTTTGGATATCCCACAAACTTACACTTTACTGATCGTGCCTCGAGCTTGTCCACATGCTGCTTTTTAACAAAAGCTGGACATCCCCATATCTTCATATGTTGAAGATAGGGTTTCTTCCCACTCCACATCTGATATGGGGTGGTAGGCATAGTCTTGGTAGGAGCCCTGTTCAGAAGATATGCCGCTGAATCTAGCGCATAACCCCAGAAAGATCGCGGTAACTCAGCATTACTCATCATGGAACGTACCATATCCAATAGGGTTCGATTCCTTCTCTCCGATACACCGTTATGTTGTGGAGTGTATGGAGGAGTAAGCTGAGAGAGAATTCCTTTCTCTTTTAGGTAACCTAGGAACTCGGCACTCAAGTATTCACCACCTCGATCAGATCTTAGTGTCTTGATACTTTTGCCGGTTTAGTTTTCTACTTCATTCTTAAACTCTTGGAATTTCTCAAAAGACTCGGATTTATATTTCATCAGATAAATGAATCCGTACCTTAAGTAATCATCCGTGAAAGTAATGAAATAGGAAAAACCACCTCTTGCATGTGTAGACATTGGACCACATACATCGCTGTGTATGAGTCCTGAGAGCTCGCTCGCTCTTACTCCATGTCCAGTAAATGGGGTCTTTGTCATCTTTCCTTTGAGACAAGATTGACAAGTGGCATAAGTTTGATATCCGAACGAGTCCAAATATCCTTCTCTATGTAACTTAGTCAACCTTCTCTCATTGATGTGACCCAGTCTACAATGCCATAAGAAAGCTTTATTTAAATCTGGAGACTTTCTTTTTAGTGTGTTCTGGACGTTGAAAATTTAGAGTTGGTTTAACACATATATACCGTTATCCAGTGTACCGGACCCAACCAAACTATGATTTAGGTGGATGTTAACAACATCACTTACAAATGTGAAATCATAACCTTTATTTGATAACAAGGAAACAAATATGATATTACACGTTAAGCTGGGTACACAAAAACAGTTATGTAAAACCAAAATGTGTCCACTCGTCAATCCCAGGTGATAATCCCCTACGGACACAGCTCCCACGCTAGCTCCGTTAGCAACCATCAGGGTCATATCACCTTCCTTCAGCACTCTACGGTTTCTCAGTGCCTGCAATGAATTGCAAATATGAGATCCTGATCCGGTATCCAATACCCAGGAAGTAGAGTTGATTGACAGACAATTCTCAATTACAAACACACCTGAAGTCGATGCCACAGCTTGCTTCGGTTCCTGGTTCTTGGCGTTCCACGCCTTGCAATCCTTTTTCCAGTGCCCTTTCCTGTGACAATGGAAGCACTCATCCTGGGCCACTACCGGTACCGCAAACTTTTTCTTTCCCTTCCCTCCCACCTTACTTACACCTCCTCTAGGTTTGGTGGCGGCCTTCTTTTTCCTTCTTTTGGCCCTAGCCTTGGACCCGGAAGAAGAAGCACCGCTAACAAACATAGCGGGTGATTCCCTTACCTTCTGCAAGGTGCCCTCTGCACTCCTTAACATGTTAAGGAGTTCCGGAAGTTCAACTTCTTTTCTTTGAATGTTGAAGTTCAGAATAAACTGGGCGTAGGTGGAAGGAAGGGACTGGAGAATAAGGTCTGTATAGAGCTCATTATCCAAAGTCGTCCCAAGGTCTGCGAGCTCTTCTATGTAGCCAATCATCTTTAGGACATGTTCTCCTACCGATAATCCGACAGCCAACCTCGCTCGAAACAAGTTCTTAGAGGTCTCGTATCTTGCTATACGAGATTGCTCTCCATAAAGTTCCTTTATATGGAGAAATATGGCATCTAGTTCCATATCCTCGTGCCTCCTCTGATGTTCATTGTTCATCGAGGCAAGCACGATGCACTTGGCTTTCGTGCAATCATACTCCCAGGTTTTGCGGATTTCCTTATCCGCATTACTGGATTTGGGACCTGGGACTGCAGGTGCCTTAGAGGTGAGGACGTACTCCAATTTGTCATAGGTCAAAGCCATTTTGACATTCCGCAGCCAATCTTTATAGTTTGGCCCTGTCAGTATATTTTTCTCTAAAAGTAACTTAAGTCCAGTCATTTTCAGGGTCGCTGCAATTAGGAGAGAGAGAAAAAAAAACTCTTTAGCATGATGCTCTTGCAAGTTTAGAGTGGTTTTTAATTTATCTAAACTGGATGGCTCCCACTGTTTCTCGAATCCTTTCTCAAACCATAAAAGAAGAATTAGCCAGGACTATTCTCACTGTACAATACTTGCTTAACCGTTTAGCCAGGCTGGTGTCGGTACTTCGAGGGAGGTTTTCCAACGCTTTCGCGAAGTTCCTTAATTAAATAACTTCTTTTCTCTGGGGGCGTAACCCCGCTAACACCTTTCTTGACACCTACTTGGTTTATAGCATTGATCGTTAAGTGACGAATATCCTGATGAGTAGCATATACTCACAGTAGGATCGGGATCCAAATATCATCGTATGATAATGTTGAAGGAATCCTACCAACATTCATCAAACTCCAAATGGTATGCATCTCTTTGCAAATTTCAGTTTCTTTAGAAATTCCTGATATAGGTTTTTGCCCCATGCTCTTATGACCTTGGCTTTGGTCAAAATGTCATAAGTCACATGTCAAGTTCTACCCGTCATTATCTTGTCAATTTGAACCCATCCGTACTTACCCCTGACTTTGGTCAAATGATAATACGACTGTCCCTCATCTATCTTATGCAACAAATGAAAACCCAGCAGCTACCAAACACTATGCCTTAACTTTGGCCAAAATGCATAGCTTGAATACTACTGAATATCCAAATGAAATGACGGAGGGCTACGAATGGTTTTGGCGAAACCGTGAACGTAGTGAACTTGATATGACCGAAGGAACCTGATAGCTTTTAAAAGGAGTGGTTAAAGCTCCGCAATTAAAAATATTATCTGTTTTAAAATAACCGAGTGGTTTCTTTTAAATTGTTCCAACGATTCAACATTTTGGTTTATTTTCTTTGCATTATAAATAATGTGTCCATCTTTAACCTATCATTGCAGAAAACAACGAAAATACAACGTCCTCTTATGCCATCCGCATTCGCCGCGGGGTCCCGTCATCACCCGTTAGGTTACTTAATTAACGGCAGAGCGGGGGCTGGGCTAGCGCGGGTGTAAAATATAAGTAACGTCTAAATAGCTATCATATATAGATATTGCACATTCGTCTGACGAAATAATAGGCATTCCAGATCTCATATGAACTTTATTGGATTTGCAAGCAATCCGCGTTTGTTTAGAGCCTGCAACAAAAGATGGATTACACAGTTGTGATGAATAGTCATTACCCCACCCTAGACCCCTACGGGTACGGCAAACTACCCGCCAAATACCCGAAGTGAAGCTGTCTCCCTCAACAAAGTGAGTAGGCCACTAAACACTTCAAAGTACCCGGTAGTTTGTGCACCCCATCTTGGGTCTATCGTAGGAGCAAAAACAGTAAAATGAAATAATACAACGGTGGCAACAACCGCAACCTGGATGTACCCCGCAAAATAATATTACAACATATTACAATTACATTGAATGAATAAATATAACAACCCATCTCAAACCCCGGCTAATCATCACAACAGTCCAATACAGTTCACAACCACAAACAGTAAAAACCATTACAGAAATATGCAACCCCCTGCCAACAGACATACTAGCAGTTAGGGGAGGTTTACGAACACATTATACAATCACAGATATAATCAATATTAGCAAACATCGTATAATTTCGATCGAGCAAACATATCAGATTCTACTCCCAAAACTTCTCTGTGCACCTGAGACTTGAGCAGAAAATAAACATTCCAGAAAACACAAAAATATCACAGAAGAGTTACTGGTGGAAACTGGGTTGAATCGGCTCCAACTCGGCCGCGGATCCGCGGCAGATCGGTGGGATCGGCCGCGGTTCCGCGGTTGTATGGCCGATTCAGGAACCCATTTTTCACCAGTGTTCTTACAATTCTCTGTAGGTTATACTGAAGCAACCTGAAAAAATTTTAGAGCCTGTTTTAAATTCGACAGAAAGTTGTGATATCGATGTCGTTTTCTGGTTCGTTTTGCGTTCGAAATTCATACGACTTTTCTAATGAGTTAATTATTGTTTAGCGAGGCTCTGATACCACTGTAAGTCGATGGACAACACCCCACGACTTGCGGGGAGGCGGAATAATGAAAAATGATCTTGTTTTAGGCGTAAACATCGACTAACCGAGAATCTTTGCTAAATTATAACTAACAAGAATCATAGAAGTTAACAACTACTATGAAAAGTGATTATACCTGTAGAACCAAGTCCTTCGTCTTGTCGTTCTCCACGTCCTCTCCGGCCTTCTCTATGTAGTAGATGATCCACCCGAAAGCTTTACTACAAGCTTCACATCTAACTTGAGGTAACTAGGTTTCTTAAATCGCTAATCTAAGTAACCTAGGTGATATAGAGAATGGTTAAGGATTAAGTAGTCTATTCTAATCCTTGGTCTCAACACATGAGAGAGGAGGATTAGGATTTGAAGAGAGAGAGCTTGAGGAGAGAGAAAGTGAGCAAGGGAATGAGATGAGATAATGATCTATCATAATATATATCAAGCATTATCATTTATCCAATAAAAGAAAATAAAGGATTAATAATCATGCTTCATAAATACAAGAGGATGATTCATCTCCATGAGTCATTAAGCATTTATGATGCATTAATGACATGGATGAATCACTCAAATGACTCACTAATCTCATTTAATGCATATGCCACCTTAACCCCCAAGTCACCATCTTCTAGAAGCTTCTCGCGTAATTACGAGAACGCCCCTCCTATCCGTGAAAACATGGAAAAACTGTAGACTGTATAAATCTAATAACCGGATACTAGAAACTGGCTTAAACCAAAGTCGGCTAGTAAAAACTGTCCGGATGTCGTACGTGCATAAACACACGTATGCGTCCGAACCCTTGTCGTAAAACCATACGACATCTATATCGTTTCGCCTGGAGTAGGGAAACTCTCTGTGTGGGACTATAGAGACTCGACTACTACACTGGCAGTGGGTTTAACCACAGAACGCAAGCGGCACTAGCTGTACGTAACAGTCCCCAGGTAGATGTCGATAAGAAGGCCGAAGAGGAAACCCATCCGAACTCCTACTGAGTCTGATGTGACAATCTCCGTACAGTCCGGTCTGTTCGTATAAGACTATCGCATATCGGGTCTAGGGGGCGGCAAGCGTCAGTCCCCTAATAGCGGTATAAGTCGTGTCGGAGCGAAGCCCATTACACCCTGAGAAACTACTGGAACCTACCAGCCAATCTCGCTTGCCTTGGCCAGGGACTTTGCGTAATGGCTCTCTGACACAGCGCGATATCAACCCCTAATACCGGGAGAGACGAATCCTGTCTGACCGCCACTGCCTCCAAGTGATCGGGACTGCACCCAACTGTTTGCACGACTCCTTTGAGCCGTGGTAGGGTAGCAATCTAAGAACAGCGGGACACACTCGAGGCGAAGTAGCAGTGTCAAGTCTGCGGACTATGCTGTACTCATGTCACCTGGGAAACTGTTAACTGACGACTGGTATAAAACCAACCAACAGTTCCCTGTGAGTCATGTCCGGTATACCCGTAACCTAACGAGCACCTGCATACTATCTCCAGTACGACGTACTGACGGCTGTGGGACAGACCATCTCCCTAACTGGGATGAGGAGCGTACACACTAGTCTACTCCGGAGTATCGATGCCCTGTCTCGATAATCCTACGACTAGGGACCTGAATAAGGATGTGCTTGTAGACTACCCAGCCCCCACTAGTGTGACTGCCATCACAACGCTGGTAAGTCAAGCAAGATCCTAAGAGCTCTATCAATACGTATACTCACATATTAAGATAGAAAAAAAACCAAGTAGCATACTACCATGTTTAACAAGACTGTTATATACATGTGAATATCCCAAGCTTCCATTAAATAATATACAAACTAGTATGATACAATAATGGCCCATAGGGCATATACACTAACATCGTTACCCACCGTAAACTTAGATCGTGAAATCGACTACCCAACGGTTCAAACAAAACACCAAATCGCCCAAACACAACGTAGCTCTAATACCAGTTCGTTGGCTCCGATACCAATTTGTTGTGACAAATACGATCACGAAGTAATAACAAATGATATAGAGAAGCACAAATCAAAACACATACAATAGGAATACAACACTAACCAAACAAGATACCAGATTTTACGTGGAAAACCCTTGCGGGAAAAACAACGGACGAAAGAGAAGTTTTACTAATCAAACAAATATAGAGTGTTACAAACGGTGGATGAAATCTATCAAATCCCTTTCACAACACGTCCCAAGCAAGATACCAGATTTTACGTGGAAAACCCTTGCGGGAAAAACAACAGACGAAAGAGAAGTTTTACTAATCAAACAAATATAGAGTGTTACAAACGGTGGATGAAATCTATCAAATCCCTTTCACAACACGTCCCAAGCTTCCTCTCACAAATACAAAGGGTTCAAATATCTCAGAAAGAATCTCAAAAGCTATCCAAGGCTATCTCATCTTGGATTACAAAATACTACAATATATATAGTATTAGACAAAAAGAATGAAATAACTAATTTCCCAACAGAACAGAATTTAGCCTAAGACGACGGCAGATGTCTAAAGAAGGACTTGCCAGACTTCTGCCCAAAAGCTTCACGAAACTCCAGTAAGCGCGCAGACGTCTGATGAAGGGACGACAGACGTTTGCCCAAAAAACAGAGCGCTAGTTAACTTCTGAAGAGCAAGAGAGGAGGACCTCTCTCGACTCTCTGTGTGCATGTCTTCGAATACGTGTCAGACGTATGAAGCTTAAGCTTCAGACGTCTGTCACCTTGCTGTAGCTGAACCTGAAGCTGGAATACTCCGTGTAACGTCGAATAGAAATGGGAAACAAATAAGGATCAAGAATACGATGCAAACATCACATATATATATTTATTTATTTCTATAAAGGAGGAGGAGAATCATTTATCTCCATAGTTTTGGTATCTATTTCAGGTATCCAACCAACTTTAGTGAATTGGCAATGATATTAATTTGCTTTATCTCAACCTGCATGAACACAATTATTTCTGTATCTGAAACATCCCAATGATCAATTTTCATAGACAGACTAGACATATTCATAATGACAGAAAACAAATTGAGAAAGATAATAACAAACAGACACATCTCATAATGAAAAGTAAAAAGTATAATCTTCATTCATAAATTCATCAAGTTTGTAACATGGTATTTTTCTTTTCTGTAAATTGACTGCTATTACCAAAAAAATCAAAGAATAACAACAAATGGACATTGAATGCTATGTTGAACTATAAACCAATTCTAGTATGAATGTGTGTATATGAAAGAATTGTCAAGAATCAAAGAATTTGCTAAAGGTCCAAAAAAGAGATAAAAACCTGACCTATGCAGTTAGCTATATGAAAGAATCTGTATAGTATTTTCCATCAACCTTGCAGAGATGTAGAAGGACTGCCTTTGAAACTCGTCGGCGCCCAAGCCGAAACCGTATATAAACCTTGATCAATCCATTTTAGCGTAAGACCGTCGAAACTCGCTCCTTTTCTCCTCTCAACACCATAATTTTCACCCGACGAATACATTTTCAGGATTAATTTGCTTTGCATCTCCTCTCCTTCGCCAAAATCTAGACTTCGGAAGCCGCCACTGTTCATGGTTTCGCTCCATTTCTCGAAACTCTGGTGCCTCTCGATCCTCTCCATCGATTCAGAGCTAACTATGTTTCGAATCCTTCGTGCAAACATCTCTTCGATCTTAACCCTCGCGGCGCTGTCTTCGGGCAATAGAGTTGAATCTATCGAATCGAAAATTGCAGAGTAATACCTCAGCGAGTTTGCAAACCTCATCTCCCATCTCGGGTCGTTGTGTTCTGCTTCTTCCTCGGCTAATAGGACTATCATCGGATTCGTGCTACGGACCAACTCCAATAAGTTCATTAAACCTCCTTGAGCTTTATGTAACTGAGCTACACAATTCACTGCAACACATTCCCCTTCTTTAACATGAAGCATCCAAAGCCTCACATCCTCTAACTGATCCACGACCGGATGGAACTCGAATCGGAAGTTCAATTCTTCGGCTACCCACTTGAGCCTAGCCCCTGTTTCCAGAAGACCCTGTCTTGAATCCCCAATCCCCGTGATGCGCACATGTGTAGGGGGGTTAGGCCTAGAAGCTAAGCTTTGAAGCAAGCTTGGCCATTGGAGCCCTTCTTTGATGTCAAAATCTATAATGTGAACTGTCTCCTTCCCTTCAAATGCTCTAAACAACCTCTCATTCAATGTGAAATGGAGAAACCTCGGGATAGGGCTCACTTGGTTAAGGAGCCTAAATGCGATGCCATCGTCATCGTAATCGATCTGCTCGCTGATCTCTCTCGGCGGGGAAATGGAGAAAATCTGTGGGAACAGTCTAAAAGCCCGTAAAGCCAATGCCTCCGCAAAATAAGCCGTGACCCGTTGGACTGGAGCCCCGAACGGCGAGGCGAGCTCCCCTAGCCTCGAAAGGCAGCACCCTACAACCGTGTAATTCTCATCACCGATCGACTCGGTGCACAATGTAAGCAAATCAACAAGCTCATGGCTCTGGCTCTCCGACCCGGCTCTAACCCAAGTCGGGTTCCGGCAAAAGGTCA
Organism: Agapanthus africanus; assembly: GCA_030015575.1. Lineage (NCBI taxonomy): Eukaryota > Viridiplantae > Streptophyta > Magnoliopsida > Asparagales > Amaryllidaceae > Agapanthus > Agapanthus africanus. The sequence goes on from JASDDO010000024.1 coordinate 312,090,644, forward strand.
GCTCCTCATTGGAGTAACTGCTCGGGCCCTCCTCGCTCGTGCCGGAGTCCTTCTCCTCGATGAAATCCTCGTCCTCGGGGACGACGAACCGGCGGGGCTCTTCGTAGGGTTGAATGAGCTGGGAAGTGGTGAAGACTGGTCCTGATCCTCCTCTCTCTTTTGTTACCATCTGATTGAAGCTTGGGTGAAAGGCTTGATGAACTCTGTATCCTAACATTATTGTCTCTGCTTCAGTTGTGCCCAACTCCTTCTCATTTACAATTTCAAGCATTCATTTTCATTTCTCTCCATTTGAGCTGAGGACATGCATTAATTGCATCCAAATCAAAAACCCATTTTATTTTTTTTAACAAAGTTGTGATTTATTAACAATGTTGTGATTTATTAACAATTTAATCAAAAAACTTACAGATTTGCTGAAACCATGAATCCACTGCAGTCCAAGATCGAATCTTTAGCAGGAATCTTCATCGGCTTCATTGAATCACAGTACCTAAAAAAAATCAAAGGAAAAAAAAAATGCAATCAGTACTCTCTACAATGAATTTCCAAACAAAATCGTGAGGTCTAAGAAATGGGTTTTCTTTCTTTTTGTACAAAATGAATGGAATGAACAAATAAATTGTAAATGGTAAAAGAAATGGAGAAATTATTTTTCATGTGTTTCTTCTTTTTTCCCCTTCAGATGCTGCTGCCGCCCCCTCTGCTTCCATGGCCTCTCTCTCTCTCTAGAACTCACTCTCTCACTAGAACTTCACTGTGAGCTCAGTGAAAAAGGGGGAAAAGTGATGGAGATAAAAATATGAGGGGTATTTTAATAAAATTTACATCGGCCGTTGATTTGGGATCCGACGGCGTAGGGAATGGGACAAGGTGAACGTTGGGGAATTCTTTTTTCTTTTTTAATCAGGGCGGAAATTCGACCGTTGGAGTCGCTCACGTGACCCGCACGCGTACGTGACCGTTGGGCTCGGATCGCGAGAGCGCACCGCAGGACAGCGTACAGTGCTGGAGACGCGGACGTTGAGGCCACGTGGTAAAGCGCTGGTGGACGGACGCGTGGCGCTTTGTGAAATGTCTGGACTCGTGTTTCGTGTTCAAGCTGTTTATAAAGACAGAGAGAACGGGGCTAGGGTTCGGAGAGAATAATTAACTGTTATAGTAAACAAAGTAGATTTTCATGACATTTTTTACCGTCCTCATATTTCATCTTGATCTTTAAAGAATAAAGCATTTGTACATCAATTTCTATATAATTTTGATACCCTTTAACTGTTGATATGATCAATTTGAATGAATTTTTCTTGTGTCGACCATAATAAGAAAAACCGATAGATTGTTAGTTTTTAGACTGGATAAAAATAGACCAAAAGGCAAAAAGAAAGAAATAATAATAAACAATATTTTTTGGACAATCTCTTTAGTCTAGAGGAGATAAAGATTGCCGTCTTTGGTCTGAGTGCAGATAAAGCACCTGGACCAGATAGTTTCATTTTAATCTTCTATCAACACTTCTGGGATTTGTTAAAGGATGATTTAGTTAATGTCTTTCACTACATTTATGAAGGTGACTGCTCTTTAAATTGTATCAATTATCCTATAATTTGTTTTTTGCCTAAAGTGAAGGGTGCAACACATGTTAAAGATTTTAGGCCTATCAGCCTCTTGAATGACATCTTTAGGATTTTTACTAAACTTCTTGCTAATAGACTTGGAAAATTTCTCCTCCGTCTGTTGAGTAAAACACGGTTTGCTTTCATGAGCAATAAATCTGCTCTTGACTGTTTCTCTATAGCTCATGAACTAGTCCATGCTTGTTCTAGGTCTAAAACTGAATTTGTTATGCTTAAATTGATTTTCAAAAAGCTTTTGACTCAATACATTAGGACTATATCATTAATATCTTGAAAGTCAGGGGTTTTGGCTGGATACATATGATTCTTCATTCTTCAAGTTTACAGGTTTTGGTAAATGGAAGTCTGGGCAAAATCATAAAATGTAGAAGGGGTTTAAAACTAGGTGATCCCTTGTCCCCTCTCTTGTTCAATTTGGCAGTGGTTAATTTACCTAGAATGCTTATGCAGGTCAGGATTCATAGTAAGCTATCAGGTCCTAATCTCAAAAGTGAGATAAAACATCTCCCATCAATTCTGATAAGAATCATATGATCTCGATCAATTTTATTAAGAGATAAATTATCTCAGTTTATACACATCATAACATAACTGACTGATAACTAATAATCCTAACAATCTAACACATTAATTATAATCTCAACAATATAAATCAGAACTTATCTGATTTATAATAACCATAATATCTAATACAGTTATATTCTAATATCTTATAATCTAACAGCCTGTCACGCCTCGCTTCCCAAAAGCATAGCAACAACACATAACGAGACCCATGACGTATTTATTTCGAGAAGGTCATTTCTCTCAATAAATACGTTAAGCGTTTATAAATAAAATAAAATAACAAGAATAAATAAGTGAAATAAAATCCAACATTCTATAGAGTTTTAAACGGATACAAGATATTTTAAACAAAAGTACAATAACAAGATACCTTAAATAATAGACGTACAGGAAAGGTAAAATGCCGAAAGGAAACTGGTAGTCGGCCTGCGAAGCTAGCTGGGAATACTCCTCTTCCGTTGTCTCAATTTTCTCTGTCCCTAAGTCACCCGACGAACATTCCAAGGAAGGAAAGAAATGGATGGAATGCCCGTCAACGAACTCGCACTCGGTAAGTCTCCAAAAGAGATGTGGAATATATAAATAGGTGTAAGGTGACATGTGGTATAACATGAATGGAAATCATGAACATGTGGACAAGTACGATAATGAACAGGGCAACTAGATGATACTTGAGTATGGTAATATAGTATATATAGCATGTATTGGTCAACATAAATATTTAATAAGTGTATATAGTAAACATGAAGTGAATGCCAATGTGTCCTAAAAGGTCTCTACAATGATAGACTAACTAACGTAAGTTCAAGATTTCAAATCTCAAGAGTGTTCTCAAACCCAACAGCCTGTAATCCAGAGGTAAGGAACTACGGGCCCTCATGATGGTGTTAGTATTATACCGTTTCAGTTCCGTACCACAGCAACATGATTTGTACCGTTTCAGCCCGGTATTACAGCAATGTGATTTTTTAGTAACGAGACTCCTGAGATTCTGTTGGACTCATACTCAAACTACCCAAACACCCCGCGTATCTAAATTTATAGTTAATGGTCCAAGTCTTGCCCGAATACATGAGTACATAAAATAGAGTAAAAATTCAAGAATCAAGTCGAGTTCAAGTATCCGTGTTAAGTATTCTTGTCAAGTCATTACGTATTCATGGTTCGGGTCAAGTCGAGTCAAGCATGCAATATGTTTAGCATGAGTCATGTATAGATCAAGTGGTCATGTCTAGTTCAAGTATTCATATAATTTGATTTTCCATGAAGCTATGTATTCAATCCGTTTATATATATATATAGGCAAGTGGTAACACTAATTGTCTCCGGCTCTCCGAAACTCAAGAGAGAATATGCCACTTAAACATATCTGTTTATCTAAATACTGGTCTTAGAAATTCTAAGGTATTTATGTGACAAGATGGCATTTAGAAACTTCATGGTATTTATATAAAATAAGCTATTAAATTCCCGAGGGGTTTATGTAAAATATTATATTTTAAAATATCGAGAATGTTTTAATAAAGATTTATTATTTAGAATGTCGAGGGTGTTTTAATAAAAGCCTATCTTTTGGAAATTGATGGTGTTTTAATAAAAACCTATCTTTTTGAAAGTTAAGGGTATTTTAGAAAAACTTAGCTTTTGTAAAGTTAAAGGTATTTTAAATGAAATATTAATTTTCCAAAGTGAAAGTATTTTTTATTTGAAACAAAACTAATTGGTAAGAGCTTGTGGTATTTTCATAAAAGTCTGACTTGAAAACATGGCAGTATTTAATTGTAGATAATTTTTAGAAATTACCAAACGATTTTTAATGGATTAAAATCTGAAAGTTGGGGGGGGGGGGGGGAGGGGGTGTAGGTCGTTACCCCGTACGTTATATACAACTAGAGTTTAACAATTAACCTATCACTAAAATAGTATATGAAATGATAAAACTGGGTATTTATTCGCAACTCGTGTTCTTTAAATATATCTTTTCTCATAACAATTAAGCAAGAATAATTTCGGTTCCAAGAGTTCTGCCTTGTAATATCATTGTTCTCCGCCGAAAGACGCGACCGGAACGTTGGGACGTCGAGGCCTGAATTCCGAGGGCAGATGCTAATTGGTGCTATCCGTCCACCTCTCCGAATATGCCAAGTTAATTTATAGCACCATGTATCGAAGGTTTAAACGGATGCGGCCGATGTAACAAACTTCGTCAGATTCCCCCTCGTTGAGGGGTTTTTGATTGTGGGGACGCTCTTCCCTGCAAGCACAAGCCCCTGCAGTTAATTACGTTATCGCATCGCGGTAACCACTTTCTCCTTCTCCAGATGGCCACTTCGTGTCGTGTGTGTTTGTTTTGTTTTTGGTTGCTCGTGGATTGTATACGGAGACTAATTTATGTTGTCGTCCGTAGGGCGTGAATTTGTTGCCCACGGCAGCGCCCCGGCCGTCTTACCGAGGCCAAAATGCGGAATCAAAAATTTTCTTGACTTTCAAACTGGCGCTACCGCGGACAATAAACCCGGATCGTAACCATTAACCTAATCCTAGCAATCAAGAGAAAGGGTGAGAGATATACCGAGTGATCCGAGTTCTCCGGTCTTCTCGTCGTCGTCCCGATCTCCCGCGGAAACTCCGGTCGTCGCATCCTTGCCGGAAGGGCACCACATCGTCTGCATCTTTTACGGGCTCCCACCTCAATACCGAGACAACTCGGGCGCGAAGTTGGCTAGCCGACGCGTCCAAGATTTGCTGTAGGCAAATGTAGAATCCATGTCCCTTTGGGGTTTGTGTAGTTGCCATGGTGATGGAGGAATAGAATGGAAATCAACTTTCATGTGGAGCTAGAATGTGTGTAGCAAGAAAAATGAGATGAACCAATTATCCTCATCAAAAATGAAACCCTCTCTCTCTCTCCCTAATGAAGTGGCCGCCCCCCCCCTTTTTCTCAAAATGGTGGAGGAAAGAATATCACACATGAGGGAGGTGAGTGTAGGAGAACAAAGGTGGTGACCACAACATAAAGCAAGTCTCACATCAAGGAAGCAAATCAATCCCATCTTAATCCTTTCTCATTAATACAAGTAATGATGCATGAAAAGAAAAGATGGAAAGGGAATCTAAAGATGCTATCATAATCTCTCATCTCACAAATAAACCCTCCACAAAATGTTATTTGCAAACTTGCAAATAACCCCCTCCATCGGAAAAGTCCGGCCGGGAAAGAACAAAGGAAAACCGGCCGGAACGGAATGCAAACTGGCAACTCCAGAAAACTGGTCCCGTAATAAATTACAGGAAAACCCCGATACTGTGCATACACACCCGCATCTGTATTCCGACCGGATACAAATGCAATGAGACAAAATCTACACTGTACTATACTAGGATCCGGCTTAAACCAAAGCCGGCAAGTAATATCCGTCCGATCCTGATCCGTGCAATACCGCACATATCTGATCGAACCCTGCCATATAACCATACGGCCACTAGTACAAACTGTCCGATCCTGATCCATGCAATACCGCACGTATCTGATCGGACCCTGCCATATCTCCATACGGCCTCTACAGCGTTTCGCCCGAAACTTGAGTAACTGAATGTGTGGTGGACTCTAAAGACTCGTCAATACTATGGCTGTGGATTTAACCACTAGCACGTCAGAGGTATAAGCCAATACGTGACGGGCCACCAGCTATTGACCAAAAGGGACGTCGATGAGCGAACTCATCCTGACACCCTTACTGAGCCTGTCAGTGACAATATCCGTACAGTCCGGTCCGTTCGTCTATGAGTATCGCATGGCGGGCCTAGAGGGTTGGTAAAAGTCATACCCCCAAAAGCGGTACAAGTCATGTCGAAGCGTAGCCCAGAACACCCTGAGATACTACTGGAATACCTACCAGTAAATCTCCTGCCTCGGCCGAGGGCTTTGTGCAATGGCTCTCCTAGACACAGCGCGACCTCACCCCCAATACCGGGAGAGACGAACCCCTGCAGATCCGCTCACTGCCTTCATGTGGCTCGGGACTGTACCCAACTAAAACCTGTTTGCACGACTCCTTTGAGCCGTGGTAGGGTAGTAATCAAAGCACAGTGGGAACTCACACAAGACAAATGACGATCTCAGGTCGATGAACTAACCTGTACACATGTCACCAGGGAACTGCTATCTGACATCTGGTATAAGACCAACTAGTAGGTTCCCGGCGAGTCCTGTCCGGTGTACTCATAACCCAATGAGCACCTGTATACATCTTAGGTGAACCAACTGACACCAGTGGCTTGTGAGACCGGCCACCGCCCCTCGTCGGGGTCTCGACTGTATGCACTAGTCTACTAATGGAGTATCGATGCCCAGTCTCGAAACTCCCACGACTAGGGACCTTTTAAGGATGTGCTTATAGACTACCAGCTCCTACGTATATGATCGCCATCATACTGCTGGTCGTCAAGCAAGAATCCTAGGGGCTCTATCAACGTGTAATAGCGACCTGTCAGGTCACCTAAAGCAGTACACGATGATAAAGATAAACCAGATAGTATACTATCATCTCGAGTAAGACTGTCCTACCGGGAAAGGTCCTCCCTCAATCATTGTAATCACGTGCCTGTGATCTAATAATTGACTCTGAGGGCGCTATCTCCAACAAACTCCCACTTGCACTCAAGGCTAATTATTGCGATGTCGCATACTCACAGCCCGTGTGATACCGAACACCCAACTCCTCTACTTGTCAGTCTCACAAAACTTGTTTGCGAAACTATTGCGTTCGAGGAATAGCCTCAGTGAGTGGATCCGCTGTGATGTTTCTTTCTATGTCTCTCTATATCTTAAGTTCGCAGAGAAAGCCATCTCCCGAAATGAGCAATACCTGTCTTAGAGTATGTCTGGATATCTGATGGGATCTAGCTCATAAATGAACTCCAAATCCAAACTTCTTAGACTGTATCGACAACTGAACTTAATCAGTATCCTGCGCCATGCCTCCCTCAGTATTGCCTTGGACTATCTGTCCAAAATACTGCCCCTCGTCAGAAGGAAAAACTATAACATTGACAACCTCCTTATCGTCCATGTCACCTTGGAAGCCTGGAATGATAACCGTCTCCTAAAAGAGGCTGTCGTTATCACATCCCTAGAACATTAACTTATGTTCTAAAACTGCTTCCGACTGTTTCTCCAGGATTGGATCAATGTCAACTTATTGCATCTAGTGCAAGAACAGCATCTGGTGTGGTACTTTGACATCTCATGATTGACTCAATTGCCTAAGCAAGTGATCTGTCAATCATGCACATCCCTCTCCCCTTTAGTCTGTAAGACACCTTTAGAGAGGGTGACTCCATCACCTGCAGGTACACTACCGTGCCAGAAGTCGTCCATTCTAAATACTCTTAGAATGCTGTCTAAGTACCCTGATTGGGAAACCACCCAAATCTAGATCTAAAACTATAGATCTAGTAACCAGTATGTTTGATATAATGTCCAAGTCCCATGTGGAGAAACCACTGTGTGACGACCAAAGCGTAACCGATCGTAGTATAGGAATATCACTTCCTACTCTGTGTATGTCATCCAAATACCAGGACATCACACCCTACTATCTTCTCAACAGATCCATCCCCTATTCTGATGAAGTCAAACCTATGACTGTCACGTCAGAAATAGATGATCTTTCTCCGCTACATCTGCTTTAGTCTATAAATAGACATAAGCCACATGTCCACCAATGCTTCCGCTGCTCCCACTGACTACGATAACCCTCTGGCAGAGTCATATACACGTACACTTCTAAAGCTAGTTTAGAACGACGCTATACTCATCCTCCTGCCGGGTCTCACAGTCTGGAACAACAACAATGGCAAGTCTGGATAAACAAGAACCTCCCTGCCACCGTCCTTGAGCATACCGAAGTACCTCTCGAGTGCCTGAGGTTACCCAACATATCTGCGGAGTGGCTAATGGAATGTCAATCCAGATTGAATCTTTAGGTTCCTTATCAAATCTTCAGTAATCGTTTATGGTTCTGGAATTACTTCCAGTTCTACCATACTCCCACTGCTGTTTTCTGAAAAAATCCATTTTTGTTAAAACTGTGGCGAGTCAAGAACAATATCACTATTGATCTTCCAGATGGTAGAAAGTTAACCCTCGTCATAGCCTGGGTCAACCCACAAACAACCATTACAGAAACGTGCCTTGAGTTGTCCAGTGTCTGGTTTTAAGCATAAGCCGGACAACTCCCCGTACCTTAACAATGTCAAGATATGAACTGTTCTATATCCAATATAGAAACAGAGGCACTGATTTAATTGAACCAGATTCAAATCATGCAGCTGTCTCCAGTGCATGTCAACTAAATGGAAGAAGGCCGATCAGCGTCACTCAACTTAGGAATGCTTCCAATTATGAGTAACCTGAAAGAGAAGCAAGTTCTCTTAATCATTACTATCAACTGAATACCCTTCACAAGTATCTACATCTCCGATCACTAAGAATCCCGATACTTGCAATACCTGGTTCTCTACTTTATTCAAATACCTATAACTTCTCAAAATTCGGACCCTGTGTTTCCACGAAACACTTGTCTAAAAACTAGAGAAGTCATAAGTAAACCGAATATAGTACGAGGACCAACCCCTCTGTCCTGATGGACCCTGGACAACATACAATACTCTGTATAAGTCCCTTGAGTCTGATAACTCATTCACTGTGTGTCGTAGGTTGAAAACTGTACTTATGGTTAAGAAGAATTACACCGCTGTTTAATGCTCTTTACCTAACCATCCACTGATATAGGTAAATGTCGTAGACATAATTTCAAAAAGATATATCTCACTCTATGAAAATAGACGTACAGATATATCGATTTGAAATTGGTGCATAACAACGGATATTCAAAACCAAATATTTGCCGTCCGGCAACCAACCCAGGTGACTTCCTCAAATATCACCGATTACAACGAATCCCGATATAATGAGGATGATCACCCAATTCCCAATAACTTACTTCCACTCATCATCTGTAAAACCATACAGATGTGAGAATCATACCTGGTAAATACATACCCTGGAGCAAGTGTCTAACTGGGAAATCAGTTTTCCTTTAACAGTACACAGTGAAATTGAAACATTGAAATGTTTCGATGGGGTATCCTGGTATTCCTAGTAATGCCTCTTCCATTATCCAGATTCACAACTGTAACCTTGTAATTCTTTGCCATTTCTCTAAATCCCTTTATATGTCTTTAGTCATTACCTTCTGTACACCCCTTTAGGCCAAATGGTTTTCTTCCTTCCCTACCGTTCGGCACCAGCCTATGGTTTGGAAGAAGACTATCCAATAAGCATAATGGGTGTACTGTCCTAATCCTAGGAGCACTCGCAAAACGAGAGAAGGTGAAGATAAAAGACAACCGAATAAACCTTATTCCTATTTCTCCTGAACCAGAATCCATCCCCGAACTGGAACAAGTTCCTTTCGAGTTCGTATATAACCATACGATGGATTATCCAATAAACTTGGGATCTTCGTAGTGATACGGAGTGTCCTGGAGAAATACAAAGGTGATTTAGGATTGGCGAAGAAATACTTGGTTTAGTCGCGAATAGCAGTCACAATTTACTTTGCCCTCCTACTAATCCCTTGCTTTGTCTTAACTTAATACCATCTGCACACCATCGTTATGCTAATTGGTTTTTTTCATTCCCCACCGTTCGGCACCAGCCTAAGGTTTGGAAGAAGACTATCCAATTTGCGTAATAGGTGTACTACTCCTAAACCAAGGAGTACTCGCAACCTGAGAGAAGGTGAAAAGAAAAGACAACTGAATAGTCCTATCCGTTTTCTCCAGAACCAGAAACCATCCTCGAAGTCCTTCGAGTTCGTATATAACCATACGATGGTTTTGTCCAATGGAAGTGGACGTTCGTAATAATACGGGGTGTCCCGGAGAAAAGGGTAAAAGCAGGAGTGGCAAAGAGGTTTGCAACTCTGATAATCCAAAAGCCAGTGTTAAAGAAGGTTCGGTCAACTTGGTCAGCGAGTCATAGTCTGGGGTCGGGTCAATGGTCGCTGCCAAAGAGAGAGAGAAAAGAAACACTCAGCGTGCACTCTATCCTAGATCAGAATGGTTATCACTTTATCTAATCTGGAAACCTCCCACTGTAACGTCAAATTATTCCCCAAACCTGAAAGAAGAATTAGCCGGGATCACCCGAGGAGTAAACCAACTCATCAGTGGGAATCGGGATCCAACTATCATCGCATGATAACATGACGGAATCCGCTCACGCTATCACACTCCAGAAGGTATGCGCATATCTGGCAAGTTTCAGTACTTCTGAAACTCCCGATGTGATTTTTACCCCTAGGACCCAAGTGACCTTGACAATGCCAACATATCAAAGAGTCCTAGTCAAGTTCAACCCGTCATTATCTTGATTGCGTTAAACCCACCCGTACGAGTCCTTGACAATGCCAACATAACCGTACGACTGTCCTAATCAATCCACTTATCCATGCGACAGAAAAGTATTACACAGCTACCGAACACTACGCCTCGGCAATGCACGACATACGTAGCACGAATACTAAGCAATACTAATCTGAAATGACGGAGGGCTACGGATGGTTTTTGGCGAAAAACCTTTTACCGTAATGAACTTGATATCGTTGAAGGAACTGGATATCTTTTTATAAAATTATAGTGACGAAAACCTTTGCTAAAGAGGTCACTCCCGGTGAAGGGATCTCGGCTCTTTCCCCGTAGAATGAGGTGCAGGATATTCCAACTGAATACCACGATGCAAAGCAAAAGGCAATCGGCTATAGTGAAGTTATTACCCCGACGCAAACTTCTGTCCAAGGGGTCACTCCCGGTGAAGCGATCTCGGCCCTTGCCTCGTCGACTGAGGTGCTGGATATTCATAACCGAATACCACTGTGCAAAACAAAAGTGAACGTCCTTGCAATAACAGCTTTTTGAAAAATTGTTCCAACAACATCAGAATAGGTTTGTTTATCTTGCATTGATCCGAATCAACGCAGTCCCATCAATTAATCACACCACAAAGAACGAAAATAATATGACGTACGTATATGCCATCCGCATTCGCCACTGGGTCCCGTCATTACTCGTTAGGTTAGCTAACTAACGACAGAGTGGGGACTGGACTAGCGCGGATGCAAAACATATACAACATCTACTAATATATATACCAATATATTATATTCGCTCAAGGCGTGATAAGAATGCAACATCACAGAAATGTACAGCATCACAGAACAATACAGATATCTGGGATCCCTGGGTTTCACAGAGCTGCTGCTGAAACCCGACGTTCCCCTGGTCGTGTGGATAGCCTGTGCAATAAAATCCTAGACCCCTATGGGCGCGTCAAGTCACCCGCCAAGACCTGAAGCGAGGCAGTCCCCTCTAGCACCGTGAATGGACCACCCAGCACTTCACGGAATCCGGCAACTTGGGCACCCCTCCTGGGTCAACCTGTACCCTCTACGAGTGCGGCGAATAGCCCGCCAATCCTAGAGTGAAGCCCCCTTCCGTCTCAATGCCATGAGATGCGGGCCCGTTGCCCTCTAGAACCCGGCTATCCGTGCACCCCTCCGCGGGGTAATCCTAGTACAGAAAGTAAAATATACATACACCGGGTACATTGACCGCAACCAGATCGTGCCCCAAAAGAATAATACAATCAGGCAGTGATGGCAGTCCACATGTCGGACGCTCGCCCCGCAATATCAAATGTACATAATACAACAAAAACTGTACTAGCATTGCATCCAGGCTATCCCCCACGACCGATCCGCAACATCACAGCAATACATAGAACATCAACGTGAAAGTCACGTTCTCAAATCCTTCTAACCGGGCTATAGCAGTTAGACAGGATTTACCGATCAAGTGACATTCACGGTCGCAGATATAATGTAAATACTGTGAACTAATGTGTTTAAAATATCCGATCGATCAAATTTTAACAAGTGGGCCCCCAAGTACTACTGTAGCACATCAAGAAATTCTGGGCCCAATATTAACATTCCAAAACCCCTAAAATCAGCCCAGAAAGCAACTGAAGAAAAATGACACAGTGATCTGATCATAGTGCGGCGGAACCGCAGCCCAAAGGGGGGTTTGGCCGCGGTTCCGCGCTCTCACTATGGAATTACTCTGTCGAATTTCTACAGTAGCCTTATATTTTCCAGTACAGAATTAGTCCAAATCCGTATCTTCTTAGATTTGGGTTTGGGGGTTGGGTTTAAGGATACGTTAGTCTCACTTAAACGTTTGTTAAGGATACGTTAGTATAATTTTAGACTAAGATCAACTTAACGGGATCGTTTAGATCCAACAAGAGAGCATTTGAACTCAATTGTTTAGTTTAGGGACATTGCGATCGATTACCAGTTTAAGGACATGGTGGTCCAATACCAGTTTAAGGACATAGTGGTCCATTGTTAGTTTAAAGACATCTCGGTCAAGATTAAGGACATTATAGTCCGTGAATTTAAAGACCTCATAGTCAAGGTTAAGGACGTCATAGTCCATGGGCTTAAGGACCCCACAGTCCAGTTTAAAGACTTCATAGTTTATGGAGTGTATGGTTGTCGGGACCCGTCACCTCTCTAAAAACGTTGAAGGATTACAACGACAAATATCAAAGGAGTTCAGAGATGTACCCTTGAACCAAAGTTGATTGGGAGATCTGTAGTCCAATTTGGAACTAAGATCAATTAATTAGATTATGAGCACGTGGCTCAGTTAAATCTGAATTGAGGCCTTATGGTCAATTTGGACTAAGTCCAATTAAGTTTGAAATGTTGGCCCTTTGTTGGCCTATTGAACATTTGTCTGGGTTCAGCCCCTCATTATTTAGCAATGCTTAAACAGGGGTTTGGGGTTTTGACCATATTTTATCTCTTGCTGGGCACTGACAATTCATCATGGCTCTGGGATTTTATTTTGAATGTCATATGAAATGATCAAGTTTGGAAGAATGTGGTTGGGGTTCAATTAAAGGAGAGATCTTGTCTCTGGAAAACTTAGCTGATCTGGGCTAAGGCTGGTTTGAAAATAGTGTTAAACATTAAAGCATATTTGGCTATCACGTGCTCCCACGTGATGCATAAAATATAGTGTTAAACACTAAGACTTGAGCGCTCACGTGGGGTCACGTGAGGCGCCTAAAGATTGGGCCTTGCCTCTATTTATTTTATTCCCAGAATATAAGTGTTAAACACTTTAAGTCTTCAGGCCATCACGTGTGGGCACGTGATGGGTATCAACACACTGAATATTAAAAGGATTTGCTAGGGGTCACGTGGGGACACGTGAGGGCGCCCATGCATTGATTTATTAAAGTGTTTATTAGGGGTCACGTGGGGATACGTGAGGGCGCCCAAAATAGATTCTGCCTTTGGCTTTGTTCCCTTTATTTTGAGAGTCACGTGGGAACACGTGAGGCATTGCCTCCAAGCTTTTTCCCTTCTCATTTGGGGGATCTGTTTTAGGGGTCACGTGTCCCAGTCTTGTTCTTTCTTTTCTGATCATTGAGGATAGGGGTCACGTGTTACCACGTGACCAAGTTCTTTACGTGCATGGAGAGTTTTAAGTCTTTTATTTTAAGAATTAGATTCTTTGTAGGGTTAAACCCTAATTCTATTTTAGAGGAATTAAATTCCTATGTATGTGGAAGAATTAAATTCTTATTTGGGAGAATTAAATTCTCATATAGGGTTAAACCCTAGCTCTGATCGTTTAGAGGAATTAAATTCCTATGAATTTGGGAGAATTAAATTCTCAAATAGGGTTAAACCCTAGTTCTGTTTGGAGGAATTAAATTCCTATGAATTTGGGGGAATTAAATTTCTTAAACTTAAATTCTCCCGCTAAGTTTTGGATCTTCATGGCAGAATCTCCCCGATGAGAATTAAATTCTCAACTTGTGAGGAGATCTACTTCTGCAGATCTTCAACCTGAGGAAGAACTAAGTTCTTATTCAGAAGAGTTAAACTCTTAATTTGAGAATTAAATTCTCTTTTATTTTATGGAGCTTAGATCTCTTTCCCCCTTTCTCACCTATGGTTTTTCTCTTTTGAAGAAATTTTCTTCTCTCTCTTGAGAATTAAATTCTCCTCTCTTTTTTTCTCTCTTGAGAATTAAATTCTCCTCCCTTTTTTCTCTCTGTTCTTCTCTAAAAAAACAGTAGATCCCTTCTCTTTTCTTCTTGGCTCCTATTTATAGGAGAAAGAAAAGAATCAAATTGTTTAGTGAATCTTTCATTGAGAGATTTTTAATTGATTTTGTGACCAACATGATCTTTTAGACCACTCAGTGAATTTTATTCACCATTGGATTTTTAATCCAAAAGATATTCTGTTTGTTATTTTTGGTAAATTTCAGGGAAATCTTTTCTTGTATAAAATCTTTCCATAAATTGGTGATTTTTAATCACCATTGGATTTTTAATCCAACGATGCTCCTCTTTACAGAGCGCAATCTTTTTGTTTGGAAAGATCTAAATAAATGTTAGGGTTTTTGATTTCCCTTAATTTAGAATTTAATTCTATTAGCTCAGAAAGTTTAGATGTCTATCACGTGTGAGCACGTGACCCCACTGTTTAAGCTTTTTAATTCTGTTGTTTTAAAGAACTAAGAAATCATCACGTGTCAGCACGTGACCCTTAGTCACGTGTAGAGACGTGATGCCCCATTGGGATCTTTCCTTGCCGTTATATTACGCTTTTAATTCTCTTCGGTAGATTTTTGAAGACCCACCACGTGTTGGCACATGACCCCATCGTTAGAATTTAATTCTATTAATTAAGAGCTTAGGAACCCATCACGTGTTGACACGTGACACCCTCTTGATTAAGCATTTAACCAGAATTTAATTCTGTTGTTTTAAGGAACTTAGGAATTATCATGTGTCAGCACGTGACCCTTAGTCACGTGTGAGCACGTGATGCCCCATTGGGGTTTTTCCTTGTTATTTTATTATACTTTTAATTCTTTTCAGTGGGTTTAAAGGCCCATCACGTGTTAGCACGTGACCCCATTTAATTATTTATTTTATTCAGTGCCTACAGGCTTTGCCTGTAAATGGTCACGTGTGGGCACGTGATGCTCGGTCACGTGTGGTCACGTGATGCCTCATAACTTTTGATCCCGGATGAATTATGAGGCCCATAATATATCAAATCGAAGGGTTTTTCTAGACGCTTTCAATACCATCAGAATTTAGCTATTTCTCATTCGGAAGTTTATCAAAATACAGCCCGGAAAATACTGGTTCGCATTTTCTTAAGCGTATCACTGCCATTTGATACCTTGGGCTCTTTTGCACAGAAATTTTTGACGGGAACAAATACCCCCCACTACTTTGCCCACGTAAGTATGTACATGGGTGAAGTAGTGCAGAGTTATGTATGGCGTATGACCAGTTTCGGGTTGGTATATAACTTTCAGAATCTTGATCTGAGAAGATAACGAGCAGACACCAGCGTCGTCATTTATCATTGACTCAAATCTCAACTCTTAAGGGATATAGTTCCAAACGCTCAGCCCCATGAGCCGCACCCTTCTATTTCTTTATGTCTTACTCTGGTGTGAAGCAGTTTATATGCTCATGAGTAACTTCTCCATTTCAGTGACATGTAGCTTTGGTAAGTGTGGCCCATAGATGGTAGATAACAGTTCCTCTTGAGCTCTTTATAGGGCAGCGATGGCTTAGGAGACAGGGTTAGGATCTGTCTCCTAAGACTTTTCAATTTTATGAGCCGTGAGGGTCTCATAAAGAATTTTCTCCCTACAGGTCGAGAGGATCCCGTAGGTGTATTTTCTCCTTAGGAGTCGTGAGAACTCCTAAGTGCGTTTTCTTTTGAGAGTCGTAAGGATCTCACAAGAGAATTTTCCCCCTTACAAGTCGAGAGGACTCGTAAGTGGTTGTTTCCCTCCTTGTCGAGATTCGACTTTGGAGAGTGTGGTTCGTGAATAGTATGCAAGAGTCCATTTTGGACTGACTTGCAGGGCCCCAGTGCTTAGGAAACAGGTCTTTATCCCCATTGCCTAAGGCTTTTTCCTATGAGTCGAAACAAATCGAGAAGTTCTCGCAAGGAAACTAATTTCCTCACGAGTCGAGACGAATCGAGAAGTTCTCGCAAAACCACTAATTTCCTCACGAGTCGAGACGAATCGAGAAGTTCTCGCAAGAATGTTCTAACGTCACAGTTAACCTCTGCTCTTTACGACAGAGGTTCGTTAGGGTCTGTGGTACTAGGGTTTTGCCCGTCGTACCGTCGCGTTGGCTGATATATTACTCGATTGGCAATCTTGCTGTTCGAGTAGCCTTGCGACTGTCGTGTCTCTGATCCCTTCGGGGGCTGGACAAGACGTCTTCAAGCAATCTTCCTAGACAGTTTGACCGTCGGAAGAGCAAGCGTTAGGAATTTTGCCATGCCGCTTTTTACTTGAGGATAGGCTCATTTTGGAGAGCCCCGATGAGTCATAACCACTCCGTGCTGGTGTGGGATGATCTCCGATAGTCTTTCAGGTTTTATATGAGTTGCCGTCAAGACCCTGAAGCTAGGAATTTGGCCTTTGCTTCATTTGCTGGCATTGCGTCTGCTGTATCGAGACGAATGTCGCGGTTGTCTCTAGGTTGTTGATGAACCATCGAGGTTTGGAACTAGGTATTTTTCCGTGACTCCGTTGTTTGATTGTCGCGTCTGAATCCTGCTGGAGGGAGAACGCTGTGGTGACATCTCATCTGCTGTATCGAGACGAACGTCGAGGTGGTGACCACTCCATGTGGGATGATCTCCGGTAGTCTTTCAGGTTTTATATGAGTTGCCTTTAAGACCCTGAAGCTAAGAATTTGGCATTCGCTTCGTTTGCTTTGGCGTGTCCGGATCCTGTTGGAGGAAGGACACTGTGGTGACATCTCGTCTGCTGTATCGAGACGAACGTCAAGGTGGTGACCACTCCGCGCTGGTGTGGGATGATCTCCAATTGTCTTTCTGGTTTTATATGAGTTACCGTCAAGACCCTGAAGCTAGGAATTTGGCCTTCGCTGCGTTTGCTTTGGCGTGTCCGAATCCTGTTGGAAGAAGGACGTTGTAGTGACATCTCGTCTGTTGTATCGAAACGAACGTCGTAGTGGTGACCACTCTATGTGGGATGATCTCCGGTAGTCTTTCAGTTTTTATATGAGTTACCGTCAAGACCTTGAAGCTAGGAATTTTTCCTTTGCTTCGTTTGCATTGTCGTTGCGTCTGTTGTATCGAGAAGAACATCGAGGTGGTGACCACTCCGCGCTAGTGTGAGATGATGTCCAATAGTCTTTCAGGTGTTATATGAGGTGCCGTCAAGACCCTGAAGCTAGGAATTTGGCCTTCGCTTCGTTTGCTTGCTGGCATTGCGTCTGCTGTATCGAGACGAATGCTGAGATGGAGTTGGGATTTTGCCGTCACTCCGCTTTGTTTTGACCATGGGGTCTTTTGTTGACATTGCATCTGCATCCTGCTAGACTACGAAGGAACGTCGTTGTTGACATTGCGTCTACTGTAACGAGACGAATGCTGAGGTGGAGCTGGGATTTCGCCGTCACTCCACTTTGTTTCGACCGTGAGGTCTTTTGTTGACGTTGCATCTGCATCCTGCTGGACTGCGAAGGAACGTCGTTGTTAACATTGTGTCTGCTGTAACGAGACGAATGCTGAGGTGGAGTTGGGATTTTGTCATCACTCCGCTTTGTTTCGACCATGGGGTCTTTTGTTTACATTGTATCTGCATCCTGCTGGACTGTGAAGGAACGCCGTTGTTGACATTGCGTCTGGTGTAACGAGACGAATGCTGAGGTGGAGCTGGGATTTCGTCGTCACTCCACTTTGTTTCGACCGTGAGGTCTTTTGTTGACGTTTCATCTGCATCCTGCTGGACTGCGAAGGAACGCCGTTGTTGACATTGCGTCTGGTGTAACGAGACAAATGCTGAGATGGTCTCTAAGTTGTCTGAGAACCGTCGAGATTTGGAACTAGGGACTATGCCGTGGCTCCGTTTGATGGTGTAACGTCTACGTCCTACTGGAATGAGGAGGCAAACCGTTGTTGGTCTCTAGGTTGTAGATGTGGCCATTGAGATTTGGATTTAGGGACTTTGACATGGCTCCGTTTCGTTGTGACTCCGAGGTCAGTTGTTGACGTCACGTCTGCATCTGGTTGGAGTGAGGAGAAACGCCTTTGGTGGTCTCTAGGCTTTCTGTGAACCGTCGAGATTTGGAACTAGGGGCTCTGCCATGGTTCCGTTGTTTTGACCGTGGGGTCGTTTGTTGACGTCGCATCTGCATCTTGTTGGAGTACGGAGAAACATCGTTGGTGATCTCTTGAGGTGCAGATGTTGCCATCGAGACTTGGCTCTTTTTCTGATTGAGCCTGGTGGGATGATATGGTTCACTCTTTGTTTGTGCACCTGAATTGTATATAGGGATCGATGTGATCTCACCTGTAGGGCAAAAGTTTTATTCTTTCATTCATTTTTTTTATTTCCGTGATGCTCTATCATTTCAGCTTTTATATCGCGAAGTTCGCGATTGCCCAATCATTTCGTCTATTTTTCGCGGTGCCCAATCATTTCAGCTATTTTTTTTCTTTTTACTCGCTCCTTTTCATTGCGAGTTGCTCAATCATTTCGGCTATTTGTTTTATTCTTACTCGCTGCTTTTCATTGCGAGTTGCCCAATCATTTCAGCTATTTTTGTATTCATACATTTTTACTTGCTGATTTGCAAGTTGCCCCATCATTTCGGATATTTCGTATGCATTTGTAATTCCCTGGCTTTTTGCTGCAAGCTTGGAATTAAATACCGATCTCGGCATCAGTACCGCTACAACTGGGATATTGCCAGGAGTGAATCATCATTTGCCTCTGTCGATGTCGAACAAAGGTGGCTTAGCAAACAGGGTTAGGATCCCGTCGACTAAGGCTTTTGACTTCATGAGCCGTAAGGGTCACATAAAGGTGTTTCTCCCTACGAGTCGTGAGGATCTCGTATGTGCTTTTTCTCCTTAGTTATCGTGAGGATTCCTAAGTGTGTGTTCTCTCATAAGTCGTAAGGATCTTACAAGAGTGTTTTCTCCTTATAAGTCGAGAGGGCTTACAAGGAGGGGTTCACTGTGCAAACATATCCCCAGTCACGGATGGGACTTTGTTAGGGAAATGTTTATTCGTGCCCGTGGATTGTATACAAGGGTCAGCATTGAACCGCTTGTAGGGCAACGTTGGAGGTTGTGATGGCTTAAGAACAGGTTCAGATCCCTGTAGCTTAAGGCTTTTGAATCCTATGAGCCGTGAGGGTCTCAAAGGGGAAATTCTCCCTACGAGTCGTGAGGATCTCGTAAGTGTAATTTCTCTTTAGGAATCATGAGGAATCCTAAGTGTATTTCTCCCTTGTGAGTCGTAAGGATCTCACGCAGGTGGTTTCTCCTTACAGGGTCGAAAGGACCTTGCAAGTGTCTTTTAACGAGTTGGCGCCCTTTCGGGTTTTCACAAAACTCGCCGGTAGTCCAGCTGTTTTTACTCACGGAGCCCTTTCGGGTTTTCAGCCGTGCCCATCTCGCTTGTGGACTTACTTTTTTTTTTAACGAGTCTGCGCCCTTTCGGGTTTTCACAAACATCGTCGGTAATCCTGCTGTTTTTACTCACGGAGCCCTTTCGGGTTTTCATCCGTGCCCATCTTGCTTATGAACGTAACGTTTTTTTTTTGCATCAGCTTTAGGGTGCTGCTGTCCGTAGTAGTTTATAGACGTTTCGGTCAATTGCAAGTTTTAGGACATTGCGCTCCATCGTTAGCTTAGGAACATTTCGGTCCGTTGCAATTTTTAGGACATTGCGGTCCATCGTTGCCTTATTCGAGGCGAATTTCTAGTTTACGGACTTTTCGGTCCAAGGGGCTTTCTCTATGAATGAGCACGATGCCCCCGGCATGTCCACCTTTTTTGGGGCGTGAGGTTGTGGTGGGTTCACCTTCCAATTTTCGGATAATGAGAACTTGCCTTGTTGGTATTGGTCCTCAATCCAGCCTTTGAAGACGAAGCAATCTTCAATTGGATGGCTTACTGCTTGGTGGTAAGGGCAGTAATTAGGATTGTTGACATCGCCTGGCTGCAACGGACGTTTAGGGTCCGGCAGATTGATGAGCTTATTGCTCACTGCTAGCTCGAACAGTCTCCTCGTTTTATCCCCCGGAAACGAGTAAGGACGTCCCAGTCTCTCCTCGAGGGATGGGCATGGACGCACGTTGTTTTGGCGAACAACCGGCTTTGAGTTGCTCGGCTGTTGTTGAGCGGTGGCGACGAAGGTTGCTTTCCCTTTGCCCTTTTCATTCCAAGGCTCCGTCTTTGAAGAGGAAGGCCTATGGCCCATCTGGTCCATTTGGGCCAGCTTGTCAATCAAGGCCTGGAAGGTGGTCGGCTTGAAGAACATCATGAATTGGGATATGGTTGCCTGAGGGTTGAGAGTACCCATGAACATGCATACCGCAGGAGCCTCTTCGATGCGTTGTTCGCATTTCGACCATAGATTCCGCCACCGTATCGCGTACTGGTCCCAAGTCTCTCCCGGCTTCACTCTGGGGTTGATCAATGCCGTGATCGGGGTGCGTTCGCTAGCGCTTGCGAAACCCTGAGTAAATAGCAATTCCATCTCTGTAAACGTTTTGACGGAGTTATTCGGCAGCTCTGAATACCATTCAAAGGCCGTCTCTGCCAAGCTGCCAACGAACTGGCGAAGCAATAATTTGTCATCCCCTCCAGTGTTTCCGCACAGATCCCTAAATTGAGCGACATGCTGGTGTGGATTTCCCGTCCCCTTGTATATGTGGAATTTGGGAATCGTGTATCCCGGCGGGTACTTTATTTGGTCGTACCAACCCGGATAGGGTCGTCCAGTTTTAACAATCTAACCGGCCGCTTCATTCGCCTGGTGAGCTCGTATTTGCTGAGCGATGTAATCATCCAGAGTGGCCTTGGAGATAGTCTCCTCCTTGGCTGCTGAAAGAGCCGGAGGAGGGTTTGATGTCTTCCCTCGGTCGTCTTCGAGGATAATCGGAGGATCTTCAGCTGGAGGATTCGGCTGTAACATCATCCCGACCATGTCTTGAAATAAGAACTCCATTCGTTTTATGTTGGCAGCTTGTTCCGCTGCCTCTTTGTCCTTCTTTTCGAGGATTCTGCGAAGGAACTCAGCATCAGTTTCTTTTTCTTGACGTTGCTCTGATGAGTTTCCGAGCTCTCTTTTGGCCCTGTGAGTACGGCCATCTGCGTCAACATTTCCTGGAGCTTCTGTTGTTGCTCTTGGGCCCTTGTTACCGATCACGTAAGCGGTCGATGACCTGTGGTGATACGGCTGTCCTCTTTTCCGGACGCCATATAGACGGTGTGCACCACCATGCCCCCAGACTTGGGGCGTTTAGGTTCAGTGGTCTTGCAATTCGTCGTAGACTCAGGGATTTTCTCCAACCTTCTTTTCTTGTGAGCGGTCGAAGTTGAGGGGGCCGTTGCAGTGGGCACCCAAGTAGCTGTCGCCTTTTGTGGCTTGACAGGACTGTTCCCCTCTAAAATACAGGAAGACAAACGTCTTGCCTGAATTTCGGGGCAGATGCTAATTGGTGCTATCCGTCCACCTCTTCGAAAATACCAAGTTGATTTATGGCACCATATATCGAAGGCTTAAACAGATGCGGCCGATGTAGCAGACTTCGTCAGATTCCCCCTCGTTGAGGGGTTTTTGATTGTGGGGACGCTCTTCCCTGCAGGCGCAAGCCCCTGCAGTTAATTACGCTACCGCATCGCGGTAACAACTTTCTCCTTCTCCAGATGGTCACTTCGTGTCATGGGTGTTTGTTTTGTTTGTGGTTGCCCATGGATTGTATACGGAGACTAATTTATGCTGTCGCCCGTAGGGCGTGGACTAGTCTAAATCCAAATCTTTTCTTAGATTTGGGTTTGGGGGTTGGGTTTAAGGATACGTTAGCCTCGTTTGAGACTAAGATCAACTTAAACGTTTGTTAAGGATACGTTAGTCTAATTTTAGACTAAGATTAACTTAACGGGATCGTTTAGATCCAACAAAAGAGCAATTGGACTCTAATGTTTAGTTTAAGGACATTGCGGTCGATTAGCTTAAGAACATTACGGTCCATCGTTAGTTTAAGGACATCTCGGTCTAGTGTTAGTTTAAAGACATCCCGGTCGAGGTTAAGGACATCATAGTCCGTGAGTTTAAAGACCTCATTAAGGACATCATAGTCCGTGAGTTTAAAGACCTCACAGTCAAGGTTAAGGACATCATAGTCCATGAGTTTAAAGACCTCACAGTCAAGGTTAAGGACATCATAGTCCGTGAAATGCATGGTTTTCGGGACCCGTCACCTCTCTGAAGACGTTGAAGGATTACAACGACAAATATCAAAGAAGTGAAGAGATGTACCCTTGAACCGAAGTTGATTGGGAGATCTATAGTCCAATTTTGGAACTAAGATCAATTAATTAGATTATGAGCACATTGACTCAGTTAAATCTGAATTGAGGACTTATGGCCAATTTGGGCTAAGTCCAATTAAGTTTGAGATACTGGCCCTTTTGTTGGACATTAGACATTTGTCTGGGTTCAGCCTCTCATCATTTAGCAATGCTTAAATAAGAGTTTGAGGGCTTTGGTAACATTTTTTTGTCTTTGACTGAGCATTAAACATTATAGCTCTGAATTTTACGCAATTTTGAGATTCAGTTGAAGGGGAGGCTTTTGCCTCTGGAAAATTGGCCAATTTGGCTAAAAATAGTGTTAAACATTAGAGAACAACAGTGTTAAACACTGGAAATAGAACTCTCAAATTAGTGTTAAACACTGGAAATGAAATACTCAAATTAGTGTTAAACACTAGAGGACAACAGTGTTAAACACTGGAAATAAAACTTTCAAATTAGTGTTAAACACTAGAGAGAAAGGGGTCACGTGGGGACACGTGAGAGCGCCCAAAGGTGGGGCCATATTTCCTTTACTTTGTTCTACAAACAAGTGTTAAACACTTTTAATTTTCATAGCCATCACGTGTGGGCACGTGATGGGTACTCATGCCCTGATTTATTAGAACATTTATTAGGGGTCACGTGGGGACACGTGAGAGCGTCCAAAGGTGGGGCCAGATTTCCTTTACTTTGTTCTACAAACAAGTGTTAAACACTTTTAATTTTCATAGCCATCACGTGATGGGTACTCATGCCCTGATTTATTAGAACATTTAGTAAGGGTCACGTGGGGACACGTGAGAGCGCCCAAAGGTGGGGCCATATTTCCTTTACTTTGTTCTACAAACAAGTGTTAAACACTTTTAATTTTCATAGCCATCACGTGTGGGCACGTGATGCGTACTCATGCCCTGATTTATTTGAACATTTATTAGGGGTCACGTGGGACACGTGAGAGCACCCAAAGGTGGCGTTGCCTTTGCTTTTATCTCTTTGTTTTGGAGGTCACGTGGGAGCACATGAGGCATTGCCTCAAAGCTTTTTTCTTCTTATTTTTGGGGGATCTGTTTAGGGGTCACGTGGGGACACGTGACCTAGTTTTATTCTTTCTTTTCTGATCACTGTGGATTGGGGTCACGTGTCATCACGTGACCAATGTTCTTTACATGCATGGAGATTTTTCAAGTCACTTTATTTTAAGAATTAAATTCTCTGTAGGGTTAAACCCTAATTATGTTTTGAGGAATTAAATTCCTATGTATATGGAAGAATTAAATTCTTATGTAGGGTAAAACCCTAATTCTGTCTTGAAGGAATTAAATTCCCATGATTTTGGGAGAATTGAATTGACATACAGGGTTGAACCCTAATTTTATTTGGAGAATTAAATTCCTATAAAATGAGAGAATTAAATTCTCATATATGGTTAAACCCTAGTTTTGTCTTGGAGGAATTAAATTCCTATGAATTTGGGAGAATTGAATTCTCATATAGGGTTAAACCCTTGTTCTGTTTGTTTTTTGGAGAATTAAATTCTCTAAACTCAATTCCCCCTCAAAGTCTTGGATCTGCATGGCAGAATCTCCCCGATGAGAATTAAATTCTCAAACTTTGGGGAGATTTGCTTCTGCAAATCTTTAACCAGAGGAAGAACTAAGTTTTTTTGGAGAAGAGTTAAATTCTTAGATTGAGAATTAAATTTTCTTTTTTATGAAGCTTTGATCCATTTCCCATTTTCTCACCTAGGGTTTCTTTTTCTTGAGAATTAAATTCTCCTTTCTTTTCTCTCTGCTTTTGGCTTTTAGAAAATTTCGAAGTCCCAAAATTCTCTCTTCTTTTTTCTCCTCTCCTTGGCTCCTATTTATAGGAAAAGGAAAAGAATCAATTTGTTTAGTGAATCTTTCATTGAAAGATTTTGTTTGTTTTTTGTAACTAACATGATCTCAGTGAATTTTATTCACCATTGGAGTTTTAATCCAAAAGATATTTTGTTTGTTCTTCTTGGTGAATTTTTAGGGAAATCTTTCCTTGTATAAAATCTTTCCATAAATTGGTGATTTTTAATCCAACGGTGCTCTACTTTACAGAGCATAGTCATTTTTTGTTTGGAAAGATTTAAAGAGATACTTTCCCATTTAGGGTCTTTGATTTCCCTTAATTAGAATTTAATTCTATCAACTTATAAGGCTTTCAAAGCCTATCACGTGTTGGCACGTGACCCCTCCTCCTTCAGAACTTTAATTCTGTCTTTTAACTGGGCTAAAGACCATCACGTGTCAGCACGTGACCCTTGGTCACGTGTGAACACGTGACCCTTGGTCACGTGTGACCCCCCATTGGAGTCTTTCCTTAGCCATTTGTTTACACTTTTGCTTGATTAGAATTTAATTCTGTAAAGAGATCATGTGTCAACACGTGACCCTAGGTCATGTGTGAACACGTGATACCTCATTGAGGTAATTCCTGATTTTTAATCAGGGAACAAATTCCCCCACAACGTTGCTCTCACGTGTCTGCACGTGAGTGCAACGCTGTCACCTTTGTGACCGTTGGATCTGTCTAGGGAATAGGGAAGATGAAACGTTTCCCATCACATCCTATAAATGCCAGCGTCTCTTCACAAGCGCCTCCACTTTGCTCATCTTCTTCCTTGCTTTCTTTTTCTCTTTGAGAATTTAATTCTCTTTTCTCAGAGCTTAGTTCTCTGTTTTGAAAATCCTCAGAGTTTAACTCTGTTCAAGAAAGAATCTTTTCTTCAGGTAATGGCTTTGAACGACCGAAGAACTTTCATATATATAAAAAAAACTCTTTGGATTTTAAATCCACACCAAGGGTTTTTCCCTTTAAAGAACCCATCTTTCTAAGTTCTTCAGAGATGTCCAATTTTTAAAGAATAAACCCCTTTTGCTAAGGTTTCTCTGATCTTAAGGAATCAATGGCTGTGCTTGTCTTTTCTGTGGAATTTAATTCCACCTTAAAGAGCTTTGGCTCTGAAAAAATGTTTCTGGGAATTTAATTCCCCTTTTCAAAAGGAATTTAATTCCTATGAAGAATTTAGTTCTTCCCAAAGAACTTCTTGGGGTTTTCTTGCCCTAGGTTGTTTCTTTGCAACCAAGAAGAAGAGATTTGCAGTGGTGTTTTCGGGGAATTTAATTACTTTGCTCTGCTTGATTTGTTGCAGAGCCCAAGATGGATTTCTTTTTGGGGAATGTGTAGGGTCATTTGAAATCCACTGCTCATTTATTGAGAATCTTCTTTTTGTCTCATAGTAATTGCTTTGCCTCATCATTAGCAAGCCGCCATCTTAATTTTATGGGACCCATGTGTTTTGTAACCAATGGTCCCATAAAATAAGTCCTTTGTCGCTTTCTTCCACTGTCTTTTTATATATGCATTTACAAACATATATATATATATATATATATACATATGTTGGCTTCGCTTGACAGTTTCCCCTTCTTTTATTTCAGGCACAATGACTTCCGTTCCATACTTCCCTTTCACCCGCTCGGAGGCTGCTTTTCCTCAGTCACCATCTGACGAAGAGGTGATGGCGATGATCAGGGTTCATGACCCGAATTGCACTAATCTGCTTTTATGGGGGACCTAGTATGGTCACATTATCCGCGGTCGCCACAGTTTCCTTTGCGAGATACCGACAGAGCCCACCTGTCCATTTTTGCCGATGGATCCTCCACGGACCGCTTTTGCTGTGGAGATGCTGAATTGGACCCCTATGGGACGGCTTGAGCCTTCAACAACTGGTATTCCGAACCATCCGGTGCCGGCTATAGACATTTTAGGGCGCCGCATTTGCCAGGGCGAAGCCCAGCCATGGGGACAGATTTATAAGATAGGGCTTACCCCTCGACATCCCACGAGCTACCTTCTCTGGGCCCGTTATATCTTGTCCGCCCATCGTGCGCATCTGCAGAGGGTCGGACTCTATCAGGCGGTATATGCGTCTCTCTTCCATTATCAGTCTCCCCATGTCTAGTGGGTTAAGGCCATCTTAAACCAATGGAATCTTCCCACCAACACCTTCCTTCTAGGGGATCGCGAAGTTTCAATTTCTCTGGAAGAATTTCGCGAGATTTCATGGTTGCCGGCCAGGGGGACACTTTATGAAGAATTATTGCCTCCCGGTGAGTATGTCTTTGAAACCGAGCCTGCCGTGCTTGACGGCTTGTCGACCGAGAATGCCGTCCGCCACAAGCGCTCAAGTTCGATCAATACCCTGAGTATTTTCGAGTAGCTATTCGCAGATTCAGAGGAGCAAGGCGTCACTTTTAAAAGCTTTATTGCCTGCTTCCTTCGTGAAGACGTCCTGTCAAAGACGGCTCCGAAATTCGCGAATATCAACGACCCCTTTGGGTTTGTTTTAAATAAGCGGCCAAATAAAGAAGAGGACCTGCCGCAGTTCTACATTCCCATCATGCCGGCCGTGTCTTTCGAGTCGATCGCAGCTCCTGGTATGGATGAGGAGACTTTCTTCATGGGCTTTATCAGTGATTGGCTCAGTTGGTTCGCCATTCCCATGCACCGTCGTTTCATGAGAGCCTCAGTTATTTACCCCGCTCATCGCATTGCCGAGGGGACGCGACTAGCTGTGGGTATTGCGGGGCTGGCACATCTATATCATGGGTTAAGTGCTGCGGCTAATACCTCAACCCCAGGCGTAGATGTGGTAAATTTCTCTCTTCATTACTTTACGTCATAGATTGAGATGCATGTACTGGGGGCATTTGCTGCGCATCAGTGACCCAGCTTTTATGACGCCTACACTTTTCCGCAACTCATGCGGCTGGTGGATGCTTCTGCCCCTGATCCGACTCAGTTCGGGGCTATTCGCGTGCTGATCGCTCCCTATGCTAATACCAGTGGGATGGTATTCAATGACCGAGTTCTCTCTGCTCCCTCAGGACCGATTCAACAGCTGTGCGACTTGTCGAAAGAGGGGGTACCTTCTCTGAAGCCCAGGGAAGCCATGCACCTATACGCGATCAGACCAGGTTATCTGGTATTTCGTCAGAACGGTGCGGCCCTTTTTATGCGGTACAACCCACACCGCTTTGCTCGGCAGCTTGGATACGATCAGGGCGTCCCTTTCAAGGCATTTATGGTGGAGCCTATCCTGTCGCCAGAAGTTGTTCATGACGCCGCTCATCACTTCATGCGGCTGAATACTGGTACTCGCTTCATGATTCCTGAAGCTGATCATATTCCTCGATGCATGGGGGCTTTCACGGGCTGGTACCTCCACCGAGTCAGTCCTGTTATTACTGAGGAGAAAAGGATACTCCTTGGATATAGGGTTCCCGCTCCGATCCAAGCCACGGGAGTTCCACCGCGACAGCGTGCCGCGGTTCGTCCTCCTTTGAGAGACACTAGCGTCGTGCTTACTCTGGGGAAGGCGAAAGTGGATCTAACTCCCACAGTTGGCATGTCGCCGCGCACTAGAGCTCAATCAAGGGGAAATAAAGCGCCAGTAGCAGTATCTTCAGCTGCGGCGTCAGCAATGGCCGTGTCTTCATCGGTAGCACCGCCAAGCGAGGACATTGAAGGCGAAGTGGGTCGACGTCGTACCAAAGCTCCATAGGAAATGAAGCGAGCGTCTTCTGGCATTAGTTCTGGGCCGAAGAGGAGGAAAAAGACAGTCACCTGTCTGCTCGATCTTTTAGAAGAATCCGAACCTATCGTTCAAGACGAACCAATATCCATAATAGCGCCGGATGATGGTCTTCTTTTCCCAGGTTCATCTGCCGAGGAAGCCGCACAATTGGCTGAGGCTATAATACGCTCATAGCTTGAAACTGAGAAGGTAAGGATCCCAAAGAGGCCTTATCCTGCCGTCATCTTCTACGAAGATCCTCCATCGATACGGCGGATATTCATAGGTCCTTTGGAAGAAGGAGGTGAAATAGCCCTCAAGCAACCTATCTCGGCCGATGCCGAAGACGCGCTTTCATTGTGGACTGGTGGTCACGAGTCTACCCTCGAGCCCCGGCGAGCACGACTTCTTGAGAAGGAGCGCCGGCTTGAAAAAGCCATACTAGAGGCTCCTTTCCACATCGGTATGTTTATATATCTCTTTACAATATTTTGTATTGCTCGTACGCATATATATATATATATATCCTTATCCTCGTACAAACTTTGCAGGGACTTCGGCGATAGCGGAGGGTCTGAATTCGAGTCACGCTCTGACTGTAGACTCCGCTAATATCCCCGATGAAGCACTAATCAGTGTGGAGGGAGTCGATGCAACCATTGCTCTTGCAATGGAGCCTCCCTTGGTGACTCCCACTCCCGAAGCGCTTGCTCCCTCGGGGGAGGCATCTTTGTCGGTCGCCGCTCTAATGGATCTTCCTGAGGGCGACCCAGAGACTAGGGTACAGGTAGTCGAGGCTACCGTCCTTCCGTTGGAGCCTGCAGTGGCAGTCGCTGCTCCTCGCTCGGAAGCCGCTACACTGGTCCGCGTCCTCGATGATGTGACTGAGGTCACGGAGGAGGCCGCTGAAGCTGCTATCCCTCCATCTCAGAATGGGAGGAGCGTCGAAGGTAGCCTTTTATATTTTACATTAATAATCTCTCCATTATCTGAACCCTTTTGTCTTTTCAGAATTGCGCGGATTGGCGGCATCTATTGCTGATCCGTCTCCCATGCAGTCCTTCCAGTGCCTGTTGGAGATGGCTGCTCCGCAAGCGATATCTTCTCAACGCATCGTCCTCTCTTCCGGGCAAGGTTAGTGTTGTTTACCCTCCTTTCACAGCATTATCAGTATTTCATAAAATGACACCGACGTCTTTTACAGTTCTGGAGGTCGAAAACGAGGTTGAGGTTCTTGACGGGCCTGGGGAGCTCTCAGATCCCTCTTGCATGACTGTGGGTAAGTAAAGTCTCAACGTCGTTCCATTTGTTCTTTGTTTACAAATTTTGTTGATTGCTTATAAATCTGAACAGCTATGCCAGTTCTCACTACACTTGAGTCTCGCATCGCCATGCCACCCGGTCCTTATGCTCTGTGCACCTCAGAACGGATGGCAAAGCTAAACCTCCACTCCCTGTCAGCTCTAATTGAGGATCTTCGCGCTGGCAGTTTGATCACGGCCGAAGCGTTTGCCCCTGAAGCCAACAGTTCTCTTCCCTTTCTTGCTACTTACCATAGTGAGACCTTGGTGCAAGTCTGGGTCGAGTTCTGTCATCAAGTAGAGGTTTGCTTGCATGTTCTTGAATGTACACGCCTTCCTTCAGAGGCTGTGGCCGCGAAGGCGAGCCTACAGGGGCTTATTGAGCGGTGCGCGGTGAATATGATATCATGTGAGAAAAGGCTCAGCCGCAAGTTTTCGGAGAGGGAGCTGGCTTCCAAAGCGCTGAGGGAGCTTCAAGCCAACCTTACGGCCAAGACCTCTAAAGCATATGAACTTTGGCGAGTGCTTCAAGAGGCTATCAAGGAGGTGGTGGCTATTGATAAGGCCGCCGTGTTTACTCGTGAAATGGTCGAAGCTCATAAGGTTACTGAGAAAGAGCTTGAAGGCCGGCTTGCCTCATACCAGGCTCAACAGGCTCAAGCAGAGGCCCGTCTTATAATAATAATGAATCATGAAGCCGAGGCCCAGCGGAAGAAGGATGAACTGGCACGTCTATTAAATCGTCCGCTGGCTTAAAGAATTGTGTATTTTTCTCTTTCCCTTGTACATACCCCTGAATGAGGGTGTTTTTTTTAATTCTTTTATAAATTGTACTTTGTATCCATTTTAATTCATGAATAAAAGACATGTTTTGCTCCATGATGGTGTGTCTCTTCTTGTAAATGCGTTCTGTGGATGATTTATTTTGATTTCCTTGTAGGTCAGCGATGGCTTAGGAGTCAGGGTTAAGATCTGCCTTCTAAGACTTTTCAACTTTATGAGCCGTGAGGGTCTCATAGAGAATTTTCTCCCTACAGGTCGAGAGGATCCCGTAGGTGTAATTTCTCCTTAAGAATCGTGAGGATTCCTAAGTGTGTTTTCCCTTGCAAGTCGTAAGGATCTCATAAGAGAGTTTGCTCCCTTACGAGTCGTGAGGACCCTGTAAGTGATGGGTGAGGTAACCATTATCCGCCTTTTGCGGAGTCAGGAGTTGCTCTGGATGCTTCTCACGGGGTCATAGCCGTGTTCTGCGAGGACCAGGCTCCGCTCTGGACGTTTCCCACGGGGTAAGGATTGACATAAGCCGCGTTCCACATAACCAGGAATTTGCTCTAGATGCTTCCCACGGGGTCATTGCCGTGTTCTGCGAGGACCAGGCTCCACTCTGGATGCTTCACACAGGGTCATTGCCATGCTCTACGAGGACCAGGATCCGCTCTGGACGTTTTCCACAGGGTCAGGATTGATATAAGCCGCGTTCCACGTAACCAGGAATTTGCTCTGGATGCTTCCCACGGGGTCATTGTCGTGTTCTGCGAGGACCAGGCTCCGCTCTGGATGCTTCACACGGGGTCATTGTCGTGTTCTGCGAGGACCAGGCTCCACTCTGGATGCTTCACACGGGATCATTACCGTGCTCTGCGAGGACCAGGATCCGCTCTGGACGTTTCCCACGGGGTCAGGATTGACATAAGCCGCGTTCCACGTAACCAGGAATTTGCTCTGGATGCTTCCCACGGGGTCATTGCCGTGTTCTGTAAGGACCAGGCTCCGCTCTGGATGCTTCACACGGGGTCATTTCCGTGCTTTGCGAGGACCAGAATCCGCTTTGGACGTTTCCCACGGGGTCAGGATTGACAAAAGCCGCGTTCTACGTAACCAGGAATTTGCTCTGGATGCTTCCCACGGGGTCATTGCCGTATTCTGCGAGGGCCAGGCTCCGCTCTGAATGCTTCACACGGGGTCATTGCCGTGCTCTGCGAGGACCAGGATCCGCTCTGGACATTTCCCACTGGGTCAGGATTGACATAAGTCGCGTTCCACGTAACCAGGAATTTGCTCTGGATGCTTCCCACGGGGTCATTGCCGTGTTCTGCGAGGACCAGGATCCGCTCTGGATGCTTCACACGGGGTCATTGCCATGCTCTACGAGAACCAGGATCCGCTCTGGACGTTTCCCACAGGGTCAGTATTGACATAAGCCGCGTTCCACGTAACCAGGAATTTGCTCTGGATGCTTCCCACGGGGTCATTTTCGTGTTCTGCGAAGACCAGGCTTCGCTCTGGATGCTTCATACGGGATCATTGCCGTGCTCTGCGAGGACCAGGATCCGCTCTGGACGTTTCCCACGGGGTCAGTATTAACATAAGCCGCGTTCCACGTAACTAGGAAAGGTTGACTTCATCCGCATTTTACGGAGTCGGGATTTGACTCTCGGTCATCTGTGCACCGCCGAGTCATGGAACTGGAAGTTGTCGTTGTTCCACTTTGATGTCGTGTTTGTTGTAATGAGACGAATGTTGAGATGATCTCCAGGCTATCTGTGAATCGTTGAGATTTGGCTTTTTCTTCTGATGAAACCTGGGGAGGAAAGGTGTGATTCCCTCTTTGTTTGCGCCCCTGGATTGTATACAGGGATTGACATGATATCACCTGTAGGGCATAAATTTCATTCATATTTATTTTTTTTTATTTTATTTCTTTCCACGATGCTCTATCATTTCAGCTTTTATATCGCGAAAGTCGCGATTGCCCAGTCATTTCGGCTATTTTTCGCGGTGCTCAATCATTTCGGCTATTTGTTTTATTTTTACTCGCTGCTTTTTATTGCGAGTTGCTCAATCATTTCGGCTATTTCGCATGCATATATTTTTACTTGCTAATTTTGTTTGCAAGTTGCCCCATCATTTCGGCTATTTCGTATGCATGTGTGGCTCGCTGGCTTTTTTGCTGCAAGCTTGAAATTAGACACCGATTTTGGTATCAGCACCGCTACAACTGGGATATTGCCAGGAGCGAATCATCATTTGCCTCTGTCGATGTCGAACAAAGGTGGCTTAGCGAACAGGGTTAGGATCCTGTTGACTAAGGCTTTTGACTTCATGAGCCCTAAGGGTCTCATAAAGGTATTTCTCCCTACAAGTCATGAGGATCTCGTAGGTGTATTTTCTCCCTAGGAATCGTGAGGATTCCTAAGTGCGTGTTCTCTTATAAGTCGTAAGGATCTTACAAGAGTGTTCTCTCCTTATAAGTCGAGAGGACTTACAAAGGTTGTTCGCCGTGTAGACATATCCCTAGTCACGGTTGAGACTTTGTTAAGGAAATGTTTATTCGCGCCCGTGGATTGTATATAAGGGTCAGCATTGAGCCGCTTGTAGGGCAGTATTAGAAATTGTGGTGGCCGCTTAAGAACAGGTTCAGATCCCTGTAACTTAAGACTTTTGAATCTTATGAGCCGTGAGGGTCTCATAAGAGGATTCTCCTTACGAGTCGTAAGAATCTCACAAGTGTAATTTCTCCTTAGGAATCGTAGGGATCCCTAAGTGTGTTGCTCCCTTGTGAGTCGTAAGGATCTCACGCAGGTGGTTTCTCCTTACAAAGTCGAGAGGACCTTGAAAGTGTCTTTTAACGAGATTGCGCCCTTTCGGGTTTTCACAAAACTCGCCGGTAGCCCTGCTGTTTTTACTCACAGAGCCCTTTCGGGTTTTCACCCGTGCCCATTTTGCTTATGGACATACCGTTTTCTTTTTTCTTCTTCTTTTTTCTTCTTTTTTTCAATCAGCTTTGGGATGCTGCAATCCACCGTAGTTTATCGACGTCTCGGTCAACAGCTACTTTCAGGACATAATGGTCCATCGTTAGTTTAAGGACATTTCGGTCCGTTGTTAGTTTAAGGACGTTTCGGTCCGTTGTTAGTTTAAGGACGTTTCGGTCCGCTGTTAGTTTTAGGACATTTCGGTCCGCTGTTAGTTTTAAGACATTTCGGTCCGTTGTTAGTTTAGGAAATTTCGGTCTGTTGTTAGTTTAAGAACGTTTCGGTCCGCTGTTAGTTTAAGAACGTTTCGGTCCGCTGTTAGTTTAAGGACGTTTCGGTCCGTTGTTAGTTTAAGGACGTTTCGGTCCGTTGTTAGTTTAAGGACGTTTCGGTTCGTCGCCGGTTACTACTTATAGAGTTTGAGCTTAGGAAGATAGCGAGCGGATATAGGCATCGTCATCTATCGTTAACCTAGGCCGTGACTTATCAGGCGTAGTATTTCTTTAGGAATCGACCGTTTATTGGCCGGAAAGGTCTTTCACCATGCATGTCCATGAGTAGATAGGCTCCACCCTGGTAGACTTTGTCTATGATATACGAACCTTCATAGTTTGGCTCGAATTTCCCCCGTTTAGCACGATTGGGGATCATAGGTCTTTTGACCACTAGCACGAGTTCGCCTTGGCGGAATGTCCTCGGCCTAGTTAATTTTTTGTATGAGCGCGTCATCTTCGCTTTATAAGCCTCCAAATTTTGTTGCGCTGTGAGCCGGGTTTCATTAAGGGCGTCGAGCTCCTCAAGCCGAAGGTGAGCATTTTCTTCGTCTGTTAGCTCGTAGTGAACCGCCACTCGTAGAGAGGGGAGCTCTATCTCGAGGGGGAGTACTGCCTCTGTACCGAATACCAATGCGTACGGCGTTGTGTTCGTGGCCGTTTTGAACGTAGTTCGATACGCCCAGAGAGCTTCATGTAGTCTCTCATGCCAGTCCTTCTTATTTCGAGACACCGTCTTTTTCACGATCTTCGTCAGGGTCTTGTTAAAGGCCTCAGCTAGACCGTTAGCTCGGGGATTGTAGACCGATGAATATCTCCAGTCTATGTTATGCTGTTGTGCGAAGCGACTGATCTTGTGGATTCTGTAGGCTGACCCGTTATCGGAGATGATCCGTCGCGGAGTTCCAAACCGATAAATGACGTGTGTCTTGAAGAAATGGAGGATATTCTCCGTCTTCACTTTCCTTAGCGGTACTGCTTCTGCCCATTTGGAGAAGTAATCAGTTGTCGCCAAAATGAATCGATGTCCTCTGGAGGATGCTGGTTCGATGGGACCGATTATGTCAGTTCCCCACATTTCGAATGGCCAGCTAGCCACTGTTGGGTGTAGTGGATTTGGATGCTGGTGGATAAAGTCCCCGTGAATCTGGTACGAGTGGCATTGCTTTGTGTATTCGAGGCAGTCCTGGATCATTGTGGGCCAATAGTAGCCCATCCTTTTGATCTTCAACTTCATCTTCGGGCCGGCTTGGTGAGAACCGCAGAGTCCGTCGAGTTTCTTGGACGACTATTTTTGCTTCTTCAGGTCCCAGGCATCTTGACCACAGAGAATCAAATGACCTCTTGTACAAAGTATCATTGACGAAGGCAAAAGATAGGGCTCGCTTCATGAGCTGATGTTTTGAGGACGCATCTTCAGGTGTTTGACGGGATTTGAAGTAATCTATAAAGACTTCCCTCCAATCCATAGCCTTTTCCTGGTCTTTTATTTGCAGGGTCGTTTGCTCGGTCGTTCCCT
The DNA here is from genome assembly GCA_030015575.1 of Agapanthus africanus. Lineage (NCBI taxonomy): Eukaryota > Viridiplantae > Streptophyta > Magnoliopsida > Asparagales > Amaryllidaceae > Agapanthus > Agapanthus africanus. The sequence goes on from JASDDO010000024.1 coordinate 312,125,843, forward strand.
TTTCCTCGGACGACTCCGGAGATATCTCTGCCGGTGCAAGAACCCGATGGCTTTGTACCACGATTCTTACGTCATCGAGGTTCTCGTCAGCCAGTTCTTTAGCGAGCTTGGCTAATGCATCCGCCTTGCAATTTTCCGCACGCGGTATGCTTTCCAAGGTGTAGGAAGGAATTTGAGTCAGTAGTTGTTGTACTCTCTCGCCGTACTTCACCAACTCTGGCTTGCACGTTTGATAGTCTCCGTTTATTTGACTAACGACCAGCTGGGAGTCTCCATATATGAGCAGGTTTTCAATTCCCATGTCGATGGAGATCTCGAGACCTGCTATCAAAGCTTCATACTCGGCTTCATTGTTTGTCCTCGGCTCTGTCAAGGAGAAGGCGAAGCGCATTATTCCTCCTTGTGGAGTTACGAAGATGAGGCCCACCCCCGATTTGATTATAGGGGTGCTTTGTTTGCGCTTCTTCATGGAAGACGCTCCATCAAAATAAAGTTCCCACCGAGTATCACCCCCGTCGATCGTGTCAAACGCATGTTCGTCTGGCAGTTAGCAATTCAAAGGAGAATCAGCAGGTATCGGATGCTCAGCGAGGAAGTCGGCGATGGCCTGACCTTTCACTGCCTTGAGGGGACGATAAGTTATCGAGAATTCCATCAAGAGCAGGGCCCATTTAGCGAGTCGTCCCGTTAATATGGCCTTCAACATCAAATACTTGAGAGGATCCACCTTCGATATGAGATGGACCTCATGTGCCAACGCGTAGTGTCTGAGCTTCGTTATCGTGAAGATCAATGCCAGGCAGTGTTTTTCGATGGGAGAGTAATTGCTTTCTACTCCCAGTAGAACTCAACTCAAGTAGTAGAGAGCTCTTTCTTTTCTTTGGTCGTTCTCTTGTGCCCACAGCGCGCCTAAAGAACCTTCGAGAGCTGTCGTATACAGAATGAGAGGCTTTCCCTTGACCGGAGCGGTCAGCACCGGCGGATTCTGCAGGTATTGCTTAATTTCGTCCAGTGCGCCTTGGCATTTGTGATCCCAGACGAAAGGGGTCCCTTTCTTCATTAGGTGACTATAAGGATGACACTTGCCAGAGAGATTGGCTATAAATCGCCGGATATACACGAGCTTCCCTTGGAGAGACCGCAATTGTTTGAGAGTCCTTGGCGGGGGCATTTCCATAATCGCCTTGATCATTGACGGATCTATCTCGATGCCTCGGTGTCGGACAATGAATCCTAGGAATTTGCCCGAGGAAACTCCAAACGCACATTTGAGAGGGTTCATCTTCAAGTTGTATTATCAAAGGCGTTGAAATACGATCTTCAGATGTTCTAGATGTTCATCGTATGATTTGCTTTTAACTACGAGGTCGTCGATATAGCATTCGACGATTTCATGTATGAGGTCATCGAAAATCTTCGTCATGGCCCTCTGATAGGTGACACCGGCGTTCTTTAGACCGAAGGGCATCACCTTATAGCAGAATATGCCCAAGGGGGTCCGAAAAGCGGTGTGCTTCTGGTCCTCGGGATGCATCTTTATCTGATTGTATCCTGATGATCCTTCCATGAAGGAGAAGACTTAGTGAGTGGATGTGTTATCTATCATCAGCTCAGTAAATGGTACTGGAAAGTCGTCCTTCGGGCATGCCTTGTTAAGATCCCGGAAGTCTACGCATATGCGCACTGTCCCATTTTTCTTTATTACTGGAACAATGTTGGCGATCCAGTCGGGATATTGAACCTCTTGGATGAAGCCAGAGTCGATTAGCTTCTTGACCTCGGCGTTGATGCTCATCTCAAGCTCGAGCCGCATTCTTTTTGGTGCCTGTTTGATCGGCTTGACGTCTGGAGATATTGCCAATTTATGGACAACAATCTCTGGATCTAGTCCTGGCATCTCGGAATAATTCCCGGCGAAGCAATCTCTATACTGCATAAGCAGGTCTTTTAGCGCAGCCACCCTTTCTTCAGACAACAGCTCACTGACAAATGTCGGTCGTGGGTCATTTGCCGTCCCCAAATCAATTTTCTTGTGGTTATCTGCAGTAGTGTGTATTCCATCTTCCAACTCTTTTGGCGCCGGTGGAAACTCTGAGATTACCTCGTCATCATTGTTTTCGAAGCACAGGGGGAGGTCATCCATATTCTCGGGCTCTTCTTCTGATAGCGCTATCACGTGACAGGTACGAGCTCTCTTCCAAGACCGATGTTGATCTGGCTCTACTCTCGCTATACGCGTCGCTTTCAGTTCATGCTTCTGTGGCGGGCTTACCCTCCAACTGCTAGATAGAGCGAACCTGCCTTGTTGATATTGGTCTTCGGCCCAGTTCTTGAAGGTGAAGCAGTCTTCGAGAGGATGTCCTATTGTTCGGTGATAAGAGCAATAGTCTGGGTGAGAGACCTCGCTGGCTTGCTCGGGGTGTTTGGACTCCGGGAGTGTCATCATCTGATGTTTTATGGCAAGATCAAGTATCTTCCGTGTTTTGTCCTGGGGAAAAGAGTATGCTCGACCCATCTTCTTTATAAGAGACGAATCTGGATTGCTCGATTCCCGATCGCGTGGATTCTTAGACTCGCTTAGCTGCTGTTGAACGCCTTTCCCGCTCTTTGATTTATTTTTGCCTCTGCGTCGGGCATTTTGTATGACGGGTTGATAAGGAAGAGCATTGTCATTTTCCGCGACCTGCTGAAGGAGGCGATGCGTCTTGGCTTTCTCATAAATAACCATTTCACGGTTATGGTCATCCCGGACCTTTTGACCCGCTTCCCTTATGAGCTAGTCCATTCGTTCTTCAAACGACGGACTCGGCATCTTGATGGTAGGACCTCGTTTTGGTTCAGGGTCAGCGTTTTCTGACAGGGTGTCCCCTTCTTCATCGAAGTCATATATGACATAGCTACCACGGACTCGTTCCCGTTTCTTGGATTGGACATATCCAAGCCCGACCGTTTCCATTCTCCCGTTGGGCAACTTTCGCTGAGTTCCGGGGACGTCCCAAATCCTGTTGTAGAATCGAGCTTGTCTAGTAGTCTGTCTGAAGGGTACCCTTTGGCGCTTCAATAGCCTTTTCAAGCCTTCCGTGTAATATCTAGGCAGCCGAATGGGTTGGAGCCTATCGAGCGCAGAATCGGCGCCATGCCATATTTCTTTCTCCACTTTGGTTTCCCCAGATCGGTAGAATAGGATCACTTCTTCACCCTTTCGCCTGGGAGGGACGTAAAAATGTATGCAGTTCTTGCACACTATAAGCTTCAAGTGCATCGAGCTCTTTGTAATGCTCCCGCGGAACCATGATAATTTGCAAACTTTGATTATCGCCAGCGAAGGCGTGTATTGACGGCCAAGCGGAAAATATAGCGTTAACCTCATCTTCCGAGTCACTGCCGAAGATCAACATAGGGGTGGACGGTCCTAGGTTGTTGCGTTAGGGCGGCCCTGAATAAACTATCTCTTCTTCTTCCTCGGTATCACTCCCGAAGACCGGAATAGTGGTGATAGCTTTGTTCTTCGGTTTGTGGCATCTTTCCGTGTCCTCAAAGTCTGGTAAGAAATATCTTGCATCTTCATACTTTTGGACTTCGTTCACGGAGAATGGGTTCAACTCCCTCGTCACAGTGTACTCGAGACCATCTTTGAAATACTTCATACACTGGTGTTGTGTAGAAGGGATGATGTTGTACTCATATAACCAAGGCCGGCCGAGCAAAGCATTGTAGCAAGTCTTGGAGTCAATGACGTGAAATTTAATATCCGTGATGAGTAGCCCAAAGCGCAGCGTCAGTATCACAGACCCGAGAGTCCGTGATGACTTGGAGTCAAAACCGGAGATGGTGATTTTGTCACGAGTAAGGTGCTGAACGCTTATGCAGATTTCCTTCAACACTCTTACATTGAGAAGATTGACGGAGGACCCATTGTCAACCAGGATTTTTCCTATCTTGATATCGTGACAGTATCCGGAGACATAAAGGGGACGGTTGTGCTCGCACGTCCCAAGGAGGAGATCTTCATCGCCGAAGGTGATATCGGCTGTGTGTACTTCTTCCAGCTCGGCCTTCATCTTTTCTTCGGTGAGGAAATCTTGAAATTGCTCTGGCTCTTGTAACGCCTTGATCAATGAATCTCTTGCTTCTTTGGATAACAGAAGGGCATCGAGAATGCTGAGCTGTGAGGGTAACTTCCTCAAGTGTGCTAGAACGTTGTAGTCCACCTTGCTTTTCTTCGGTGGGTCCTTGGCTGTCAGCTCTTTGACAACTTGGTCATCAAGGGCGACATCCTCAGAGACTTTTTCTTTTCCCTTATATTTTTTATTTGACCCACTGTTCGAGGGCCCAAGATTCTTTTCGGGCAGCGTACGATTGCGCAGCTGAATATTTTCACAGGTCTTCGGTTCTTGCTCTTTTCCCGAGGTGGATTCTTTAAACAGAGGGTCGGGAGTCATTTCTTCGTCAGAGTCGCTCCCGAAGGTGAGAACTTATGATCCCCCAGTGTCGACCATGTGACAGTTTCCGGTAGTTCTTTTATGCTCCTCGGTCGTATTTCTTTGCTCCCGACGGGTTTTGCGTTTCATCCGCTTGAAATTTTGCCGGTGAGCAATATATCCCTGCCACCATCTTTTAAAAGCATTGCACTCTTCGGTAGGGTGCGCAATCTTTCGATGATATAAGCAGTAGCTAGGATGCATTTCTGCTTCACCAAGAATGTTTCCTTCGGAGGGTGGAAGCTTCATTCCCACCGATATGGCTTTGGCGAACCTCTTCCTCATTTTGAACCTGCTTTTATTTGCGGCGGATGTACTTTGATTTGGTGGGAGCGTTTCAACCCTTTCGTCCAGTCGCCGGTGCCTGGCTTTTTCAAATATGGCCATCTCATGCTCTCGAGCAGCTTTGCTTTTAAGAAGAGCTTCATTCAGTAATGCATCAATCATTTCGTCTGATGGCCCTAGAAGTTCCGTCTCGGGACCTGCCCCCAGTCTCTCTGTATAAGGAGCTTCTTCATCGTTTATCGACGAGTGAGAAATCACATGGCAACTTGCCACATAATCTTTAGACTCATCCGACGAGTCTTCTCCATTGTCATCACCTTCGTCCTCAAGGGCGTGGCTGAGAAATTCTTGGAGTGTGACTGGAGTCCGCGCCTTCTGGTTATATTCTTCTAGCGCGTCAATCTGTTTTTGCAGGTCCGTGCGTCTGTCACCAGGCTTCACGATCTTCTTGGATTTCTTCTTCTTCTTCGAAGATTTTGACAGCTGGGTGTGAGCACTTTGACTATCACCACCAATTTTTGGAGTTGGACGAGGTTTCGGTATTCCTTTAATAATCTCGGGTTCCAGCGGATTCTTCCATTTGATTGTCGGGCATGTGTGGAGATCCTTCAGCATTATTTTTGTTTTGGCTGAAAGAGCGATTTCCCACGGAGCTTCTTCAACAAAAGAGCACGATGCCCCCGGTGTGTCCGTCTTCTTAGGAGTGTGAGGTTATGGTGGGCTTACTTTCCACTTCTCAGACAGCGCAAACTTGCCTTGTTGGTACTGGTCCTCAATCCATCCCTTAAAGACGAAGCAATCTTCGATTGGATGGCTTACGGTTTGGTGGTAAGGGCAATAATTGGGACTATTAGTCTCGCCGGGTTGCAGTGGTCGTTTTGGATTCGGCAGATTGATGAGCCTGTTACGCACCGCTAGTTCGAATAGTCTCTTCGCTTTGTCCCGAGGGAATGAATAAGGACGTTTCATTTTCTCATTGTAGTATCGTCGTCTCTCTTCTAGCTGATCCGTTAGTTTTGGGGCACTGGGCTGCTGTTGAGTATTCGCAACGAAAGCCGCCTTCCCTTTACCCTCTTCGTTCCGCGGCTCCGGCTTTGGAGGAGTGTAGGGTTCCTAGGCACTCTTGTGAGGGTTCATAAGGCATCAACGATGCCCGAATAAAATTTTAGACGTGCCGAACAACCCAAAGCCGGGATCTTTGCTAGATTATTAGGGTTTAACATGCAAGTAAACATCTTTACTACTAAGTGTGAGGGATTACAACCTTTGTAGTCCGCTCCTTCGCTTCATAAGCTCCGAGTAGAAGTCCCTTCGCCGCGATCCATGATCTCCCGGACTCAAGAGAGGCTCCACGACTCGAACGATCCATACTAGCTTGTAGTGTTCCGTTTCTCCGATGATCTACGTCGAAGTTGCTATAACTCATGCTCTCTCACTCTAATGAGGTGAACACCCTAATCTAATGGGCTAGATTAGATGAGGATGATGGAGTAGTATTTATGCTATCTTTTTATATCAATTTCTCACAAGAAATCATCACCAAAGGAAAATCTAGTAAGCTATTTCAAAAACTCAAGAGAGAAGAAGATGATGAATAATAAGATAATCCTTTTGTGATGAATAATGATAAGAGTATATCAATAATAATGCAACCATGGTTAATGATGAGAAGGATAACCCTTGTAGAGAGTTAACAAAGGCTAGGGTTTGGTTGGGTTAAGAAATGAGTCATAAGAAAATATCTATCATAATATCTTCTTCATGACAAAAGGAAAGCTTCTAGATGGTGCAAGAAGGAGCTAACCCTAATCAAACCCTAACCTCATTTAATCATCACTAAACATGTTTCATTATTAATCATATCATGTTACTATAATATATATCACATATATATTATATATTTGTAACAAAAGAAAATAATACAATTAATATATATCGCATATATATCAATGTATTATCCGGTGAGAAAATGAAATAATAAAGCGAGCAAATATTAGATAATGTAATACAATATATCATATATATTATTATACATTAAATCATCGAATCAACATTTGATCCGACAATCCGGCTATATCGAATATAACCGACTAATATATCATGTACTGATTCATCGAATCAACACTTGATCCGATGACCCGGTTCATATCTAAATATCGCGAGAATATAATACGGTATCTCATATCGCATTATCCTCGGTCCTGCACATATCACATATGTGCCTCTACTCCGTTTTGCCTAAGCCAAGAAACCTTTGTGTAGGACTCTAAAGAATCGTCAATACGCCGGTAGCAGGTGATGATCATATCAAACACCCACAGGCTGCAAGCGGTCAGCTAAACGTAACAGCCACCCAGGTATTGAGCGATCAGAAGATCAACAAGCTAGCCTATACGTTCTCCTGTGAATCCAATCACCCGTACAGTCCGGTCTGTTCGTCTGATATGTCGCATATCAAGTCTAGGGGTGGTATACGTCAGACCCCAGTAACCGATAAGTCGTGTCGATGTGAGGCTCATAACGGGTCGAGAAACTACCAGTAACACTTACCAGTAAATCTCTATATCAGCCCTGGCCAGGGACTTCCAGTTATAACCAATCGAACACAGCACAACATCAACTCCCTATACCGGGAGAGACGAATCCCCTCCTATCGCTTATTGCCTCCATGTGATTCGGGACTGCACCCAAAAGCCACCGTTTTGCACGCCCTCTTGGACGTGGTAAAGTGGAAATCAAAGCACAGTGGGAATCACACAAGACTCTATGACGATCTCGGTTCTACAGACTACCCTGTACCAGTGTCACCGGAGAACTGCCATCTGACGTGTGGTATATCACCATCTGGGAGTTCTCGGTGAGTCCGTCCAGTGTACCCAGTCTCCACTGAGCACCCGTACACCATCTCTGATGTCAAATACCGATGGATATGGGATCATCCATCTCCCATCATATGGGTCAAGATGCCTATACGCTAGTCTACTCTGGTGTATCGATGCCCTGTCTCGACACACCCTTGACTAGGAACAGTTATAGGATGTACTCATCGACTACCGTGGCCCCACTAGTATGATCTCATCATAGTCCCAGTAGTCGAGTACAGATCCTAAGGGCTTTATCAACATGTGAGAGAAAAATAGTAAACCAATACAAGTCAACATGTTAAGATAAAGTGAAACCAAATAGCATACTATCATGACGAGCAAGAAAGTCCTCTCTATATATATACAAGCATCCATCATAATATACATCATATATACAACAATGGCCTCTAGGGCATATACATAACTAACAATCTCCCACTTGCACTAAGGACAGCTGCTGTAGTATCTCATACCTAGCATCCTGAATAATCTCTCAAACTGTATCTGGGGAATGGCCTTCGTGAGTGGATCCGCAGTGTTGTCCTTCGTATCTACTCTCCTGACCTCGATCTCCCGGCGATCAACTATCTCCCTGATCAGGTGATACCGCCTCAGAATATATCTGGACTTTTGATGGGACCTGGGTTCCTTGGCCAACGCCACAGCTCCATTGTTATCGCAATACAGAGGTATTGGATGTTCAATGGATAGAACCACACCAAGTTCACTAATGAACTTCTTTATCCAGACAGCCTCTTTGGCAGCATCGTTGGCAGCGATGTATTCAGCCTCCATCGTCGAGTCTGCAACGGTATCCTGTTTGGAACTCTTCCAACATACCGCCCCTCCATTGAGGGTAAAGACAAAACCCGAGTGCGACTTAGAGTCGTCCTTATCACTTTGGAAGCTGGAATCGGTAAAGGACTCCACCCGGAGTTCTCTGTTACCATACACCAAGAACATGTCTCTAGTCCTTCGTAAGTACTTGAGAATGTTCTTCACAGCTATCCAGTGACTCTCTCCAGGATCTGCTTGATACCGACTCACTACACTTAGTGAGTATGCTACATCAGGTCTGGTACATAACATCGCATACATGATAGAGCCTACTGCCGAAGCATAGGGTATCCCTTGCATGCGAGCTCTCTCCAAATCAGCATTGGGAGACATCTCTTTGGAGAGAGTGAGTCCAGAGATCGTGGGTTGGTTCCCACGCTTGGATTCTTCCATACTAAACCTCTTTAGTATGGTGTCAATGTCCTAGATTGGGACAATCCCAGTATCCGTTTAGATCTATCTCTATAGATCATGATTCCCAATATGCAGGAGGCATCACCTAGATCTTTCATTGAGAATCTTTATGATAAGAAGAGCTTGACTGATTGCAGCATAGGAATATCATTTCCTATCAAGAGTGTGTCATCCATGTACAATACGAGGAAGACAACCTTACTCTCTGCCACCTTCTTATAGATACAAGGTTCATCTATATTTTTGATGAAGTCAAACTCTTTGACTACAACATCAAAACAGATGTTCCAACTCCGCGATACTTGCTTTAACCCATAAATGGATTTAAGCAGCTTGCACACCTTTTCACTGCTCCCACTATCTACGAAGCCCTCTGGCTGAGTCATGTACACGCACTCTTCTAAATCACCGTTTAGAAAGACGGTCTTAACATCCATTTGCCAGATTTCGTAGTCATGGTATGCAGTGATGGCAAGTAAGATCCGGATGGACTTAAGCATAGCTACTGGAGAAAAGGTTTCGTCATAATTCACACCTGGTCATTGACGAAAACCCTTTGCTACAAGTCTAGCTTTGAAAGTCTCAACTTTTCCATCTACACCAAATTTCTTTTTAAAGATCCACTTTCTCCCAATGGGTTTTACCCCTTCAGGAGCATTTTCTAAAGTCCATACTTTGTTGGTGTACATGGATTCCATCTCAGATCGCATTGCATCCAGCCATTTCACAGAGTCACCACTCGTGATGGCCTGCTCGAAACTAGTCGGGTCATCATCTTTCATGATGCAATCCTCGCTTCCACCATCAATGAGAAAACCGTAGTATCTCTCAGGTGGATGAGAAACCCTGCTAGATCGGCAGAGAGGCTGGGTTTCGTTGGGTACTACCGAATCCTCTGGTTCAACTAAGTCATCTGTTGTAGTTTGTTCTGCTGGAACTTCTTCCAGTTCTACCTCAATGCCACTAATCTGTTTCATAAGAAAACCTTTTTCTAAGAAAGTGGCATGTCGAGAAACAAACACCTTTTGTTTCTCGGAGTGGTAGAAGATATACCCTCGCGAATGTTTGGGATATCCAATAAACTTACATAGGACAGACCTTGCCTCGAGCTTGTCCAGATTTTGTGTTTTAACATAGGCCGGACAACCCCATATCTGAATAAAATTAAGGCATGGTCTCTTACCATTCCATATCTCATATGGAGTGGTAGGCACTGATTTGGTTGGAACTCTATTCAATAGGTATGCAGCTGTCTCCAGTGCATATCCCCAGAAGGAAATAGGTAACTCAGCAGTGCTCATCATAGAGCGCACCATATCTAATAGAGTGCGATTTCTCCACTCCGATACACCGTTGTGCTGTGATGTATAAGGAGGAGTAAGCTGAGAGAGAATCCCATTCTCTTTTAGATAATCCAGAAAATCATTGCTCAAGTATTCTCCTCCTCGATCAGATCGAAGGATCTTAATACTTTTGCCCGTTTGGTTCTCTACTTCGTGCTTATATTCTCTGAATTTCTCAAAAGCTTCAGACTTGTGTTTCATCAGGAACACATATCCGAATCTTGAGAGATCGTCAGTGAATGTAATGAAGTAGGAAGAACCGTTCCTGGCATGCGTAGACATGGGACCGCATACATCACTATGTACCAGTCCTAAGAGTTCAGTAACTCTTTCTCCGTGTCCACTAAACGGAGTTTTGGTCATTTTTCCTTTGAGACATGAATGACAAGTATCATAAGATGATAATTCGAACGGGTTCAAATATCCATCCTTATGTAACTTAGCCAGTCGTGTCGCATTGATATGACCAAGTCTACAATGCCACAAGTAGAATTCGTTCATTTCTGAACTTTTCCTCTTGTGTGTGTTTTGTATATTGAGGATTGTATTTTGATTGAGAATGAATATGCCATTATGTAACGAGCCTGATGCAATCAACTTTTGATCTAGGAATATGTTCATAACATTATCCTGTACTACAAAATTATATCCTTCTTTACTTAATAAAGAAACTGATATAATGTTGCACATCATGTTCGGTATATAATAGCACTAATTCAAAATCAGTGTATTACGACTTGGTAATACTAGGTGATATTCGCCAACTGCTTTGGCTACAATACTTGCACCGTTCCCTACTTGAACGGAATGATCACATTTTCCCAGTTCTCTACCTTTACGTAGCCCATGTAACAATTTACATATGTGGGATCCTGATCCGGTATCTAATACCCAGGACGTAGGGTGAACTGAGAAACAGTTCTCAATAACTAACACACCTGAAGAAGGTGCATCAACATGCATGTTCTCCGTTTGGGCAGCATGAGAATTCAGATATTCTACTATTCCCTGTTCAGTCTTATAACTCTTATAAGAAAGAATGGGACCAACGTTCCCCTGCTCAGTATAATAAGCCGATTCAGTCAATACATCCATATTATTATCTTGATTATGGCCTGACATGGTCGCTACCTGGAGAGAGAGAGAAGAAAACACTTTAGCGTATGCTCTTGCAAGATTAGATTAGTTATTATCTTATCTAATCAGGATGTCTCCCACTATTTTTATCAAATCTACCTTCAAACCCTAAAAGGTAAGATTAGCCGGGATTAATTACACCCTACAATTTCGTCAATCTTTCAGCCAGATCAGTGTCGGTACTTTGAGGGAGGTTCCCCGTGCTTTCGCACGGACCTAATTAAAGTAAACCTCGTTTTCCCAGAGGCGTAACCCCGTTAACACTTTTCTAGACACCTACTTGATCGGCTAATTGTCCTGTGTAAAACTCTCCCAGGAGTAACTCTTACTCGCAGTGGGTATCGGGATCCAACTATCTCATAGGAGGTATGCAATCTCATTGCAAATTTCAACACTTGAAATTCCCGATAATGCTTTTGCCCCTAGTGTCCCATGACCTTGACGGAGAACAAACTACCCATTGGGCGCTAGTCAAGTTCAACCCGTTCATTTCTTGATTGAATTAAACCGACCCGTACGACCCTTGACGGAGGCCAAACTACACCGTACGAATACCTTAATCCAATCGCATCGTATGCTAGCAGATAAGTACTAGTTAGCTACCGTACACAACGCCTTGACGGAGGCCAAACTACCGCAGCACGAATACTAAGTAGCACTTATCTGAAATGACGGAGGGCTACGCAGGTTTTTCAGAAAACCATGAGCGTAATGAACTTGATATCGTTGTAGAATCATGTGGTTTTTGAAAAAGGAGTGTTTTTGAGGCTTTTCTAGTTTCTCTAAACAGGTCACTGTAGGGTGTTTTTCGTCACCCCATTGAGATGGGAATACGCGCGCGCTTGTCAGGCGTACTACAGATTCCCCCTGCCTAGGGTAGGCGGGGGTTTAATGATTGTGGGGATCCGAATCTCCGGCAGCCGCGGACTAAACTGCCGTTAATTACCCCTCGCCTTTGGGGCGAGGGAACCTCCGATTAACGGGTTAAACTGGTCATGCGAACCCAATGTGCGGTGTGCGTGTGTTCTGTTTTGAAAGGGGGGTTTTGGATATATCGGGAGCCACGCAGAGTTTTTACGGGGGTCCCGCTACCCGGATAGCGGGCTGGGGGTCAAGGGGGCTAGCAGCCCCCTTGCGGGGTTCGGGGCAGCGCCCCAGCCCGAAAATTTTTTGGAGGGGGAGAATGTTGCGGAGTATGTGTATGTGTACATTTGTATACAAATGTATGTATATACATATATATATAAATAAAGGGGAAAAGGCATCCAAAGGATGCGTGGGGCAGCACCTTGGACGCTGTGCGCTTAGGTGCTGTGCGCTCAGGCGCAAGCGCGCCACGTGTCGGCACGTGGGCGCTTTGCGCATGAGCGCTGCGCGCAGGAGCGCAAGCGCGCGCGCCACGTGTCGGCACGTGGGCGCTTGCGCATGAGCGCTGCGCGCAAGCGCGCGCGCCACGTGTCGGCACGTGGGCGCTTTGCGCAAGAGCGCTGCGCGCAGGTGCGCAAGCGCGCGCGCACGCCACGTGTCGGCACGTGGGCGCTTTGCGCAATGCGCGTTGTGCACAGGTGCGCAAGCGCGTGCGCCACGTGTCGGTACGTGGGCGCTTTGCGCAATGCGTGTTGGCGCGCAAGCGCGCGCGCGCCACGTGTCGGCACGCGGGCGCTTTGCGCACTTGCGCAAGCGCGCAGGTGCGCACGCGCGCGCGCCACGTGTCGGCACGCGGGCGCTTTGCGCACTTGCGATGCGCACCGGAGAGGACAAGAGGCTTTTAGCCTGAAAAAAGATTTCTCAAAAGAAAAGTCAGAAAGGAGTCGGGCTCCTGAATGTGTTTTGGGTTTAATGGAAGTGGTTCTTCTTCTTCCTCCTGTTGCTTGCTGGATCTTGAAGATCAAGAGATGTGAAATCTCAAAATCTCTCCTTTTTAAGATCTGATGGCAGATCCAAGTTTCCCTTTGTGGGTTTTGTGGTGAAAAACTATTTTGTTTTGAAAAAGGAAGAGTAAAACTCTTGATTTAATTCAAAAGAAAGAAGAAGGTTTTGGAACCTTGAGGAAGGAGAAAAGATCTCAGATCTAATTTTTGTGGAGAGAATGAAAAGTCTTTTTTTTTATTCATCATGTTGCCTTTTATAGGCTTACATATTTGCATATAGCCCCTTGGGCTTCACAAAAAATGGCATTTTAGCCATCCCATGGCTCATGTGCCATTTCATTTTTTGCACATAAGTCATGGGCTTACAAAATATTGGCTTTATGCCCATTTTGCATACATTCATGTATAAAAAATTACATAAAAATTATTTATTACATGATCTATATTTTAGCATGGAGGAGGCTGGCCGCGGGCTCGACTTGGGCATGGGCCCGCTTGACCTGGGCTTGGGCCCACCTGGCTTGGGGTTGACCTTGACTTTGACTCGGTCAACGGGGGTGTAAATTTTTACCCCAACAGTCACTCCCGGTGAAGGGATCTCGGCTCTTTCCCCATCGAATAAGGTGCAGGATATATCATATATACCGCTGTGTAAAGCAAGAACTATATAAGCTGTCAAAAACTAAACCGTGAGTTTGTAGCATCTGCCAGTTTTGCTAAATAGGTCACTCCCGGTGAAGGGATCTCGGCTCTTTCCTCATCGAATAAGGTGCAGGGTATATCATATATACCGCTATGCAAAGCAAGACTGTAGCTACCCATTTTATAAAGTTTTGATTCTACAATATCTTTTAGGTTTCTTTTCCTTTTATTAATCTCATTAATAAAATCCCATCAGCTTATGCTTCCTAAGCATCACAGAAGAAAAGAAAGCAGTAATATTTATATATCAGCACATATATATAGTATAAGCATTCGTCTTAGGCAGTAATATGATCTCATCACAGAACATTGCAGCAAAAGAACATATATGAAATATTGGATATACTAGGATGTCCGTGTTTTTAATACGAGCCGGTATAAAACACGGATTCCACGGTCGCGATGAATAGCCAAACCCACATCCCTAGACCCCTACGAGAGCGGCAAGTAACACTGCCAATTCTAGGGTTAGGAGACCCGGTCTCGACTCCTCGAGATTGCCTCCCACTGGACCCCAGAACCCGGTTACTTGTGCTCCCTTCCTTGGGTCTACCTAATGCGGAAAAGTAAATAATATACACTGGTGACATCAACCTCATCCCGGAAGTGCCCCAATAAAAGAATATTACATACAAATGAATTTTACATGAATGAAAATAAAAACCCTCATCTCACATAAAACCCCCGGCTATTCAGAACACGACGATCCAATATAACATATCACAGCAACACATAATATCACATATCATCAACGTAAGTAAGTATGCATACACCGATCGTCGTAGATGTATAGCAACGAAGACCGGCAATACAACTACATACTACAATTACGGTCACAAAAAAGAAATTGTAAAACTACAACATTTGGAATCCACAATCACTTTAGACATCGTAAATCCGAAATATCACATACTTCGCATTTCATGCCTAACTCTATGAATTCCACATATTGTATCATATTCCAGATAAATAGACAGTATTAAACTTTCCGATCGGATAATCAAATACCCAAGATTTCCAAAATAGCTCAACTCTTGAGCGGAGTTCAAATAATCCCAGAATATGTCACAGTACCGATGATCCAGCCGTAGAAGGGTCAAGCCAACGCCTCACATGTGGCACGCCGTACTGCCCCAAACCCTTAGGTTTAGAGGCAGTTCAAGACGGTCACATAATCGAGTTAAGGTTTGTTATCTTCTAGAGGGTCCACCGCGTTACTTGCACATTTTTCCGAAAGATTTAAACCCGATAAAAATTCAACACTTGAAAGTTTTTCGTGCCGGGAAAAAGTGAGTTAATGATATCCGCTCGAACATTTTAACAGTTTCTAAATATCCGGAAAAGATAACAAAATTAAATTTTCCGATCGAATCAATAATTACAAAATAAACCCCAGAATACTCAACACTTGAGACAGATTAAAAATACCCAGAAGCAGCAACAAGCACCTACGGATATTACCCTGAAGACATGTGTCGTAATCCCAAAGATCGGCCGCGGAACCGCCGCGGGAAGCAGGTTCCCGCCGCGATTCCGCGGTGATTTCATGGAATTGTAGGCTCGTATTTCATGATAATTCTTAGAATTCCCTGCTGATTTTTTTGAGTATTTTTAATGCAGAAAAAATCACATTTTTACAAAATTTCCAGAGAGGGGTTCTATTTCGTCGTATCGGGTTCGATCGGAGTTTTAACTTCGTATACACGTCGCCTAATGCTCTAGCTAGGCTCTGATACCACTGTAGGGTTCCTAGACACTCTTGTGAGGGTTCATAAGGCATCAACCATGCCCGAATAAAATTTTAGACGTGCCGAACAACCCAAAGCCGGGATCTTTGCTAGATTATTAGGGTTTAACATGCAAGTAAATATCTTTACTACTAAGTGTGAGGGATTACAACCTTTGTAATCCGCTCCTTCGCTTCATAAGCTCCGATTAGAAGTCCCTTCGCCGCGATCCATGATCTCCCGGACTCAAGAGAGGCTCCACGACTCGAACGATCCATACTAGCTTGTAGTGTTCCGTTTCTCCGATGATCTACGTCGAAGTTGCTATAACTCAAGTTCTCTCACTCTAATGAGGTGAACACCCTAATCTAATGGGCTAGATTAGATGAGGATGATGGAGTAGTATTTATGCTATCTTTTTATATCAATTTCTCACAAGAAATCATCACCAAAGGAAAATCTAGTAAGCTATTTCAAAAACTCAAGAGAGAAGAAGATGATGAATAATAAGATAATCCTTTTGTGATGAATAATGATAAGAGTATATCAATAATAATGCAACCATGGTTAATGATGAGAAGGATAACCCTTGTAGAGAGTTAACTAAGGCTAGGGTTTGGTTGGATTAAGAAATGAGTCATATGAAAATGTCTATCATAATATCTTCTTCATGACAAAAGGAAAGGTTCTAGATGGTGCAAGAAGGAGCTAACCCTAATCAAACCCTAACCTCATTTAATCATCACTAAACATGTTTCATTATTAATCATATCATGTTACTATAATATATATCACATATATATTACATATTTGTAACAAAAGAAAATAATACAATTAATATATATCACATATATATATCAATGTATTATCCGGTGAGAAAATAAAATAATAAAACGAGAAAATATTAGATAATGTAATACAATATATCATATATATTATTATACATTAAATCATCGAATCAACACTTGATCCGACAATCCGGCTATATCGAATATAACCGACTAAAATATCATGTACCGATTCATCGAATCAACACTTGATCCGATGACCCGGTTCATATCTAAATATCGCGAGAATATAATACGGTATCTCATATTGCATTATCCTCGGTCCTGCACATATCACATATGTGCCTCTACTCCGTTTTTCCTGAGCCAAGAAACCTCTGTGTAGGACTCTAAAGAATCGTCAATACGCCGGTAGCAGGTGATGATCATATCAAACACCCACAAGCTGCAAGCGGTCAGCCAAACGTAATAGCCACCCAGGTATTGAGCGATCAGAAGATCAACAAGCTAGCATGTACGTTCTCCTGTGAATCCAATCAGTAACACTCCCGTACAGTCCGGTTTGTTCGTCTGATATGTCGCATATCAAGTCTAGGGGTGGTATACGTCAGACCCCAGTAACCGATAAGTCGTGTCGATATGAGGCTCATAACGGGTCGAGAGTAACACTTACCAGTAAATCTCTATATCAGCCCTGGCCAGGGACTTCCAGTTATAGCCAATCGAACACAGCACAACATCAACTCCCTATACCGGGAGAGACGAATCCCCTCCTATCGCTCATTGCCTCCATGTGATTCGGGACTGCACCCAAAAGCCACCGTTTTGCACGCCCTCTTGGACGTGGTAAGGTGGAAATCAAAGCACAGTGGGAATCACACAAGACTCTATGACGATCTCGGGTCTACAGACTACCCTGTACCAGTGTCACCGGAGAACTGCCATCTGACGTGTGGTATATCACCATATGGGAGTTCTCGGCGAGTCCATCCAGTGTACCCAGTCTCCACTGAGCACCCGTACACCATCTCTGATGTCAAACACCGATGGATATAGGATCATCCATCGCCCATCATATGGATCAAGATGCGTATACGCTAGTTTACTCTGGTGTATCGATGCCCTGTCTCGACACACCCTCGACTAGGAACAGTTATAGGATGTACTCATCGACTACCGTGGCCCCACTAGTATGATCTCATCATAGTCCCAGTAGTCGAGTACAGATCCTAAGGGCTTTATCAACATGTGAGAGAAAAACAGTAAACCAATACAAGTCAACATGTTAAGATAAAGTGAAACCAAATAGTATACTATCATGACAAGCAAGAAAGTCCTCTCTATATATATCCAAGCATCCATCATAATATATATCATATGTACAACAATGGCCTCTAGGGCATATACATAACTAACAAGGAGATGGTCTATGACCTATCTGGTCCATCTGGGCCAGCTTGTCGATCAAGGCTTGGAATGTGGTCGGCTTAAAGAACATCATGAATTGGGAAATAGTTGCATGAGGGTCCAGAGTGCCCACGAACATACCCACTGTCGGCGCTTCCTCGATGCGCTGCTCACATTTTGACCACAGATTCCGCCATCGGATTGCGTATTGAACCCACGTCTCTCCTGGCTTCACCCTTGCATTGATCAATGCCGTTATTGGGGTGCATTCACTAGCACTCGCGAATCGCTGGGTGAATAATAACTCCATTTCTGCGAAAGTCTTTACGGAGTGGTTTGGAAGTTCGGAGTACCTCTCAAATGCCGTCTCCGACAGGCTGTCGACGAATTGGCGGAGCAAAAGCTTATCATCACCCCCGATGTTGCCGCAAAGAGCCCTGAACTGAGCGACATATTGATGGGGATTGCATGTCCTCTTGTACACATGGAATTTGGGGATTGTGTATCCCGGCGGGTACTTTATTTGTTCATACCAGCCTGGATACGGCCGCCCAGTTTTAACGACTTGGCCAGCAACTTCATTTGCTTGGTGAGCTCGTATTTGCTGAGCAATATAGTCATCCAGAGCGGCCTTGGAAATAGTTTCCTCTTTGGCTGCTAAAAGAGCCGGAGGAGGGTTCGATGTCTCCCCTTTGTCGTCTTCGATGATGATCGGGGGGTCTTCAGCTGGAGGATCCGGCTGTAACATCATCCCGACCATGTCTTGGAAGAGAAGTGACATTCGCTTTATATTAGCCGCTTGTTCTGTGGCTTCTTTATCCTTCTTTTCGAGGACTCTGCGAAGGAAGTCAACATCGGTTTCTTGTTCATGATGTTTCTCTGATGACGCCTTCGGCTTTTCTTTTGGTCCGGTGAGTGCGGCCATTGCAGTCAGCATCTCCTGAAGCTTCTGCTGTTGTTGTTCCTGGGCCCTTGTTATTGATCGGGTGAGCGGTCGGTGACCCATGGAAGCACGGCTTTCCTCTTTTCCGGAAGCCATATAGATGGTATGTACCATCATGCCCCCAGACTTGGGGCATTTGGGCTCAGCGTCTTTACGATTTGCCGCAGTCACAGGGGCTTTCTTTGGCCTCCTCCCCTTTTGAGCAATTGAAGCCAAGGGGGCGTCGCAGCGGGCACCCAGACAGCTTTTTGTGGCTTGGCAGGATGGTTCTCTTCTTGTTGAACCTTCACCTTTTTCTGTCGGCGAGGGTAATCTTGATCAATTACTGAGTCCCGAACCTGTCGCCAGACTTTGTAGATTTTGGAGGACAGCCGCTGAGGGGACTGTTCCGGCTTTGCTTCCGCAACATTCTCCACTGATGGAGGAGATCTTTTTAGTACGGCGATAGGAGAGTTCCTGTGCACATTTTTCAGCAATTCAAAGTTGTTCCCAGTTGGAACAGTAGTGTTGACTTCCACCGTTGGGGCTGGCGGAGTTACCCCAGAGGGGGAATTGCTCCCAGCTTTCCTTACTCGGCGCCAATGGCGACGTCGAGCGTTTTGAGCCGTTGGGATTGTTTCAGCTTTAAGGGCGACTTCGTTATGCCCCCTGTTCTGGTGAGGCGCTGCTGGTACCGGCCTCTTTAAGACCGAGGTCTGTCGAGTAGCCGTGTCTAACCTGTCGAAGACAGACTTTTGAGCAGGAACGGGAGCCGGAGTGGGAGCAAGGACAGTCAGTCTTGTGAAGACTGACCCTTTGGCAGGAGAATCCGCCTTGACGACTTCGGGCGCAGGGATGGCTATCCTCTTCGGAATAACCTGTTTTGGAATTGCAGGCTTCATCATGGGCCCACATGAACTTTGGCCCAATCTGACGAAGACTGAGGCGCTGGAGCTGGACGACCCGTTGAAGGGGACCGCTGTAGTAGTAAGTCGATCGAAGACCGACTTCTTGGGAGCTTCTTGAGTTGGTATAGGAGAGCCGAAGCTCATCGGTGGGAGCATGGTCCCGAAAAACAATCCAGTGGTGGCCTGAATCACCTGGTCCACCGGCATTGTGAACAGAGAAGCCTCTTGGGGCCCGTAAGCTATGACTCCAGATGAGGCGGAGCGTGAATTGCAGTTGCAGTTGGAACACTTCGCGCAAGTAGACGCTATTGATCCTTCGCTTTCTGCACCAAGCAAGACGCCAAATCTTAGTATCTCGAACCCAAGGGCAACCATTAGCAAACCGCGATTCGTTCGCGAACACGACACACGAAGTGTAGAGTGGAAAGAGGAAAAGGTCCCACCGGGCGTGCCAGAATCTATTCTCCTCCGAAAGACGGGAAGACAAACGTCTTTCCTGAATTTTGGGGCAGATGCTAATTGGTGCTATCCGTCCATCTCTCCGAAGATTCCAAGTTGATTTATGGAACCATGTATCGAAGGCTTAAACATATGCGGCCGATGTAGCAGACTTCGTCAGATTCCCCCTCGTTGAGGGGTTTTTGATTGTGGGGACGCTCTTCCCTGCAGGCGCAAGCCCCTGCAGTTAATTACGCTACCGCATCGCGGTAACAACTTTCTCCTTCTCTAGATGGTCACTTCATGTCGTGGGTGTTTGTTTTGTTTGTGGTTGCCCGTGGATTGTATACGGAGACTAATTCATGCTGTCGCTCGTAGGGCGTGGACTAGTCCAAATCCGTATCTTTTCTTAGATTTGGGTTTGGGGGTTGGGTTTAAGGATACGTTAGCCTCTTTTGAGACTAAGATCAACTTAAACATTTGTTAAGGATACGTTAGTCTAATTTTAAACTAAGATCAACTTAACGGGATCGTTTAGATCCAACAAAAGAGCAATTGGACTCTAATGTTTAGTTTAAGGACATTGCAGTCGATTAGTTTAAGGACATTACGGTCCATCATTAGTTTAAGGACATCTCGGTCCAGTGTTAGTTTAAAGACATCCCGGTCGAGGTTAAGGACATCATAGTCCGTGAGTTTAAAGACCTCACAGTCAAGGTTAAGGACATCATAGTCCGTGAGTTTAAAGACCTCACAGTCAAGGTTAAGGACATCATAGTCCGTGAAATGCGTGGTTGTCGGGACCCGTCACCTCTCTGAAGACGTTGAAGGATTACAACGACAAATATCAAAGGAGTGAAGAGATGTACCCTTGAACCGAAGTTGATTGGGAGATCTATAGTCCAATTTTGGAACTAAGATCAATTAATTAGATTATGAGCACATTGACTCAGTTAAATCTGAATTGAGGACTAATGGCCAATTTGGGCTAAGTCCAATTAAGTTTGAAATATTGGCCCTTTGTTGGACATTAGACATTTGTCTGGGTTCAGCCTCTAATCATTTAGCAATGCTTAAACAAGAGTTTGAGGGCTTTGGTAACATTTTTTTGTCTTTGACTGAGCATTAAACATTATAGCTCTGAATTTTACGCAATTTTGAGATTCAGTTGAAGGGGAGGCTTTTGCCTCTGGAAAATTGGCCAATTTGGCTAAAAATAGTGTTAAACGCTATAGAATAACAGTGTTAAACACTGGAAATAGAACTCTCAAATTAGTGTTAAACACTGGAAATGAAGTACTCAAATTAGTGTTAAACACTAGAGGACAACAGTGTCAAACACTGGAAATAAAACTTTCAAATTAGTGTTAAACACTAGAGAGAAAGGGGTCACGTGGGGACACGTGAGAGCGCCCAAAGGTGGGGCCAGATTTCCTTTATTTTGTTCTGGCAACAAGTGTTAAACACTTTTAATTTTCATAGCCATCACGTGTGGGCACGTGATGGGTACTCATGCCCTGATTTATTAGAATATTTATTAGGGGTCATGTGGGGACACGTGAGAGCGCCCAAAGTGTAGGGTTCCTAGGCACTCTCAAGGGGTCTCACAAGGCATCAACCATGCCAATTTCAAATTTTACGGTGCCGAGAAACCCTAGACTAGACCGTTAACTAGAATTTTAGGCGAAACAAGCAACTAGTTAACAACTTAACTAAGTGAACGGAAAATACAACCTTTGTAGATCCGGTCCTCCACCTCCATAGCTCCGTGATGAAGTCCCCTTGCTGTCCAAATCCAATCCCGGGCTCTAGCGTCGGCTTCATCGGAGAAATGGGCGGGCTAGGTCATCGACAACGATGCCGAAGATGATCTACGTCGAGGCATCACAAGATCAAGCTCCCACTTCACCAAGTCATGAAACTTGTGAAGAAAACACCCTATACTACTTGGCAAGAGGTAGAGGATGAAGAAATAGGAGGTGGGTTCACTTTAGAATTGGATTTCTTACTCTTTTCATCAAATCACCATTGATGAAAGCTAGGTTTTCTTCTTTAAGAAGAACAAGAAGAAGATGATAGAATATTATGATAAGTTAATTAAAATACAAAAGAAAATGAATACTTATCATAATATGAACCATAGTTAGGTGTAGAGAATTGACTAAGGTTAGATGAATAGTTAGGGTTAAGCATGAAGACAAAATGGTCACTTTGGTCAAAGCTTCATGAAGCTTCAACAAGCTTCAAGAATGAAAGCAACCATTTTGTTTTCTTATCCCATTTCTTTTTAATCCAAATTAAAAAGATAAATGAATGAATAAATAAAAACCCTAACCATTTACTTAACCAAGGTTTAATTCTTTACACAAACCCTAGCATTCATGTATCATCAAACATGATACAATCAAGTGCATAAAAGTATATCACATATACAACTTGTGCAATTCAAGTGAGAAAATCCATTTAAAGTGAACCAATACTAGTTAATGCAAAGTAATATATCAAATATATAATTATGCATTAAATCATTAAATCAACACTTGATTTAACGATCCGGTCATATCGCATACAACCGACTAATATCCAATGTATCGGCTTATCGAATCAATCCTTGATTCGATAACTAGGTTATATCGCATACAACCAATCGATACATTCATCGCGAGAATAGAATACGGTATCACATACACGCATTATTCTCGGACCCACACATATCTCATATGCGCTCCTATTTCGTTTCGCTTGAGCCAGGAAACCTCTGTGTAGGACTCTAAAGACTCGTCAATACGCCGGCAGCAGATGATGATCATATCAAGCATCCACAAGCCGCAAGCGGTCTGCTAAACGTAACGGCCACCCGGGTATTGAGCGATCAGAAGATCGACGAGCAAGCCCGCTCATACTCCTGTGAATCCAACCAGTAACACTTACCATACAGTCCGGTCTCGTCGTCTGATATGTCGCATATCTCGCCTAGAGGTGGTAAACGTCAGACCCCAATAGCTCGATAAGTCGTGTCGATATGAGGTCTATAACAATTCGAGAAACTACAGGTAACACTTACCAGTAAATCTCAGCAACCCTGGCCAGGGATTTCCGGTTATAGCCAATCGAACACAGCGCAACATCAACTCCCTATACCGGGAGAGACGAATCCCCTCCTATCGCTCATTGCCTCCATGTGACTCGGGACTGTACCCAAAAACCACCGTTTTGCACGCCCTCTTGGACGTGGTAAGGTGGAAATCAAAGCACAGTGGGAATCACACAAGACTCTATGACGATCTTGGGTCTACAGACTAACCTGTACTCGTGTCACCAGAGAACTGCCATCTGACGTAAGGTATAATACCATCTGGGAGTTCTCGGCGAGTCCGTCCACTGTACCCAGTCTCTACTGATCACCCGTATATCATCTCTGATGTCAAACACCAATGGATATGGGATCATCCATCGCCCATCTGTATGGGTCGAGAAGGTATACGCTAGTCTACTCTGGTATATCGATGCCCCGTCTCGATACACCCACGACTAGGGACCTTGAAGGATGTACTTATGGACTACCATGTCCCCACTAGTATGATCCGCATCATAGTCCAGGTAGTCAAGTACACATCCTAAGGGCTTTACCAACATGTAACAGAGAGACAATCAATGTACACGCTAAGGTAAAGAGTAACCAGATAGCATACTATCATGTCGAGCAAGAAAGTCCTCCCTATATATGTCCCAGCATTCACTACAATATACATCCAATGTACAGTAATGGCCTCTAGGGCATACATATAACTAACAATCTCCTACTTGCACTAGGGCCATCTGTAGCAGTGGTTGTAATATCTCATACTCAACCATCCCATAAAAGTCTTTCTCTGGAAAAAGGCCTTCGTGAGTGGATCCACCGTGTTGTCCTCTGAGTCTGCTCTCCTAACCTCGATCACCTTGGAGATCAGCCATCTCCATGATCAGGTGATACTGCCTTAGAATATGTCTGGATCACTGATGGGACGGGTGTTTCTTGGCATAAGCCACAACTCCTTTGTCACACAATGGGAGGAACTAAGTTCATCTCATGAACTAATATACACCCATACTTCCTCTTTAGTAGCATCTTAAGTAGCGATATATCCAGCCTTTATCATCTAGTATGCCACAGTATCTTGCTTGGAACTCTTCCAACATACCGTCCCTTTACTGAGGGTAAAGACAATGCCTGTGACTGACATCCAGTGATTCTCCTCAGGATCAATTGATACCATCTCACTACAGCCAGTGAGTATTCTAACACCCAAATAACATCTATCTCATAGATGAAAACTCAGGATTTAGGAGGTATCATTTTGATCCTTTATGGAGAATCCTTGTGATAAGCGGAGATTGACCGAGCGTAGCATAGGAAACTCCTTTCTTATCAAGAGTATGTCATCCATGTACTCTACGAGGATCGTCACCATACTCCCTACTATCCTTTTTGTATATACAAGGTTCATCTACTATTTTGATGAAGTCAAACTCTTTGACTACTACATCAAAACAGACGTTCCAACTCCGCGATGCCTGCTTTATCACATAAAACATCTTGCACGCGTTTCCGCTGCTCCCACTGTTTACGAAGCCCTCTGGCTGTGTTCTTATAGACGTTCTCTTCTAAATCATGATTTATAAAAGCAGTCATGGCACCCAACCGCCAGATATCGTAGTCATGGTATGTAGCCGTGGCAAGTAGGATCTGGATGGACTTAAGCATAGCTACTTGAAAAAGGTTTCACCATTATCCACGCCTGGTTGATGACGAAAACTTTAACAAGTCTAGCTTTGAAAGTCTTAACTTTTCCATCTACACCAAGTAATCTTCTCAAGATTTACTTGCTCCTGATGGGGATTTAACCCTTCAGATCAAGCAACTAAAGTCCATACTTTGTTGGTGTATAAGGATTCCATCTCAGATCGCTAAGCATCCAGCCATTCTCACAGAGTCCCACTCCTGATGGCCAGCTCGAAACTAGTTGGGTCATCATCTCATGATGCAATCCTTGCTCCCACTGTCATAGAGAAACCGAAGTATCTCTCAGGTGGGTGAGGAACCCTACTAGATCGGCGGAGAGGCTGAGGTTCGTTGGAATCTACTGAATCATTTGGTTCTATCAAATCATCTGCTGTAGTTTGTATAGTTGGAACATTTCCAGTTCTACATAACAGACCTTGCCTCGATCTTGTCCGGATTTTGCTTTTAGACATAGGCCGGACAACCCCAAATCTTAACTATCTTAAGAGATGGGTTCTTCCCTTTCCATATCATATATGAAGCGGTAGGCAACTGATTTGATTGGAACCATGTTCAATAGGTATGCAGCTTCTCAAGTGCATAACTCCCAAAAGGAAAAAGGTACCTCAGTAGTACTCATCATAGAGCACACCATATCAAATATGGTGTATCTTCTCCGCCCCGATATACCATCGTGCTATGGTGTATACGGAGGAGTAATTCTGAGAGAGAATCTCATTCTCCTTTAGAAAAGTCCAAGAATTCCGTGCTCAAGTATTCTCCTCCTTGATCTCATCAAAGGACATAATACTTATACCCGTATTTTGGTTCTCTACTTCTAACTTATATTCTATGAATATCTCAAAAGGTTCGGACTTGTGTTTCAACAGGAACATATGTCTGAATCTTGAGAGATTATCAGATTTGATTGGAACCATGTTCAATAGGTATGCAGCTTCTCAAGTGCATAACTCCCAAAAGGAAAAAGGTACCTCAGTAGTACTCATCATAGAGCACACCATATCAAATATGGTGTATCTGCTCCGCCCCGATATACCATCGTGCTATGGTGTATACGGAGGAGTAATTCTGAGAGAGAATCTCATTCTCCTTTAGAAAAGTCCAAGAATTCCGTGCTCAAGTATTCTCCTCCTTGATCTCATCAAAGGACATAATACTTATACCCGTATTTTGGTTCTCTACTTCTAACTTATATTCTATGAATATCTCAAAAGGTTCGGACTTGTATTTCAACAGGAACATATGTCTGAATCTTGAGAGATTATCAGAGAATGTAATGAAGTACAAAGAACATTTCTTGGCATGTGTAGACAGGGGACCTACATACATCAATATGTATCATCCCAAGAGTTCACTAACTCTTTCTCTGTTTCCAGTAAACAGAGTTATGGTCATCGTATCTCTGTGACATGACTGGCAGGTTTCACAAGATGTAAATTCAAACTGATTTAAATATGCATCTATATTTAACTCAAGCTAGTCGGGTCACATTGATATGACCTAGTCTACAATACCTCAAGAAGGATCCGTTCATTTCTGAACTCTTCCTCTTGTGTGTGTTCTGTATACTAAGAACTGTAGTTTGATTTAGAACATCAATGCTTTTAGATAACGTGCCTGAACCGATCAACTTTTGATATAGGAAATGTTCAAAACATTATCCAACAATACAAAATTTTATCATTTCTTTACTAATAAAGAGACTGATATGATTTTGTATATCAGGTTCGGTATCTAATAACATTCGTTCAGAATCAATGTATTTGATAATACAGGGTGACAGTGACCAACAGACTTGGCTGCAGCACTTGCCCCGTTTTCTGTCTCATGAAACTTATCACCCGTTCTCAGTTTTTCTACCTTTTTGTAGCCCTATGTAACAGATTACATATCTGGGATCCTGATCCGGTATCATATACCCAGGATGCGGAGGATACTGAGAAACAGTTCTTTGTAATGAACACACCCGAAGGAGATGCATCATATGCACTTTCTTCGTTTGGGCGGCATAGGAATTCTGGTATTCCCCTATTTCCTGCTCTGTCTTATAACTATTATAAGTTGGAGCGGGACCAACGTTCCCCAGCTCAGTATAACAAGCGGGTTCGGTCAATAATCCGTATTATTATCTTGATTAAGGCGTGAAATGGTCGCTACCAGGAGAGAGAGAGAAGAAAACACTCAGCGTGCGCTCTTGCAAGAATAGATTGGTTTTTATTTTATCTAATCAGGATGGCTCCCACTGCTTTTTATCAAATCTTCCTTCAAACCCTAAAAGGAAAGACCAGCCGGGATTAATTACACGCTACAAGTTCGCCAATCTTTCAGTCAGGCCAGTGTCGGTACTTTGAGGGAGGTCCCCCATGCTTTCACACGAACCTAATTACAGTAAACCTCGTTTTCCCAGAGGCGTAACCCCGTTGACACCTTTCTAGACACCTACTTGATCGGCTAATTGTAATGTGTAAAACTCTCCCAGGAGTAACAATTACTCGCAGCGGGTATCGGGATCCAACTATCTCATAGAAGGTATGCAATCTCATTGCAAATTTCAACACTTGAAATTCCCGATAATATTTTGCCCCTAGCACCCTATGACCTTAACGGAGGTCAACAAACCATAGGCTACTAGTCAAGTTCAACCCGTCATTTCTTGATTGAATCAAACCCACCCGCACGACCCTTGACGGAGGTCAACAAGGTCGCACGACTACCCTAATACAATCTGCATCATATGCATAAGCAGATAAATACTAGTTAGCTACCGCACACTACGTCTTGACGGAGGTCAACAAACGTAGCACGAATACTAAGTAGGACTTATCTGAAATGACGGAGGGCTACGACAGGTTTTTCTGAAAACCTATTGCGTAATAAACTTGATATCGTTGTAGAATCAAATGATTTTAAAATGGAGTATTTTTGAGGCTTTTCTAGTTTTGCTAAAGGAGTCACTCCCGGTGAAGGGATCGTCGGTCCTTTTCTCGTCGAATGAGGTGCGGGATATATCATATATATCACTGTGAAAAGCAAAAACTCTTAAAAGAAATCAAAAGACAAACTGAGTGTGTAGCATCTGCCAGTTATTGCTAAAGGAGTCACTCCCGGTGAAGGGATCTCGGTCCTTTCCTTATCGAATAAGGTGCAGGATATATCACATATACCGCTGTGCAAAGCAAGAACTGTAGCTACCTGTTTTATTTTTGAAATTCGATTCTACAACATCTTAGGTTTCTTTTATTTCATTAATCACATTAATGAAGTCCCATCATTTAAGTACCTAATCATCACAGATAAATACGACGTACACTTATGCCATCCGCATTCGCCTCGATGTCCCCTCGTGCACCGTTAGGTTAGGTAACTAACGGCAGAGCAGGGCAGCGCTAGCGCGGGTGTAAAACATAAGTAACGTCTATATAATATATCATATATACTATATACAGTATCCATCACAGAACATCACATGATCACATCACAGATATCGCAGCAGAAGAATCATATGAAATATTGGATATACTAGGACGTCCGTGTTTTCAATACGAGCCAGTATAAAACACGGATTCCACGGTCGCGATGAATAGCCAAACCCACACCCCTAGACCCCTACGAGCGCGGCAAGTAACCCTACCAATTCTAGAGTTAGGAGACCCGGACTCGACTCCTCGAGTTGGTCTCCCACTGGACTCCAGAACCCGGTTACTTGTGCCCTCCTCCTTGGGTCTATCCTAGTGCGGAAAAGTAAATAATATACATACGGTGACAATCTTCCGCAACCTGGAAGTGCCCCAATAAAAGAATATTACATACAAGTTTTTACATGAATGAAAATGAAAAACATTCATCTCACATAAAAAGCCCCGGCTATTCGAACACGACGATCCAATATAACATATCCAGCAACACATAACATCACATGTCATCAACGTAAGTAAACATGCCCATCCCAATTGTCGTTGACATATAGCAACGAAACCGGTGATATCACATATTACACTTACGGTCACAGAAAAGAAAGTGTAAAACTACAACAGTTGGAATCCGCATCTTCCATAGACATCGCATGCCTAATCAAATGAATTACTTAGACATCACATGCCTAACAATTATAAACCCCGCATTTTAGTCTCATTATCGAAAACACTTTTCAATATCAAGTCGGGGAATTCAACAAGATTCCCGACATCCTGATCGAATGCTCGTCGCAAACTTTAGTAGGCGGCTGCACCCCCGACGCCGTCGACGAACTGCACCAAGGCGGAACACCGCTGCTTCGAGCACCCGAACGGATGTTTTCGGCGACGAGGTTCTCCTACAGTCACTTGGTCGGGGCTATGGGGTGAGGCTTTCTATTAAGTTTACCCGACGAGTATCCGCGTACGCTACGTGATTGCTACGGAGTTTTGATCACATCAAAATTCCGTGGCAACCGATCAAGTGAGACTAAACTGCTGTGTTTATAACATTCATTCAGTTATCTCATAACTACTTGTGAATTCCAATTATTGTATCACATTCCGGATAAATAGAAAATGTTAAACTCTCCGATCGAACATTCGAACACCCAAGTTTTCCCGAAACAGCTCAACACATGAAATAAGTTTAAAAACATTCACTTCGTGCCTCAGTACCAACGGTCCAGCCGTAGAAAGGTCAAGCCAACGCCTCATATGTGGCACGCCGTACTGTCCCAAACCCTAAGGTTCAAAGGGCAGTTCAAGACGGTCACATAATCGAGTTAAGGTTTGTTGTCTTCTAGAGGGTCCATCGCGTTACTTGCACTACTTAGAACGTCATTAAACTATGGAAAAATCCAACAATTGGAAATTTCCCGGCAGGGGAAAAAGTGGGTATTTATATCCGGTCGAACCTTTTTAACATATTCTAAAATTATCCGGAAAAGCACACAGACAAAATTAGACAATCCGATCGAAATACCGAGTCTCTAATACAACCCAGAAAACTCAACTCTTGAGTAAATATTAAAAATTACCATAAAACTCGGCATTTAAATAAAGAAGTTACTGTGCAAAAATGGTTGACTGAAGAGACTAAATGGGCGCGGAACCGCCGCAATAGGCGGCTAATGCCGCGGTTCCGCCGTGCTTTAGACGAATCATTAGGTAAATTTTGCAACGTAATTCTTAGAATTTCCTGCTGAATTTTTTAAGCATTTTTAATCTGGAAAAAACCCAGTTTTTTAAAAAAGTCCAGAGAGCAAATTTGTGTTAGGGTTTCGGTTCGATCGGACTTCTAACTCCGTCTACGCATCGCCTAAGGCTCTAGCTAGACTCTGATACCACTGTAGGGTTCCTAGGCACTCTCAAGGGGTCTCACAAGGCATCAACCATGCCAATTTCAAATTTTACGGTGCCGAGAAACCCTAGACTAGATCGTTAACTAGAATTTTAGGCGAAACAAGCAACTAGTTAACAACTTAACTAAGTGAACGGAAAATACAACCTTTGTAGATCCGGTCCTCCACCTCCATAGCTCCGTGATGAAGTCCCCTTGCTGTCCAAATCCAATCCCGGGCTCTAGCGTCGGCTTCATCGGAGAAATGGGCGGGCTAGGTCATCGACAACGATGCCGAAGATGATCTACGTCGAGGCATCACAAGATCAAGCTCCCACTTCACCAAGTCATGAAACTTGTGAAGAAAACACCCTATACTACTTGGCAAGAGGTAGAGGATGAAGAAATAGGAGGTGGGTTCACTTTAGAATTGGATTTCTCACTCTTTTCATCAAATCACCATTGATGAAAGCTAGGTTTTCTTCTTTAAGAAGAACAAGAAGAAGATGATAGAATATTATGATAAGTTAATTAAAATACAAAAGAAAATGAATACTTATCATAATATGAACCATAGTTAGGTGTAGAGAATTGACTAAGGTTAGATGAATGGTTAGGGTTAAGCATGAAGACAAAATGGTCACTTTTGTCAAAGCTTCATGAAGCTTCAACAAGCTTCAAGAATGAAAGCAACCATTTTGTTTTCTTATCCCATTTCTTTTTAATCCAAATTAAAAAGATAAATGAATGAATAAATAAAAACCCTAACCGTTTACTTAACCAAGGTTTAATTCTTTACACAAACCCTAGCATTCATGTATCATCAAACATGATACAATCAAGTGCACAAAAGTATATCACATATACAACTTGTGCAATTCAAGTGAGAAAATCCATTTAAAGTGAACCAATACTAGTTAATGCAAAGTAATATATCAAATATATAATTATGCATTAAATCATTAAATCAACACTTGATTTAACGATCCGGTCATATCGCATACAACCGACTAATATCCAATGTATCGGCTTATCGAATCAATCCTTAATTCGATAACTAGGTTATATCGCATACAACCAATCGATACATTCATCGCGAGAATAGAATACGGTATCACATACACGCATTATTCTCGGTCCCGCACATATCTCATATGCGCTCCTATTTCGTTTCGCTTGAGCCAGGAAAGCTCAGTGTAGGACTCTAAAGACTCGTCAATACGCCGGCAGCAGATGATGATCATATCAAGCATCCACAAGCCGCAAGCGGTCTGCTAAACGTAACGGCCACCCGGGTATTGAGCGATCAGAAGATCGACGAGCAAGCCCGCTCATACTCCTGTAAATCCAACCAGTAACACTTACCGTACAGTCCGGTCTCGTCGTCTGATATGTCGCATATCTCGCCTAGGGGTGGTAAACGTCAGACCCCAATAGCTCGATAAGTCGTGTCGATATGAGGTCTATAACAATTCGAGAAACTACAGGTAACTCTTACCAGTAAATCTCAGCAACTCTGGCCAGGGATTTCCGGTTATAGCCAATCGAACACAGCGCAACATCAACTCCCTATACCGGGAGAGACGAATCCCCTCCTATCGCTCATTGCCTCCATGTGACTCGGGACTGTACCCAAAAACCACCGTTTTGCACGCCCTCTTAGACGTGGTAAGGTGGAAATCAAAGCACAGTTGGAATCACACAAGACTCTATGACGATCTCGGGTCTACAGACTAACCTGTACTCGTGTCACCAGAGAACTGCCATCTGACGTAAGGTATAATACCATCTGGGAGTTCTCGGCGAGTCCGTCCAGTGTACCCAGTCTCTACTGAGCACCTGTATATCATCTCTGATGTCAAACACCAATGGATATAGGATCATCCATCGCCCATCTGTATGGGTCGAGAAGGTATACGCTAGTCTACTCTGGTATATCGATGCCCCGTCTCGATACACCCACGACTAGGGACCTTGAAGGATGTACTTATGGACTACCATGTCCCCACTAGTATGATCCGCATCATAGTCCAGGTAGTCAAGTACACATCTTAAGGGCTTTACCAACATGTAACAGAGAGACAATCAATGTACACGCTAAGGTAAAGAGTAACCAGATAGCATACTATCATGTCGAGCAAGAAAGTCCTCCCTATATATGTCCCAGCATCCACTACAATATACATCCAATGTACAGTAATGGCCTCTAGGGCATACATATAACTAACACAAAGGTAGGGCCAGATTTCCTTTACTTTGTTCTACAAACAAGTGTTAAACACTTTTAATTTTCATAGCCATCACGTGTGGGCACGTGATGGGTATTCATGCCCTGATTTATTAGAACATTTATTAGGGGTCACGTGGGGACATGTGAGAGCACCCAAAGATGGGGCCAGATTTCCTTTACTTTGTTCTACAAACAAGTGTTAAACACTTTTAATTTTCATAGCCATCACGTGTGGGCACGTGATGGGTACTCATGCCCTGATTTATTAGAACATTTATTAGGGGTCACGTGGGGACATGTGAGAGCGCCCAAAGGTGGGGCCAGATTTCCTTTACTTTGTTCTACAAACAAGTGTTAAACACTTTTAATTTTCATAGCCATCACGTGTGGGCACGTGATGGGTACTCATGCCCAGATTTATTAGAACATTTATTAGGGGTCACGTGGGGACACGTGAAAGCGCCCAAAGGTGGCGTTGCCTTTGCTTTTATCTCTATGTTTTGGAGGCCACGTAGGAGCACGTGAGGCATTGCCTCAAAGATTTTTTCTTCTTATTTTTGGGGGATCTGTTTAGGGGTCACGTGGGGACACGTGACCTAGTTTTATTCTTTCTTTTCTGATCACTGCGGATTGGGGTCACGTGTCATCATGTGACCAATGTTCTTTACGTGCATGGAGATTTTTCAAGTCTCTTTATTTTAAGAATTAAATTCTCTGTAGGGTTAAACCCTAATTATGTTTTGAGGAATTAAATTCCTATGTATATGGAAGAGTTAAATTCTTATGTAGGGTAAAACCCTAATTCTGTCTTGAAGGAATTAAATTCCCATGATTTTGGGAGAATTGAATTCTCATGCAGGGTTGAACCCTAATTTTATTTGGAGGAATTAAATTCCTATAAAATGAGAGAATTAAATTCTCATATAGGGTTAAACCCTAGTTTTGTCTTGGAGGAATTAAATTCCTATAAATTTGGGAGAATTGAATTCTTATATAGGGTTAAACCCTTTTTCTGTTTTTTGGGGGGAGAATTAAATTCTCTAAACTCAATTCCCCTTCTAAGTCTTGGATCTGCATGGCAGAATCTCCCCGATGAGAATTAAATTCTGAACCTGTGGGGAGATTTGCTTATGCAAATCTTTAACCAGAGGAAGAACTAAGTTCTTTTGGAGAAGAGTTAAACTCTTAGATTGAGAATTAAATTCTCTTTTTTATGAAGCTTTGATCCCTTTCCCCTTTTCTCACCTAGGGTTTCTTTTTCTTGAGAATTAAATTCTCCTCTCTTTTCTCTCTGCTTTTGCCTTTTAGAAAATTTCAAGATCCCAAAATTCTCTCTCTTCTTTTTTCTCCTCTCCTTGGCTCCTATTTATAGGAGAAGGAAAAGAATCAATTTGTTTAGTGAATCTTTCATTGAAAGATTTTGTTTGTTTTTTGTAACTAACATGATCTCAGTGAATTTTATTCACCATTGGATTTTTAATCCAAAAGATATTTTGTTTGTTATTCTTGGTGAATTTTTAGGGAAATCTTTCCTTGTATAAAATCTTTCCATAAATTGGTGATTTTTAATCACCATTGGATTTTTAATCCAACGGTGCTCCACTTTACAGAGCATAGTTCTCTTTTGTTTGGAAAGATTTAAATAGATACTTTCCCATTTAGGGTCTTTGATTTTCCTTAATTAGAATTTAATTCTATCAACTTATAAGGCTTTCAAAGCCTATCACGTGTTGGCACGTGACCCCTCCTCCTTCAGAACTTTAATTCTGTCTTTAAACTGGGCTAAAGACCATCACGTGTCAGCACGTGACCCTTGGTCACGTGTGAACACGTGACCCCCCCATTGGAGTCTTTCCTTAGCCATTTGTTTACACTTTTGCTTGATTAGAATTTAATTCTGTAAAGAGATCACGTGTGAACACGTGACCCTTGGTCACGTGTGAACACGTGACCCTTGGTCACGTGTGAACACGTGATACCTTATTGAGGTAATTCCTGATTTTTAATCAGGGAACAAGGACGGTCCTCTTCCCGCTGAACTTTCACCTTTTTCTGTCGGCGGGGATAATCTTGATCAATTACCGAGTTTTGGACTTGACGCCAGACCTTGTAGATTTTAGAGGACAGCCGTTGAGGGGGCTGTTCCGGCTTCACCCTTGTAGCGCTCTCCATTGGTGGAGGAGATCTTTTTAGCACAGCCGTCGAAGAGTTCTTGCGTACCCTCCTAAATGGTTCAAAACTGTTCCCAGTTGGAACAACAGCATCAATTTCCACTGTTGGAGCCGGCGGAGTAAGTACAGAAGGAGAACTGCCCCCAGCCTTCCTTACTCGGCGCCAGTGGCGACGTCGAGCGTGTCGAGCCGACGGTACTGGCTCAGCTATGGGGGTGGCTTCATCATGCCCCCTGTCTTGGTCAGAAATTGTCGTTGTCAGCTTATTGAAGACTGATGTCCGCTGAGTGGGGAAGGCCAACCTATCGAAGGCAGACTTCCGAGTAGGGGAAGCAGCCTTGACGATTTCGCTTGGAACGGGAGCTGAAACAGTCGGTCTTGTGAATACCGACCCTTTGGCAGGAGAAGCCGCTTTGAAGACTTCGGGAGCAGGAATGGCTACCCTTTCCGGGATAACTCCTTCTGGTATTGCGGGCTTCTTCACGGGCCTGTTGTAGCTTTGGCCCAGTCTGCTGAAAACTGAGACGCTTGGTTTGGACGACCCGTTGAGAGGGGCCTCAGTAGTGGTGAGTCGATCAAAGACCGACTTCTTTGGGGCTTCTTGCGACAGCAACGGGGCATTGAATCTCATAGGTGGGATCATGGTCCCAAAGAACAGCCCAGTGGTGACATGAGTTACTTGCTCCACTGGCATCTTGAAAAAGGAGGCCGCTTGGGGCCCGTAAGTCACTCCTCCGGGCAGGACGGAGTGAGAGTTGCAGTTGCAGTTAGTGCAGTTTGAAGCCATTTAACTTCTATTTTTCTGCACGGAGCAAGACACCAAATCTTAATACCTCGAATCCACAGGCAACCATAGCAAACCGCGATTCGTTCGCGAACACGACACACGAAGTGTGGAGTGGAAAGAGGAAAAGGTCCCACCAGGCGTGCCAGAATCTGTTCTCCGCCGAAAGACGCGACTGGTACGTTGGGACGTCGAGGCCTGAATTCCGAGGGCAGATGCTAATTGGTGCTATCCGTCCACATCTCCGAAGATGCCAAGTTGATTTATAGCACCATCTATCGAAAGTTCAAACGGATGCGGCCGATGTAGCAGACTTCGTCAGATTCCCCCTCGTTGAGGGGTTTTTGATTGTCGAGACGCTCTTCCCTGCAGGCGCAAGCCCCCGCAGTTAATTATGTTACCGCATCACGGTAATCACTTTCTCCTTCTCCAGATGGTCACTTCGTGTCGTATGTGTTTGTTTTGTTTTTGGTTGCCCATGGATTGTATACGGGGACTAATTTATGTTGTCGCCCGTAGGGCGTGAATTGGTCCAAATCCGTATCTTCTTAGATTTGGGTTTGGGTGTTGGGTTTAAGGATACGTTAGTCTCATTTGAGACTAAGATCAACTTAAACGTTTGTTAAAGATATGTTAGTCTAATTTTAAACTAAGATCAACTTAACGGGATCGTTTAAATCCAACAAGAAAGCATTGGACTCAATTGTTTAGTTTAGGGACATTGCGGTCGATTACCAGTTTAAGGACATGGTGGTCCAATACCAGTTTAAGGACATAGCGGTCCATTGTTAGTTTCAAGACATCTCGGTCAAGGTTAAGGACATCATAGTCCAAGAGTTTAAAGACCTCACAGTTAAGGTTAAGGACGTCATAGTCTATGGGCTTAAGGACCCCACAGTCCAGTTTAAAGACGTCATAATCTATGGAGTGTATGGTTGTCGGGACCCGTCACCTCTCTGAAGACGTTGAAGGATTACAACGACAAATATCAAAGGAGTTCAGAGATGTACCCTTGAACCAAAGTTGATTAGGAGATCTGTAGTCCAATTTGGAACTGTTCCCCTCCGAATGGCGGCGCACAAGACTGCGAGGTCCTGACGCTGAGATTCGGGGCAGATGCTATTTGGTTTTATCCGTCGACCTCTCCGAAGATGCCAAGTTGATTTATGGCACCGTGTATCGGAGGTTTAGACGGATGCGGCCGATGTAGCAGACTTCATCAGATTCCCCCTCGCTTGAGGGGTTTTTGATTGTGGGGACGCTCTTCCCTACAGGCGCAAGCCCCTGCAGTTAATTATGTTACCGCATCGCGGTAACAACTTTCTCCTTCTCCAGAATTTCACTTCGTGTCGTGGGTGTTTGTTTTGTTTGTGGTTGTCCGTGGATTGTATACGGAGACTAATTTATGTCGTCACCCGTAGGACGTGGATTAGTCCAAATCCGTACTTTCTTAGATTTGGGTTTGGGGTTTTGGTTTAAGGATACTTTAGCCATTTTTGAGGCTAAGATCAACTTAAATGTTTGTTAAGGACACGTTAGTCTGATTTGAGACTAAGATCGACGTAACGGGATCATTTAGATCCGATAAAAGAGCATTTGAGGGCTCTAATGTTCCAGTTTAGGGGCATGGTGGTCCATGTTCTGCATGGCCATCGGGACCCGTCGCCTCTCTGACGTCGTTGAAGGATTACAACGATAGGTGTCGGAGGAGTTCAGAGATGTACCCTTGGACCAAAATTGATTGATTTAAAAGAGCAGCCGTGCTCAGTCGATTTAATTTGAGGACTTACGGCCATGATTGGGCTAAGTCCAGTTGAAGATGTTCAACATTTTTATTTGTAGTTGGCCTATTAGACCCTGGCTTAGGCTTTGCCCTTTGTTTGATAATACAGTGCATTTTTGTCTGGCCTATTAGGCCTCCCCCTTTCAATTGGGCTCCGCCCTTTTTAAATGATGTACATCATCTGTTTTGAGCTTGACAAGCCTTTGTTTAGGCTTTATTCCCTTTTGATAGTGCGTAGCACTTTATTTGATCTGATAGACCTTTCTTTATTGGGCTCTGCCCTTGATAATGTATTGCATTAATTAGTCTGACAGAGTGCCACGTGGCTTGTCAGGCGCTTTGCGCTGATTGAGGAGCGCAAGGCGCAAGTCCATGGGGAGGTGACATGTGTCACGCTCAGGAGAGCGCAAGCGCAGCGCGCTGCGCCGGCGCGCTGCGCTATTGCGCTGCTGACACGTGGCGCGCTCTAGTGAGTTGCGCCAATTCATGAGAGCAATGCTCTGTTTTTAGAAGCGCAAAGCGCAGATCATCATGGGGCTGACGCGTGGCGCTCTCTGGTGGCTTGCGCCGACCCGAGAGCGCAACAATGTAGATCTTTGCAAGTGCAAGGCACTGTTTTATTATTTGAAAATCTTTTAGATTCCAGAACCAATGGTTCATAAAAGAAGTGCAAAGCACTATTTGCTTTCTTGATCTAATTTAGATCAAAGAAAACAAGTTTCTCTTATTTTTCTTATTTCAGGGAACCAGAGGTTCATAGAAAGTGCAAAGCACTATTTTTTTTTGTTTTTATTGAAGATCATTGATCTTGTTCTTAGATCAATGATCTATTAGAAGAAATCCTTCTATCTTAAAGGTTTTTACCTTTTTTCTTCTTGAAATTCCTTCAGAGTTTTCTCTGTTTGAAGTTCTTGATTTTTTTTCACAAATGTTGATGCCTTTGAATTGAGGTCTA
Organism: Agapanthus africanus; assembly: GCA_030015575.1. Taxonomy (NCBI): domain Eukaryota; kingdom Viridiplantae; phylum Streptophyta; class Magnoliopsida; order Asparagales; family Amaryllidaceae; genus Agapanthus; species Agapanthus africanus. The sequence goes on from JASDDO010000024.1 coordinate 312,163,971, forward strand.
GGGGCCTTTATATAGTGCCCATAAATTTTATTAAAGAGATCTTTCTCCGAGTGATTTGGGGAATTTTCCCCACCGTTGGATCTTTGATCCAAGGGTTTCTGTTTTACAGAAGTCAATCTTCTTGTTTTAACAAGAACAGAAAAATCTTACTTGAATTTAATTCTGTTTGGCGCAAACGCCCCAGCGCGTGACACGTGTCGCGTAGCGCAACTGCGCTAGCGCATCTGCGCTGACACGTGTCGCGCAGCGCAACTGCGCTAGCGCATCTGCGCTGACACGTGTCGCGCAGCGCAGTGCTTGCGCAACTGAAGCGTTGCTTCCTTTAATTTTGTTTTAAAATAGAGCCTTGCTCTGATTGGGCGCGCTGCCTTGGGCGCTGCGCTCCCTGCGCTGGAGTGTCTGATTTTGACACGTGGCGCTCTGCGCGCAGCGTAGGGGATATGAGGCGTTGCTTCATTTGTTTTAACTTTAATTTTCACTTCAATTTTCAAAGCAGAGCTTTGCTCTGATTGGGGGAAACATAAGCGTTGCTTCGTTTCCCGCCTTGGAATTTGAACAGAGCTTTGCTCTGATTGGGGTAAACAAATGCCCCCCCCATCGTTGCGCTTACGTGGCCTCCAAACGTGAGCGCAGCGGTGGCAGGCTCCCAACCGTTGCGCCATCCCTTGGAAGCTGAAAGGGCATTTGATGCCTATAAATAGGACCTTTGGTCCCTTAGATGATTTTCATCTCTAAAATTTTACTTTCAGAACTCAGAGCCCTGCTCTTTATTTTTAAGAACTTCAAGAGTTAAACTCTTAAAACTTTTAGGTGAAAATTTTAATTTGAATTAAATTAATTTTCTTTGACAGAGCCTTGCTCTCAATAGATCCCTAATCTAAAGGAAGCCCGTTTAGGGTTTCACTTAGCAGAGCTTTGCTCTATAGGTCTAAAGGGATCTAAAGAGAACTAAAGGGGACCCTATTAGGGTTCCATTAATAGAGCTCTGCTCTCTGAAAGATTTTCCTTGGATTTTCTTAATTCATTAATGGAGCTTTGCTCCTTCCAAATCATACAAAAGAACTCTTAGGAGTTTTTCATTGATCTTGGAGTTTAAAGATGACATTTTATTCCTCGGTGTATTATATCGTTTTGCTTAATCAGACTTTCTGATAATTTTGTTGATTTTCTTTCATAGAAACAATGGACGCCCACATGTACGATCTTGACGAGATCATCTCTTACGGGGACATCCGCCGACTCGGCCGTTCTCAAAATCGAGAGTTCACAAACGCGGAGTGTGCTGAAATCATGAGCCGCTTCGACGCGTATAACGGTCCACTGCTTCCCCGACGTTCCTCCCTCCTTAAGCTTATCGTGGGAGCCATCTGGGAAGCGCTTCCACTATTCTGTTCCGGTGTGCCTCTTAGGGCGTTGGATGCCGCCGAGGATAAGGTGTACTCAGTGTACCTGATGAACTTTATCTCGAAGAGACGGCGAGACAGCCTTGTCGATCTCTTGCACGAGTTCTTTCAACAGTCTGCCATACTCGCTGCTTATCGGAGGGTGGAAGACATCATGGGGGACCCTGACGCTTGTGCTCGCGAAAGAAAGCACACCAGGATGGTCCGCGAGGCTTGGAAAGTCATAGATAGGGTCACTTTCGAGTTCCACAATCCATGTCCTGGGTTTGAGGTTATACCTTTGTAAACATTTTAATAATGTTATTATCTATTTCTCTGTGATTGTAAGAACCCCTTTTTATGATATGAATAGAAAATTTCCATTTCAGCTTGTCTTATCCCTTGTTCTGAATCTTTTGAACATGCATGAATGAGTGTGTCTCGAACGCTTGATCAAATGTAAATCGGATGTTCTTCCTGTCACTTCCTTCTTTCTTTTATTGTACGTGTGCTATCTTAATAAACAGGGTTGATAGATAATAGAGTAAGCATCTAGATTTCTCTAAGAGATAGCGATGGCTTAGGCCGCAGGTTCAGATCTGCCGCTTAAGACTTTTCAACTCTATGAGCCGTGAGGGTCTCATAGAGACTTTTCTCCCTACGGATCGAGAGGATCTCGTAGGTGGATTTTCTCCTTAGGAATCGTGAGGATTCCTAAATGTGTTTTCTCTTATAAGTCATAAGGATCATATAAGAGAATTTTTCCCTCTTACGAGTCGAGAGGACCCGTAAGCGGTTGCTTCCCTCCTTGTCGAGTTTCGAGTTTGGAGAGTGAGACCCGTGGATAGTGTGCAAGAGACCGTTTTGGGCCAACTTGTAGGGTCCCAGTGCTTAGGAAACAGGCTCCTTTTATGCCTATTGCCTAAAGCTTTATCTCACGAGTCGAGCCGCATCAAAAATTTCTCGCAAAGACATCAATTTCTTCACAAGTCGAGACGAATCGAGCATTTCTCGCAAGAATATTCTAACGTCACAGTTAACCTCTGCTCTTTTCGACAGAAGTCCATTAGGGTCTGTGGTACTTAGGGTTTTGGCCGTCGTATCGTCGCATAAGCTGATATGTTCCTCGATAGGCAATCGTGCTGTTCGAGTAGCCCTGCGACTGCCGTGTCTCTGATCCCTTCGAGTGCTGGACAAGACGTCTTCAAGCAATCTTCCTAGGCAGTTTGACCGTCAGAAGAGCAAGCGTTAGGAATTTGCCATGCCGCTTTTTACTTAAGGTTAGGCTCATTTTGGCGAGCCCCGATGAGTCATAACCACTCCGCGCTGGTGTAGGATGATCTCCGATAGTCTTTCAGGTTTTATGTGAGTTGCCGTCAAGACCCTGAAGCTGGGAATTTGGCCTTTGCTTCGTTTGCTGGCATCGCGTATGCTGTATCGAGAAGAATGTCGCGGTGGGAACTAGGGATTTTGCCGTAGCTCCGTTTGTTTGATTGTCGCGTCTGAACCCTGCTGGAGGAAGAACGCTGGAGTGACATCTCGTCTGCTGTATCTAGACGAACGTCGTAGTTGTCTCTAGGTTGCTGGTGACCCGTCGAGGTTTGGAACTAGGGATTTTGCCGTGGCTCCATTTGTTTGATGATGTTGCGTCTGCTGTGTCGAGACGAACGTTGGGGTGACATCTCGTCTGCTGTATCGAGACGAACGTCACGGTGGAGTTGGGATTTTGCCGTTACTCCGCTTGTTTGATTATCGCGTCTGAACCCTGCTGGAGGAAGAACGCTGGAGTGACATCTCGTCTGCTGTATCGAGACGAACGTCGTAGTTGTCTTTAGGTTGCTGACGAACCGTCGAGGTTTGGAACTAGGGATTTTGCCGTGGCTCCATTTGTTTGATGATGTTGCGTCTGCTGTGTCGAGACGAACGTTGGGGTGATATCTCGTCTGCTGTATCGAAACGAACGTCATAGTTGTCTCTAGGTTGCTGGTGAACCGCCGAGGTTTGGAACTAGGGATTTTTCCGTGGCTCCATTTGTTTGATGATGTTGCGTCTGCTGTGTCGAGACGAACATTGGGGTGACATCTAGTCTGCTGTATCGAGACGAACGTCGAGGTTGTTTCTAGGTTGCTGGTGAACCGTTGAGGTTTGGAACTAGGGATTTTGCCGTGGCTCCATTTGTTTGATGATGTTGCGTCTGCTGTGTCGAGACGAACGTTGGGGTGACATCTGGTCTGCTATATCGAGACGAACGTCGCAGTGGAGTTGGGATTTTGCCGTTACTCCGCTTGTTTGATTGTCGCGTCTGAACCCTGCTGGAGGAAGAACGCTGGAGTGACATCTCGTCTGCTGTATCGAGACGAACGTCGTAGTTGTCTCTAGGTTGCTGACGAACCGTCGAGATTTGGAACTAGGGATTTTGCCGTGGCTCCATTTGTTTGATGATGTTGCGTCTGCTGTGTCGAGACGAACGTGGAAGTGGTGACCATTCCGCACTGGTGTGAGACGATCTCCAGTTGTCTTTCAGGCTTTATATGAGTCGCCGTTAAGACTTTGAAGCTAGGAATTTGGCCTTCGCTTCGTTTGCTTTGTCACGTCTGAACCCTGCTGGAGGAAGAACGATGGGGTGACATCTCGTCTGCTGTATCGAGACGAACGTCGAGGTGGTGACCACTCTGTGCTGGTGCGAGATGATCTCCGATTGTCTTTCCAGTTTTATATGAGTTACCGTCAAGACGTTGAAGCTAGGAATGTGGCCTTCGCTTCGTTTGCTTTGGTGTGTCCAAATCCTGTTGGAGGAAGGACGCTGGGGTTGACATTGCGTCTACTGTATCGAGACGAACGTCGAAATGAAGCTGGGATTTTGCCGTCGCTTCGCTTTGTTTCGACCGCAAGGTCTTTTGTTGGCGTTGTATCTGCATCTTGATGGACTGCGAAGGAACACCTTTATTGGCATCTCATCTATTCTAACGAGATGAATGCTTAGATGGTCTCTAGGTTGTCTGTGAACCGTCGAGATTTGGCTTCGCTTCTTTATGGAGCCTGTTGGGAAGGTATGGTTCCCTCTTTGTTTGTGCCCCTGAATTGTATACAGGAATCGATGTGATCTAACCTGTAGGGCATAAGTTTCATTCATTTTTTTTATTATTATTATTTTATTTCCGCGATGCTCTATCATTTCAGCTTTTATATCGCGAAGGTCGCGATCGCCCAATCATTTCGGCTATTTTTCGCGGTGCCCAATCATTTCGGTTATTTATTTTATTTTCACTCGCTGCTTTTTATTGCGAGTTGCCCAATCATCTCGGCTATTTTGTATGCATACGTTTTTACTTGCTGCTTTTTATTGCAAGTTGCCCTATCATTTCAGCTATTTCGTATGCATGTGCGGCCTACCGGCTTTCCACCGTAAACCTGAAATTAGACACCGATTTCGGCATCAGCACCGCTGCAACTGGGATATTGCCAGGAGCGAATCATCATTTCCCTCTGTCGATGTCGAACAAAGGTGGCTTAGCGAACAGGGTTAAGGTCCTATCAACTAAGGCTTTTAACTTCATGAGCCGTAAAGGTCTCACAAAGATATTTCTCCCTACAAGTCATGAGGATCATGTAGGTGTATTTTCTCCTTGGGAATCGTGAGGATTCCTAAGTGTATGTTTCTCTGTAAGTCGTAAGGATCCTACAAGAGGGTTTTCTCTTTGTAAGTCGAGAGGGCTTATAAGGGTTGTTCATCATGTGTATATATCCCCAATCACGGATAGGACTTCGTTATGGAAATGTTTATTCACGCCCGTGAATTGTATACAAGAGCCAGCACTGGACCACTTGTAGGGCAATATTGAAGGTTGTGGGGGTTGCTTAAGCACAGGTTTAGGTCTCTGTAACTTAAGACTTTCAAATCTTATGAGCCGTGAGGGTCCCATAAGAGAGTTCTCCTTACGAGTCGTGAGGATCTCGCAAGTGTATTTTCTCCTTAGGAATCGTGGGGATCCCTAAGTGTGTTGATCCCTTGTGAGTCGTAAGGATCTCACGCGGGTGGTTTCTCCTTAAAAGATCAAGAGGATCTTGTAAGTGCCTTTTAACGAGGTTGCGCCCTTTCAGGTTTTCACAAACACTCGCCAGTAGTCCTGCTGTTTTTACTCACGGAGCCCTTTCGGGTTTTCATCCGTGTCCATTTTGCTTATGGACATACCGTTTTTTTTTATTATTCTTTTTATTTTCTCTCTCTTTTTTTTTACGAGGTCGCGCCCTTTCGGGTTTTCACGAACACTCGCCGGTAGCCCTGCTGTTTTTACTCACGGAGCCCTTTCGGGTTTTCATCCGTGCCCTTTTGCTTATGGACATACCGTTTATTTTATATATATATATATTATATTTTTTTTTGTGTCAGCCTAAGGATGCTGCGGTAGTAGTTTAAAGACGTTTCGGTCCGTCATTAGTTTAAGGACGTTTCGGTCCGATGTCGCTGTATTTGAGGCGAATCTCTAGTTTACTGACTTTTCAGTCGATGGGGATTTCTCTATGATTGAGCATGATGCCCCGGGCGTATCCGTCTTTCTCGGAGCGTGCGGTTGTGGCGAGCTCACCTTCCAGTTTTCGGAGATGACGAACTTGCCCTGTTGGTATTGGTCTTCAACCCAGTTCTTGAAGACGTAACAGTTTTCGATCTGATGGCCCAATACTTGGTGGTAAGGGCAATAATTAGGACTGTTGACATCATCCAGTTGTAGTTGGTGTTTCGGCTCCGGTAGAGTGATAAGCCTGTTATGCACTGCCACTTTGAACAGCCTCCTTATTTCATCCTGATGAAATGAGTAAGGACGTCTTAGCCTCTCCTCGAGGGATATGCGTGGACGCATATTGTTTGGACGAACGTCCGGTCTAGGGCCACTCGACTGTTGTCGAGTGTTAGCGACGAAGGTCATTTTCCCTTTTCCTTTATCATTTCTGCTCGATCCTTTGTTTGCGGGGCCAAGATTTTTTTCGAGTAGCGGGCGATTGCACGGCTGAATGTTCTCGCAACTCCTTAATTCTTTCATTTTTGAAATGGATCCCTTGAGGAGAGGGTTGAGGGCAACTTCTTCATCAGAGTCGCTTCCAAAGGTGATAATTTGCGATCCTTTGGAGTCGGCTATGTGACCGTCGGCGGCGGCTCTTTTGTGCTCATCTATCGCATTTTTCCGATGTCTACAAGCTCCACATTTTGTCATGTTGAAGCGTTGCTTTTGAGCAACATATCCTTGCCATCAACACTTAAAGGAGTCGCAGTCTTCGGTAGGATGTATGATCTTCTGATGATATAGGCAGAAGTTAGGATGCATCTCTACTCCACCGAGAGTATTCTCTTCAGAGGGCGGTAGCTTCATTCCTGCTGACAGGGCTTTAGCGAACCTTTTCCTCGTCTTGAATTTGTTTTTATCCGCAGCGGATGGCTTTTGATTTGATGGAAGTGCTTCAACTCTTTGGTCTAGTAGTCGGCGTTTGGCTCCTTCTAGTATGGCCATCTCACGCTCTTGATCGGCTTTAACTTTCAGACGAATCTCATTCAGGAAGGCATCGATCAACTCGTCTGATGGCCGCGGAATTTCTGGTTGAGGGTCCGCCCTCGGTTTCTCAGCGCAAGGAGCCTCTTTATTATCCACCAATGAGTGAGAGATCACATGACAAGTTTCCCCCGGCGTGTCCGTCTTCTTTGGAGTATGCGGCTGTGGTGGGTTTAGCTTCCACTTTTCAGACAGCGCAAATTTGCCTTGTAGGTACTGATCTTCGATCCATCCCTTGAAGACGAAACAATCCTCGATCGGGTGACTTACCGTTTGGTGGTAAGGGCGGTAATCGGGATTATTGAGATCGCCTGGCTGTAACGGGCGTTTTGGATTCGGCAGATTGATGAGTCTGTTGCGTACTGCCAGTTCGAACAGTCTTCTCGTTTTATTCTGAAGAAACGAATAAGGACGTCCTAATCTCTCCTCAAGGGACGGGCGTGAATGCGCGTTATTTTGGCGAACGGCCGGCTTTGAGTTGCTTGGATGTTGTTGAGCATTGGCGATGACGATCACTTTCCCTTTTCCTTTCTCATTTCGAGAGTCTGGTTTTGGAGGAGACGGCCCATGACCCATCTGGTCCATTTGGGCTAATTTGTCGATCAATGCTTGGAAGGTGGTCGGCCTGAAGAATATCATGAATTGTGAGATGGTCGCTTGCGGATCAAGAGTGCCCACGAACATGCCTACCGCGGGTGCCTCTTCTATGTGTTATTCGCATTTTGACCATAGGTTTCGCCATCGTGTTGCGTATTGGACCCACGTTTCGCCTGGCCTTATCCTGGCATTTATCAGTGCTGTTATCGGGGTGCGTCCACTAGCACTCGCGAATCTTTGTGTAAACAGTAGCTCCATCTCCGCAAATATTTTGACAAAGTCGTTAGGTAGCTCCGAATACCATTCAAAGGCTGTTTCTACTAAGCTGCCAACGAATTTGCGAAGCAACAATTTGTCATCGCCTCCAGTATTTCCGCACAAGGCCCTGAATTGAACGACATGTTGATGCGGATTCCCTGTCCCTTTATATACGTGGAATTTAGGGATCGTGTATCCCGGCGGGTAACTGATTTGGTCATACCAGCTTGGATAGGGTCGTCCAGTTCTAACAGTTTGCCCAGCCGCTTCACTCGCCTGATGAGTTCGTATTTGCCGAGTTATATAGTCATCCAGCGCGGCCATAGAAATGGTTTCGTCTTTGGCTGCTGAAAGAGCCGGCGGAGGATTAGATGTCTCCCTTCCATCGTCTTCAACAGTGATTGGAGGGTCATCAGCTGGAGGGTCCGGCTGTAACATCATCCCTACCATATCTTGGAAGAGGAGCGCCATCTGTCTTATGTTAGCCGCTTGCTCTGCGGCTTCTCTGTCCTTCTTTTCGAGGATTCTACGTAAGAAGTCAGCATCAGTTTCTTGTTCGTGACGCTGCTCTGGTGATACTTTCGAACTTTCTTTCGGTTCGGTAAGTGCAACCATCACAGTCATCATTTCCTGAAGCTTCTGTTGCTGCTCCTGAGTTTTTGTCACGGATCGGGTGAGCGGTCGGTGACCCGTCAAAGCACGGCTTTCCTCCTTTCCGGAAGCCATATAAACAGTGTGCACTACTATGTCCCCAGGCTTGGGGCGTTTGTGCTCAGCGCTTTTACGGTTTGCCATGTTCACAGGGGCTCTTTGCGGCTTCCTTTTCTTCTGAGTGATTGACGTTGAGGGAGCCGTTGCAGCGGGCACCCAAGTGGTTGTTGCTTTTGTGGCTTGACGGAGTAATCCTTCTCCTGCCGAACCTTCATCTTTTTCTGTCGTCGAAGGTAGTCTTGATCGATCACCGACTCCTGGATCTGTCGCCAGACTTTGTAAATTTTAGAGGACAACCGTTGAGGGGGCTGCCCTAGCTTTTTCTCTGGAGCATTCTCCACAGGTGAAGGAGTTCGTTTCAACACCGCAGTAGGAGAGTTCCTGCGCACCGTGTTCAGCAATTCAAAGCTGTTCCCGGTTGGAACAGCAGCATCGATCCCCACCATCTGAGCTGGTGGCGTAAATCCAGAGGGGGAGTTGCCCCCAACCTTCCTTACTCGGCGCCAGTGGCGACGTCGGGCGTGTCTTGCGGATGGAGCTGTTTCAGCTATAAGGGTGACTTCGTCGTGCCCCCTGCTCTGGGCAGAGGAAGCAGCTTTGAGGGCCTCACCTGGAGAAGAAGCCGGAATGGCCATCCTTGTAAAAACTGACTTCTTAGAAGGAGGAGCCCTTCCAATGATTTCGTCCGCTTGAGCCGGGATAGCTATCCGCTTTGGGATGGCAGCTTCGGGTATCGCAGGTTTGCAGACGTTCTGGCCCAGTCTGTTGAAAACTGAGGTATTGAAACTGGGCGACCTGTCGAGAGGGGTCGCGGCAGTGGTAAGTCGATCAAAGACCGGCTTCTTTGGAGCTTCTTGCGATGTCATTGGGGCATTGAAGCTCATCAGTGAGAGCATAGTCCCGAAGAACAATCCAGCGGTGGCCTGAGTTACCTGCTCCACTGGCATCTTGAAAAGGAAGGCCGCTTGGGGCCCATAAGTCACCCCTCCAGCGAGGACGGAGCGAGAGTTGCAGTTGAAGGCAGTGCAGTTTGAAGCCATTAATCTTTAGTTCTCTGCACGGAGCAAGACACTAAATCTTAGTACCTTGAATCCACAGGTAACCACAACAAACCGCGATTCGTTCGCGAACACGACACACGAAGTGTGGAGTGGAAAGAGGAAAAGGTCCCACCGGGCGTGCCAGAATCTGTTCCCCTCCGAATGGCGGCGCACAAGACTGCGAGGTCCTGACACTGAGATTCGGGACAGATGCTATTTGGTTTTATCCGTCGACCTCTCCGAAGATGCCAAGTTGATTTATGGCACCGTGTATCGGAGGTTTAGACGGATGCGGCCGATGTAGCAGACTTCGTCAGATTCCCCCTCGCTTGAGGGGTTTTTGATTGTGGTGATGCTCTTCCCTGCAGGCGCAAGCCCCTGCAATTAACTACGCTACCGCATCGCGGTAACAACTTTCTCCTTCTCCAGAATTTCACTTCGTGTCGTGGGTGTTTGTTTTGTTTGTGGTTGCCCGTGGATTGTATACGGAGACTAATTTATGTCGTCACCCATAGAACGTGGATTAGTCCAAATCCGTACTTTCTTAGATTTAGGTTTGGGGTTTTGGTTTAAGGATACTTTAGCCATTTTTGAGGCTAAGATCAACTTAAACGTTTTTTAAGGACACGTTAGTCTGATTTGAGACTAATATCGACTTAACGGGATCATTTAGATCCGATAAAAGAGTATTTGAGGACTCTAATGTTCCAGTTTAGGGACATGGTGGTCCATGTTCTGCATGGCCATCGGGACCCGTCGCCTCTCTGACGTCGTTGAAGGATGACAACGATAGGTGTCGGAGGAGTTCAGAGATGTACCCTTGGACCAAAGTTGATTGATTTAAAAGAGCAGCCGTGCTCAGTCGATTTAATTTGAGGACTTACGGCCATGATTGGGCTAAGTCCAGTTGAAGATGTTCAACATTTTTATTTGTAGTTGGCCTATTAGACCCTGGCTTAGGCTTTGCCCTTTGTTTGATAATACAGTGCATTTTTGTCTGGCCTATTAGGCCCCCCCTTTCAATTGGGCTCCGCCCTTTTTAAATGATGTACATCATCTGTTTTGAGCTTGACAGGCCTTTGTTTGGGCTTTATTCCCTTTTGATAGTGCGTAGCACTTTATTTGGTCTGATAGACCTTTCTTTATTGGGCTCTGCCCTTGATAATGCATTGCATTAATTAGTCTGACAGAGTGCCACGTGGCTTGTCAGGCGCTTTGCGCTGATTGAGGAGCGCAAGGCGCAAGTCCATGGGGAGGTGACACGTGTCACGCTCAGGAGAGCGCAAGCGTAGTGCGCTGTGCCAGCGCGCTGCGCTATTGCGCTGCTGACACGTGGCGCGCTCTGGTGAGTTGCGCCAATTCATGAGAGCAATGCTCTGTTTTTAGAAGCGCAAAGCGCAGATCATCATGGGGCTGACGCGTGGCGCTTTCTGGTGGCTTGCGCCGACCCGAGAGCGTAACAGTGTAGATCTTTGCAAGTGCAGGGCACTGTTTTATTATTTGAAAATCTTTTAGATTCCAGAACCAATGGTTCATAAAAGAAGTGCAAAGCACTATTTGCTTTCTTGATCTAATTTAGATCAAAGAAAACAAGTTTCTCTTGTTTTTCTTATTTCAGGGAACCAGAGGTTCATAGAAAGTGCAAAGCACTATTTGTTTTTTATTGAAGATCATTGATCTTGTTCTTAGATCAATGATTTATTAGAAGAAATCCTTCTATCTTAAAGGTTTTTACCTTTTTTCTTCTTGAAATTCCTTCAGAGTTTTCTCTGTTTGAAGTTCTTGATTTTTTTTCACAAATGTTGATGCCTTTGAATTGAGGTCTATGGGCCTTTATATAGTGCCCATAAATTTGTTAAAGAGATCTTTCTCTGAGTGATTTGGGGAATTTTCCCCACCGTTTGATCTTTGATCCAAGGGTTTTTGTTTTACAGAAGGCAATCTTCTTGTTTTAACAAGAACAGAAAAATCTTACTCGAATTTAATTCTGTTTGGCGCAAACGCCCCAGCACGTGACACGTGTCAAGCAGCGCACAGCGCAGCGCAACTGCGCTAGCGCATCTGTGCTGACACGTGTCGCGCAGCGCAAAGTGCAGCGCAACTGCGCTAGCGCATCTGCGCTGACACGTGTCGCGCAGCGCAGTGCTTGCGCAACTGAAGCGTTGCTTCCTTTAATTTTGTTTTAAAATAGAGCCTTGCTCTGATTGGGCGTGCTGCCTTGGGCGCTGCGCTCCCTGCGCTGGAGTGTCTGATTTAGACACGTGGCGCTCTGCGCGCAGCGCAGAGGATCTGAAGCGTTGCTTCATTTATTTTAACTTTAATTTTCACTTCAATTTTCAAAGCAGAGCTTTGCTCTGATTGGGGAAAACATAAGTGTTGCTTCATTTCCCGCCTTGGAATTTGAACAGAGCTTTGCTCTGATTGGGGTAAACAGGAACTAAGATCAATTAATTAGATTATGAGTACGTGGGCTCAGTTAAATCTGAATTGAGGACTTATGGCCAATTTGGGCTAAGTCCAATTAAGTTTGAAATGTTGGCCCTTTGTTGGCCTATTGAACATTTGTCTGGGTTCAGCCCCTCATTATTTAGCAATGCTTAAACAGGGGTTTGAGGTTCTGACCATATTTTATCTCTTGCTGGGCACTGACAATTCATCATGGCTCTGGGATTTTATTTTGAATGTCATATGAAATGATCAAGTTTGGAAGAATGTGGTTGGGGTTCAATTAAAGGTGAGATCTTGTCTCTGGAAAACTTAGCTGATCTGGGCTAAGGCTGGATTGAAAATAGTGTTAAACACTAAAGCATATTTGGCTATCACGTGCTCCCACGTGATGCATAAAATATAGTGTTAAACACTAAGACTGGAGCGCTCATGTGGGGTCACGTGAGGCGCTTAAAGATTGGGCCTTGCCTCTGTTTATTTTATTCCCAGAATATAAGTGTTAAACACTTTAAGTCTTCAGGCCATCACGTGTAGGCACGTGATGGGTATCCATACAATGGATATTAAAAGGATTTGCTAGGGGTCACGTGGGGACACGTGAGGGCGCCCATGCATTGATTTATTAAAGTGTTTATTAGGGGTCACGTGGGGACACGTGAGGGCGCCCAAAATAGATTCTGCCTTTGGCTTTGTTCCCTTTATTTTGAGAGTCACGTGGGAACACGTGAGGCATTGCCTCCAAGATTTTTCCCTTCTCATTTGGGGGATCTGTTTTAGGGGGCATGTGGGGGCACGTGACCCAGTCTTGATCTTTCTTTTCTGATCATTTAGGATAGGGGTCACGTGTTACCACGTGACCAAGTTCTTTACGTGCATGGAGAGCTTTAAGTCTCTTGTTTTAAGAATTAGATTCTTTGTAGGGTTAAACCCTAATTCTGTTTTAAAGGAATTAAATTCCTATGTATGTGGAAGAATTAAATTCTTATTTGGGAGAATTAAATTCTCATATAGGGTTAAAGCCTAGCTCTGTTCTTTTAGAGGAATTAAATTCCTATGAATTTGGGAGAATTAAATTCTCAAATAGGATTAAACCCTAATTCTGTTTGGAGGAATTAAATTCCTATGAATTTGGGGGAATTAAATTCCTTAAACTTAAATTCTCCCTCTAAGTTTTGGATCTGCATGGCAGAATCTCCCCGATGAGAATTAAATTGTCAACTTGTGGGGAGATCTGCTTCTGCAGATCTTCAACCAGAGGAAGAACTAAGTTCTTATTCAGAAAAGTTAAACTCTTAATTTGAGAATTAAATTCTCTTTTATTTTATGGAGCTTAGATCTCTTTCCCCCTTTCTCACCTAGGGTTTTTCTCTTTTGAAGAAATTTTCTTCTCTTTCTTGAGAATTAAATTCTCCTCTCTTTTTTTCTCTCTTGAGAATTAAATTCTCCTCCCTTTTTTTCTTTCTGTTCTTCTCTAAAAAAAAAAGTAGATCCCTTCTCTTTTCTTCTTGGCTCCTATTTATAGGAGAAAGAAAAGAATCAAATTGTTTAGTGAATATTTCATTGAGAGATTTTTAATTGATTTTGTAACCAACATGATCTTTTAGATCACTCAGTGAATTTTATTCACCATTGGATTTTTAATCCAAAAGATATTCTGTTTGTTATTTTTGGTGAATTTCAGGGAAATCTTTCCATAAATTGGTGATTTTTAATCACCATTGGATTTTTAATCCAACGGTGCTCCTCTTAACAGAGCGCAATCTTTTTGTTTGGAAAGATCTAAATAAATGTTAGAGTTTTTTATTTCCCTTAATTTAGAATTTAATTCTATTAACTCAGAAAGTTTAGATGCCTATCACGTGTGAGCACGTGACCCCACTGTTTAAGCTTTTTACTTCTGTTGTTTTAAAGAACTAAGGAATCATCACATGTCAGCACGTGACCCTTGGTCACGTGTAGACACGTGATGCCCCATTGGGATCTTTCCTTGCCGTTCTATTACGCTTTTAATTCTCTTCGGTAGATTTTTAAAGACCCACCACGTGTTGGCACGTGACCCCATCGTTAGAAATTAATTCTATTAATTAAGAGCTTAGGAACCCATCACGTGTTGATACGTGATATCCTCTCGATTAAGCATTTAACCAGAATTTAATTCTGTTGTTTTAAGTAACTCAGGAATTATCACGTGTCAGCACGTGACCCTTGGTCACGTGTGAGCACGTGATGCCCCATTGGGGTTTTTCCTTGTTATTTTATTATACTTTTAATTCTTTTCAGTGGGTTTAATGGCCCATCATGTGTTGGCACGTGACTCCATTTAATTATTTATTTTATTCAGTGCCTACAGGCTTTGTCTGTAAATGGTCACGTATGGGCACGTGATGCTCGGTCACGTGTGGGCACGTGATACCTCATAACTTTTGATCCCGGATGAATTATGAGGCCCATAATATATCAAATAGAAGGGTTTTTCGAGACGCTTTCAATACCATCAGAATTTAGCTGTTTCTCATTCGGAAGTTTATCAAAATACAGCCCGGAAAATACTGGTTCGCATTTTCTTAAGCGTATCACTGCCATTTGATACCTTGGGCTCTTTTGCGTAGAAATTTTTGACGGGAACAATCATGCACATTAATATTTTGTTTTCTAGATATATGGCATTCATATGTTGTCGTTAACATGGATAATAATACGTGAGCCTCGATTCTGAAAGGCCGCGGAAGCTCACATCAAATAGTCCTAGAGGGGGATGAATAGGACTATACAAATAATATACTAAAATTAAAAATTCTATCAACTACATATGCAAAGATAACACAATTGAATAGCTTAAGCAATGGATATACCAATAAAGATGGGTGGCTAAGCTAATTACAATTGTGAACACATAAACATACAACAAGTAATAGATCTAGCAATCAAGCAAGTAAAGAGCATATAAAGCGGAATATAAACCTTGCATGTAATTTCTAAACAATTGAAATATAAAGCATAAGAGAAACTGCAAACGCAAACACGAATCGATTTTAGAGTGGTTCAGGAGATCCCCTAGTCCACTCTCTTTAGGCGAACAAGCCCGTTCCACTAAAACGCGTCTTTCTTGGAGAAAAACACGTTGCCCGCAAGCAACCCACAACCCCGGTTCCGGTGGAGGCCTAACCAACACATCTCCTCAAAATACTACACGTTGTTCGCCACTACGAACAACACTTCTTACAAGCTCTTCCCGTCTCTCTCTCAATATAACCATACGTGCTCGCACTTGAGCACTTATTCTCTCAACAAGCCCTTCTCTCTTACAATGCACTCTTGCACTCAAGAATCCTCTTATTGAAGAAAGAAGGCAAAATACAGGCCCAAGATTATTCTCAAAGGAGTTTTACAATTGAAGCATTAATGCTCAAGAAGAATGGAATATCAAGCTAGAAGCTCTTGAGTGATTTTGTGTGTGGAAGTGAATATAGATAAGCAAATGAATATTTGATAGAACTCTCACAAGATATGGGATTTTTCTTATGAAGATCACTTTTGAATATAGCCCACTAAAATCTCTAAATGATTAGGGCTAAAAAACCCAACACAAAACCTTTTTATAGCCCTCAAAGAAAACTAGCCATTATGGGTCAAAATCATCAGAAAAACTCACGACAGATGTCTGAATCGGGGCAGACATCCAACGGCTATATTTTTCAAAAAACCTTAACTGCAGACGTCTGAAGTTCAAATAGGTAGACGTCTGAAGCAAAAAAAGTTTTGGCAAAAACATAACATCAGACGTCTTCCACGATGAGCTACACACGTCTGTGTTTCTTACTGAGAAGCACAGAGCCAAAACCAGGCGTCTGAAGTTCAAATTGGCAAACGTCTGAAGTTAAAAAAAGCCATTTAGAAAACCTTCATCAGACGTCTAGTCCATTGACCTTCAAATGTCTGTCCCATCTCAATATTGAAAACATGTCTGAAATATAAGATATCAACAATGAACAAACGTCTGAACTTCAACGAGGCAAACATCTGACCAGGCACAAAAACAATAGTTTGGGTTTTCTGAAATATGAAAACTTCGAAAACGAAAAACCCAATGTTTGTAAAACTTTTGTGCAATCGTGTGTGAGTGTTCAAGAGCTCTAATTGATATAAATCATAATCGATCAATTACTTACAAACATTCCTTTGTCGGTAACGCATATCTTCGAAATCTTGAATCTTCGTCGTCTCAACTCGAGCTCTTGAAACTTTGGCGCTTCGCTTGAACTTACGTTGGTCGATTGATCTTCAAATTGGGTTTGACACTTGACGCTTCAAACTCGAACACGCCATTTCACTCACTTGCGTCTTGAAGTCGATATTTAATCTTCAAATAAACTTCGCTTCGACTTCGATTTTTGACGCTTCAAACTTGGACTTGGTTATAGCTTCTTGGTTATCCGTACCATGAACTTTTGAATCCATTGAACCTTGGCTACGTAACATCATAAAGCTTAAATATGCAAATTGTGAAGAACTCATCCATATCCTCTAACCTCCATTAGATACATCTGTTTAAACTCAATAAGCTCAATCTTCCTTTATAGAGCTTCATCTCGAGATATCCGATAACCTAAAATGCAATCTCAATGACCAAGCTCATCATATACAGTGTTATGTAATATAAGCAAGTTAATAAACACAAGTATATGAACATTCATTGTTTTTTGATATCACAATCATGAATAGTATATCAATATCAAGATATAACTCAAACTCAAAGTATGAGATATTGATATACTAAATATATATACATGGTATAAGAGAAGCAATATATATATCACATATATATACAAATTCATATTGTGAATTACCAAAACAATAAATGAGAGTAATATATCAATATCATGAATATAATACAAGTACAGCATGAGATATTGTTATATTACTCAGTACAAACGTGCAATCAACTCACATAGAAAAAGATACCAATTGAAAACAATATGATACCAATTGGAAATAATTGCTAAAACTCAAAGTTCTTTTATTTTTTGGAAATTTTTACATGCCTGCAAAAATAGTTTCTATGATCATGTTTCATGGATATTAGGTGATGGCAAGCAAATTTCATTCTGGAAAGACAAGTGGGATTCTACATCAACTCTGCCTGAGGAGTATCCATCTCTTTTCACCATTGCCTGAAATCAAAATGCTTTAACACACACACAAGGCTATTTTAAAAATGGTATGTGGTTTAGGAAAGCTGCTTTTAATAGAATAATCTCTACTGCCGATAATTTCCATATTCATAATCTTATGAATACTTTGTCCAAGTATGCTATCAATACCTCTAATTCGGATGATATAGTCTGGTCCGAGACAAATTCTGTTTGTTTTACTGTTAGTTCTGCCTACAATGTTATTGACTGTGTTAATGTTAACTTTCCTTGCTATAAAATTATTTGGAATACCTTTACTCCTATCAAAATTAAAGTTTTTGTGTGGTTATTAGCCCAAGACAGAATTATAAGCAAGGAAAACTTAGTAAAGGAGGGTTGATACTGTTAAGGATTAAGTTTGACAAAGTCTATGTATATCCCTTGGTTGTTGTAACTACTAGTTGTTATTTGACCATGTATATCTCTTAGATTATCTCTAGCACTGTTAGCGTGTAGCTATATATTGTAACCCTTGCTACTGAATACAATCGGAGCTTCTCACAATCTCTTCATGGTATCAGAGCGTAGTTCTGATCCATCTTTTTTTCTCTCCTTCTTCCTTCCAGAATGTCTTCATCAAACTTACCTCGCAAAACTATCTCTCGTGGAAGCTACACCCTAGATGGTTATGGCCTCTTCAAATACCTAGACGGCTCCTTCCCCGCTCCACCGTCGACCATTGTCAAGAATATTGTGTCCACCTCAAACCCCGCTTATCTAACATGGGCTCGACAGGATCGCCTTCTCTTTGGTGCTCTCATTGGCACACTGGATCAAAATATTGTTCCTCTCATCTCCCTCACTGTCACTACTCAGCAGCTGTGGGGTGCCCTTGCTCAGACCTTCGTCAGCTCATCCCGAGGACACATCAAGCAACTTAAAGCCAAATTTAAAAACATTACCAAAGGGCCTCAAACGATTACCGAATTTATGCATTCTATCAAGGCGTGCACTGATCATCTTGCTCTTCTTGGTACTCCCATTCCGCAGGAGGATATTACTGATCGTGTCCTGGAAAGCTTAGATGACTCATACCAAGGGGTCGTCGATGCTGTCAATGCTCGTGATTCTCCCATCTCCTTTGCTGAACTTCACGAGAAGCTTATAAATCATGAGCTCACAATCAAAAGTCAACCACTTCTTGGTGTTATGCCTGCTACTGCCAATCCCACCACAAGCCGGTCAGCTCATTCTTACCCACATCGTCAGCCACAACACTCACCCACCTCCTACCACCGCACTAACCACTACCAACGTCCACCAATAAATCTCAAGCATTCTTCACTGGCAGCCGTCCTTTCCTTGGCAAGTGCCAATGGTGTCACACAAAGGGTCACTCGCTTCAAAAGTGTCCCATCTTCCTGGAAAAATATCCCAATATTCGACCCTCTCCTCCCCCTACTTACACGTCCAACTCTCCCCAAGCCCATGTTTCTACTGCTTCCACCTCTCCTTCCTCTACACAATGGCTTCTAGACTCGGGGGCTTCCCACCATGTTACCCAGGATCTAGGTAATCTATCTTTACACCAACCTTATGACGGCACTGATGAAATAGTGATCGGTGATGGCACTGGGCTTCCTATCACTCACACTGGTACCTCTCTTATCTCTGGTTCTTCTAAATCCCTCGCTCTTTCCAATGTCTTATGTGTTCCTACTATGCACCGTAATATCATTTCCATTTCCAATTTTGTAGAGACAATAACCTTCTAATTCTCTTCTCATCTAATTTTTATCTTGTGAAGAATCGTCTCACGGGGGCACCTCTTCTTATGGGACCAACTAAAAATGGGATCTATGAGTTGTCATCTTCCCTTTCCTCCATCGTGGCATATTCAAGCATCAAAGCTTCTTTCCTTGACTGGCATCATCGATTAGGGCATCCCTCTTTAGCAGTTTTTAAATCTATTGTTGCTTCTTTAAATCTCAATGTTAGTAGTGATTTCTCCTTCCATTGCAATGCTTGTCAGTGTAATAAGAGCCATCGGCTTCCATTTAATCAAAACACTTTAGCTTCTCAATCTCCTCTTGATCTTCTTTATACAGACATATGGACTTCTCCTGTTTATTCTTTTGATGGATACAAATACTATGTTATCTTTGTGGATCATTACTCTAGATATGTTTGGTTTTATCCTCTCAAAAGAAGTCCGACACTAAAGAGGTTTTCATTAGGTTTAAGGTCTTAGTTGAAAAATATTTTGAGAAGCCTATCAAAACCATATACTCTGACAATGGGGGGGAATATCAATCTCTCTCTACTTTTCTCACTATCAATGGTGTCTCATATCTCACTTCTCCACATACGCCTGAACATAATGGTTTTGCTGAACGACGGCATCGTCACATTGTTGAAACAGGACTCTCCCTTCTTTCCCATGCTCAATTACCACTTCAGTATTGGTCTCTTTCGTTTACTACAACATCATATCTCATTAATCGCCTACCCACTGCCACCCTATCTCACAAATCTCCCTTTCAATGTCTTTTTGGCTATCCTCCAAATTATCTCAAGCTCAGGAGTTTCGGCTGCCTTTGCTATCCATGGCTTCGACCATACACCAAACACAAGCTTGACTCCCGCTCCACTCCATGTATTTTTGTGGGTTACTCGGCCACTCAAAGTGCATACTATTGTCTTGATCCCGCAACTCACAAACTCTACACCTCTCGTCATGTCCGATTTATTGAATTCCAATTTCCCTATGCCAAACTTTCCTCCACCAATTATACTCCTACTTACCCCACAACAGCAAGTTGGTGTCAAGTTTCTGTCCCCATACTTAGCTCCAGCTATACTGCACTCGCTACTCCGTTACATGAGACACAACCCTTCTCTCCTCCTTTGTCGTCCATCGCCTCGCCTAGTGTCTCTGACTCTTCTAAACCTAGTGCTACAGCCGCCCTCTCTGATCTCCACCATTCTCCATCCTCCTCCACATCTCCTACAGCCCAGTCATTGCCTACCCAGCAGCCCCTTACCGACACTACAAACCCCATCTCGAACCCTACACCTTCGCAACCTCCCCCACAGCCCACCTTCACCATCACTACACGTTCCAAACATAACATCTTCAAACCAAATCCCAAATATACCAACCCAACCACCATGCAACCTCGACCAACCGAGCCCACCTTTGTTGCCCAGGCTCTCGCAGACCCTCTATGGCATCAAGCTATGCTTGATGAGATCACTGCTCTCCATAAACTCGACACATGGGACCTTGTTCCTCCCGAATCGGGTCAGAATCTTGTCAAATGTAAATGGGTTTTCCGCATCAAATATAAATCCGATGGTACCATTGAGCGTTATCGTGCTCGACTAGTTGCTAAGGGGTTCTAACAACGTGCTGGCGTTGACTACACCGAAACATTCAGTCCAGTGGTCAAACCTGTAACACCCGAGCCCAACAATACTATTTCTGGTTCTAGTTGAGTGTTATACATTGCTCATTTCAATTATCCTGATTGTTTGGTGTTTATTGCTAAATTTTAACCGGTTAAGTCATTTTGGCACATAACAAATTTTAACACCTAAAATGAAATTAAAAATATCCATGTTGGCCTACTCGTCGCCACTAGTCGCGTGGTAGCGTCCGCGTGTCGAGATTCCGTCCCGTTCGGTGAAACGGGCAAGTTTGGACGACTACGCGCGCGTGCAAGTGTCCGACTTGGGGGCATGCATTTTAATCATTAAACACCTCTTTTCAAAATTTGGAACTCGCTTAAAATCCTATAATTTGAATTTAAACCATTTGGGCGCAACCCGGGCGCGATTTGGAAATGTTTCATTTAGCGCCGAAATGCCCATTTAATTAAATATATTATAAAACTAAAATATATACTTATAATATTCATTCTGTTACTTTTTAATGTTAAATCTTTTTTTAAAATCTTTTAAATTTTCTTTTCTAACTCCCGTACCTTCCTCAACCAATCACGAGGGCTAAAACCCTCGTGGGCCCCCCCAACTCTCTCTCTCCCTCTCCGTCTCTCTCTACATCTCTCTTTATCTCTCTAATCTTATTCTCTCTCTCTCTCTAACAATCTCTCTCTATCTCTCTCCTATAATATTCTCTCTCTCTCTCTCTTTTTAAATCCCTACTGTTCCTCTTCTCCCCCACGAGAAAACGTTCACGAGAACCCCCCGAACCCTAACCCTAGCCACCTCCTGCCGTCGCCGTCGACCTCCCTGCGACCTCGCCGTCACCGTCCTCGCCTCCATAGCCTAGCCGCACCCCCCTACCTCCTCTCCTCCCTCCTTCAGAGCCTGCGACCCAACCCCGACGCCACCACCTGCACGCAGATCTCGCCGTCGCCGCCGCCTCCCGTCGCCGACGACGCCTGAGACTCCCTCTCTTCACCCTCGTCCCGACCTCGTCGTCTTCCTCCTCCTTCCCTCGCCGGAGTTTCAACTGCAACAGACCTAACCCTATCACCAACCCTAGTCGCCGGGAAACTTGCCGTCGATCCTCGCCGTCGTTGCCAGAGCCACCTCCGACCACCTCCTTCTCCCCTTGATCACCAGAGCAGGCCAACAACCCCTCTACTCACCGCACCACCCCTTCCAGCGAACCCGGGAATTTTCCAGCCTTCGCTGTTCGCCGTCGCTGCCTCGCCGACGCCCCATCGCCATCGAACTCATCGTGGTTGCCACCCGGTTCTTCCCTGTAA
The DNA here is from genome assembly GCA_030015575.1 of Agapanthus africanus. Taxonomy (NCBI): domain Eukaryota; kingdom Viridiplantae; phylum Streptophyta; class Magnoliopsida; order Asparagales; family Amaryllidaceae; genus Agapanthus; species Agapanthus africanus. Next base: position 312,185,818 of record JASDDO010000024.1, read on the forward strand.
GCATATCTCTACCTTTCCTTTCTTGTTAAACCCCCCGCTGGTCTTAGTGTACGTATGTCGTATTTTACTAATTCGTCGCCATTTTGACTTTTCGCCGGATTCCGGCCGTGCCGACGTCTGGACCCGACTCTCCAGCGAAGTACTCTGGTCCGTGTGGTCCCGCTGTTCGCTGTTTGGACTCGATCCGTGGCCCGTGCATCCGTCTCGTGTTTTCCGCCGACATTGCATTCGTGTTTTCCGGTTTGCGAAACCGTCGAGGCAAGTATCCGAATACTTGCTCTAACATGCTAATACAAGATCAAGTCTTGCTATACATTTAATTATCATATTATTTAATATAACCACACAGTTGATGGTAATATCGATATTTTAGTATGGCTTAGAATTGACGGTTGCATTTCTCTTTAACATTAAATCAGTATAGTAGCTTCGTGAAATTAAGTGGTATGCTATTAATCCATGCTTTAACTAATTAAACCAATTAGAACGTCCTTGCTTAATTTGCTAGATCATCCGTGTGACTATTTTCTATGCTTTAGTTTTAATAGCTTCATTGCTGTATGTTATTGATATTGTTTTACCCTGTGATTATTACACCCCAAGGGTGCTTGAACCTGTTAATAAAGATAATACAAAGCACTATCGTGATTAAGTGACTATTATTGCCGTTTATTTTAAATTCTTACTGCTGTTCATTGTTCGATTGTATACCTGTTGTGAGCACATACTCAATTGCACTACATATTGACCTGACCTTGCTACACATGATATATATATACATACCGACTCAACCTGTTGTACCACGACCTGACTGATTACTTGATCTCATGCCTAATGCCAACAAACCTGACTTGGGGTCCTCATGAACCATTCCTGTTGTCTATCCAGACAAACCTGACCTGTTACCTGATTCTGGGTTGGCATTAGTCCTTGATTACTGAATACCTGACCTGACAAACATAACTTGGGGGTATGGGGAAATCAAAGGTGAAACCGACTTGTAACTCAACAGTTCGATACCTGTTCTGATCAGTCTTACGGGCTTGGCCTGCCCCGGAGTGATGATGCTGACATCACTCGCCCATCCTGCTACCTATTACTGCCTAGCGGCACGTCTCGGATTCAGCCCCGAGAATCTTGACCGTGGTCCCGGGCACGCACGGGATACTATTGAGTTACATCGACGAGTCACCAATTGATTTCAAAGACTTTAGAGTAGAAACCTGATAGGACAGTTTAGTTACCACTGCACATTACCCTGCACTGTTATTTCATAGTACTGCTTTATTCATGTTCATACCTGCATTGCTTATTACCATGTTTATATTATATTATTTGGTTGACATGACGTGCTGACGTCTGGGTTTTGCATGGCCCAGATTCCTTACCACTATCGATGACCGAGCAGGAGTACTTCAGCCAGCAAGCTGATCTGTGAGTTCCTTAGTGATTAGTTTATTTATTTCATTTCATTTCCAGATGTGAGCCCGCATTATGGGACGTACTGTTATTTATTGTATTGGATCATTTGCTTCCGCACTTATTGTTTATTGACTCTTGTTATTATGGATTTGGACATGTTAGATTAGTTTATTATCTTGTTCTTGATATCCTTACAACCGTAATGTGACTGTGGATGGATACTTCCTACCCACAGGTAGCATGGTTGGCTATGTTACGTGCCCAATCTTGCGTACTCTGGGAAGCGGGGCGTGACATGGTTCTTTTGGTATCAGAGCCATAGGTTAGTTGGGTTGATTCTTTGTAGTTGGGTATTGTACCCGATGCACGAATCAGAATACCCGTAATTAGGAAACATGTCCTGCCACCTTGACAGTTTTACCATCCTTGAATCATTCTTCCGGATCATGTCGACATGCAAACTTACTTTGCATTTTTCAACTCGAAAATCTAATTTCTTGTTATCTCTAGGACTTAGGCGACTTGGGTGGAGTTAAGTAATTGCGGCTATGATACCGCGGCATAGCTACAATGCGGTACTCTATTTAAGTATCTTGGAGTTCTAGCCTTGATTTATATATTGAATCTATCATCATGCTAATGTTGTTTGTTTTGATTTCAGGACCATGGCAGATAAGAATTTCAAGACATATCAGAGACACGTGGATGAAGCCGCCATGTTAGGAGTGATACGTGGGATGTTGGAGAATCAGAAAAGGCAAACTGAGCTGATCCAACAGCAAGCAGATTCATTTCAGGAGGGTATGCAGGCCATTCGGCAGTCTGTAAACACCGCTGTAGCAAAGCCAGTTGACCGAGTAGGGACCGTGGCAGATTTCAGACGGTTGGGTCCTACTACTTTCACTGGTCTAGAGGAGCCGTTGCCAGCCGAGCAGTGGCTAGTGGACACGGAGAATTTACTGATTGCGGCACAGATCCCAGAAGACAAGAGAGTTGATGTGGTGCGCATTCAGCTGGTGGATTACGCCCAAGAGTGGTGGCTTGTGGAGGAGACCCGCTTGCCCAAGCCGATCAGTTGGGCGGATTTCTCTAAAGGTTTCCTGGAGAAGTTCTTCCCGCGGACTGCACGGGAGGAAATGGAAGAGAAATTTATTGGGCTGAGACAAAATAGAGCAGATGTGGATGTACATGCAGCGGAATGGACGAGACTCAGCCGCTCCGCTGGACCCTTGGTCGCCAACGAGGCAGACAGGACGCGAAGGTTCTTACGCAGTTTGGATGTGGACATCCAGAGGCAGATTGTCTCCCTGGGTTTGACCACTTTCTCGCAGGTTCTTACGGCAGCCAGAGAGCAGCAGAGTTTATTGGGATTGAAGGGGAACCTACAGCAGACAGCAGTTGCGGCCAGGAAGCCCGCATTTGTACCTAACCGAAATCATGGGCACAGAGGTATTCCGGTGGACCGTCGAGGCGTAGCACCCATGAAGAAGCCTGTGATCGTTGATCGAAGGAAGAGCGTGATTTGCGACTACTGCCGTTTACCTGGACACGTGCAGAAGGATTGTCGAAGGAGACTGGGACTTTGCCTGGTTTGTGGAGCGGCCGATCACGCAGTCGGGGCCTGTCCGTCGAAGCTTCGCACGAGAGATGATTTACAGAAGCCTCCGCAGAGACCGTTCCAAGGGCAGAAACAGCTGACTCAAGGACCTAATCAGGCTCGAGCTTTCACGTTGACAGCTGAAGAAGCTAAGGCATCAGGAGAAGTGGTTTCAGGTACTTTACTCGTTCATGGTTTTCCCGCATTGGCATTATTTGATTCCGGAGCATCCCACTGTTTTATGTCATCCAAATTTATAACTACACACTCGATTACCTGCACGACCCTGTCTAGTTTTTGGGACATACACACTGGGAATGGGAAAATCATAGCTAGTAAGGAATGTAGAGATTGTACAGTTGTTGTTTGCGGACGGGAGCTCTTTGCAGATTTCTTGGTGATAGATACGGGCAGTTATGAAGTAGTCTTGGGAATGGATTTTCTTGGCACTTTCCACGCACACATTGACTGTAGGGCAAGGAAAGTAATTTTCCAGATTCCCGGACACCCTGAGTTTACTTTCACTGGAGGAAGCAGTTATGTCGGACCAGTCGAGTTTAGGGCTAGGCCGAAAAACAGTGTTCTTGCGACAATGGAAGTTGATAGTAATGAAGAGCCGGCAGTTGTTCGCGACTTTATGGATGTATTTGAAGATATATCGGGCTTACCGCCGAAGCGAGATGTGGAGTTCGCGATTGACCTTATTCCTGGTGCAGCGCCAGTATCAAAATCTTATTATCCAATGGCACCGGTGGAATTGGAAGAAGTTAAGAAACAAGTTGGTGAATTACTTGAGAAGGGTTGGATTCGAAGCAGCAACTCGTCTTGGGGAGCTCCGGTTCTTTTAGTAAAGAAGAAGGATGGCACGAGAAGGATGTGCATTGATTATCGAGAATTGAACCGGGTGACTATTAAGAACAAGTACCCGATCCCTCGCATTGGGGAACTTTTTGAGCAGCTTAGTGGCGCGAGGGTATTCTCGAAACTGGATTTGCGATCAGGATACCATCAGGTCCGAGTGAAAGCAGAAGACATTTGCAAGACGGCGTTTCGAACTCGATATGGACATTTCGAGTATCTAGTGATGCCCTTCGGAGTAACGAATGCGCCGGCAATATTCATGGATTTGATGAACCGGGTCTTTTCACCCATTCTTGGACCAGTTTATTGTGGTATTCATTGACGATAGTATACTCGAAGAGTCCGGAGGAACATGCTGAGCATTTAAAGATCGCACTGCAGACGCTGAGACAGGAGAAATTATTCGCGAAGATGAGTAAGTGCGAATTCTGGCTGGAAGAAGTGAAGTTTCTGGGGCATGTCGTGTCGGGCGATGGAATCGCCGTTAATCCCGAAAAGATTGCAGCAGTTCGAGATTGGCCTATTCCAAAGAATGTTGCGGAGATAAGGAGTTTTCTTGGACTCGCCGGATACTACAGGAGATTTGTGGAGAACTTCGCTCGTTTGGCAGAGCCGTTAACCAAGCTCACGCGCAAGGAGGTACCGTTTGTTTGGACGGATGGATGTGCACTGGCCTTCGAGACGTTGAAGCAGAAGTTGATAACCGCCCCTATCCTGACCGTACCAGATAATTCAGGAGGACTGGTGATTCACAGCGACGCATCTGGGAAAGGATTGGGATGTGTTTTGATGCAGAATGGAAAGGTCGTAGCTTACGCATCGAGACAACTGAAGACTCATGAGAAGAATTATCCGACTCACGACTTAGAGCTTGCAGCCGTAATCTTCGCCTTGAAGATTTGGAGACACTACCTTTTGGGCGAGAGAGTCGAGGTCTTTACAGATCACAAGAGTTTGAAGTATGTGTTCACTCAGAAGGAGTTGAACATGAGGCAACGCAGATGGTTGGAGCTGATGGCCGACTACGACCTTGATCTTAAGTACCATCCGGGAAAAGTTAACGTCGTGCCAGATGCGCTAAGTCGGTTACCAGCAATTCAGGTATTGACCGCACAAAGGGAGATCATTGCGGATTTTCAGAGATTTGACTTGGAGGTTGTGCTACCACATGCTACGGGACAGTTGATGCAGTTGCAAGTACAGTCGTCCTTAGTTGAGAAGATTAAAGCGTCACAATCGCAGGATCCTAGACTACAAAAGTTTCGAGAGCAGGTTGAAGCCGGACTGCGAACCGATTTACTGATCCATGAAGACGGTTCGTTAAGGTATGGTAGCCGTGTATGTGTGCCAAAGGGAGATGTGCGTGAAGAGCTTATGAAGGAGGCACACAGTTCAGCTTACTCTGTACATCCAGGAGGGACAAAGATGTACCAAGATATTCGACAGCACTTCTGGTGGGAAGGTATGAAGCGGGAGATTGCTCGCTTCGTGGCTAAGTGCTTGGTGTGTCAGCAAGTCAAGGCTGAACACCAAAGGGTTGCTGGTTTGTTGCAACCACTTCCGATTCCTCAGTGGAAGTGGGAACATATAACCATGGATTTCGTGACGGCTTTACCGCGGAGTCCAAAGGGCAACAATGCAGTATGGGTGATTGTCGATCGGTTGACCAAGGCGGCTCACTTTATTCCTTTTTGGGTTGGTCAATCGACGGAGACCTTGGCAGAGCGGTACATGCAGGAGATTGTAAGATTGCATGGAGTACCGGTGAGCATCGTGTCCGATCGGGACACTCGGTTCTTGTCGCACTTTTAGAGGCGTTTACAAGAAAGTTTAGGGACTCGATTGAAGTTTAGCACAGCTTATCATCCTCAGACTGATGGACAATCGGAGAGAACGATCCAGACCCTTGAAGATATGTTGAGGGCTTGCATGTTGGACTTTAAAGGTTCTTGGGAGGATCATCTACACCTGGTGGAGTTTTCGTACAACAATAGCTTCCAAGCGACTATTCAGATGGCTCCGTTTGAAGCGTTGTATGGTCATAAGTGACGTTCGCCTGTTTGTTGGGATGACGTTGGTGAACGAAGGTTACTAGGACCAGATTTGGTGGTACAGACAGTCGAGAAGGTGAATACAATCAGGAAGCATATGAAGGCAGCTCAAGACAGATAGAAAAGTTAGGCTGACAAGTCAAGAAGACCTCTAGAGTTCGCCGTGGGTGATTTGGTATTTCTGAAGATATCACCGACTAGAGGGGTGATTCGCTTTGGAAGTCGGGGAAAGCTTAGTCCTCGATTCGTTGGACCCTTCGAGATATTGGAGCGTGTTGGGGAGGTAGCGTACCGTTTGGCGTTACCACAGTCATTGGCAGGAGTGCACTATGTGTTTCATGTGTCTCCACTACGGAGGTATGTTCGCGATGAAACTCACGTCTTGGATCATTCGGAGTTGACTGTACGGGAGGACCTAACTTTTGAGGAGCGACCAGTTGAAATCAAGGATCGAAGAGAAAAGGTTCTTAAGAACAAGATTATCCCTCTTGTGCTAGTTTCTTGGGGTAATCGATCGCACGGAGAATCCACTTGGGAGCGAGAAGACGAGATCCGGCAGAAGTTTCCTCACATTTTCCTGTACTTAGATATCTTGTATTCCTGGAATTTCGAGGACGAAATTCTTTTTGTAGTTGGGTATGATATAACACCCGAGCCCAACAATACTATTTCTGGTTCTAGTTGAGTGTTATACATTGCTCATTTCAATTATCCTGATTGTTTGGTGTTTATTGCTAAATTTTAACCGGTTAAGTCATTTTGGCACATAACAAATTTTAACACCTAAAATGAAATTAAAAATATCCATGTTGGCCTACTCGTCGCCACTAGTCGCGTGGTAGCGTCCGCGTGTCGAGATTCCGTCCCGTTCGGTGAAATGGGCAAGTTTGGACGACTACGCGCGCGTGCAAGTGTCCGACTTGGGGACATGCATTTTAATCATTAAACACCTCTTTTCAAAATTTGGAACTCGCTTAAAATCCTATAATTTGAATTTAAACCATTTGGGCGCAACCCGGGCGCGATTTGGAAATGTTTCATTTAGCGCCGAAATGCCCATTTAATTAAATATATTATAAAACTAAAATATATACTTATAATATTCATTCTGTTACTTTTTAATGTTAAATCTTTTTTTAAAATCTTTTAAATTTTCTTTTCTAACTCCCGTACCTTCCTCAGCCAATCACGAGGGCTAAAACCCTCGTGGGCCCCCCCAACTCTCTCTCTCCCTCTCCGTCTCTCTCTACATCTCTCTTTATCTCTCTAATCTTATTCTCTCTCTCTCTCTCTAACAATCTCTCTCTATCTCTCTCCTATAATATTCTCTCTCTCTCTTTTTAAATCCCTACTGTTCCTCTTCTCCCCCACGAGAAAACGTTCACGAGAACCCTCCGAACCCTAGCCCTAGCTACCTCCTGCCGTCGCCGTCGACCTCCCCGCGACCTCGCCGTCACCGTCCTCGCCTCCACAGCCTAGCCGCACCCCCCTACCTCCTCTCCTCCCTCCTTCAGAGCCTGCGACCCAACCCCGATGCCACCACCTGCACGCAGATCTCGCCGTCGCCGCCGCCTCCCGTCGCCGACGACGCCTGAGACTCCCTCTCTTCACCCTCGTCCCGACCTCGTCGTCTTCCTCCTCCTTCCCTCGCCGGAGTTGCAACTGCAACAGACCTAACCCTATCACCAACCCTAGTCGCCGGGAAACTTACCGTCGATCCTCGCCGTCGTTGCCAGAGCCACCTCCGACCACCTCCTTCTCCCCTTGATCACCAGAGCAGGCCAGCAACCCCTCTACTCACCGCACCATCCCTTCCAGCGAACCCAGGAATTTTCCAGCCTTCGCTGTTCGCCGTCGCTGCCTCGCCGGCGCCCCATCGCCGTCGAACTCGTCGTGGTTACCCCCTGGTTCTTCCCTGTAAGCATATCTCTACCTTTCCATTCTTGTTAAACCCCCCCGCTGGTCTTAGTGTACGTATGTCGTATTTTACTAATTCGTCGCCATTTTGACTTTTCGCCGGATTCCGGCCGTGCCGACGTCTGGACCCGACTCTCCAGCGAAGTACTCTGGTCCGTGTGGTCCCGCTGTTCGCTGTTTGGACTCGATCCGTGGCCCGTGCATCCGTCTCGTGTTTTCCGCCGACATTGCATTCGTGTTTTCCGGTTTGCGAAACCGTCGAGGCAAGTATCCGAATACTTGCTCTAACATGCTAATACAAGATCAAGTCTTGCTATACATTTAATTATCATATTATTTAATATAACCACACAGTTGATGGTAATATCGATATTTTAGTATGGCTTAGAATTGACGGTTGCATTTCTCTTTAACATTAAATCAGTATAGTAGCTTCGTGAAATTAAGTGGTATGCTATTAATCCATGCTTTAACTAATTAAACCAATTAGAACGTCCTTGCTTAATTTGCTAGATCATCCGTGTGACTATTATCTATGCTTTAGTCTTAATAGCTTCATTGCTGTATGTTATTGATATTGTTTTACCCTGTGATTATTACACCCCAAGGGTGCTTGAACCTGTTAATAAAGATAATACAAAGCACCATCGTGATTAAGTGACTATTATTGCCGTTTATTTTAAATTCTTATTGTTGTTCATTGTTCGATTGTATACCTGTTGTGAGCACATACTCAATTGCACTACATATTGACCTGACCTTGCTACACATGATATATATATACATACCGACTCAACCTGTTGTACCACGACCTGACTGATTACCTGATCTCATGCCTAATGCCAACAAACCTGACTTGGGGTCCTCATGAACCATTCCTGTTGTCTATCCAGACAAACCTGACCTGTTACCTGATTCTGGGTTGGCATTAGTCCTTGATTACTGAATACCTGACCTGACAAACATAACTTGGGGTATGGGGAAATCAAAGGTGAAACCGACTTGTAACTCAACAGTTCGATACCTGTTCTGATCAGTCTTACGGGCTTGGCCTGCCCCGGAGTGATGATGCTGACATCACTCGCCCATCCTGCTACCTATTACTGCCTAACGGCACGTCTCGGATTCAGCCCCGAGAATCTTGACCGTGGTCCCGGGCACGCATGGGATACTATTGAGTTACATCGACGAGTCACCAATTGATTTCAAAGACTTTAGAGTAGAAACCTGATAGGACAGTTTAGTTACCACTGCACATTACCCTGCACTGTTATTTCATAGTACTGCTTTATTCATGTTCATACCTGCATTGCTTATTACCATGTTTATATTATATTATTTGGTTGACATGACGCGCTGACGTCTGGGTTTTGCATGGCCCAGATTCCTTACCACTATCGACGACCGAGCAGGAGTACTTCAGCCAGCAGGCTGATCTGTGAGTTCCTTAGTGATTAGTTTATTTATTTCATTTCATTTCCAGATGTGAGCCCGCATTATGGGACGTACTGTTATTTATTGTATTGGATCATTTGCTTCCGCACTTATTGTTTATTGACTCTTGTTATTATGGATTTGGACATGTTAGATTATTTATTATCTTGTTCTTGATATCCTTACAACCGTAATGTGACTGTGGATGGATACTTCCTACCCACAGGTAGCATGGTTGGCTATGTTACGTGCCCAATCTTGCGTACTCTGGGAAGCGGGGCGTGACAAAACCCGCCACCATACGCACTCTCCTTAGTCTTGCTGTGACGAACCACCGGTATCTTCGGCAGCTTGATATCAACAATGCCTTCTTAAATGGTACTCTTCATGAACAGGTTCGCATGGCCCAACCACCTGGCTTTCCCGATGCATCTTTTCCTAGCTATGTTTGTAAGCTTCGAAAGGCCATTTATGGGCTCAAGCAAGCCCCCCGAGCATGGTACAATGAGCTTGTTAATTTCTTGTTGGGTTTTGGGTTCAAAAGGTCCGTCGCTGATGCCTCCTTATTCATTAATCACCATCACTCATCACCCATGTATCTCATTGTTTATGTGGATGATATTGTTCTCACAAGCCCTAATTCTCATCTACTGGATGACTTCATCAAACGCCTTGCACAAAGGTTTGCCCTGGAAGATCTTGGTACGCTCTCGTATTTCTTGGGGGTTGAAGTTATTCCATCAGTGCAAGGCTTATTCTTGAGCCAAAGGAAGTACGTCACTGATTTGCTTGAGAGGACGAAAATGGCTACTGCAAAACCTGTTTCAACTCCTATGGTTGTTGACTCCGTCCTCATGTTGCATTCAGGTGCGTTGATTGACAATCCCACTGAGTACCGAGCTGTGGTTGGAAGCCTACAGTATCTCACGCTTACCCGGTCTGATGTACTTAGCCTTTGCTGTCAATAAATTGTCACATTTTATGCATGCTCCCAGAAGTGCTCACTGGGCAACCTTGAAGAGGCTCATGCGCTATCTTGCTGGTTCACTTGATAAAGGTATAACGATACTTCGAGTGTCTCCTCTTCATCTTCATGCCTTCTCTGACGCTGATTGGGCTGGTAACAAGGATGAATACACGTCGACTATGGGGCATGTGGTCTTTCTTGGTCGTAATCATGTTTGTTGGAGCTCTAAGAAACAACGATTTTTGGCCCAATCTTCTGCCGAGGCTGAGTACAAAGCTGTCGCTGCAACGGCCGCTGAGCTATTATGGTTACGCCACTTACTGCATGAGATGGGTGTTCCACTTCCTCAAGTTCCGATTATCTACTGTGAAAATCATGGAGCCACTCATTTAAGTGCTAATCTAGTTTTTCATTCGCGCATGAAACATTTGGCACTTGCGTACCATTTTATTCGCGAGCAAGTACAACATGGAAATTTGCGTGTTACTCATGTTCCAACGGGTGACCAGCTTGCTGATCCCCTTACAAAGCCCTTAGCTTGTCGCAAATTTGATCTGTTCATGTCCAAGATTGGTCTCTCTGTTCGGTCGTCCATCTTGCGGGAGCATGTTAAGGATTAAGTTTGACAAAGTCTATGTATATCCCTTGGTTGTTGTAACTACTAGTTGTTATTTGACCATGTATATCTCCTAGATTATCTTTAGCACTGTTAGCGTGTAGCTATATATTGTAACCCTTGCTACTGAATACAATCAGAGCTTCTCACAATCTCTTCAGATACAACAATGCTGCATGTGTATTTGATTCTTGCATGATTGAAACTTCTATTCATCTATTCTTTAAATGCAAAGTTGCTAATTGTATATGGATTGAGCTTTTGAAAGCTTTTAATGTGTACCCACCTCCCACATCTTTTGTTGATATTTTGAATGGTTGAAAATCTGCTAATATTATTAAATGGAGTGAGGAAATGTGGTTTCTTCTTTTATACTCTGCTTGTTGGAACATTTGGAAGGTTCGAAATAACAAAAATTTTAATATTGTTGATTGCACACATACTCGAAACCTCGACACCATTCTGTATCACTTTTTCAATTGGGTAGGAGGCATGTATATCCAAACTAAAAATCGCACTCTTAGTTCACCTGTTTTTCAGGAATTGAGAGCTCTCTGTACCGGGCATGTGGACATGCCCATTCATAGAAAATATGATCACATTCTGATTATTTAGTTTTATCCAAGTTGTTTCACTGCCTTAAAATTCTAATGATGTGACTTCCCCTAATTTCTGTGATGTTATTTTGATTCCTGTTAGTTTTGCACCAAATTGGTTGCTTTGTTCACTATTTGGATGTAAACCTGGTGCTATATTGGTTATAGTAATTTTTTGGAAAACTGGTTGTTCTAACCTTCAAACCTGGTGTTCATATCGTTTACTGTTTCTTGCCTTGCATTTCTATTTTTGGTACTGCTCCTATTCGATATTGAGATCATATTTCCCTAATGTCTCTAATGTTATTTTGATGCATGTTGTTTTTGCACTAAATCGGTTGATTTGTTCACAGTTCTGGTGTATACCTGATGCTCTGTTGGTTTTAGTGTGTTTTTGAAAACCTGGTTGCCGTTAACTTCAAACCTGGAGTTCATACTGTTTTCTGTTTTTGCTCAGGGTTTTTGTACCTTGTTACCATGCAATTATTGTTAAAAAATGATGAAAATTTATCCTTACTAAGGGGTTAGAGAGCTGTCGCGCAGTTCGCTGAAGGTTACTAAAGTATTTATCTGTTTTTGGCAGCTAAGAGCATAGTCACATAATTCGTGAATTTTTTATCGCTTGATCAATTCTTCGATTTAATCACCGTTGGCAAATGCTCCGAATAATTCACGAATAATTCAAAAATCAGTGAATAATTAGCAACATCAAAACTCAGCGCCTCATATATTAATTTCTTTCTCGAAATCCTTACCGAACATTTCCCGAATACCTGCCGAATCTTTCCCGAATACCAGCCGATATTTTACGAATAGTTTTCCGAATCCGAATTTTCGACCTTGCCGAATTAATCGCGAATCGTGAATTTGGGACTATGGCTAAGAGAACATAACCTTGGATAACATTTAGGGTGCAGTCTACCGGTTATGTTCGATCTTGTCTTGCAATTCTATTTTTGGTATTGCTGCTATTCTTTCCCTTGGCAGGTTGTAACATAAGTGGCTGCTCTAAAAAGAAAAGCTATATCTCGGTCAAATCAAAACTAGGCTTTGCGTACTCAGGAAGTTGCTATCAAGACAAAACACAAAAGAATGGAGTAGTTGCTCCTTTATTCTTTCTTTGCATCTCTCCTCTTGTCTCTTTTTTTTTTGTTTTGCTTTCTTTTATTTTTTTCTTTTTTGAGATTCATATTGTGGTAGCCCTCCTGATGTGGTTGTGTATCCTCTATTCTTTCATTTTTCCCTTCTTATGATCTGTAATTGTACAATACATTGCTTTGCCGTTATAAAATTCTTTATGGTGCGGTTCCTTTCAGTATCCCAACTCTTTCCTTAAAAAAAAAGCACTAATCAATATTTTTGTTTTATCTCTCTTGCACAAAAGAATGAAAATAAAAGGATCCCACACATGAAACTCAATGCTCCTAAGAACCGAACAAGGTGTTCCAATACTGCACCTTTTCTTAATCAAATTCCAATCCAAAAAAATAAAAATCTAAACATCCAAAAAGTTGAACAATAAATTTGAAAGAACTAATATGCGAAGAAAGTTTTCCCTTCACCTATCTCCAAAACTAAAACACTGTCCATGTCGAAATCGTATACAAACTCTGGTCATGCCATTTGAGAGTAAGCCCTTCACCGGCTCCTCGAGTCTCGATGCTATAATTTTCTCCCGTCGCATACATCTGAAGCAGCATTCAGCTCTGGATCGCTTCGATTTCTCCAAATGCCACATTCCAGAATCCGCCACCATCTATCATCTCCCTCCATTTTTCAAACCTCTCATACCTCTCAATTCTATCCCTCCCTTCACAACAAGCAATGTTCCTGATCCTTCTTGGAAACACCTCTTCGATTTTGATCCTAACCAAACTATCCTCTTGCGAAAAACTAGCATTCGATCGAATCGAAAATTGCAGAGTAATACAAACCTCATCTCCTATCTTGGTTCATGGTGTTCTACTTCTCCCTCTGCTATAAGGAGCACTGATGATGCTCATAAGTAGGAACTTCCTAGATCATGACACGTGGCAGATGACGTGTCCCGGGCTCTCACAAACAGGACAAGCACTATGCGTTGGGAACTCTCTCCAGGCTATCTCCCCGAGATTTTCCCCGACCTCCTATGGATCCCCGAACGCTCTTATGCACACCTTACAAATGACCGTGGGCTCGTCTCCGAGCCCCTCTACGCGCTGAGCTTCCTCAGCCCTCCCAGCTCATCTCCGAGCTATCACAGAATTGAACTTCCTCAGCCTCCCGCCTGCTTTGGGCCCCTCGAGCTAAGCCTCCCCGGTTCTTCTGAGTAACCTAGAACGCAGATCACAGGCGTCTCCACCACGACTCCGCGTATCTCGCCAGACGCGAGATACCTGCCGCCCCACGATCCCGCGTTCCACGCCGCCGAATCCACCCATTAACGAGCGTATCTCGTCATTAATGGGGAATCCCGTCATTCACGCAGGCATAATGCCGGGGACGTAGGCCGGCGAAGATCTCGCGCCAGCTAGCTCATGGCGATCGCTATAAAAACCCATCTCCCAGACGACTCATGTAACGCAATTTTTATTGGAACAAGCCGCTACTATGCCCAAATACCTCAGCTAACTTGATCGTCGGAGGGTCCACGGTGGTACAACCACCCCGAGACTTCTTTGCAGGTAGCTCGGCTTCACTCCAAATCAAGCCTACTGAGATCCACACGCTCAGGGAGACGACCCTCAACATCAATCTCAGTCGTCCATCAACGCTCGCGACAGATCGACGTAGGACAACATCTGAAGGAGATCCTGACCTCCATCAGTTGGCGCCGTCTGTAGGAATCCTGAAAATTCCACTCATCGAAAGTTGATCTTCCGATCTCGAACTCATGGCGAGTGAACACCGTGACGATCCAAGCACCAGCCGCCGCCCTCCCCACAACGGAGGCGCGGATGGATCCAATCCTCCCGCTAACGCCGTTCACACCCTCTCTGCACGAATAGACAGGCTCACATCCATAGTGGATGCCCTCGTCCACGTCCAAACGGCGGGACAAGCCCCCAGGTTACCGTTCCCCCACCCCGGGATCACGACCACAGCAGAGGGGGAGATGACGCTGCCCGCACTGGCACCACTGAACAGCATCTTGCTATCTCCGGCGGTCACAGGTCCCCCGCGGCGACCGATTCAATGACACGTTGGGCGCTTCACAGCTCCACGCCGAGGTCTCATGAAATAGCTCCCCGCCCCGAGGCCCATCGCGCTTCCGTCCCTCTCGAGGAGGTGTCGGTAAGCTCGCATGCTCCCAGGCATGGCCGGCACCCTCTCCCTCGACAGGGTCGCGCGGGCGGCACTCGCCGCGATGACTCGAGAATGACCTAGCCAGGGGACCTGAAGAACCTGATAGAATGGAACCGGAGCCGCAGTCAGGCGCAGGCCGACAGCGGGAAGGGCCATAACTCTGACTACGCCGAATCCTCGGGGTACCGCGACCGTCTCGACGCCCTCGAAAAGAAAATCGAGGGTATACATCGGGAGGGTCATCCTTCAAACGAGGGGGCCAGGTATGCCGCCAACTCGCTTACGAGGCCCTTCACTGAAGAACTGCTCATTGTCCGCGTCTCATCCAGAAACAAGCCACCAAAAGTGGCCCTTTTTTATAGAAAGTCTGAACCGAAAGACCATCTGGACACGTTTACTGCGAGCATGAGCTTTCAGGACAACTCCGACGCCGCCCAATACCGAGCGTTCCCCACCACTCTCATCCGGGCGGGACGAGATTGGTTCCGAGGACTCGCGTCACGCTCCATCTCTATCTTTGATGAGTTGGCCGCCCAGTTCCTCGGACATTTCGTCGAGAATAGACGACAGAAGCGGACCGTCGATTACCTCTTCACTATAAAGAGCGGGGACAAAGAATCCTTTAAAGGATACGTCTCTCGCTTCTACAACGCTCTTCTTGAAGTCCCCGAGTACCAGGACGAGGCTGTAATCACAGCTCTGATGTCAGGTCTTAGGCACAAGGAGTGGCTCTACTCCTTTGCATTGGCGCAACCTAGGACCATGGCCGAGGTAAAAGCTTGGACAAAGCGCAAAATCCAGCTCGAGTCCGAAGTAAACGTGAACCTCCCCCGGAGTGACCATACCGACCAAAAGAAGAGGGGAAGAGAAGAGAAGAAGAAGGTCGACCGGCCAAAACCATACTCCCTGAAGTTCTAGGAGTATACTCCGCTCAACATCTCTCAGACTGAGCTGTTGGAGGAGGCGAAGGGCGAGCGATTCTTCAAGCTCCCTCCGGTCACCAATAGAGCGGCCAAACGGACTCGAGGCCCGTACTGCGCCTTCCATAGGTCGCAAGGACACCTGTTCATATCAGAATTTTGCATTATTATATCGCCCATTCTTAATCACATTACAGATAAATAGGTTTTTTTGATCCATGTCTGCTAAATAGTTGCAGGTTATAGGTTCTCAGATCATTACAGTGAAATTCATGAAAAGACGCTACAAATGTGAGACTACGACCAACAATAGATGAATCCGTATGATGCCGCCTACCAGTTCAAGGAACAAATGAAGATCAGTAGACAGTTCAATGCACAAAGCACAATGGTAGCACAAGATTCAAGACTTCAACGCGAAGCTCACGGCAAAAAGTCCACAACATTCTGCACTGTGGAAATATGGAAGAAAATAGAAGAGATTCTATGGAACCAAGTGAAGAAAACAGAAGGAAAAAGCAACATGAAGCAACCCTAGAAGTTTGATACCAAGATCCCACAATACGGCCGCGGAACCGCGGCCAAACATAGCTTTCTGCCGCGGAACCGCGGCCGTGCAATGCACGTGTCGGTGCATGTGTCGGTGGGTGTCGGTGCTTTGACCCGGCTTTCTTAGGGTAGTCTTGTAAATTCAAATATGGAGCAGATGTAAACCTAGGATTTCTGCTATCTATAAATAGAAAAGCTAGAAGCCTAATTAGGCATGCCTCTTTTTAATTCTTAGATTAAAAATTTAATTCCAGTTGTAATGCATTTATTGAGTGGTCATCAATAAAGGTATTTTTATTTTTATTTCTATCTTGCATTCCTTTTTTTATCTGAATTTAATTCGTGCAATTTTTTATCTGTCTTTTATTATCTGCAATTTAGATAGTCTATTAAAAAGAAAACAAAAATGAATTTTATTGTCACTTTCCTAATGAGTGAGTAATTCCTCACTTGTTAGGGTTAGGATAGGGAAGGTTTGAGAGAAGGAAATCTCTCTCACTCCGTACCTTGCCCATATAATTTAATTAGGACTCTATTTAATTTAACCACATACCGCTCACTACGGTACCCTATCCTACATGATAGCGGTGATTCCTTACTTAGACCGGTTGTGGATGAATTAACTGAAGGTTAGGGCTAAGAGTTAAGAATGGACGGACAAGGACCTAAAGGAAGAAACTACGTTTCTTCCTAGTCGTGCTAATCCCCGTTGTTGACTATTACCCTAACACCTATATTCTTAATTAGGGCATTTTTAGCAGTGAGAAGAATCCATATTTCAAACTAATCTAATCCTAACCCTAGCAAGCTTTTTAAATCGATTAATTCTCATTTTTAGATCGTAAAACAAAATCTACCAAAAATAGGACTTAACTCATTAGAACTTAAAGAAAAGAACACATTTTCTCTGTGGATCGACTCGTACTCAACCGGCTAGCTACCAAGCGACACCGCCTTGATTGCGGTATTCTTAATTTTAAAACGCACGCACAAAACCCTTCTCAATCAACACCCTACCGAGAACTGTAAATAACTCCACGACTACATCGAGGAGTTGATTCGCTTGGGCCACCTGACAAAGTACCTACGGAAAAAGCGAAAGGCAGACCAGGAGCAAGATAACTATCCCCCTTCCGGCGAATTGACGATCGGCCAAATCATGGTCGTATCCTCGGGGAGTGCACCTGGAGCCGACGAGATTCGCCACCTCCTGCTGGTCGAGGGAACTAGCGACCAGCCCCGGAAGAAAAACAAAGCAGCCGAGCCCATCACCTTCACCGACGAAGACCTCCATGGAATATCCTTGACGCACAACGACCCCCTCGTAATTACAGCACGGGTCCACTGCTACGACGTCCAAAGGATACCGGTCAACTCGGGAAGCTCGGCAGACATCCTTTTCTATGACTGCTTCATGCGTATGGGGCTCGGCCCGTCAGACCTGAGGCCAACCACCCACATTCTGTCGGGGTTTACTAACCACTCCATCCCGGCAGAGGGAGTAGTTACCCTCCTCCTTAACATCGGGGAGGCGGGCCGTACGAGAACCGTACCGGTGGAGTTCATCGTCGCCAGGATTCCCTCGTCCTACAATATCCTACTGGGACGCCCGACGCTGAACTCCCTTCGGGCCCAAATTTCGACCTACTACCTTGCGATCAAGTCTCCGTTGGATCAAGGGGGAATCGGCCAGGCTTACGGGAACCAGCAAATCGCCAAGATTTGCTTCACGGAGACATCCACCTCCGAGGAGCGAATCGACGACCTTAGAAGCCCAAGCGATTTCCAGAGGTCCTTGGATACCTGTGACGAACAAAAAGAAATCTGAGAGGCCCCGGTGGAGGCGCTAACAGAAGTCCCCTCGTCGAGGGGAACAATGAACGAACTGTCCAGATCGGATCCCTATTGACAGGAGCCCGGCGTGAAGACTTGATCCACTTTCTCTGAGGAAACTCGGATGTGTTCACCTGGGCACCTACCGACATGCCCGGGATCGACCCCGAAGTGATCTCACACAAGCTCGGGGTCGACCCGATGGCCTGACCCGTCAGGCAAAAGAAACGAAGGTTCGCTCCGATCAAACAAAAGGCGATCGAGGACGAGGTCGATAGGTTGCTTGCTGCCAACTTCATTCAAAATGTGGCATACTCCGAATGGCTAGCGAATGTGGTTATGGTTAACAAGGCAAGCGGGAAGTGGCACATGTGCGTCAACTTCACAGATCTCAACAAAGCCTGCCCCAAAGACAACTATCCCCTCCCTTGGATAGATCAGCTTGTCGACAGCTCGGCAGGCCACGAATTGCTCAGCTTCATAGATGCTTTCTCTGGCTACAACCAGATCCGTATGAACCCGGCTGATGAAGAGCTTACCGCATTCACAATGGACCGGGGGGTATACTGCTATAATGTGATGCCCTTCGGCCTAAAAAACGCCGGAGCTACATACCAGCGCCTGGTCAACAAAATGTTCAAACCGCAGATCGAGAGGAACATGGAGGTTTACATCGACGACATGCTCGTAAAATCGACCTCGTCGGACGAGCATGCCAAAGATCTTGGCGAACATTCGACATCCTCCGCAAGTACAAAATGAAGCTGAATCCTGCCAAGTGTGCATTCAGGGTCACTAGCAGGAAATTCCTCGGGTTTATGGTCACCCACCGAGGAATTGAGGCTAACCCGGAGAAGATCTATGCCATCCTCAACATGGTCACACCAAAGAGCAACGTGGAGATCATGTGACTCACGGGGAGAGTGTGTTATGAAAATCCTCCGACTATTCGAACTTTAGGATTTTCCTCAGGGCTTTGAAGAACGGGAGACACTTTTCCCCGGACCTTGACGTGAAGCGACTAAGTGCAGCTCCGCTACGGTGCGTTGACCCCCACAAAACCGACTATGTCCTGCGTGAGATTCATGAAGGGGTCGGTGGAGCACATCAAGGGGCCCGCACCTTGGCCGACGATTCATCAAGACGCTCAGAAGCTTATCAGAAGATGCCAAAGCTGTCAACTCCACGGCAGCATACCCCGTCTTCCGGCTACCGAGCTGATGGCTCTGACCTACCCTTGGTCGTTTGCCCAGTGGGGAATGGACATGGTAGGCCAACTCCCAACTGGCACGGGCGGGCATAAGTATATCCTCGTAGCGGTAGACTATTTTACGAAGTGGATCGAGACCGTCCCCATCAGAAAACCGGACGCCGCCACGACCATCAAATTCCTGCAGAATAACGTAATATCCCGGTTTGGGATCCCGAGGTGTATTGTTACCGACCACGGGACGAACTTTGAAAACGACAAAGTCAAAGGATTCTGCAGCGAGTACTACATACTAATGAAGTTTGTCGTGGTAGCGCATCGTCAATGCAATGGGCAAGCCGAGGTTGCATTCGAGATCTTCGAACTCGTCTGGAAGGAAGACATGGCAGCTGGGTCAAGGAACTACCCGGGTTTTATGGGCCCTACGCATATCGAAGGAGACCCCCACTGGAGAGACCCCCTTCAGTCTTTGCTACGGCACCGAGGCGATGGTCTCAGATGATATTGGACTGCCCAATTATAGAGTCGAGCATTTCGACGACGAAGCAAACACCTCGGCACTCCAGACTAATTTGGACATCTTGCTAGAGAAGAGAGACCAGGCACAGATCAAAGCCGCCGCTTATCAACAGCAAACTGCCCGCTACTATAATGCACGAGTCAAGCATCGCACCTTCAAGACTGGAGATTTGGTCCTAAGGCGAAACGAATTTGTAGACCAAGGCAAACTGCACTTTTCCGAAAGTGGGACGGCTCATTCCCCGTCTCCGAGGTATTGTCCTGCGGAGCCTATCGCTTGCATGACACGGCTGGTCGTAAGTTCCTGCGGCCTTACAACGCCGAAAAGCTCAAATTGTACAAGTGAATTCGAAATCTATATATGTTAATATATGTTTCTTCTTTGCCAAAGCGATATAAATTTTTCTTTTAAGTCTTCTAAATTAGAAGAAACTTCTTCAATATGTTTCCCTCTTCCTCGGTTCAAAGGTCACTGATCTCGTTTTTTGAACATACTCAAACACGCAAAGAGGATAAAAAGATACAATATCACGTCACAAAAGAGGAATTTTATTCATCAAAGGTATTATGGGCTCCTTAGCCTTACACAAAAAGAAAATTAAAATTACAACAGAGGGGGAAGGGGGTCGAGAAAGCACTGCTGATGGTACTCCGAGGAGATCTCCGTCAGCCGAGCCCTAGCCTCCTCGGCCCGCTCCCTCTGATGCTGCCCACGTACCCGGGACACCACGGAAGCACCCGAACTCCTACCCACCGGGCAAGAGTCTGCGATCTGCCTCTTTTGGAAACACTCTAAAAGAAGGATCGCCGATCGATCATGCATGTTCTTCGAGATGAGGCGCGGACGTAGGGCGTGTGCAGCTTATCGAGCGCCTCGTCCTGCAGCTGCGGAGACAGGGCGTTGAACAAACCCGGGGACATCCTCTAAATGGCGTATATGAGCAATTAGAGGAAAGGGAACCGCCGGGGAAGTAGGCGGCTGAAGTGGTCCTCTATGCGTCCGACCACAGTCCGGTACGTCTCTTCCGTACACTCCTGATCATAGAGGTACACATCATCACGGGAGATGATCTCTCCGATAGAGTAGATGAACCCAGCCATTTTCAGAAAAGCAACGCTGAAAGAAACCCATATACCTTCTCTATTTATAGCCTCAACAGAATTCCCAGAGACCGAAATTTGCGCGTGCATGGGCACGAATCTTAGGATATTTTCATATTTCCCAATATAGGGCTGCCATGTGGCGGTCATCCCGTATCTCACGGTCAACCAAAGTCGGAATGACGCTGATCTTGGAGCGCCTTGCCTCGCCTACGCGTTTCAGCCACGTGTCACCCGCGACGGTCACTCTTCCCGACTTTCTTCTCACAAGTTGAGGTAGATTGAACGACGCCTCGGAAGAGCAAGAAGAAGTTTAAGAAAGCCCTCACCAAGATGTCACCGAGTAGCTTCCTGCTTGGTCAATCCCTGGTGGGTAGCTCCTACCCATCCACGCCAAGGATCGAAAGCTCTCACCAAGAGGCCACTGAGCAGCTTCCCTGCTCGGTCAATCCCTGGTGGGTAGCTCATACCCATCCACGCCCAGGATCGAAAGCCCTCACCAAGAGGCCACCGAGCAGCTTCCCTGCTCGGTCAATCCATAGCGGGTAACTTCCTACCCATTCACGCTAAGGATCAAAGCCCTCATCAAAAGGCCACCGAGCAACTTCCCTGCTCGGTTAATCTCTGGCGGGTAGCTCCTATCCATCCACGCCAAGGATCGAAAGCCCTCACCAAAAGGCCACCGAGCAGCTTCCTTGCTCGGTCAATCTTTAGCGGGTAACTTCCTACCCATTCACACTAAGGATCAAAGCTCTCATCAAGAGGCCACCGAGCAGCTTCCTTGCTCGGTCAATCCCTAGCGGGTAGCTCCTACCCATCTACGCCAAGGATCGAAGCACTCATCAAGAGGCCACCGAGCAGCTTCCCTGCTCGGTCAATCCCTGGCGGGTAGCTCCTATCTATCCATGCCAAGGATCGAAAGCCCTCACCAAGAGGCCACCAAGCAGCTTCCTTTCTCGGTCAATTCATGGCGGGTAGCTCCTACCCATCCACGCCAAGGATCGAAAACCCTCACCAAGAGGCCACCGAGCAGCTTCCCTGCTTGGTCAATCCTTAGCGGGTAACTTCCTACCCATTCAAGCTAAGGATAGAAGCCCTCATCAAGAGACCACCGAGCAGCTTCCCTGCTCGGTCAATCCCTGGCGGGTAGCTCCTACCCATCCACGCCAAGGATCGAAAGCCCTCACCAAGAGGCCACCGAGCAGCTTCCCTGCTCGGTCAATCCCTGGAGGGTAGCTCCTATCCATCAACGCCAAGAATCGAAAGCCCTCACCAAGAGGCCACCGAGCAGCTTCCCTGCTCGGTCAATCCCTGGCGGGTAGCTCTTACCCATCCACGCCAAGGATCGAAGCCCTCATCAAGAGGCCACCAAGCAGCTTCCCTGCTCGGTCAATCCCTGGCGGGTAGCTCCTGCCCATCCATGCCAAGGATCGAAAGCCCTCACCAAAAGGCCACCGAGCAGCTTCCATGCTCGGTCAACCTTTAGCGGGTAGCTCCTACCCATCTACGCTAAGGATCGAAGCCTTCATGAAGAGTCCACCGAGTAGCTTCACCACTCGGCAAATGCCGACCAATTCTAACTTGGCTATTATTTAGCTTACGCTAAGGGAAGTGGTCGCTGGTCCGACTCAATGGAGTAGGCGAATCTCGGCCTACCTACACTGAAGAATCTCCCGATGTATTCTAAACAAACGATCGCTTCCTCGACTCCGAAGGGGAGGGGACTGACCTTCCTGCACTTAGCGATTAACTGGATTACACTCGACGGGCGATCGACATCTAAGAGACTGGTCATCGACCCACGGCTTGACTCTTGGGATGAGGAAAACACTAACAAGCTCACGTTAGCACAAGAAAATATTTCCACGAAGAAAAATCAAAAACAGCCTTTATTCACGATCTAAAAGTCTTTACAAGGTAGTATGGGCTCCTCAGCCTTACAAAAATTGCCCAAAGGCTTACAAAATTCAAAAAGAAAAAGAAGAAGGTAGGAAGGCTCAAGCCTTGGGACCGGGGAGGATCTCGACCTGCTCTGTGCCGGCGTTGGGAGCCGGGGTGACGGCTTTAGGGTCGGTGCTCCCACCAGGAACCTTGGCGCCAGGAGCCGGGGTGACTGCTTTTGGGTCGGCGCTCTCACCAGGAGCCTTATCTCCAGCACTCCCACCGGTGGCCTCTCCGCCGGTGGCACTCCCGGCGGTCTCCCCCTGCGGCTCATCCTTGGAGAGGGGGTACTGGAGCCAAAGCTCGCCATCAGAAAACCCCTGCATCAACGTCTTGACAGCGTCGAGGGCCTGGTGCCAAACGATGGCCGAGGCGTCGGCAAGGTCGGCGTAGAACTGGTCCGACGTCTTGTACCTCTCCACCGACTTCACAGCCCGGAGGTCGGCGAGCTTCACCGCTTCCTTCGCCGCCTCGGTTTCCCTCTTGCAGGAGTCCCGCGATTTCTTCATCATGGCGTTAAGCACCTAAGCCTCCTCCAACTTAGTCTGGACGACCTTGTTGTATTCACTCAGAAGTCGAATGGACTTCTTGCATTTGGAGTTCATCACCTCCTCAGCGGCCACCCGGGTCTCAAGGGCGGTTATCTTCTCCTTCGCCTGCTGCAGCTCCAGGCATAGGTCCTCCTCCAGTGAGGACGACTCGCCCACCTTCCTCATCGCCGGGGAAATCTCCTCATGCTCCATGTTGGCGATGAGGGCGCAGTGCTGGAGGACCTGAGGAAAGTAAAGGAAAGGGTTAAAAAGCATCCGATCCGAAAGAAAAAAGGGCTTGATGAAAACCTCAACAGAAAGAAGATACTGACCTTTACGGCCTCCTGAGAGATGGCGGCAACTTAGGCCTTGAGGGTCCCCCGGGGGATTTTACCTCCGGCCGATCGTTCCATCTCCAAAAGCAAGCTATCGGCAACAGAAAGCCCCGAAGGCACCTCGAAACAGACGTCCCCCTCCTGCACGAAGATCGGGGAGGCTGGAGATCGGAATATCGTCCTCTTGTACCTCTTAAGGGGGACCTCGGGCGGTCGGCCTCATCCTCCACCTCCCTCGCCCGGGCTCCGGTTCCCGAGAGTGCTTACGGCTCTCCCCGCGGATGGTTTTTGAAGCTCATGGCGTGGAGGAAGGCCTAGCCGGTGCGGATGCCTTCGGGGCCGAGCTCGAACTGGGGCGGGACGAGATAGCGCCCCCGGTCTTCCTCCTCTTCTTTGCGCTATGGCAGCCAGGAATTTGGATCGGTTCATTTGCTCTACAAAAAGGAAAATACACAAAGCGAGTTAGTGACGCTGAAAAGGGCAAAAGAAAATATTCAAGTCTAGACAGATCGTTTAATCTCCTAACTTACCCACGAATCGAGCGGGGCTGAGCCCGGCCTAGCTAAGGGCCTGGTCGGAAAGCAAAATGTCGGCATGTTGAATCGGCTCCCACATGGACACCGCCCTCGTCTCGAGAAAGGATGACCTCTTCACCCGCGGGCAGTCGGCCCTATGCCACTGTACAGGAACAGGCCAATCCTCGCCCTCGGGTGGCCCGACGAATACGAACTTCTCCTTCCATTCGTGAATGGAAAAGGAACTACTACTACCCCCGACCCGGACGCCCCTCCCTTGCGTTTTTTGAAGGAAATGTACACCCAGCTCGGCTCATCCTTACGGGTGCCGGGATGATTTTTATAACAAAGGAAGGAAATGAGAAGGGTCAAGCTGAAAGGGATTTCTTCAAGTCTTAACAGGACCAGGAACCCGAGGAGAATTCTCCATAAGTTTGGCACTAGCTGGCCCGGGGCAGTTGGAAGTAATGTATTGCCTCGCATACTTCGGGGGGAAAGGACAGACGCATTCCAGCCCAGAATGCATCCAAGTATAAGGCAATCTCCTTGCCCTGCACCTGATCCGCCCTTTTGTCTTCCCTAGCCAAACGAAGCGAATAGCTAGGGGGAATGTGGAAATGAGCCCAGATCGCGGTGAGCTCGTCCACATTCCTTATGAGGGAGGGCGCATCACGAGCGTTCCCGATGCGCGCTTTGGGGACCCTTACCGTCGCCTGACGAGCGGCGCGGATAGCTCTAACTCTATGAGGGGAATCCGATTCGGATGGGGCAGAGGAGGAAACAGAAGAAGACACCCTGGACTCGGCTCCAACAACTGGAACCTCATCGCCTGACTCTACCCTAACAATTTCCACAGACTCCTCAGAGGAAGACATCTAACCTGATTCAAAGAAGGAGTCCACCGAGGAAAGAGCGCGAGAGATCTGATCTAAAGGACAGAGCGCCGAGCTGTCTTTCGCAGCAATAGGGAAATGATGGCGAAAGTGTGGACCCTGGGGGGATCCCACCCCTATTTATAGTACTTTGGCAACGCATCCAACGGCTCAGATCGTTTCCCGCCAAAATGAAGCTTCGCGCTCACCAACTGTCGACGCTCCATGTGTCGCACAACCATTTGAAACGTCCCTTCGGGCGTAGAAGAAAGCGACGACCCGTCACGTCCGCCAATTGGCATCGGACACATGGCCTGAGCCTCAACGAACATACGAGAGAATCGTCACTCCCTATTTAATGAACGATCTTCTCTCTGATCCGTTGACGTCATCGAGGATACACCTAACCGCCTCGGAAATCCACGCCGGCAAGGTTCTTAACTACAAGCTGAGCCCGGGGGACCGATCAGACCACTCTCGACCCGACCCATAAATAGGTCGGGACGAGAGTGGGGGGCTAATAATGATGCTCATAAGTAGGAACTCCCCAGATCATGATAGGTGGCAGATGACGTGTCCCGGGGCTCACGCAAACAGGGCAAGCACTATGCGTTGGGAACTCTTTTCGGGCTATCTCCCCGAGGTTTGCCCCAACTTCCTATGGGTCTCTGAGCGCTCTTATGCACACCTTACAAATGACCGTGGGCTCGTCTCCGAGCCCCTCTACACGCTGAGCTTCCTCAGCCCTCCCAGCTCGTCTCCGAGTTATCACAGAATCGAGCTTCCTCGACCTCCCGCCTGCTTTGGGCCCCCGCCGAGCTAAGCCTCCCCGGTTCTGCCGAGAAACCTAGAACGCAGATCGCAGGAGCCTCCACCATGGCTCCGCGTATCTCGCCAGATGCGGGATACCCGCCGCCCCACGATCCCACGTTCCACGCGGACGGGTCCCCCCATTAACGAGCGTATCTCGTCATTAATGGGGGATCCCGTCATTCACGCAGGCGTAACGCCAAGGGCGTAACGGCCGGTGAAGATCTCGCGTCAGCTAGCTCATGGCAACCACTATAAAAACCCCTCTCCCAGACGACTCAGGTAACGCAATTTTTACTGGAACAAGCCGCTACTCTGCCCAAATACCTTAGCTAACTTGATCGTCGGAGGGTCCACGGTGGTACAACCATTCCGGGACTTCTTTGCAGGTAGATTGGCTTCACTCCAAATCAAGCCCACTGAGATCCACACGCTCAAGGAGACGACCCTCAACATCAATCTCAGCCGTCCATCGACGCTCGCGACAGATCGATGGAGGACAACATCTGAAGGAGATCCTGACCTCCATCAAGCACCGAAGGCTTTGCACTCATAACAAGGCCTAAGAAGTTCCATAAAGCTAGATAGGTCTCGTCGTCTAGAACTTTATGGATTTGAAGCACACAATTCATCGCGACGAACTCGTTCTCCTTCACATGAAGCATCCAAAGCCTCACATCCTCTAATCGATCAATAACAATGTGATATTCGCACCAGAGGTTTAGTGACCCTGCTAAGGCTTTGAACCTTGAGCATGTGTCTTGAAGCTCTTGTCAAGATATGCTGATCTGTGATCCGCACATGGCTCGAAGGATTAGGCCTCGAAGCTAGGCTTTGGAATAAGCTTGGCCATTATAGGCTTTCTTTGATGTTGAAGTCAATGATGTGTATTGATTGAATGATTTTGGATGTCTAATATCAAATCAAATAGTAAAGAAATCACAACCAAAAATATTTGACCGCAATCAAACAACGGTGTCAGTTGAAGTTAATGAATGAGTGCGGATCGTCCTCAGGGATCTCGAGATTCGTTTGTACTTTTATTTGTTTGAAATGAAATGTTAAGCAACAATAAGAGAAAACACGATTCAATTGATTGATTTGTATTCGTGTGTCACTAATCTTTTCTAAAGAATCAAGAACTATAAACAACAAGAATCGGGTTTCAATGGTATTTTCCAAACGACAATCAAGAATGATAAAGAGGCTCGTAGGAATCGATAGGATCTTTAGATGTGTTGTAGTCTACAATATTTCGTATTCTTGTCCTTCGAAGAATTGATGCTAGATCAATGGTTATCGACGAGAGTTAGGGTTTTCTTGATGAAATCAGGGTTTCATCTCTTAACCCTTGCTCTTTCGAGGATACCATTTATATTCTAGCCTCTAGCAATTTCAAGAATCGATCGGATCACCCCAATCTCGAGCGATGTTGATCAAGAAAGCATCGCTTCGAATTTGGTTGTCGATTCTTGAACTTGCTAGGGTTTACAAACTCATGGGATTCAAGAATTGATTACAAATTTGCTACATCATCATACTAAAGATCGTCTCGACTCCTTAACGAGCGGAGTTTTACTCGCGCA
Source organism: Agapanthus africanus (assembly GCA_030015575.1). Taxonomy (NCBI): domain Eukaryota; kingdom Viridiplantae; phylum Streptophyta; class Magnoliopsida; order Asparagales; family Amaryllidaceae; genus Agapanthus; species Agapanthus africanus. The sequence goes on from JASDDO010000024.1 coordinate 312,213,285, forward strand.
TCACCACATAGACAATATTCAAGAACAGTAAAGATAACATGATGCGGAATTTTAAAGAAAACAAGAATGGAGAAAATATCACCTTTTATTTAATCAACAATTGTCAATACATTCTTTCAAGATCTACAAGAAGAAAGAAAATCGATCGTTGACTCGGCTTCGCTCGACTCCGTGGATCGTGGATCTACTTTTGATCTCTTGCCCGATGGAAGATCGGCTCGGCTCATAAAGGGGTGGAAGGAATCTTGCTTGGCTTGCACTCAAGATCTTGAATTGTGGTTGGATTTAGGGTTAGGGTTTCCTACAAGATTTCTCACTAATCTTGAGGAAGAAGAAGATGGAGAAAGAGAGAATGGCTAAGATCTAAGATGTTGAATCTTTTTCTCTCTAGGGTTTCATGATATCCAAGATTGAGAAATGAGTGAGCCTAGGGTCTTATTTATAGACCTAGGTTTAGGTTTGAATTAGACTTTCCCTCCCAAAGTTTGTTGACAAGTTTGTTGGGCTTTAGCTTAGGGTTTAAGCAAGGGTTTAGGAAAGTTCTAGAAGTTCTAGGCTAGTTTAGGAGCTTGATGATCTGGTGGAAGTGTCTGGACTCTTCTGAACTTTTGTATGCATTTTTGAGCTGCAGGTACTAACACAGGAGTTGTGGTGCAATTCGTGGAGCTAAGTCCCTGGATCCGCCGCGCAACCGCCGCGTGAGGTAGGCTTTGGCCGCCCTTCCGCCGCGCCTTGGTGGCCTCGGGATCAGTGTCTTCTGCAGTTGCTTTGTACTTCTATTTGGGTTATTCTTTGATGTTTAGAATTGCAATTGACCTTCTGTGTTGATACCAGATTTGCTTTCAATGAGTTTACGAGCAATTGTAATGGTCGAGCAATGTATTGATCGAACAAGCATCTCTTTTCCTGCATAGACTTCAAAGTAGGGGTTGCAAGATATAGAAAATATGCTATGTAATGCAATGCCGTTAATTTCCCTAGAATTTCCGGTTTTAAGGTCGAATACATGTAATTTGATATTTTGCGACCAATTAGCTAATATGTGAATTATGAATACCGTACTCTCCTATATGTATGCAGATGACAAGGAAATTGTCGGTTAAAATATGCAATATTTTCGACTGATCAAATACCCCCAAACTTAATTTCGATCGTCTCGAGAGAATGTTTTATTAAAAAGAGAAGGAGAAAACAAAGAAAGAGAAAAAACTAACTAGCACACTTTCGTAGGCAACACGATTGCACTGAGCATGTGCAACAAGCCTTTAAACCTCTAGGTGTCCCTAGTAGGAGGAGTGTTGTCTCCTGAGGGTTTTCAGCGGATTGCACCCACAAAATCCAATAATAAAAGCAAGATCATGAATATTACATTTAAAGATACGAATTGTAAAAGAAAAGCCTTGAAAATTAGGGTTTCCAACTAAGCTAGCTTTTCGGTTGTCATGAGCCCTATCTTAATGGTCATGAAAAGATGTCAGAAATCACGTCCTCCCTCAATAAAACATCGTCTTATTCTTCATTCCTATCTTTCTTCCAAACATCGATCATATCACCCTGCGTGTGTGTAAAGACATCCCTACACCCGGAGAATTCAATTCAAGCTATCATACTCTTGCCTATCAGCCTCAGTACTTCTTGGCAAACGAGATTGCTTACACACTTTCATGCGACCGTTAATACTTCTTGAGGTACTAACCGACCGATTACTAATGTGCATGCTAACTTGGTGTATTTTCCTAATCTTGCACCACCTTAGGCATAGCAGTGACTCCCAGACCAGTTGACCTTGGGGCACTAGGTGAAGAAGCACCCTTTTGCTATATATTTTTCTTGCCCTTGGTGATAACAAAACCAGTATCCATTTTTCTCACCACTTTAAAACACTCTTTTTTTTTTTCATACTTTTGGCTTTAAGACAAGAGCATTTCAAGGTATCCTCTACTATCCCAGGCTTCAAGACGTGTGTAAGTGCGAATAGCATGGTAGCAATGTTCAAAATGATTGGCTTCCAGAATAGAAACTATTTTTCAGACTTATTTTTATCCTCAGATTAGTGACGTCCTTCATCTTACTAACCCTTGGGACAACGGCTCATAACTACTTATTACTAGTTCGTATAAGAAAACTTCTAATTTTCTTAGTTTTCTAAAATTTTTCCAATCTCATGGATGTAATTGTTCACTGTCTAAACTTTCATTATCTTATTTATATACAAAAAAGTGTAAATATTAAAATTATTTTTATATTTGAAAATTTTTAAATTTTTATGGGTTTTGAAAATTTTTCATTTTTTTTATAGATTTTTATAAAAGAAATGTTTTGTGCTTATGCAGATGATATGCAAATGATGCGAAAATAAGCACAAACCTCCCCCAAACTTGTTTTCAACAGTGTCCTCACTGTTGCTGACAGTTATACCTACAAAAATCTGTAAATCTGGGAGGAATTATTAGCGGGGGCAAATATATAAGTGAAGAACTTCCCCCAAACTTGTTTTATTTACTCACCTTCATTCAAAATATGATACAATGATATACTGGACATGAAAGTGAGACGGAGGAATTTTAATCAAAATAAACTGGCTCTTGTAAGAACAAGAGCTCCTCCGTGGGGTCAGTGGAAAAATACGGCTTTAATCTATGTCCATTTACTTTGAAAACAGTGCCGTTTTTAATATTTTCAATATCTACTGCCCCGTGCGGGTATACAGACCGCACAACAAAAGGTCCCTTCCAACGAGATCGGAGCTTACCCGCATGAAGGTGTAATCGTGAATCATAAAGAAGGACTTGTTGACCAGGTAAAAATGTTTTCCTTACAATGTTTTTATCGTGAAAAACCTTAGTCCTATTCTTTGTGATTACAGCATTATCATAAGCTTCATCGCGGAGTTCGCTTAGCTCGTTTAGTTGCAGCTTCCGAAAGTTGCAAGCAAGGTTTAAATCAAAATTTATTTCCTTTATAGCCCACAATGCTTTATGTTCTATCTCAACAGGTAGATGACATGCTTTTCCAAACACTATCCTATATGGAGACATTCCTAGGTCGGTCTTATATGCAGTCCTGAATGCCCAAAGAGCATCCGTCAATTTGGTCGACCAATCTTTTCTATTTTTAGCAACAGTTTTCTCCAGGATAAGTTTGATTTGTCTGTTTGAGATCTCAGCCTGCCCGCTTGTTTGGGGGTGATAGGGTGTAGAAAGTCGGTGGTTGATTGAGTATTTCCTCATCAGAGTCTCGAAAGATCTGTTGCAGAAGTGTGTCCCATTATCGCTAATAATAGCGCGTGGGTGTCCAAATCGCGAGAAGATATTCTCTTTCAAGAACTTAATGACAACTTTCTTGTCATTAGTGCGACTTGGAATGGCTTCTACCCACTTGGAGACATAATCAACCGCCAGCAATATGTACAGATTCCCAAAGGAGTTGGGAAAAGGACCCATAAAATCTATGCCCCAAATATCAAACATTTCAACAACCAGAATGGGTTGCTGAGGCATTTCATTCCTTTGGGATATTCTACCCGTATACTGACATTGTGTACAGGTTTTGCAATGTTCAAATGCGTCCTTGAATAAGGTCGGCCAATAAAATCCACACTGCAAAACCTTTTCCGCTGTTTTTCTTGGACCAAAGTGACCCCCACAGGCCTGATCATGACAAAATGAAAGAATACTCTTGAACTCTTCATTCGGGACGCACCGGCGAATGATCTGATCAGGACAGTATTTAAACAAATAAGGCTCGTCCCAGTAATAGTGTTTTACTTGGGAAAGAAAGCGGTATTTGTCCTGTTTAGACCAATCGCTCGGTATCAATCCCGTGGCATGATAGTTCACAATATCCCTGAACCATGGTTCAGAGAATACGCTCAAGAGTTGTTCGTCAGGGAATGAGTCATTGATCGGCAGGGTCACAGGGGAAGAAACGATGCGTGAAAGGTGGTCAGCTACTACGTTTTCACATCCTTTCTTATCTTTGATAACAAGATCGAATTCTTGTAAAAGAAGGATCCAACGTATTAGTCGACCTTTGGCATCTTTCTTCGCCAACAGATGTTTTAAAGCGGAATGATCAGTGTATACAACAATAGGTGAGCCAATTAAGTAAGGCCTGAATTTCTCCAATGCGAATACAACCGCTAATAGTTCTTTCTCTGTGGTTGTATAATTGATTTGCGCATCATTCAGGGTCTTACTAGCATAGTAAATCACGTGTGGCATCTTTTCGATGTGCTGTCCAAGGACAGCACCTACTGCAAAATCAGATGCGTCACACATCAGCTCAAAGGGGTAGTCCCAATTTGGTGATGATAAAACGGGGGCTGAAGTGAGTGAGTGTTTAAGTGAGTCGAAAGCTGTCTCGCAATCCGAGTCAAAGTGGAAGGTCGTATCCTTGGCCAGGAGTAGTGTTAAAGGTCTAGCAATTTTGCTAAAGTCCTTTATGAATCTCCTATAAAAGCCAGCATGGCCAAGGAAAGAGCGAATATCTTTGACGCTTTTGGGATGAGGGAGGTTTTGAATGACATCTACTTTAGCTCTGTCAACCTCGATGCCCTTCTGTGAAATGACATGTCCAAGAACTATTCCTTCTTGGACCATAAAGTGGCATTTTTCCCAGTTCAAAGTCAAGTTCTTCTCTTTGCATCGAGTAAGAACAGCGTCAAGATTCGCTAGGCATTCAGAAAAAGAGTCTCCAAAAATCGAAAAGTCGTCCATAAAGATCTCCAGGAAATTCTCTACCATATCAGAGAATATCCCCATCATACACCGCTGAAAGGTAGCGGGAGCATTGCATAGCCCAAAGGGCATGCGACTGTAAGCAAAGGTACCAAAAGGACAAGTAAAAGTGGTTTTATCTTGATCCTTTTTGGCGATGGGGACCTGATTATAGCCTGAGTAACCGTCCATGAAACAATAGTATTGTCGTCCCGCTAAGCGTTCCAGCATTTGATCAATAAATGGTAGAGGAAAATGATCTTTCCTCGTAGCAGCGTTGAGTTTTCTATAATCGATGCATACACGCCACCCAGTTTGGGTGCGTGTCTGAATCAACTCATTCGCTTCATTTGTGATTACAGTAATGCCGGATTTCTTAGGAACGACGTGTATAGGACTTACCCACTGGCTATCGGAGATCGGGTATATAATACCACTATCTAAGCATTTGACGATCTCTTTCATGACAGCTTCCTTCATGACGGGATTTAACCGTCTCTGTGGTTCTCGGGTCGGTCTGGCATCATCCATCACATGTATATGATGTTCAACAATTAAGGGACTGATCCCTTTGATGTCCGCCATACTCCAACCAAACGCCTCTTTATTAGATCTTAATACCGATAAAAGTGCATTCTCTTGCTCTGATGCAAGAGAAGTGGAAATTATAACCGGTAAAGTCTCGTTCTCACCAAGATATGCATATTTTAGGTGAGAAGGTAAGACCTTGAGATCTAATTCAGGCGGAGAAATGATCGAAGGAAGGATCATAGAATGATTTTTGGATTTACAAAGAAGCTCAGAGCCTGTGAAAGATACAGACTCGGGTGGAGAAAAGTCAGAAGTGCAGGACTCAAGTGTAAGTGTAGTGTCCTCACTAAGATCAAGTGTAAGATCAAGCAGAGATGTGCTAATGTCATCGAGATCAGTAAAGCAAAGTTCCTCGGCTCCACAACTATCGGGAGCGATCTCATGGACAGAGCACACATCTAAAATATGAGCACTAGGTTCTGATGGCTGACTTCCAACTCTGTAGATATTTAGTTCAATGGTCATATTTCCAAATGATAAATTCATTGAACCATTTCTACAATTTATAACAGCGTTGGAAGTGGCAAGGAAAGGACGACCTAAAATCACCGGAATTTGGCCCCGGGGGTTTGCTACAGGATGTGTGTCGAGCACAATGAAGTCTACAGGGAAAACAAATTCCCCGACCTTTATCAACACATCCTCTAATTCACCCCTTGGTTTGGTGATAGATCGGTCCGCCATCTGGAGAGTACAATGAGCAGGTTTCAGCTCTCCAATTCCTAATTGCTCATAGACAGAATAAGGTAACAGGTTAACACTCGCGCCAAGGTCTAAAAGAGCACGATTTATGTTTTTACCCCCAATCGAAATCGATATTGTAGGACATCCTGGGTCCTTTCGTTTCTTTGGTAGCTGGGGAATAAAAGCAGTGCTGATATTATTAGCCATAAAGACCTTCTTCGGCACTTGAGTCTTCCTCTTCCTAGTGCACAAGTCCTTTAGAATCTTCGCATAAGCGGGGACTTGTTGAATCGCATTTAGGAGAGGGATATTGATGTTAACCTGTTTGAACATTTCTAAAATTTTCTCCATATGAGGACTCGTTCTATTAGCCCTTAGCCGATTCGGGTAAGGTGCTTTCGCAATAAGCGCGGGGTCCATCATAGGAGAAGGAAAGGGGGGTAGACGAGATCCCAAAAGAGGTGTGGGGACCGTCTGTGGAGAACTATAAGGGTTGGGTGAAGGTGTTGAGCCTAAAGGGAACTGGAGAATAGGCTCGTGCGAAGGTGGTTTGGTAGAAGAAGAAGGATCGGAAGGAGAAGTGTGTGTATGTGGAAAGGTCTCAGCCGGGGTTTTGACATGATTATCAGTATTATCAATATCTTCCCCGACATTATTATTCAGCACTCTTCCCGATCTCAACGTGGTAATGGCATTTACATTGTAATGCCCAGGATTCTGTAGGGGTTGAGAGGGAAGTTTCCCTTTTTCTCTCGCACTCATTTCGGCTTTGAGGCGTGCGATTTCAGCTTCCATCGTTCTAATACTCTCAGCTTGTGACGCTGAGTTTTTCTTTATTTCACCGACGGAAGATCTAACCTCAGTTGAAACTTCCATGAAATTGGATAAAAGTGATTTCATGGTTTGAGTAAATTGAGAGAAATCGTCAGAACAGGACTGCATAGGATTAGACTGTGCAGGAGTGTTGCCCTGGTTTTGGAAATTTTGTGACTGGTAGGGGTGCTGAGTGAGTTGAAGGGGTTGCTGTTGTGGTGAAGGAAGAGCCCTTTGAAAGTTATTTGTGTTTGGAACCGTGTTTTGAGATTGATTTTGGTTCCAAGCAAAATTCGGGTGGTTCCTCCAACCCTGATTGTACGTGGAAGAATATGGATCGTTTCGAGGTCGTTGAAATGCGGCATTAGAATGCTCGTGACCTTGAAACGCCGAGTTTAAAGGACATTCTTCCGTTAAGTGTGACGGATCAGAACAGCACCCACAAATAGTTTTGGGGAGTGACACCGGGTTTAGGGAGGCTGCTGCAAATTTGTGTTCCATAGCGTCGAGCTTCTTTTGCATTGCTGCCATTTCTGCTCGAACACCTATGGACACATCTACTTGGTGTACGCCACCCCTATTCAATGGTTGGGTTCCACTCTCCCAAATCAGTGATTTTTCAGCGAATTCTTCTAAGTATCGCCAGGCTTCCCCATCGTCTTTAGTCATAAATGTACCCTGACACATATTTTCAAGGCTTTGTTTCGTGCTAGGGTTACTGCCCTCATAGATGATTCGGCAAAGCTCCCATCTCGGGATGCCGTGATGAGGACATTGAACCATTAGATCCTTGAAACGTTCAAAGTACTTTGAAAATGGTTCGGTAGGGAGCTGGGCAAATTGGTTCAATTCGCTACGAATTCGAGCCGTTCTTTGGACTGGGTAAAATTTCTTTAGGAATGCTGCGACGAATTCTTCCCAATTTGTGATGGAGTGTGCGGTGGTGTTATATAGCCACTTCTCGGCTATATCGCACAAGGTAAAAGGAAGAAGTCGTAGACGCATCGCATCCACAGAAAGTTGAGACGTACCCATCATAGCACATACGTTTTCAAATTTGGTAATGAAAACGTAAGCGTCCTCGGTCTCGAGTCCGTGATACTTAGGTAGAAGGTTGATATACTGGGGCTTTATTTCAAAGTTATCCCCGTTTGCTGGTGGTGTGGATAAGCAGGTCGAAAGAGGACCTCTAAGTGGATAGCATCTTTCCTGAAGAGAAATGTGTGTAGGATTCTGCGCACCAACGGACGGTGGCAGATTGGGGTTAAAGAAGTTTGATGGATTCGGATCCATCGGTGTGGGTGTGGTAGTAGGTAAAGAAAAGGTAAATGGAGAATTATCGACTTCAGAGTCGATAAAAGGTACGCGGACTAAACGGGCACTAGAATCCCGTGTCCAGCCTATCTTGTACTAAAAAGGGTTAGTACAAGTGGCAGCGTTGGCTTATAATTAGGGGTAAAATGAATGCGGTGTTTGCTTTTGAAAAGGGACGGATTTTGAAAAAAAATGATGCGACAACCAAATGCAGCAACACAAACCCTAGAATCTAATGGTCACCTAGGTCCGGCTCTAGACCGCTCCTAACTGCCAAAAGACAAGTCGCGGGATCAATCCTTCACTGCCTCTTTGTCCCCCTGTGGCCGGATGAGTGCCAGGTAAGTGGGAAGGAACCACCACTACAGTGGACCTAATTAATAACCACTAGCCTTAGACACACTCGCCTTAGGCACCACAAGAAAACGCGGATAAGCAATGAATTATCCACGGCCCTCTCTTGTCCTAAATGAGCGCGATAGTCCTTAGAGTCATCTCTAGATTTCTTTTAGTTAATGGGGTTAAATGCGGATGCAAGTTTGGTGGTTTTCGGGGCCTAGGAAGGGTAATGAAATCCCCACCTAATTTGGATTTGGCCGTGCCCCTTAAATTCCGTATTTAATATGCAAAACAACCAAGAAAAACAAAATCACGCACAATTTTAATTTGCTTTTGCGGCGCAGCTATTGTTTGCAAAGAATCCTGCAGAAATGATTAGTTGGAGCTAAAAAGGGAGAGGGGAGAGAGCAAGAAATCACCTGAAGAAAGATGGTACAGAGATCACCCAAGACTGCGGCGCTTCCGCCGCAATATGCATGTATCTGCCGCCCTTCCGCGGTCAAGTGTTGGGAACAGTGTACGAAATTTCTTCAGCTGCTTCCTTTTGCTATCTCCAGCTCTCTGGTATATCCCAAATAATTTTTCCACAGCACAGAATGCTCCAGATCACCTTGCAATCAAATCACAACACACATGTAAGAGTTTGTACGAATTTTGATTTCAAGAAATGAAACGTAATAATTCTTTCACTTCAAACTATAAAATGTAACGAATTAGCGCGCGATCCCCGGCAACGGCGCCATTTTGATTGAATGATTTTGGATGTCTAATATCAAATCAAATAGTAAAGAAATCACAACCAAAAATATTTGACCGCAATCAAACAACGGTGTCAGTTGAAGTTAATGAATGAGTGCGGATCGTCCTCAGGGATCTCGAGATTCGTTTGTACTTTTATTTGTTTGAAATGAAATGTTAAGCAACAATAAGAGAAAACACGATTCAATTGATTGATTTGTATTCGTGTGTCACTAATCTTTTCTAAAGAATCAAGAACTATAAACAACAAGAATCGGGTTTCAATGGTATTTTCCAAACGACAATCAAGAATGATAAAGAGGCTCGTAGGAATCGATAGGATCTTTAGATGTGTTGTAGTCTACAATATTTCGTATTCTTGTCCTTCGAAGAATTGATGCTAGATCAATGGTTATCGACGAGAGTTAGGGTTTTCTTGATGAAATCAGGGTTTCATCTCTTAACCCTTGCTCTTTCGAGGATACCATTTATATTCTAGCCTCTAGCAATTTCAAGAATCGATCGGATCACCCCAATCTCGAGCGATGTTGATCAAGAAAGCATCGCTTCGAATTTGGTTGTCGATTCTTGAACTTGCTAGGGTTTACAAACTCATGGGATTCAAGAATTGATTACAAATTTGCTACATCATCATACTAAAGATCGTCTCGACTCCTTAACGAGCGGAGTTTTACTCGCGCATCACCACATAGACAATATTCAAGAACAGTAAAGATAACATGATGCGGAATTTTAAAGAAAACAAGAATGGAGAAAATATCACCTTTTATTTAATCAACAATTGTCAATACATTCTTTCAAGATCTACAAGAAGAAAGAAAATCGATCGTTGACTCGGCTTCGCTCGACTCCGTGGATCGTGGATCTACTTTTGATCTCTTGCCCGATGGAAGATCGGCTCGGCTCATAAAGGGGTGGAAGGAATCTTGCTTGGCTTGCACTCAAGATCTTGAATTGTGGTTGGATTTAGGGTTAGGGTTTCCTACAAGATTTCTCACTAATCTTGAGGAAGAAGAAGATGGAGAAAGAGAGAATGGCTAAGATCTAAGATGTTGAATCTTTTTCTCTCTAGGGTTTCATGATATCCAAGATTGAGAAATGAGTGAGCCTAGGGTCTTATTTATAGACCTAGGTTTAGGTTTGAATTAGACTTTCCCTCCCAAAGTTTGTTGACAAGTTTGTTGGGCTTTAGCTTAGGGTTTAAGCAAGGGTTTAGGAAAGTTCTAGAAGTTCTAGGCTAGTTTAGGAGCTTGATGATCTGGTGGAAGTGTCTGGACTCTTCTGAACTTTTGTATGCATTTTTGAGCTGCAGGTACTAACACAGGAGTTGTGGTGCAATTCGTGGAGCTAAGTCCCTGGATCCGCCGCGCAACCGCCGCGTGAGGTAGGCTTTGGCCGCCCTTCCGCCGCGCCTTGGTGGCCTCGGGATCAGTGTCTTCTGCAGTTGCTTTGTACTTCTATTTGGGTTATTCTTTGATGTTTAGAATTGCAATTGACCTTCTGTGTTGATACCAGATTTGCTTTCAATGAGTTTACGAGCAATTGTAATGGTCGAGCAATGTATTGATCGAACAAGCATCTCTTTTCCTGCATAGACTTCAAAGTAGGGGTTGCAAGATATAGAAAATATGCTATGTAATGCAATGCCGTTAATTTCCCTAGAATTTCCGGTTTTAAGGTCGAATACATGTAATTTGATATTTTGCGACCAATTAGCTAATATGTGAATTATGAATACCGTACTCTCCTATATGTATGCAGATGATAAGGAAATTGCCGGTTAAAATATGCAATATTTTCGACTGATCATGTATCATATCTTTCCTTTCGAATTCTTTGTGCGATCTCTCATTCAGGGTGAAGTGGAGGAACTTAAGAATCGGGCTTATTTGGTCGAGGATACGTAGGGTGAATCCTTCACATAGCATAACACCAAGGACTCGGTGAGATAACCGATGAGACGATGAATCGTAGTCCCTCTTAGGGATGAGAGCTCACCAAGTCGAGAAATGAAGTAGTTTAATCACGGCATGGTTTGACGAGATGATCGATTACGCATAAGAAATAAGCAAGTTCATGAGTTTTCGTGCACTATTTACTTACCTATGTTCAATTCCGAAATGATCCTTGATTACATATGTTCGTATCATCATGCACTATTTGAATTTTATGTGAGTTCTTTTCTAATTACGAAATCGAACGTATCTTTGTTCCCCTCCGAAACACGGAGATGCGACCGCGCAGGTCCGTCTTGCCTGAATTTCGGGGCAGATGCTAATTGGTGCTATCCGTCCACCTCTTCGAAGATGCCAAGTTGATTTATGACACCATGTATCGAAGGTTTAAACGGATGCGGCCGATGTAGCAGACTTCGTCAGATTCCCCCTCATTTGAGGGTTTTTGATTGTGGGGACGCTCTTCCCTGCAGGCGCAAGCCCCTGCAGTTAATTACGCTACCGCATCGCGGTAACCACTTTCTCCTTCTCCAGATGGTCACTTCGTGTCGTGTGTGTTTGTTTTGTTTTTGGTTGCCTGTGGATTGTATACGGAGACTAATTTATGTTGTCGCCCATAGGGCGTGGATTAGTCTAAATCCGTATCTTCTTAGATTTGGGTTTGGGGTTGGGTTTAAGGATACGTTAGTCTCATTTGAGACTAAGATCAACTTAAACATTTGTTAAGGATACGTTAGTCTAATTTTAGACTAAGATCAACTTAACGGGATCGTTTAGATCCGACAAAAGAGTATTTGGGCTCTATTGTTTAGTCTGGGGACATTACGGTCGATAATTAGTTTAAGGACGTTACGGTCCAAGGTTAAGGACATCATAGTCCATGGGTTTTAAAGGACCCCACAGTCCGAGGTTAAGAACATCATAGTCCATGGGCTTTAAAGGACCCCACAGTCCGAGGTTAAGGACATCATAGTCCATGGGTTTTAAAGGACCCCACAGTCCGAGGTTAAGGACATCATAGTCCATGGGCTTAAGGACCCCACAGTCCAGTTTAAAGACATCATAGTCTATGGGAATATGGTTGTCGGGACCCGTCACCTCTCTGAAGACGTTAAAGGATTACAACGACATATATCAGAAGGGTTCAGAGATGTACCCTTGAACCGATGTGAGTTGGGAGACCTGTAGTCCGATTGGGACTAAGATCTGAGATTTATGAGCGTATGGGCTCAGTTAATATGAGTTGGGGACTTATGGCCAATCTTGGGCTAAGTCCAATAAAGTTAAAATGTTTAACATTTATTTTGGGTTGTTGAGCCTTTATTTGGGCTTGGCCCTGACATTGTTTTTGTCTTTTACTGAATGATGGGCATTCATCATAGCTCCGGGCTTATTAAAGAACAATTTATGTTCTATGAGCGCACACGTGAGTGACACGTGGTGCGCTTGGTGCTTTGCGCCAGTCAAAGAGCGCAATGCGCTTTTGCCGAGTAGCGCACACGTGAGGGACACGTGTCGCGCTTGGCGCTAAGCGCCAAATGATGGGCGCATTGCGCCAGTTTATGAGCGCAGAGCGTTGATTTGTGAGCGCATTGCGTTATTAGTTCAGTGGCACACACGTGATTGACACGTGGTGCGCCTGGCACTGAGCGCCAGCCCATGAGCGCAGTGCGCTAGTTCAAGAGCGCAAAGCGCTAACTGTCAAGTGGCGCATATGTGAGGGACACGTGTCACGCTTGGCGCTGAGCGCCGGTCTAAGAGCGCATAAGCGCAGTTCACATGGAAGAGGAGCTGGAGCTATCTTAAGATTCTAAGAGGAAAAGTTCTTCAATCTCTTATGTTGATGAAAGGTTTTGCCTTTATAGATCTATGATCTATGAGGAAGAAGTAAATTCTTCTTTTATTTTATGATGAGGTCTTTTGATCTCTTTGTAAAAGACTTTTTGTCTTTGTAGATCTATGATCTGTGAGAAGATTTATATTCTTCTTTTTATTTTATGATGGGATCTTTTGAACTCTTTTGAAAAGACCTTGGTCTTTGTAGATCTATGATCTTTAAAGAAGTGGGTTCTTCTTTTTAATTATGAAATGATTTCATCTATGTGCTTATCATCATTCATTTCTTACCTTGAAGAAAGTTTTCTTCTTCTGAGAGCTTGCTCTTTTTCTTTCAATTTCTCAAAGTTTATGAGGAGGTTTCTCTCTATGCTTCTCTATTTTTTCTCTTCTTGAGACTTGAAGTCTTGGGGCCTTTTTATAGGGCAAGCTGATTTGTTCAATCAGTTAAGAAGATCTTTTCTCCAATTGATTTGGGGAATTTCCCATCGTTGGATCTTTGATCCAAGGGCTTCTGATTTACAGAAGGCAATCTTCTTGTTTTTAACAAGATTGATAAATCTTTCCACAGAGAATTTATTCTGTCTTTTGGTAATTTTTAATCACCAATGATCCAACAGTGCTCTGATTTACAGAGCACAATCTTTTTATTTGGAAAGATTTTGAGAAATCTTTCCTTAACATAATTTAATTCTGATTAATTAATGATTTATCATTATTATTAGATGTTTGATCTAACGGTGGGGAGCTTTAGTTCCAGCACTAGCGCACCCGTGCTTTGCACGTGGTGCGCTGCTTAGAGTGCAGCGCACTTAGCGTTAGCGCATCCGTGCTTTGCACGTGGTGCGCTGCTTAGAACGCAGCGCACCTAGCGCTAGCACACACGTGCTTTGCACGTGGTGCGCTATTTAGGGCGCTAGCGCACACGTGCTTTGGACGTGGTGTGCTGCTTAGAGTGCAGCGCACCTAGCGCTAGCGCACACGTGCTTTGCACGTGGTGCGCTAATTAAGGCGCAGCGCACTTGGCGCTGCTATGAAGCGTTGCTTCAATTCAAAATTTTAAATTTCAAACAAAGCTTTGCTCTTATTGGGGGAAACAAATAACCCCCCCTCGTTGCGCTCACGTGGCCCACATGTGAGTGCAACGGTGGCAGCATCTGCGTCCTTGGATCAACTCACAAGTTGAAAAGGCATTTCAATGCCTATAAATAGGACCCTTGGCCCCTAGGATGATTTCTGTTCATCTTCTTCCTTCTGAGAATTATTATTTTCTTGCAGAGCATAGCTCTTTGGTTTAAGAACTTTCTTAAGGACATAACTCTATCAAAATTTTTAGGTAAAGATTAAATCTTTTAAAGAACCTTTTAATAATCTAGGGTTTCATCCATTATCAGAGCTTTGCTCTTCATAGATCTTAGATCTAAAAAATGTTATTAGGGTTTTACCCATTAACAGAGCATTGCTCTTCATAGATCTTAGATCTAAAGAAAACCTTTTGAGGGTTTCTTGACCCATTAATCAGAGCTTTGCCCTCTAGAATAACGGAGATTTGTTAATCTCTTATGAAGAACTCACAGAGTTTGTTCATAGAACTTGGAGATCTCAGAATTTTAATTCATATAAAAATTGATTTCAATTTTTCTAATGGGTTTTTCCATCATTTTTACAGAGCCAGGCTCTTGAGGAATTTTTATTCCTTAATCATTAGAACTTGACAGGTGTCATTCTGTCACAGAGCATTGCTCTCAATGAGAGATTTACTCCTTAGCACGAGAGATTTCTCATTAAATGAGAATCAATTGAGGATTTCTTCATTTAATTGACAGTCTCATCAAATAATGAGGCTGTTTTATTAATGATGAACTGTCATCTAGATTTTGTGGGTCCCCTTTTGGTCCCATTTTTACTGCATTGCAGTGCGGTACGAATTTTAAAGTACCAAGTGTCAGAGTTTAAATTATAGCACTGACGGTTGACTTTGTTCTTCTTTCACGCAGGTGACATATCTTTCGACACTTCCTTTCCGTTCGTCCGCTCAGAAGGCGGATTTCCTAAGGCGCCCATAGACCGAGAGGTTCTAGCGCTGATCAAGGACCATGACCCGGAGCACAAGAATCTTCATCTATGGGGTAGATGGTATGATCAAATTATCAGAGGCCGCCGGAGCTTTTCTTGTGCGACACCCTCGGAGCCTATCTCTGCGATCCCTTATGCAGATGCACCCCCGATTAATTATACTGTGGAGGAGGTAAATTGGACTTCAGAAGGTCTCCTTCGGCCTTCTATTGCCGCAGTACCCGTGCAGCCGCCGGTGGTTTTAGACACCCTAGGACGGCGCATATGTCAGGGCGAGTCACGCCCTTAGGGATAGCCCTACAACATCGGACTAACTCCTCATCATCCGGCTGGATACTTACAGTGGGCCCGATATATCTTATCGGCAAAGAAATCGCAGTTGCTGAAGCTTGGCTTATACCCTGCGATCTATGCTTCCTTGTTCCAGTATTCTGCACCTCCCACATGGTGGATCAAGGCATTTTTAGAGCAGTGGAACATTCCGACTCACACCTTCCTCATATTGGATCGAGAGGTCTCCATTTCCTTGGAGGAATTTGCCGAGGTCTCTGGTTTACCAGTTAGGGGAGAGCACTACAAGGAGCTGCTTCCTCCGGATGAGTATGTTTTTGCCACCAAGTCAGTGGTAATGGGTCTTACCCCAGATAACGCCATTCAGCACCAGTTCCCAAGTCTGATAAAGGTGTTGAATATGTATAAGAGCCTCTTTCTTGAATCCGGAGGCCGGGGGGTCAGCTTTGCGGACTTCATTGCCTGTTTTCTTCGCCCAGAAATTTTGTCGCGACAAGGTGTAAAGTTTGCTAAACTTGATGATCCTTTCGGCTTTGGCTTGGATCGTCGGCCAATATTGGAAGCCGATCAAAAGGATTTATTTCTTCCCAACGTCGCGATCGTCCCCCTGTCAGAAATTATCCCTCCGGGCATTGATGATGAAGCGTTCTTTCTCGGGTTCCTCGGTTTATGGTTAAGCTGGTTCGCGCTTCCTATGCACCCTCGCTACATGAGGCCTTCTGTCTTCTACCCTGCGCATCGAATGGTTGCCGGAATACAAGTGGCCATCGGGATCGCCGGATTAGCCCACCTATATCACAGCCTCAGCTTGGCAGTGGATACCACTGAACCAGGGGTGCAGCCCTCCAACTTCTCAATGCACCTCATGGATAGAGTTGCACATGCTTGGGGTCTTCGGAATTCACAAAAGACCTTCTTTTTACGAAAGGTGTAAATTCCCTCGGATAATGCGGCTGGTCGACGCTTCCATCGTAAGTCCGACACTGCGGGAAGCTAGGGGTTTACTCCTTCGTCCATGTACGGTTGGAGATGGTATGTCTTTCACTGACAAAATCTTGACGGTCGGCCAAGAATCTTCAACAGCGGTGCTGCCATTGCAAGACATTTTTAAAGACGGGGCCTCTATTTTGAAAGCTCGGGACATTCTTCATCTGTACTCCATCAGGCCGAGCTTTCTCGTATTTAGGCAAAATGATGCAGCGTTATTCATGAGATACAATCCGCATCGTTTCGCCCAGCAACTGGGCTATAATCAGGCCGTTCCGCTTGAGGCCTTCTTGGCAGAACCCGCTGCTACCGAAGAGGGGATGCGAAGCGCGCTGCATCATTTCATGCGTCTGAACACGTGGTCCAACTTCTTTATTAGTGAACTGAGCTGTGTTCCGAAGGCTCTCAATGTATATGTGGCCTGGTATCAACATTCAATGGGCGCCGTCATCAGGGAGGAGAAGCAATTGCTGCTTGATCGCAAGGGTACCGCTCCGGCCAATAATCCAAATGTTCCTCTGAAGCGACGGACCATTGTCCGTCTTCCCTTAAGAGAAATTGTTGCGGTCGAAGTCCCGCATGATAGGACCGAGCTACCGATACCTCATACTCCCGTGGAAACGGTGACTATAGCTTCCCCCGAGTCTGGTGTGGGTTCAGATATCGGGACTCGTCGTCCCAAGGTGCCCACCAAGCGTAAGCTTGTGCTAGCTGCGACCGGTGCTCGCTCACAGAAGAGGAAGAAGAAGTCGATCCTCTCTGCCGACGTTGTATTTGGTTAGGAGCCCCATGCTCCTTATAGTGAGGGCTTGGGCGAATATGGGACCAACGAGGGCCTATTCATAGCGCCGGATGATACGGATCTGGAGGCTGCTATTGCAGCTTCTGTGCGATCAGCAAGCCACAAAGCATGATCATCCTTGCTGAGTCAGGTAATGTTTAGTCGCATCTTTTTGCTGTTATATATTTTTCTATTATTATGCCTTGACTAACACCTCATCTTTAACAGGCATTTCCACTGAAGAAGCTCCCGCGGCGTCCCTCAAGACTTTTGAGGAGGAGGAGAGGATTCGCGCTTCGTTGGGAGTTGGTATATTTCGGCTCATTGCGCTTTCGTTCGTCTTTCTTATGGACAATCTGACCCCTTTTTCATCTTATCGCAGGGACTACAATGCCAATCGCGCAGGATGATGCAGAGATGCTTCCAGGGCCAACTATCGAAGTCCCGGCCTCCTCAGCACTGCCAAAAGAGGCTTTACTTAAGCAACCGATGACGGATGCCATAACGGCTCCAGAGGTAACTCTTGGCGCGGACGATGACGTCCCCTTGACGGAGGTCCTGAGAAGATCGGCTCTCACGGCCCGGGCGGAAAGGAAGCGTAGAATGCGCGCAGCAAGGGAGCACAACGCCGCCTTGGCCACGGGTGCAGGTTCGAGCGCTGCTACCCCTGACCCTACTCCTTCAGAGGATGCTTCGGCCGCCTTGTCTACTGCCCACAGACAGGTAGCACGTGCGGCCCGAGAAGCAATTTAAAGACCAACCCAAGGTAACGCAACATTGAGTTCCTTTGTCAAAGTTTTAATCTTCAGATTCTCATATATCCTATCCTGCAGGGACAAGTCTTGATGCGGTAGCGGTTGGTGAGATGGCGGCGACCATCGAGCCTGAGGTAGACACTCTTTCTCAAGAGTCTGGCACTACCCCAATCGCCATTCTTTCCTGCTGCGGCTCTCTGCCATCTCTTGGCGTCGCGAGTGTTACGATGGCTCTCGTGGAGTCAGGGGATGAGGCTACGGGCGGCGAAACCATTCCGATGGAGGAGGGTGAAGTAATCGTTGTATCTAGTGACGCCCTTATCGCGGTTTCAACCGGCGATTCACCAGGTAGATTTTGGGTCATTGCTTTCCATTTCATTCTACAATCCCTTTTTCAATCTCTTCTAACAGTACTTCTCTTGTTTCTAATGCAGGTGTGGCGAGCGTTGGGGTTGTGCCACCCGAGGAAGCATCGCCAGTTGCTGCTTTGACGGTGGCCGCCCCTTTACCTTCTCTCATGTCCTCCCAAATGCTGGAAGGTACGGATTTTGTGACCTATCGGTTTCATTGTAGGCAGTATACTTTATGTATTGACATTGCATTATTTCATCCTTGCAGGAGTCCTTTTTGATCACCTGTATCAGGTGCTGCACCCACATTTCTCCTTCCAGCCAGAGATTGCCCCCGCTAATGGCGCTGGTGAGTACAGCCTTTAGCTAATGTCTTTTCTTTTCTTTTACGGGCAGCCAAATCGTTTCTAATTCTTCTTTGTTTTGATTGCAGCACTACAGATCGAAAGAGGAGACGAAAGAACGGTACCACCGGTACTTCCGGCCTTGCCATCTGCTGCAGCCAGTATAGTAAACTCCATTATTCATGAGCCTCCTTTATTTCTTGAACCGTCACTGGACTGTGATTTGTTTTGCAGCGGTGACACCGACTTCAACTCCGCTCAAATCTCGAATCATAATGCCAGCAGGCCCCTTTTCCAGGCGTTTGTTGGGGTCGAAAATTGCACCCCGGTTGACCAAGTCAAAGTCATGGTCAACCCCAAGCCAGGTGGGCCCAAGCCCAGGTCAAGCGGGCCCATGCCCAAGTCGAGTCCGAACATGAAGCGGCCGGCCATCCCCCATGCCAAAATGAAATCATGTAATAAATAATTTTTATGTAATTTTTTATGCATGAATGTAAACAAAATTGGCATAAAGCCAAATTTTTGTAAGCCCGTGGCTTATGGGCAAAAAGAAATGGCATATGAGCCATGGGATGGGCAAAACGCCATTTTGCAAAGCCCAAGGGGCTATATGTAAATATGTAAGCCTATATAAGGCAACATGATGATGAATAAAGTATAGACTTTTCATTCCCAAAAAAAATTAGGGCCTATGCCTCTTTCTCCTTCCTCAAGGTTCCAAAACCTTCTTCTTTCTTTTGAATTAAATCAAGAGTTTTACTCTTCCTTTTTCAAAACTAAATAGTTTTTCACCATAAAACCCACAAAGGGGAACTCAGATCTGCCATCAGATCTCAGAAAGAAGAGATTTTTAAAATCTCATATTTCCTGATCTTCAAGATCCGGCCAACAAAGGAAGAAGGAGGAGACCCATCTCCAGAAACCCCACTTTGGGGAAGAACTGGGGCTCAAGGGGAGAAGCCCCTCATCAGTTTCAAAACATCCTAGGAGTTTAACTTCTATATATATAAATATATATATATATATATATATAAATACAGAGAATAATAAGTGCTCCTTTCTGTGAGTACAACTCCCATTGCAGGGACCAAATCGTTTTTGCCGCTCGAGCGCCCACGTGCTGACACGTGGTGCGCTAGCGCCCAAAGCGCTAGCGCCCGAGCATCCACGTGCTGACATGTGGCGCGTTAGCGCTCTTGCGCTCAGAGAACTAGCGCCCAAAACGCTAGCGCCCGGACGCCCACATGCTGACACATGGCGCTCTAGCGCTCTTGTGCTCAGAGCGCTAGCGCCCTTGTGCTCAGAGCGCTAGCGCCCGAGCGCCCACGTGCTGACACGTGGTGCGCTAGCGCTCAAAGCGCTAGCGCTCTTGCACTCAGAGCGCTAGCGCTCAAAGCGCTAGCGCTCTTGCACTCAGAGCGCTAGCGCCCAAAGCAAAAGAGAGCTAAATTCCTACTTCATCATTCTCATCTATTCTAGCTACTTAGATTAGGGTGTTTGCTTTGCTAATACTTGATTAGTGAAGCAAGAGCTTGGGTTTGAGTTTCTTCAAGGTAGATCATCTTAGTTATTGAAGATCGGAAGCAAGATTGCATTTTTCTCTTCATAGAGCCTCTCTAGAGTCCGGGTACTTGATGATCGCAGCGAAGGGACCTCAACACGGAGCTTATGAAGTGAAGGAACGGACTACAAAGATTGTAATTTCTAACTCTTAGAAGTAAAGTTGTTTACTTGCTCTTTGTTTTGCCTAATCTCTAGTCTAAGATCTTGCTTTGGTTGTTCGGCACTTGAAAATTTTGATTTTGGCATGAGTGATGCCTTGTAGAACCTTGTTCTAGTGCATAGTAACCACACACACACACACACACACACACACACACACACACACATATATATATATATATATATATATATATATATATATATATATTATGAGAATAATGGAGGAAAGATGCCATAAGAGGGAATTTCCTTCTATGGCATCAAAAAAATACACCCTCCATCGTGTTTTTCGACGATCGGAATGCTTCATCTTCATCGTTGTCATCTGAGATATGGGTACACCAAATTTCATGTGATTCTACAACTTTTTCACCGTTGAACTAGTGGGTTCAAAATTAACGGTTTACCGACAATAGAACTTTCTACATTATATTGATTTGCTCAATAAATACCAAATCATGTTATCATCTTTTATTGATCATTGGATCCTTACATTGCCGCTGCATTATATGATATAATGAGTAAACCAAAATGTAATGGCCTCTCACATGGACCAATAAAGACCGTCGGCTATTTTGCAGTTAAACCATTGGACCCTATTGTCCCATGTGAGCGACCCATTGCAGTTTTGGGCCTGCAGGGTTCCTGTAGATCCCGTTTTCTCTTATATAATATTATCGAATACCGCACGTAACATGGCAAATTTAGCCAACTCTTTCTTTATTTTTTTTCAGAAAAGAAAGAGAAAACAAGACAAATTATGCTAGAATGCCTTTAGCTACCGCGGTTCATATATCAAATAATGCAATTCCAATTTATGTACGATTGAGGCTCTGTCTCCTGATTTATCTATCAACTAGCAAAGACCCTTGGCTTGCGCAGGGTTATTGTTATATCATTTAATCCGAATCTTACAATTGTATACTATATTCGACTATAGTCGGCCTGGCTAAAATTATCAAATCAAATACCTGCAAACCGACATATTCAAGCTGCACACAATTGGAAAGAAGTGAAAAGATATTGCAAAATCTGATGATATATTTTGCTCAATAAAGCTGTGATAAAATACTAATTATTCCAAGAAGTTAATATGATCAACAACCTTTCACATACTCATATTCAGAACTCACTTTCAGAAACACACCATTCTAACAAAGCCCATGTAACATACTTCAGCATAAACAATGTATTAATTCACATAATACAAATGAGAACAAAGATAATGTTTCAGCCGCCAGCCGCTGCCGTCGCAATTGTCACCATCTTTTGGTCACCGACCACCTCCGTCGCTCATCCCCAATCGCCCATTCCATGCGGCCGGCGCCACAACAAGCAGTGTAGTTCAAATTTGTTGCACATATGTATTACGGAGAATAACTCGAATATACCAAGCTCGATGGCGCAACATTCTTAAAATCGAACACCTCGGCGTCACATGTCCGGAAATGTGTGGATTT
The DNA here is from genome assembly GCA_030015575.1 of Agapanthus africanus. Lineage (NCBI taxonomy): Eukaryota > Viridiplantae > Streptophyta > Magnoliopsida > Asparagales > Amaryllidaceae > Agapanthus > Agapanthus africanus. The sequence goes on from JASDDO010000024.1 coordinate 312,235,060, forward strand.
TCGGTAATTTTTCATTCCATGTACCTAGAGCCATATGTAGAATACTCTGCCTGTATTTCTTTCTCTGAGATATCGTAGTAGAATTCTAATTTTGTATCTGCTTAATAGATGGAGCACAACAACAACTAAGCCTTTTATCCCAAGCATATGGGGTAGGCTACATGAACCAACATGAGAATCACGCCGGGTCCAGTACATGAATCATCCGCCTCCACTCATTCCTATCGAACAATATACTTTCATCGAGTCTTTTGGCAACCATATCGTTTCGTATCACCTCCATCCATATTTTCTTCGGTCTCCCTTTTACCCTTTTGTCATTGCCCATATCGAGAGTATCTATTCGTCAAACCGGTGCTTTCATAGGTCTACGTCGCACATGACCAAACCATCTTAGCCAGTTTTCCCGCTCCTCCACAGGTGCTACACCAACTTTTGCACGAATATCCTCATTTCGCACCTTATCTTTTCTAGTGTTACCGCACATCCAACGAAGCATGCGCATCTCCGCTACGTGCATCTTCTGTGTATGATGCTTCTTAGGAGCCCAGCATTCTGTACCATATAATAAGGCATGCCGAATAGTGCTCCGATAAAACTTCCCTTTCAATTTTAACGGAAAGTTACGATCACACAAAATCCCGGTTGCACTCCTCCATTTCAACCAACCATCTTGGATCCTTTGATTAACATCACTATCGATCTCCCCATTCTTTTGGATGATGGAACCTAGATATCTAAACTGGTCGCTCGGTGATATCTTTTGCCCTTCCAATGTTATACCAATATGGTTTTGACTTCTCTGGCTACTAAATTTGCAGTGCATATATGCTGTCTTGGACCTGCTCAATATGAATCCCCGAGATTCCAATGTTTGCCTCCATAATTCCAATTTGGCATTAACCCCTGTTTTCGTCTCATTTACTAGAACAATATCATCTGCTTAATAGATGGAGCATTGTATTTGAAACAGTGGTGTGGCCCATTTCAGCTAGGCTGCCTAATTGATGGGCTTACTTTGTTGGGCTTTTAGGATGGAATTCTTAATATTTGCTCATTTTTCTTACGTCCCTTGATAACTCAACTTACAAGTCTTTTCAAAAATGTAGCAGGAGATGGATTGGTCAAACATTCAACTCCCAACAATTCTTTTTGATGAATGATCATAATTATCCGAGGTCCTCATATTCAATATCTAAAACATATATACACCAATTTTCTTGTGATTTTGATTCTCTCATGTAAAATATCCTATTATTGTTACACCGTTAAATTTGTAACCCTCAGATGCAAGTACAAGAGGAATCGAAATTGAATTATTATTTTTATATGTGTAACTAAATGTTGTTGAGAAAGATGAATGGTGTCATTCGTTAAAAAAATTGATTGATTGTTTATGTCTTAACCGGTTAGAAGTTTTTTCGCATATGTCATTGACCACCACGTTCTCAATTCTTTTCATCTATGAAGTTTTTTTCCGCATGTCACACATGTTCTGTCATGTAAATATTTTATTTTTTAAATTTATGTTATTGGGAGGGTGTCTTCCCCCACCTTTTTCCTTAAAAAATGATTTTAAAGCACAAAATTGATGAAGGAGAACAATCATTGGTTATAGATAGAAATTTTATATTACTAATTGTTGTTGGCCACTCATTTTTCTATTTATTTTACTGGAAATTTTCAATGTACGCAATTAGAAAGTTCTTGACCGGTGATAGGCAGAGTAAAACTTCCATAGAACCATTAATCATAAAGAAATTTTACATATGAAGGCCTTAAACTGAATCCTAATTTTATTATAAAATTGTTCTGAATATCACAAAATTGTTTGTTTTGCAACCTTCTATTGCGAGAACAAAAGAATCAAAGTAAACCTAGTGTATATCGGTATATATATATGCTTTAAGACCATAAAAAATCAAAGCATTGATAATTATTTGATACGGTGGTATATATATACATTTAGCTTTAGCACACGACCGTTCCACACCTAAGCATTAAAGCTTGTAGTTTTGATGAAAATCAAAGTATATACTTCTCTATTCTGCCGCATCTGGTTGGCTATGCTTCAACTGAGACTTAGACTTTTGTATGATAATATTGTTTTTAATCGGTCACAGGTGTGTGTGTCCCCTGTGGGATTTGAACTCGGTGGACAGCATTTCAAAGTCTTCAGTTTCAATTTTTTTCAATTTGCACGACAAGCTTCGTCATTTCACCTATTTAATGAGATGGCATGTCTGATTTTTCATTTGTCAATGTAGTGTATGCCTCGTATTCTTGATCTCTATTGAACTTTTCCATGATTCGCCGTATCACGAAGATTTTGAAGTTGAGCCGGCTCGGGACAATCCTGAGCCGGCTCACAAATTGTCCAGAATTGCCTCATCTTCTCCGGTTGCAAGAGACGGCTCAAGATCACCTTTAGCCGGCTCAAGATAATCTTGAGACTTCTCATGAGATTTCTGGAATCTAAGATTTTTCTCTGTTTGTATAAGCCGGCTCATCAACTTGAGTCGACTCAAGAGCGGATCGTGTCGAATCTTTCAGTTTCGAGATAATTAGGAAATTTGTTATTTGATCAGATTTTTTGTATACTATATATATTGTAGTATTTTGTAATTCTAGATCCGATAGGTTTTAAGATAGAATTTAAGAGAGCCCTTTTGTAATTTTAGAGCTAGGGTTTTGAGAGATTTGTGAGGCTCATCCACCGTTTGTATTCTTCCATATTTTGGTGTTTAATAAAGCTTCTCCTTCATTCGTGGTTTTTCCCGTAATGGTTTTTCACGTATATCTTGTGCCTTTTGGTTAGTGCTCTTATTTTCTATATACCTGTGATTGGTTTGTGTTTTGTCTTAGATCGATTTGTCGAAGCATGTCATGCTGTCAATTTCCCAGATTTGCTTAGGTTATCATCCAAATATGAAAGTTTCATTGGAGGCAGTACAATTAAAAATAGGTTTCATGACTTGCATTGATGGGGGAATAAAAGTTAATAAATTAATTTTTCAACTCTGATGAGTTCATTTATTGTAGATATACATACATATCTTTCAATATTTGTTTTAACCTTCTTAGATCTGTATAGAAGAGAAAGTATTCTGTGTGCCAAGTATAAGAAAAGAGAAAAATGGGGAAAATGAAAAGAGTATCTGTGATTTCAAGGTCTGAATTGATACAAAAGAGAAATTTTAACTCTCATAACGAGAACAATAAAAGTGTATATAATGTCTTCAATTCATGCTCAACGTGTTTTACTAAAGAAATTAAGAAATATAGAATTTCTAATTAATGCTATTAAATGCCCCTTTCATTGTACCTACTCAAAAGTTATAATAGCTTTTGAGTGATATTTTCCCACGGGATCTTTTCCGCTCAGTGAGCTATTCATATTAGCTATAACAGTGAAAATAAGGATCAAGCATTATCTTCCAACTTTAACACTCTCAAACCGAACATGGCAACTTAGAGAATTTTTCTACTCAAAACTGGTCGATAAAAATGAAACTGTATGATCGAACTTATGACCTTTTTACAACATATGGCCATGCCTTCTCATGGTTATTTTTTCATTTTCATCAAATCTCTCTCTGTCTCTCTCTCTCATGCTACCATTTGCCTATTAGATCCAACCAAAGACCGTTTCAATCCATAAATGTGAATTTTCAAAAAGCCAAACCATATTAATACTTCCAATAATGTATAGGATCACCCCCACTTTTTTCGGTATATGTTAATCCAAGCTAATAAAAGCTACACAAAATCCACATGATTTTATTTTGTTTGTTGAACAATCTAGATTTTAATCATGTGCGATGCACGTTAAAATAAAGAGAACGAATATCTAAAGGTAAAGACGTTGTTGTTTATTAGGGAAAGTAAAAGAAATAAACGGTTAAAGATGATGTAGTATTTTTTGAAAAAATTAATTATAATAGTAGAGATTGGGATGATGAGATGGACACTCTAAAAACTAAAAGCTAAAGAATTTTGTTATTTATTCATATCATTTTTTCACTATTTCAAATTACACTTGCCACATATCTCCATAGAATTCTAGTTAAATAATGGAGATAAAAAATTTATAAGTGTCTCTTCAACACCAAAAAAAAAGTTAGTCAGAGCCAAGTGCATATTATTTTCTTAGGTCCCCACCTAGTGCAATCATCATTTGGAATTTAACTTGGATAATTACCAAGTTAATTATATACACGCTAATTAATTGAACTCCCAATATGTGTGGGAAGAGAGAGCCACCTCAGCAACCTTATCCAACTTCACATCCACGTTAGAGGTCCAATTTGGTAGATTTAACTAAACCACTTATTTTATAGAAAATAATAAATTTCAATTCATGGAGAATTGATCCTTCTTTATACTACAGGTAGATTGAGAGACAGGTAGATCGAACCCTCAAGCAAACCATTAACATATAAATAAATATTGCAGGACACGTACAATTACTTAATCTACAGTCTCGCTTACTAAAAGATTATCATGTATTTTGATGGCATGTCTTCATCTACGGTCTTCTTTCGAAATTTGTTAATTTTTGAGTAGTCAACATAAAATTCTCCTGAGCTATTCAAAGATCCGAAAATATACCAAGGACACGTACAATTACTTAATAATGTCACGGTATATGAAAACATTGTCAAATCCTTATTTTTCTAGCCGACATACCATGTTTAGATATGTATGAGTGTTAGACGAAAAACAAATTAATGAAATCATCGGTATTTTTCCAAGCTTATTCTTGTGAAGAAAGAAGAAAAACTAAGACGAACTTCAATATCACCAAGAAGAATCTTATGTATTAAGCGTCCATTATATATATATGGAGGAAAGAGGCTATAGGAGGGAATTTCCTCCTATGGCGTCGAAAAAACACACCCTCCATCGTGTTTTCCGACGATCGGAATGCATCATCTTCTTCATCGTTATCATCTAAGATGTGGGTACACCAAATTTCATGTGATTCTACAACTTTTTCACCGTTGAGTTAGTGGGTTCAAAATTAACGGTTTACCGACAATAGAACTTTTTACATTGCTAAATCAACGGTGAAGAAGTTGTAGAATCACATGAAATTTGGTGTACTCACATCTCAGATGATAGCAATGAAGATGATGCATTCCGATCCTCTGAAAACATGACGGAGGATGTGTTTTTTCGACGCCCTTGGAAGGAAATTCCCTTCTATGGCATCTTTCCTCCATTATTCTCATATATAATATATGAGAATAATTGTAGATCGAAAAATATATATAGTTTTATAATACAGAATTAAAACTCTAATTTTAGTTGTATTTACAAATTTAACATCATACGTCACCAAATCCAGAAGGCATCAACTTGTATTTGCATTTATTTACTGACTCCGATATCTGGAGGTTAAATGATGTGCGGAGGTTATAATATATGCCGCGATTTATATTACTTGAATGAAATTTAGTGGATTACAACTGTTTATATATATATATTTGTATTAAAAAAAACAAAAAAAATTGTACCCCTACATTGATAGGAAAAGCTAGAGTACTATTTAGATAGAACTAAATTTTTCTTTTTATATTTTTTCTTCTCTTTAATATTTGGTGACCATTTGTAGAGATGGATAATATGAAGTGGTGCTGACTAGGATCCACGTTGGCCTTTTAGCTTTGATTGATTCGAAGACTTTTAAACTCATGAACCACAAGTGGTCCTTTCTTTAGTTTGATTTGCTTAATTTGTTGTGAGGGGAAAATGAGAACAAAAGTTGTGGGGCCCACTGGCTTCTTGGCAGGCCGTTAGTTCCCCTGTCGCTGTTTTCTTAACTATATGTTATAAAAAAAAGGAATCTTAAAAGAAAAGTGAAAAGGTGTAGGTAGATAGTTTCATGCTTGTGCTTTTCTCCTTTCAGTTTAAGATTAAGAAAGCAAGAAGAAAATTTTATGTATTTTAATGCATTGCTATTTGCTAATGATATGTAAAATTGAATACAAAATACTAGAAAAAAACACAATGAAGGTGCAACCGTCTTTCTAGCTAAACTGTATTTATATATCCCTACATTACATCTATTTTCAAGTCCATATTAGTTCAATATTTTATAATATTTTAAGAAAATGGATAGGGGAAAGAAAATCTGGCCTAAATATCGATTAGCGTTTTCTTTGATTAAAAAAAATCCTCGAGAAATAACTAGTTTTTTACATTAAAAATTTACATATAGTGTTGGGAGCCATATCGTTGCAGCCAAATGCACAAGAAGCTGTGCACAAGCCAAAAAAATATTATGTGTATTATACTTAAGATATTTTTGAAAAAAATCCAGGTTTATCCTCATTTTTTAATCAAATACAATTGTGATTATGCTCTAAAAGAAATATTATTCTATAATTTTCTCTTATGACTGCGGTGGTAGTCTCCTTCTTCCTCGGTATTTTTCTCCCATTGCCCCATCGTTTCTCCTCAGTTTTCTTTACCAAAATATGCATCCCCATTTTCAAATCTTTCATCTCCATTAATCCAATTCCTTCGATTCCTCGATTATAGTTTCTAGTTTTTG